>OX461812.1:10773190-11494876 GCA_949802685.1 Dicyrtomina minuta | reverse complement strand
GTGCTTGATTATAAATTGTAAGTCGGATCTTATATAACGCCCGGGTCTACATAATTGCCAGGCTGGCAAAGTAGTCAGTCCAAATTTTGTAATTTGAAGCCCAGAAAACGCTGTGAACGCGGAGAGTTAAGATAAGGGTCGCAACTAATTTGTGACCAATATTAGTAGAGCTGCCGCTCATTACATTTATGGACTGACTGCCCAGCGCTTATGATCACCCTATTTCAGCGTGTTATGCCACCCATTCCGAAAACATAAAAAACCCGGGTAAATCAAAATATATACACATGTATATAAAACGAAACAAACACACCAAATACAACTTCGCGCAAGAATCAGGCAATTTACACTACGACAACATACTACCCCACAAATAGTTTTTTATAAACAATTTTTATCGCATTTTATTGGGTCAAGTACTCGTTACCAAACAGTTAATTGACTAAAAACATGTACATTTATTGCTGTATGCATTTTGTATACTTGGTTTATGAAAAAAGGTGCCATTAGGTGAACTTTTCAAAACTCCATATTTCCTATTATTAATTTTACAAGCAGTACCTTGCCCCTTGGCTACACTAGAGTCGGTCATATATATGAAATCCGGGGAAAAACATTCCGGTGGGGTAAATTTCCGGGATAAAAATTTCCATTTACCAGTGCAGGCTATTTTTCAATAGAGGCGCATGTGAAATACTGCTTATAGCTAAAAATCATAACAACATCCACTGTAGTTTTTTTATTATGATATTTTACTAAACGTATAAAGCGCATAGAGGAGCATCCACAAATGACGTCGAAGAAAAGTCCAACTTTTAGGACCCTAGGGCCCCATAGCTTAACCATTGCGTAAATGGCAATTTTTAACATGAAATATGTCACCAGTGCCTACGCCTACGTAGACTTATCGACCCAACTGATGACGTTATGTATGTACGATCCCTATCTGCTTTAAATGTGCGCTGGAGTAGTATTTTGAGTGTAAAATTTAATGCAAAACGGCATTTGTTGACTTTTATCGATACACTGAAAATAAAGCTGAAAATCTGGTAAAATTGAAAATTTTGACAGGGGGGACCCTTTGGTGCCTTAATTTTCCCATATGAACTTGTATGTTAAAATTTGAGGTTTGAATTTTCAAGAAAATTTTCAAAATGTCCCGGGCTTTAGTTGCCTAGCAACCAAAAATGCACTCAAGTTTCTATGCTAGCTGAAGTGTCTAGGGTTGGTAAAAGACACTTAGGTAACATTTGGCCAAATCCCGGTGTAACATCTGAAAACGTTCCCAAGTAAGTTACACATAACTCTCTGGGTCTTTAATAACTCATCCCATGTCTCTTATAACTCCCGGAGTCTCTAGAGCTTTTTTTGCTTAGTAAAACTTGCATTTTTTAAATTACTCCCAAGTCTGTGATTTACAAGGGAATGCCGCCACTTGTACTCTCTCGATTTTAAAATCAATGCCTATAATGAATTGGGCCGCACTTAGTTACTACAGATCCAAAATAGCTCGACTGCGTTTTGCGCCGTTAAAAAATTAATTAGAATTTCAAAAATGTTCTTTTTTTTTATAAAATTGGGGTATTTTGAGTGCTTTAAAAGAAATTGGTTTTCAATAAAATTTCTAAAAACAATTAAAAATTTTGAAATTGTAAAAGTTTTTAAATTTGTAGTATAACAATGTCCAAGAGATCACAAAACTTCAATTTTTTGAAAATCGGAACAAAATTGTAGGAGCTACAGAGTTGCAAAGTTGCAAAAAATCGATTTTTTTGAACTTCGGCGCGTGATTGTAAGCGAACAGCGCAAAATGCATTCGAGTTGCTTTGGATTGGTAGCAAGTAAGTGCGGCACAATTCATTATGGGCATTGGTTTTAAAATCAAGAGAGTACATGCGGCGGCATTCCCGTGTGTTAGTTTGGTCTAACTCCCGGGTCTGAAGCTAAGTTTGACGTAACTTCCCCTGGTAGTTTTTAGAAGCGTTACGGTACTTTACTTTACTACTTCACTTTACTTTTATAAGTAATAATTTTAAATGTGTATGTATATAGTAGGATGAGGGTGTCCTAATGGTGATCGGTAGCCATCGTTCAAAAACTTTCACGCATTTCAGTTTAAAGTACCAACTAATAATAGGAACTCACCGATGACGAATAAAAAGGGGTTTCCCTCTCCATTTGAATGTAACATTCTTTCCCTCGGGGATGGCTCCTAATTTAACTTCAATTTTGGCTAAAGCCAAAACATCAGCTGATGCGCTCAAACTGCTAACAAGATAAGTTACAATAGATTTTGCAGAATACACACCGGCGACAGCTCCTCCTGCAAATAAAAATACTAATGTGAACAACAATCAAAAATAATTATGTGAATAAATATACTGGGCAGTATATTTATTCACATAATTGTTCCATTTTTGGCACCAAAAATGGAGGTGCAGCCATGTATGTATGCACCTTAACTCAATTACTTAGCAACGATAATTCCTCTAGTATATATGTAACTTGAAAAAGGTTTAGCTATACTCTTACAATATATATAAACGGATTACCTCCAACAATAAGATAACTGAAAGTATTCCGAGATGCAACACTGTCGCGATTGCGAGATGTACTATCTTTGGTTTCTTTTCTTCGGTAGTCTGAGAAATCAGGGACACGGAGGTCGGAGTGTGCATACCGAACTTGACTGGTTGCTAAAATGGATGAGGTTGCAAGTATACAACCAAGTCGAGGTGCTGCTTTTCCAAGCGCATCTCCGGTGATTTTTTTCACATGTGGGGGGACTGCAGCAGCACTGCCTGGAACAGCTACAATAGGACCTAGAACTGGTTTTACACTAGCCACCACTGACGCTGTGGACTTCATGTACGGCGACAAGTTACCCGATCGTGCCATGAAGCTAAGCATTTTGATTACAATACAGTATAACTTAATGCTAGGAGTAAAAATACAGTACGAGAGAATCGGGTCTATTTAATTTCGAATTTAATGCACATGAGTAATGAGCAATGTGAGGTTCAATGCGGCAAGCTGGCACTGGCAGGACGTAGATGATCTATTTGGAATGGACTGCTGGGTAAAACCTTCCGGCATCCGGAGACTCGAATGACTTAACGTAGCTTGGTTTAAAATTGCTTTATTCGGGATTTCGGGAATCAAGGAAAATCAGATACAAATTGATAGTACTACATACTACGACTCTAGGACGCGGTATGTTGGTCAGTGACACAGGGAGAACTCTTTTTAAAATACTGGTCAAGACTTGAATTTCCATATGTAACTATGGCATTAATATCCCAAAACTACTATTGCTACAAAACGGACTCCGTGATGTCTTTATCTGTTCAGGTTTAAATCGAATGCACTCCATTTCAACTGGACCTAGCTGGGCGCCGAGTCGGCGTCTGATTCGATCGCCGACGCCAGATTCACCTGACTATATTTTGCATATTTTTTGGTGGTCACGCCACGACTTCTTTACTTCCTTGCTTTTATCAACATAATAAAAATCAGCGCTCCCATCACATCACAGTCCGTTCCGTTAACTCATCCGTCGTCGGTATCTTTGAAAGGTTTTTTCCGCGCAATACAAGTGCAACGAGTTTGCCATTTTAGTGCTAAAACTTGAAAAAGGGAAAAATATCCAGATATCCCGAATCCCGAAACGTCATTCAAGCACAATTAAGTTTTTTAATCCGGATTTTCTTCTAAATTGGTGAGTTCCTAACCCTTTCTTACTGACTATATTTTGGAGCCATCATGTCTACGTCACTACTTTCATTAGGTATGGTCATAAATGATGGAATTTTATCTGATCCCAGACTATATAATAATTTCATTCGGCTCAAGTTCTCTGCTACTCGCTTAACCAGAAGACTTTAATTATTCATGTTTCGTCAATTTATATACAGTAAGCTTCAAATTGAATATATTTTTCTTTGATGTCATTTACTGAAGTTAGACATCCCTTACTAAAGTTGGACATGTTTACCGCCCTGCCTATGCATCCCTTTTCTAACTAGTAAGATCAGCTGTCAACCGCACCAGAGACTACACCCATTAACCCTACAAATTAGCACACAGTGTAGTGATGTAGTGTGATGAGTACGTTTAACATTTAATGAACCATTTGCAGATTGACACTACTATACTGTGAACTTTTTCAAAAAACCAATGTAAATCATGCGTACACTTGAATGGCGTCAATTCCAATATAAGGTTTATGGTCTAAAATTAAAGTTAACTGTACCATCAACACTTTGTATAACCATTCCTTTGTGGATACCATGACTATGACTACCATGCCCGTGGTGACCGTAAAATTGATTCTCAGGTCGAATTTTGAATCTGTCTGTTGCCCCCACGAAGGTTATCACTGGAAAAAAAGTAAGACGTTATCTCACCTAGTAAGTCAAGCCAAACTTGACTATAGTGACTTGTCATGGGGCAATTTTTGAGGTTTGACTTGACTAGCCCAAGTCGTTTGGTCTACTCGTTTGAACGTTTGAATTATTATTATTAAAAGATACAGGTACTTGAAGTTTCGTTGTACGTCACGTACATTAAAAGGTGAAGGTATCATTATACTTCTCTGTTCAACCCTTTATGTAGCATACACAACATTACTCAGTATCTATAATTAAAGTTGCAAGAGATACAGGTCATTGTGTGAAAAACTTCGAAAAATCTTAGAAAATTGAAATTAATTCGAGAGTAACGTGCAATGTGCAAATGGGATCGACATAAAAAAATTTGAAAAAGCCCTCAAAACTTTAATTATTTTACATAACATAATAATAATTTCATAGTTTTTGAGGAGAGAAGCGGAAATCACAAGTAAAGGTAAAGGTTGAGACTATAAGCTGTATGATGATCAGTTACACAGATTTTTATAGGCGGTATTATTTGAATGGCGGCTACTGATCACCTTTTGAGTGTGATCAAATACCTTTACGCAACTTACTGGTTGGTCCTACTGTAGTGTAGGTTTATGGTTGATTAAATTAATCTGATTTTTTCTATTCTAATTGTACTGCTGCTATTAAGTACTTTTAATTGTGGTATTTGATTACAACAAAAAGCAAGATTTTTGTTGGATTAATTTGCATTGAAAGTAAGACATGAGAATCAATTTTACGGGTATAGACAAAGTAATGATCCTAAATCCTAATTAATTTTCAAATGATCTTTTATTTTAGACTATAAAGCTTATATTGGGAATTAAGTCATTTAAGTGCACGTTTGGCTTTTTGAAATAGTTCTCACTAGTCAGTGGTGTCCGGCAGACGCTGTTAATCTGCAAATGGTTCAATATTCACCTAAGGATAATACAAAAGCACATTAAGAAAACAATAATACATAAGCTTGGGGCTGTATGGCCAATACACAACGGTATGCATGAATAAATAAAATGAAAATATTACTGCTCCCACTCGCAGTTTTATGAAGCATTTTGTTAGGATTTTAGTCTTTTAAATACATAATAGGGATCATCGTTTTCATGATGCATTCCAGTTCTATCAAAACAAATATTATAGTGACTAAAATCTAGCAGAAAGTTACTGAATAAATTACTGCATTTTTTTAACCCACCCTTTCTGTTATCATTAAAGTAGCTGTAAGGAGCTTAATTTTGAATATGTACATAATTATTTATGAGTTTCGCAAGAAATTCCTTCAAGATTTATTCATCATCACTGTAGACAAATTATTAATTTCAAGATTATCATTTCTACCAAGAGACAAAAAAAGTTGGTACTCTGTTTTTATAATATTGTTTCGTAATTGATTATAACCGGGGAGTGAAATGATCGAATATTTTCTTCATCAGTATTTTTATTTTCAAAGTTTCTATGTACACTAACAATTACGACGTAGGCTTCCATTTGATTATATAGGCTTAAATGCGAAATATGCTAAATTAAATCTATCCAACTATCAACGTGTCATCGTCGACAAACTCGTACTCGGGAACTTCTAAGTTCAGAGGTGCTGGGCCTTTACGGATTCTTCCGGAAGAATCGTAATGAGAACCATGGCAAGGGCAGTAGTAACCACCATAATCACCTGTGAAATAAGTAATTCATATCAATCAAAATTGGAACCAGGCACCGATAAAGGAAGTAACACACCAACGATTACAAATTTATGAGGGTTCATACCAGCATTAGAAATAGGTACACATCCCAAATGTGTACAAACTCCGAGAATAACTAGCCATTCAGGTTTTTTCACTCGTTCAGCGTCCGCTTGAGGGTCTCTAAGACTTGATACATCTACTTGTGTTTCTACATCGATCTCCTCAGCAGTTCTGGAACATAAATTAAAATGTTTGCGGTTAGTATTTTTATAACTGTTGATACACCCTTTGATGTTAAACTGTAAAAAGTTACAACACAAAAACATAGAAGTTCAGTTAAATCGAACTGCCTATTAAATATTTGCTACAACCGTGGTAATATTTTATAGAACATATCTATACAAAAAATCAGTTGTGCATTATTCCAGTGTTGGTACATGATTTGCCTACCTAGTTTTTCCCTATTTCCTATACGTAAAGTTTCTCCTTGCTATTTCCTTCCTATGGTGCTCCAGCCTATTTCCTACCTATTTTTCACGCCAAAAATTCAGCCTTCCTAAATTCCTGTCTATTTTCTGTAAACCGCATAAAATCCTTCCTATTTTCCTTAAATAATACGGCAATACTCTTGATAGAATACCTATTATTTTTTATCACTAAAATTAATAATAGGTTTTTTAACAACTAATAACATTATTGCCAGTGTTTCTTTTAAATTGCTATAAAAAAAAGAAACAACTGCTGAAAAAACTGCCATGCCCGTTTCAGTTTAGTCTTGCCGCATAATTATGTGCCGTTGTACTGCCTGAAGTTCGTATTAGACGAACATATTGCGTTATATTATTTTTTGCCCTGTACAAGTTTCTATTTTCTGTAAGTATCTATTTAACACATTTTTTTTATCGGATACTTATTTTTCAAAAACAAAATAAATCTGTTTAAGTAAACTTGAGACGACGATATCGGAGCTTTAAATAAATTCTATCGAATGTTGAATACTAGTTTATTCGTATATCTAGCAATCACAATAAAATTTAAAAATTTGTGTCAACAGTTTATTGAACACAATTAGAGACCCATCGATTATATAGCTCCTTCCTATATTTTTATAGGACATAGGATCTTTTTGCGTATCCTTAATTCCTAGATACATTGTTCGCCTTCCTATTTTCATTCCTATATTATAGGCAAAAAAGGCTATAATCTTTTAAAAAAAAAAAAAAAAAAAAGGCTAAAAACCTGTTCAAAAACCTGTTAAATTCCTGTTTTATCTTCCTATAATCGCTAAAATTTTCGTCCTTCCTACATCCTAGCTTATTTAGTAGGAAGGCTTCCTAGATTGCATAATACTAGGTTAATCAGTGGCCAGGTTTGCTTATGCTTTGGTTTCCCTTTTTGCGCATATTATAGGGTGAATTGAATTCTTTCTCGCATTTCAGCTTTAATGTTTAAGTACCAACTAATAATAGGAACTCACCGATGACGAATAAAAAGGGGTTTCCCTCTCCATTTAAATGTAACATTCTTTCCCTCGGGGATGGCTCCTAATTTAACTTCAATTTTGGCTAAAGCCAAAACATCAGCTGATGCGCTCAAACTGCTAACAAGATAAGTTACAATAGATTTTGCAGAATACACACCGGCGACAGCTCCTCCTGCAAATAAAAATACTAATGTGAACAACAATCAAAAATAATTATGTGAATAAATATACTGCCAAAAATGGAGGTGCAGCCATGTATGTATGCACCTTAACTCAATTACTTAGCAACGATAATTCCCCTAGTATATATGTAACTTGAAAAAGGTTTAGCTATACTCTTACAATATATAGGTATAAACGGATTACCTCCAACAATAAGATAACTGAAAGTATTTCGAGCTGCGGCACTATCCTTATTACGAGCTGTACTATCTTGAACATCTTTCCTTCGGTAATCTGAGAAATCAGGGACACGGAGGTCGGTGTGTGCATACCGAACTTGACTGGTTGCTAAAATGGATGAGGTAGCTCGGATGGAACCAAGTCGGGGTGCAACTTTTCGAAGTGCATCTCCGGTAACTTTTTCCACTTGTGGGGAGACTACAGCAGTACTAGCTGGAACAGCTACAAGAGGTCCTAGAACTGGTTTAACATTAGCCACCACTGTAGAGGTGGACTTAAGGTACGGAGATAAATTACTCGATCGTGCTACGAAACTAAGCATTTTGATTAGTTTTGAAGTCAAAAAAATTAAATCAAATTGAATACGGGCTACAGTATTATTATGGGATTTAACTAGGAATATTTTTTAAATTCAATACAAACAAATATTGAAAAATATTCAGCCTCAATGTGGCACCCTAGATGGATAGCCTTTTTAAATGGACTGACTGAGGAGACCTTCCTTAGTGAAGTCTTGAATGGTAAGACTAGTACGCTGGCGTAGAGTGTTCGTCTCTTTATCATGCGGTAAAATAATTTCAACAGGAGCGAAATTTAAATCATTTCGTGTTCCTTGAATTTTAAGTTCCAGGGCCCAAAATTGCAACTGCCAAGTTTTACTTGAGATTTATTAGATTGCTTCGTTCTGTAAGTAGTGTAAGTTCTGTTTTGCAGTTTCAGTTTAGTTTTGCAGTGCAGCCTCTTTTCTTTTGTAGTTTTCATTCCTATCTACTTCATTCACCAATCTTTGGTTCTCTGCAGTCTGCAGTGCCCTCCACTTTCGCCTTCTGTAGTTGCGGGAAATTATAACTACGGGTACTAGTACTGTACGGGTGATTTGCACTCATCGGTAGTTTCCACATTAGGCGAGGGAAGAGGGAAAGGAAATTCGTACTATTTACCCAGAGTCATAATATATCGGAATATACCGGTTTGGTTTTCTTCATGCTAAACATCACAACTTCAACAACTTGTGAATTTGTGTTGATTTGATTGCAATCAAATATGCTCTCTGTATGTTGACAGTTGTCAACAGATTGTGGAGAGTGGATTCAGTGGAGTCAGGGTTGGGAGCTGGGAGGGTGAAAGTCAATATGCTTGATTTTGCATGAGGAAAATTCCGACATGATGGGAGAAATTATTACGGACTTTTGATTCAGTCAGGTTGCAGGTAATTCTAATTTTTGGTTATCTTCAATTTCAGAATCCCACGTATTAACATTCAATGCCTGGCGTTTTGTATTTTTGTATTTATATTTTCTTAATTTCTTTCCGCTTGGTTATTTAATCTCTGCCATCGAACTTTTATTTTGTTGAGCACGTGTACGCCTATACTCCAAAATTAATAGTTGATAATATGTGATGTCAGTCGTCAAAATTGAATCAAAGGTAAATGTGAAATTAGCATGTGTCAGCATGTATTGAAAATTGAAGACTGACTTGGTAAAAGTGTGGCAACAGGCAATGAACTTCACAGTATCTGTATTAGCCTCTTATTATTATTCAGCTTTTTAATTTAAGTTAATT
Organism: Dicyrtomina minuta; assembly: GCA_949802685.1. Taxonomy (NCBI): domain Eukaryota; kingdom Metazoa; phylum Arthropoda; class Collembola; order Symphypleona; family Dicyrtomidae; genus Dicyrtomina; species Dicyrtomina minuta. The sequence goes on along the minus strand of OX461812.1, from coordinate 11,485,343 downwards.
TACTTTATGAAACTGGTTTGCGGAGCAGACCGATTATAAACAAAACCAAATGATGTCATCTCGAATTAAATGCGATCTAAAATTCAATATTGGAAAAAATCGTCGGATGTTTGAAGGGTAGACAAAATTATGTCCTTTTTTAAGCTTTCACATTCTGTTGCTACTTGTAATTTTAAACATGATGAAAAGCTATTTCTAAAAAGTGCTTTTTGAAACATTACTTTTGACAGGTTGACAAAGGGACATGCGTTGGATTTTTAAGTGAAAGTTAAGGTTACTCGACGAATCGAAATCAAGCATGGATCAGTATAGAAGGAGAAGTGTTGACGAAAGGGGGTCTGCTGACATGGCACCTTTCGAGGATGCCTTAGTGATGTTGGAATCGAAACGCGTAACGGACAAAAAAGTATGAAATTCACAAATTTTTGCTAACTTATTATTGCACACCTTATTAACAATATTTTATTATTCATGGGTGATGGTATTTGTATTTGACTTTTTCCTTTAGAATGGCATTGAGCGTCTACTTAATTTGCTTAACACTCCAGATAACCTGAAATTGCTTGACAAAAGCCAGTTAAAATCGAAAAATAGAGATATACGGGTTATTCACGTAAGTTGGTGTGAAATTTTCCGACGAGTAGAAGCGGTTTTTACGAAGGTACTTGCTGGTTGAATTTAATAACGATTTTGTTTTAAATGCATCTTAAATTATTTTTTTTTGTTGCTTTTATTACTTAACAACAACAACTTACGCATTGAAAATTTTATGTGCAAAGTATTTAATTGTGATTTTGGGTTTGAATGCGTGAATCAGGAATCCGAAAAATTGGTCGAGGCAGACCGGACCAACAATATTAAGAAACCGATCTGCAATTTATTGCACAAAGTCATATTTGTAGCAAATCGAAGTATGTTGAATATCATTTACATTTTGTATTCTCCGTCACATTTGTTATTGTAATTGTAATTAGTACAGTGCGCTTTTATATCCATGAATTATAGATCCTAATCAGCCCCTTTTAGAACACAAGGTTCTGTTTTCGGTAATACTAAGAATGTTTACTCACCCAATGATTCCCGTTGTGTATGGTACTCAAATAATCGATATCGTGAATCATTACCTTTCGATTCCGTCATACGTTTCCTGCACGCAAGGCGCGAGTTGGAGAGGTGCCCGCTTTTTCAATTATTATGTTATGTGCTTACTATAAACAAAATATATTTAAATATGTTACACTGTGTTAATGTCGGGGAACGTACGTTTGACTTTAAGTTTTGTTATTCAGATTTTATAAAAATTTTGACAAGTCAAATAAAGAAAGCAGTACTCCCAGTTTCTAAACTACATGAAGTTATGATAAAAGCAATCATTCAAGGGTCGGAATACCAGGAGGTCATTTCTATCCTCAGAACCCGGTAAGCGTGTAAACTGACTGTTACTTGCATTTAATTGTGTATTAGTTTTTAATCTGGAACCAATTTGTAGTTTTCATTTCCCTTTCGTAATTTCGGAGCGTCCTTAGCTGTCATACAATCATCGAGTCTGTTATGACGAGTAAATTTTGTGTTTAAATTATACAGCGTCGTTGACTTCTACAAATATGCCATCGGAACCAGTAGTGTTTTTAAAGATCAACCAATTCTGCTCATGGAAGGGTTTCTGCAACTATGTAAGCTGGTAAGACAGATTATTGTATTGAATTTTATTTTGTGGGGATGTAATGTACTAAGTTGTTAAGTAATACATAATGTAGTTGTATCATTGATTGTTATGCATTATTTTGAATTCTGTTTGATACATAAGCTGATGTGGTTTTACTAACTAGTAAGTATTGTCAATTTGTGGTGCTAATTAGTATTTTGTTTATGTCAATGCAAAATGTTTCACAAACGATAGAATGCTGTGGAATTTCGTGGGATATTGTGTGGAGCGGGTGAAACATTAATCGTGCCAATTCTTCAATGCATTCAGGGAACCAAGGAAAAAGTAATCAATTTTATGTCGATCAAATATTAAACGCATTAGTTTATATAAGATACATACATGTGTGTATGAAAATGAAAATTAATCTTTTTTTTTGACGAAGGAAAAAGCATGTGAACTGTTTTTAATTCAGCTAAAACTTCACATGCCCTGTGACATGGATATAAGGAGCTCCTTGTCTTTCTTTGCCGATGATCCTTCAGTTTGGACGGATGTGGTCGAGAAAGTCTATCAGTTTTGTATCGACGAGATTCGTGAAGTGGCTGTGGCCGCAACAAAGAAGCACAGATCGACTCAAAGAAACATTCGAATACCTGATAAACTCCTTGCTCTTGCCGTCAAGTGTAGCAAATTGGTATTTTAAATTGCAATTTTTAAAATATTAGTAATACCTGCCTCAATAAAATTATTAAATGTTAGTTCTGTGTAACGTAATTTGACCCGCATTTATAAAGGTCAAAATTTTGTCTGATGCTGAGTCAGTACCGGGAGCTAGTTTTGGAGAACCACCAGCCAAGAGGCAAAAGAAGGTTGAGGATTTCGAGCAGATCTTAGAAGAGACTATACACATGCCTTTAGGTTATGACCAGTTAGTGTGGTAAGCTGGGTGAATTTTTTGTATGATGGAATGGGTACGAATTTAATTGTAATTTAGGGGATATCACTGTCGGATTTAATTTTGTGATCGTTATTAATAGGCTAACTTACATTGGCGCTGTCATACGTGAATACCCTTCGATGTTGGGAAGTGAAATAATTTTTGCAAATCTGCTAAGTATTGGATGTGGTTTGTTAGCTTCATCTTTTATAACCTACAAAGAATCTATTGAATTTCTCCATGCTTTACTTTATTGTGAAAAAAGTTTGATAGAAACTAGTGTTCTTAAAAAAAAGAACGATGCGTGGAATAACGTTTGGGACATTCTCTTGAAGTAAGTAGATGCTTGTATTTTTTTAGATAACTTCATAGAGTGATACTTTCTAAAATACGATTATGATATAATGCGCGCTTTGTTTTTCAGATCTGTTTCAGTAAACGAGGCGACACCTGGTTCCATCGAGTTGCTTGAAGAGATTCTGTCCCAGTTCCAACCGACAAACATTGGCTCCCTTCTGACCTTATACACCAGTCATTTAATGCCGTTAAATGCTGCTAGTTTAAACTTACTTCGTCAGTATTTGATATCATGCTCCTTGCCCTCAATTTTACCTTCTTTGCCAACAACTTTAACTTCTTTAGAAATTTTTGACAAAAATATGTGCCCCAGACTTGCGATACTAAAATGGCTCATACCACCTTCTGATTCTGACAAAGCGATTGACACACAAACTGGAATCCTAATTCCAATTCTAATGTTTGCACTTTTAGTGCAAAGGTCAAATTATGTAATTCTCAACGAGTGGCAACAGCACATCCAGGAAAAACCATCAAGCAAATTTGAAGAATTTGAGAGAATATTTTTAGCATGTAGTTTCGTTTCTGAGAAGCCAGCGAGAGTCCTAACAACAATAACAGAGCACGAAGATCTGAAGTGTAATAGCAGGTTGGTTGACTTTGCTGTCAAGGATGCCGGTGATGTAGTTGATGCCGTTATGACGCTTTTACCCTTCTTAGAACTAATTCACAAGGATCTTCAGCATTTACCTGGCCTGGATATGAAAGGAAAGGACTATGTGTTACGACTAGAGCATAATATTTTTCGTACAAAACTGTATCTAAATTTTATGGACTTGATAAATAAATACAAAGTGAAATTGCCACCGGAGTTTGAAGAAGAAATTGAACGAAACTTTGAGATTGTATTACAACGAAGTGCTAAAAGTCTTTGTGAGGTATTATCTAACCAAAACGAAGCAAAACTGGATGTCGTTTCTCAAGCTATTGGTATATTAAAATCAGTGCTCAGAACAGATCATTTAAGTGGAAACGTGAAGCAGGTTTTAGCCACAAAGTTTCCAAAAGATTTACTGGAGATATTGATGGTATCTGTAAGTCAACGTTTTGAAAGTAAGTGGCATATGAATTATTATACTTGGAAAATTATTAAATCATTTAATCAAATTGAGTCTCCAAGCTCCAAATAACTCAAAACATTCCCAAGTGTTGCTGAAAAACGGGAGCATGAAATGCATGAAATAAGTAATAAGTAATCTCAGACTTAAACCCAGTTTTTAGGCAAAAATTTATTAAGTAAATCTATAGAAGTAGGTACTATGACTTCATTAATTTTATGCAACATAATTTACGTTCTCACTTTCCTTAAGATACTTACAAGTTTTTAGGAAATGCGTATTTTTGCACTGTTAACGATATTAGGAGCCTATTATATTTTTGATTATTTTTTTAGGGGAAACAAATCATAATAACTCACAAGACTGGCTCATTGATGATGTACAAATTAATGTGGGCCATTCAGGCATGATTGTTGATGAGGAGGATTTGGGCAAACAGCCAGTGTCAAAAGCGGAACAGAAATTGAGGATTTCTATTGAGGCTCTTAAATGCATATGCGATTATTCACTAATTTGCGGTATAAAAATTAACAAACGATAAGTTACATTAGACCTTTCAGTTATTTTATTTGTCAGGTTAAATTTACTCTGTTTGTAATTTATAGATAATCGCGACGATCTGCTTTCTAGGGTGATAGAAGTGCTGACAACGAATTCGGGAGAATGTTCGTTGACTTATTTTGATGTGGTGAGCTGCTAACTTTAACTTTATTTTTAAATCTTGTCTTACCGTAGTATGTATCAGTTTTGTAGCTTGGGCTTATACATAATTGCTACGATTGCAAAACTTTAAATTGCACTGGCTATAACTGCATTTTTGTTGTGTTGTGGTAGGACCTTGCTTGGCTTATTTTTTTTGCAATAATTATTAACTTCGAGTTTTCATTCATTTACTCAGTGTGAACAATTTATTTGCGGAATCAATCCTGTACTGTCAACCGGTGGTCAAGAATTATTTAATAAGACTCTTCTGTTACTTCAAGTACTGTGCCGGAAATTTCACAACAACGCCAACTGTTGTGCTCGATTATGGAAAATTTTTGCAGGTGCTTAAATCATTTTTAAATTTCAAACGGTTTTGTAGATGCACTGTAGATCAGGTGCTTGAAAAATTTAAATCGATGAAATAAAACATAAAAGATAATCTTTTTGTTACATCGTAGACCTAACCCCATCAGTAAGGTTATGGGGAGCCGAGAGTAAATTTATGATTTTAGTTGGAAATTTATCCACCTTTCTTCAAGGAATTCGTTGTTGTCGGCTATATTTTCAGCTTATGAGGCAACTTGCAGAGGTATTATTTGATTCAAAATAAATGTCAGGCAAATAAGTTTAAAATTAGCATTCCTATGTTTTAAAAATAGTAAAAGTGCTGTAATAAAAATTATTGTTTATTTTATTTATTCGCGCAGTTTGACTTCAAACTGGAATGGTCTTGCTATACCCCCGGGAAACCCCCTAATCAAGGGCGAAAGTGGCCTTTGTTGGAACTTCATAACTTTCTAACAATGAAGCCACCAAGTCATCTTGTTCGGCTAAGTGTTATAGAAGCGATATGTAGTGTTTTTCATAATGTTGGTTGGAAGCCTTCCTCTTCCATATCTATCTCGAATGAAGCCCTGGGTGATTCTTCTAGTCGAAACGATGGCGAAGACCAGATTAAGAAATGGTTCGCGGATATTAAAAATTCACTGAGTGATGTGTTCAATATACCGGTAAGAATTTATTTTATACTGTGTTGTGAGTATAAAATTAAGGATCGAGTACCAGTTTATCATTCATATTAATTTGGAATGTAAAGGCTACTCTCACAAGTTCCGAGAAAAAAGAAGAAGGTGTCAACTGTGTAGCTGTAGTGACCCTGTGTTTGACCAGAGTAGCTTTTGCAAACGTAGACAGTGAGCAACACTTACTTTCATTCCTCACGGAAATCACGTGGAAGAAGAATATAATGCCATCTTTGGCTTTCCGGGCATTAGAACAAGCTAGCTCTCATGCGTTACAGTCTTTCATCCTCTTTGCACCCACAATTCTTGAAAAATGGGTTGCAGATGGATTCCCTATTGAGGCAGCGCAACCAAAAATATTATTTTACATTTTACAATTTTCCAGCTCAGCTTCATTTATTATAATTTATTATAAATACTGCTGGTTTTCGTTGATTTGCAGGACATTCCGTATCAACTTTTTAGTTGCGCAAGCCGAGAAGAATTTTATATAAAACATTATAAACATATTGCAATTAACTTGTTTCTTAGAGGGAAACGTGATGGCTTAGAAAAATTATCTCAATGGATGAAGATAACAATGGGGGAGTTGGTCAGGGTAAAGAGCTTTATATATTTCTTATACTTTAAAGGTATTAATAATAATATTTTTAAAATTTCTAAGATTATCAGTGGTATTTTTAATTCAATTTTTAGGGGAGTTTTTGTAATATTTTTGTACATTTGGTCGCAAAATCAGTTTTGACCAGCAATGTTAGCATCAGTTTGCAATCCATAAAGAGCTCTCAAGGCATGGATATGTTACGAAGCCTTCTGGGCGGAGAATCTGGAGTGAAAACGCTGATGATTACGAATTTAGAAAGCTTTGTACTAGAAATGATTTCATATCTTCTCGAGCACGATATTTGTGATAAATGGGGATGCACAAAAGTAGGAGCTGGAGGGATTCAAAACATCGTTTTGCCAAACTACGTGTCCACGGCTTTATCAGAAGACATGGCTAAAATTTCATTAGGGATTTTAAAAGAATATTCTTTGGGTGTGACCTCGTCCTCCCTTAGTGTGGTCCACGACATTGCAATTACGTCACCCAAGAGTATGTATTGTATTCTTTTGGAATTTGTAACAAGAATTCATAGTGCTCACAATTTACATGTACGTTTGTGGCGCCTCCATCATTTTGTATTTTTTGTGGACGTCCTCATGGATGATGACTTTGAGGAAAGTGACAACGAAGCGGACAGTGATGCTGAGAATTTTACTGGAACATTTTCCATCATCAAAGGCTACCTCTGCCATTTTGTGATTCACGCATACTTAAGATTTCTTTGTGGCAAGCAAAACAAAGAACTAAAGGGTACCAGCAAACATCTTTCCTGTTTGGATTTGGATCCTGAAAACAATTTTTTGAGAGCTGTGTTATTTAATCTAAGAAAATTCCTCACGCAACTCATTAAAAATAATGCTAGTGAAATGAAAACATTTTATAAATTGGTTGTTCACAAGCTTGTCTCAGCCATTCAGACGAATCCTCACCTCGCGGACTCTATTGTTGTCACGTTGGATTTGCTCATTCGGGAAAACCACGAGAAATTTCCGGAGTGCATTAGATCATTAGACCCTTTCCCTAATGAGCCCTTATTTCAGGATTACAAGAGTATTTGTGCCCTTCATGAAGACTCTATATATGGACTGGAGGGGCAGTTAAGAAATTGTTTAAGGAATGTTAATAATAATATTAGTACTAAAGAGAGATTAGAATACATTCAGCAGTTGTTGAGTAATGGAAAGGAACAGCTAGGGAAGTTAGTCGACGGTTTGGAAGGGAAACGATTTAAAGACGAATGCACACAGGATGTCATTCATAATTTAATACAATTGCTAGTTAGCTTAATCAACAACAGTGAAGACGATGAGAGTCGTGTTGAAGCTTGTAAATGTTTGGGGGAAATTGGGCCAGTGGATTTATCAGTGTTAGTATTGCCACAGTATGGACACACTTCCAAGATAGTTAGTATGCTCACTGCGTTGCCAGCTATTATTAAACTTGTCTCGAGCTTCCTCACGGATGAAAGTATTCATGTGGTATCTACGACCAGCCATGTACTGAGCAAGGTTCTGGAAATTACTGAGTGTGCGGAATTTCTACAGGAAAATTTATCGGCAAAGACAGGCAAAGAGAAAAAAAGGACGTCGAAGGATAGTGATGCAAATGGAATTTCTGAAAAGTCTGTTTTGACCGGATTGCTCAAACCATTCCAAAGCAGTGTCGTTACGAAAGATTTTATCGTTAAGGTGAACAACGCTGAGGTTGCTTCCCTGCAAACTAAACTGGACTTTAGTGAAAGCATAAACTTTTCGGATTGGATTGCGTCACTCACATGTGCACTCATTGATTGCACTGCTCCAAGTGATTCTCTTTTATTGAGACTCAAACCACTGTGTCTTCTTAAGGTTAGAATACTTGCTTTAAACCGCAGCAATGTTTCTCAAAGCACAGGTGCAATTAAAATGTTTTGTGAATATGTGGATTTATTACATCACTTTTATATTCGGTTGTGATTGAAATTGTTTTTTTTTTAATATTTGTCTTTTGTATTAATTGAAACGTAGACTGAATTCTGTGAAGAAATCTTTCCATTTGTTGTCTACTCCGTTCTGGCAGCTGGAAAATTGAATCCTCTAGTACGAAAGCAGCTCTCGACGTATTTTAGTAATTTTTTAAAAACATTTGTCGACCTTACTTCTGATTCGAGTGAGAGCTGTAACTGCGGTAGTAGTCGTCAATATTCAATCTATAAAAATAAGCAGTCCTTAAGAAACCTTTTAAGATGTATTCAGTTTTTGAGAGAACATCCCGTTCCGATGGAGTTTAAAGGAAAATTACCGTAATGAGCTGTTTTTCTTGTTTAATTTTGATTTTTGTTTTTTAAAACGACGGCATTGAACCTAAATACGAATTTGATTTACATTTTCCCTGTGAATAATTAGATTTTTTGGTTCCAGAACAAATCCCTGGGATAACAACTTTTGGATTGAGTTCAATTACTTGGACGCAGCAAAGGCTGCCCAATATTGTGGAGCCTACTTAACATCTATTCTTTTCGGGGAGATTTTTGCTCTGGAAGCGGAAGTGTAAGTTCAGACACTGTTAATAATAATAGTCGCTGTGAATTTACCAGTAAGCAGCGTCAATTTGATGCGAATTCGATTATTTCTGACCACAACATGCATTTATAATCAATCGTATTTATATCTCAGTGATTGTAGATAGTCTTGTCGCGGCGTCCTCAATTTATTGTTGTTATGCACCTTTTAAATTCAATCTCACCCATCCTTAGCGGAAACACTTTATAATGCTGGATCAAATACAAATTCTTTTTAATGTAAACCCTAGGCTAGTCTTGAACTCTCTACCACTGTTTATCTGGGCCCATTGTGTGTCTGCCTTTATGAAATAAATAAATAAAATAACTTTCTTACCTTACTTAATATTACTACAACAATTTTTGTTCTTTCTAGCCACTGTGACGGTAGCCGTCAAAACGCCGCTGTAATTTCGGATTCTCCTGAAGCCTTCACGCCTGGAAACGTGAATCGAGCTGAAGTCGAGAAACTATTGTTAAAAGTAAGTACCTATTTTACTTTTAATAAATATGCCAATTTATTTTAAAAACTAAAGCTGGATCGAAATTAACTTTGTTTGTGATTGTTCAGGCATATACAAGTATAGGAGAGCAAGACGGAGTCTACGGTTGTGGCTCCGCTCGATTTTCTGATTTTTCAAGTCAAATTCAACATCTACAGTCATCACAATGTTGGGATCAAGTTTACTCCTCCTATGACTCACGAGGTGGTAGCAATGGCTTTGGAATTTGTAATGCAATGAAAAATTTGGGTTTATACAATTCTTGCTGGACTCAGCTAAAGGGGATTGAAGCAATTCATGCAGGGATTAAAGAGAACGAAGAGCTTTCGGATATCCAGTATGAGTGTGGATGGCGACTTTCTCATTGGGATATTAATTGTGATAAAGTAACTTACATGAAAAATTCCGTAGAATTTAGTGGGAGCGGGGCTAAAGGTACGTTGCATAAATTCGTATACGACAGTATACAGGGCAGCGTGAGGAACGATCGGTTTAAACTCGAGCGAAGTGTCACCTGTTCCTATGAAGTTGTTCTCGAAAATCTAAGGCATGCAAATCTCGAAAGTTCTGAAAATTTATATGGTTTTCTCTCTCAACTGCAAATGCTAAGGATTATCGAAGATATCACCTCTTGTACTGATGAAGACAGTGTTTGTGCTGTCAACACAAAGTGGAAGCTACAACATCAAATTAGTGGAGCAGATTTTAAGTATCAAGAACCAATTTTGTCCTTGAAGAAGGTTTTGCTTAAAGCATTAAACGAGAATATACAAAATAAAAATCCAACAGAAGAAAGAATTTCCTCTGCTACATTAGAGAAATTGTGCGACGATGCTCTGTTCGATTTGCTAGTAAAAGCTAGAGATGCTGGCAGGTTAGAACTGGCTGAGAAATATACACACGAGTTGAGCGACTCTAGTGAAGCTTTTGTAAGAAAGAAAGTTGAGATTGCAAAGAACCATTGGGCCAGGGGAAACGAGGACGTTGCTCGCTACATTATAAATGATTTACTGCAATTAACTAAGTCTACAGACTCAAATATTTACCCGAGCCTTTTACTTTTGCAAGGGGAATGGCTATTTGTTTCCGTCGCGGAAAGGCCTTCTATTATTTTTCAGAAGTACTTGCAACAGGCTTGCCAACTTTATGAGAAGAATAAGGGGACTACATCAGATGAGTTGGCAAAGGCGTATATCACACTGGCGGAATATGCAGATTCCCAGTTTCAGAAATTAGTGGATTATCTTCAGTCTGATTTGTACCGAGAAAAGGTGAATCACTTAAATAAGGTGAGTGTTTATCATTAGTTGTTAGTTGTTTATATAATTAAAAGTTCTCAGCATGCATACAAATTTTCACTGGTATTGCAAATATTTGCAACAGCATTAATTAAATTATTAAAAATGTGTACCTTGTTTTCACACAAATGTCATTTTTGTGACATTTATATTTCGTAAAATAGTCAAAGGAACAAACAAAAACACCGGTGGGGCAAGATGACCTGGATATGCGCAGAAGTTTAATGTTTATGAGAAAACAATGTCTAATTGACAATGAGGAGATTCAGAATACACAGCAAGAGAAAGGGAAATTCCAGCTGTTGGCATTGCGTTGCTACTTCAAAGCGTTGCACTACAGCAATAAATATGACTTGCTTATTTTCAGAGCCGTGAGTTAAAATATGTTTACTGCATTTGGTTTCTTTGTATGTATATTTATCAACGCCTTGAATTATTATGTATTACAATTTAATTTTATAATTTATAAAATAAAACTTAACGTAGTTTAACTTAAGTTCGCTTTGCTTCATTTTCATTTCCAGATTGCTTTATGGCTGGAAAATAACCCAGCGCTTGGTGTAAACGTCGATACTCAAGCAGATCAACTAATTGCGGAGCAGCGGACAGCGGGAATTCCGTCTTACAAATTTATAGCTGTTCTGCACCAACTTTCAGCTCGTCTTGGGAATAGCAAGAATGGAACATCAGATTTGTTAGAAGCTATTTTAAGTATGACGAAATTGTCACAGTTTTTTGAGGCATTGTCTTATCGTATGTTATAAGAATCTATCAATACGATATTTAATTTGATGATTTAATGAATTAATTCATATTGGTCGTTCCAGTGCAATGTGCAGAAGATCATCCTTACCACACGTTACCTGTTATCCTAACGCAGGCCATGCTCCATAAAGACAAGCAGCTGGCTGTTACTAAGACTGGAGGGAGTAAAAAGACTGAGAGCAGTGTGGTGAGCCAATTAAAATAATTATTTATTGATACGTTACTACCTACTACCTACAGCTAAATATTATCGCTCCAATTATAATTATACTCAGGTACATAATTCATGAATGAATTTAGACATTTAAAGACGTGCTACGATAAGGTGTACGTACAGGTGTACACTATTTATGCTAAATAGGTACTTACAAACTAGATTATAATATGTTGAAAGTTTAGCTCTTAGCGCATGTAATAAAATTTTGCATTTAATTTCATAGCTGTATTTACTTTTTACAGCTTCGCGTTACTGCTGCTGGCGAGCTTTTGAGTAAATTAAAGAAACAGAAGAAATTAGGAAGTTTGACATCAAAGATGCAAGCGCTGTGGAATGCATTGATAACTTTTGCAAACTTTGAGGACAAAAAGCAAGGGGTAGATCTAAAGCGAACCATACCACCCAATATGGAAATAGCGAACCTCAAAGATTTGTCAGACATTCCGATTCCAACTCTGAATATTCCTGTGAGTCCAAGTGGGCAGTATCGAGTCATAGGTAAAGAATCTAATTTATGAAGATTCTAGTTAGGTTGTTTTAATTATTTAATGTGCGTTTGTTTTTATTGTATTTAACTTTTATTTATATTTGGAATTACAGGTATTAAGTCATTTAACCAAATGTATCATCTTGTTGGTGGAATTAATGCCCCAAAGAGAATTAGCTGTGTTGGGGCAAATGGCTGCACGTACAATATGCTGCTGAAGGTATTATTAATAAAGATAATAATGTTATCCTCGATGTTACTTTGCTGGATGAGTGTTTGAAATTTAGCAATAAAGTATTTAAAAAAGTGAATCCTTCTTGCAAAAACCAACATTAAAAAAATCAACCCTGCCAGGTTGGTTGTGAGGCTAGGGGACTGCAGTCTGGAGTTTGACGACTTTCAGTCTCAGGTCCTTAGTTCGATCGCCAGTTCTGGTAGGCTAGTCCTGATCGGCTCTGTAGTTGTACGGGTTGGGCTGTAGATACATTGCACAAAGTATCTATACTCTCTGGAGCTACCCATAGGTAGACAGAGAAAGAGTGTGGAATGACGAATTGTCGTATGAGACTCCCTGGAAGCTCATTCTGATAGTTTGAATTTCCCACTATTCCTTCCTTGATCCATACCTTAACCTAATACCATCGTGTAAACAATAGTCTTTCCTATGTAGTTTGTACCCCTTTCTTCCCTATAGGGAGCTATCACAAATGGCGCCATCGAAATTCTTGATTTTTAAAACCGACCCACCCCCATTGTCATGCCCTTAACCATTGCGTAAATGGCTATCTTTAACATTACGTGTCACTATTTGTCGATTTGACCACCGTATATAACCAATGGCGCCATTTGTGATAGCTCCCATAGTATGGTTCCCCACTCTTCGTGTTTCCAATTCCGCCGCGTCCGGCTCCCTAGCTGTTGATGCGTGCTTTCCCTGTCGTCCCTTCCCACATACTATCCTCTCTTCTTTCCTACAATACAACTTTCTTCCCACCTCATGGTTAGCTGTCTACCTTCGTTCCCTTCACTGTCGAAACAGCTACAACTCGACACCCAAGTGTTTGGAACGTGTATGACTATATAGGCTTTCCCTCGCCACCCCCAGAAATAAATAAATAAATAAAAATAAATAAATCAAACAAATTTAGTAGTAATGCTTTAGGTCACTAATGTAGGGGTAACCGGAATCTTAAGTGTTGAAATAGAAAGTATTTTAATATAATTACGTGAATTATTTACATTCAATAGGGAAACGATGACCTGCGACAGGATGCTGTCATGCAGCAAGTATTTGGCGTAATGAATCAATTGCTCGAAGCAGAGCCCAGAACAAAGAAAAAACGACTTTTGGTTCGTACGTATAGAGTAGTCCCCCTCTCCCAGAGGAGCGGAGTCATTGAATGGTGCGAAAATACTCAAACTTTTGGTGATTATTTAGTCGGAAGCGGTGATCCCGCGAAAGGAGCTCATACTATTTATCGGCCTTCGGATTATAAACCTACTGATTGTCGACGGATGATGGTGGTAAGCTGTTTGTAAAATGTGTACATATATAAAATTGCAGCTTGCAGCGTTTTATATACTAGAATTGGTATTATGGTTTTACAATTGTTTGTACTGTGTGTGCAGGAAGTGAAAGACTGTGGGGATCCCACTAAGAAGCTTGAAGTTTATACGAAAATTACGGATAAGTTCAAGCCGGTGTTCCATCACTTTTTCTTTGAAAACTTTAAGGATGCAGGAAGCTTCTTTGAGAGAAGATTAGCTTACACTCGGAGGTAATTTTATGTTGTCAGTTGATTGGTTCAAAAACATAGAACTTTAACTATTACAACCACTTCTTATATATAGAAAAAATAAAAATGTAAACTATAGTTTTTTTTTCGATTTCAGTGTGGCAACATCATCGATTGTAGGTTATATCCTAGGACTTGGTGATCGTCATGTTTTGAATATATTAATCGATCGGAATACTGCTGAATTCATTCATATTGATTTAGGTGAGTTTTGTTTCATTTTTATTTTCACTCACATTATTGTACAGTTACAAAAGTAAACTATTTATCTTTAATCTTATCTTTACTTGTTTTCAGGAGTGGCGTTTGAGCAAGGAAAGATTTTGCCCACTCCTGAAACCATTCCGTTTAGACTTACTCGGGATGTTGTGGATGGAATGGGGTTCTGTGGGACAGAGGGTGTCTTTCGTAGATCGTGTGAGAATACGATGGAAGTTCTGCGTAAGAATGCAGAAATTATTTTGACCATTCTAGAGGTCTTATTATACGATCCTCTCTACTTGTGGACCCTGACTGAAGATCGGAAGCAGAAACTTCAACCTGCCGACAGTCGCTCTGAGGTTTTGAAGAAAAAGAAACCGGACGAATTAATAATGGATGAGGGACCGATGCGTAAGAATTTCCAAGAAAATTAACAAAATTAATTATGTAACGCGACATACTAATCATGATCTTTTTGAAAAACGAATGGATTTGTATAATTTTAATTTTGTAGAGCAAAATAATTCAGCAGCACGGGAATTAAGACGTCTAAGATGCAAATTGGCTGGCATACAGGAAGGTAGAACATCTGGGTCGACTATGAGTGTACCTGGTCATGTTGCGCAGTTAATTCAACATGCAGTGGATCCTCATTTGCTCAGTCGTCTTTTTTGTGGCTGGCAACCCTACTTGTAAGCGAGAAAGTTACTAGACTGTGTATTATAATGTGTAATACATAAGGGCTTCGTAGATACGTTTTACTTTACTTATATTTTTAATTTTTTAATTTTGGAGTTTTTATGTATTTTTAATTTTCTAATTTGGAATTTTTGACAACACTTATTGCGTTGTTACTAGGTTTAAAAATACGTTCATTTCATTTTTCTCTTTAAGAATAGTACACCAGTAGTTACTCGTTACACGCATACAAAACGTTATTCCTCGTTTGAAACAAACTGGATTTACATTTTTAACTCGACATCCTAAGTTTGCCAGAAGTAAGATTGTTGATGTGCTTGTTGGTTTAATGTTTTATTAACAAAGAAGAAGTACATTTTATGTTTGTGTTTGTATGTAAGTTTGCTACAACAATAATTGTTTTACTCAATGACTTCGTGGAGCCCAGTTCAAAACTTTCCATAGGTATTTGTTTATATTCTTTTATTCAAATTAGTACTTTCAGACGCAATTAAATATTTCAGCTATTTCACTAAGCAAAACTTGCTACATATTAGCATAGGAATTGAAATAAAAATCATTGTATTATGTGGAAGATAAGTAGGTACAAAAGTTCTGGATTCTGAACTTAGCAATAAACTTATTTTGCATTGCTTTGACTTGACTTTTATTGTTCTTTATATAAATGTAACTTAATTTTGAGGCCACAGAGCAAAAAATAAATCGGTTACGAATGTATTGAAAAACTATGCTGTGAGAAATTAAAATTAATATTTAACTTTAGAGTACTTATGATGACATACCTGTAAATATTTATAAATATCTAGTAATAACATAATTTATTTACAAACCAGACCAAAGCCTGTGGAAGCACTGGAAACTTGTTCACTGTCTTTGCCGTGGTACATATTTTTAACCTATCCATTTGAATAGATACTTAAAAACTAAGCATAAACCGTATTAGTACATGTATTATTAGTAAGTACATTTTGTATTCTAATTCTGTATGTCACGTAATGTACTATAAAACAATACAATTACCTGAATAAATTAACTATTTTGCTACCATTTACCTAAATAACTATTATGTAGTAATGAATACGTACTTCTTCGAGATGTTGATAGCATGTTGTGCATCGTACCGCAATAATAAAATTACAATTACATTTTACTATAATTTTGTTTAAGTAAAATTAATCTGACTTTCCTGGCGAATGACAACTTGCATGAATGGTTACCAATAATTTCTACGGTCATCTCTGTCAGAAAAAGAACAATATAAAAAGTGTCATATCGATATGTCATATAGAGTCAAATTCACTCATTGCATTGATAATGATTTGAGATTTGCACTCATTTGCACTATACTAAAATCAAAATTAATCACATCTTCATTTTCATGCATGAATGCAAGCAACTAATAAAAAAGGTTTTCGAAGCGTGCATAAACTACGTAGTACAAAAATCGGAAATTTTGAACCCCTAATCCCCTTTTTTGGTATGTATGGTTATCTAAAAGGGTAGGCAGCATGAACCCCCCTCTCACCCCTGAATATATTACGTAATTTATGCAAGCTCTCGTGCACATTCATTTCAAAGGAAAATAAGTATAGTGAAGCAGGGCTTATACGGCTTTTAATAAATTCAGGGCAGTGCGGTGTAATGTTATGCAAAAGAAAAAAATCTATGCGCCAAAATATAGAGTTTCACTTGTCCAATGAAAGGTGCGGGAGTTTATGACGTCAAAGAATTAGAGCCAATAAAAAGAAAACGAGGGATTCTTATACCCGCTGTTTTCGTTGCTCTCGAACTCTCGACTGGACTCGATTGACTCGAACTCGACTCTCCAAAATATAAAGATTCATGCTCCACGTAACGTACTTACGTATATGTTAAACTTAACGGTCAACCTTTTGCTTTATTATTTTGCTTACTTACATAGACTGGCCAATAATAAGTAATATTCCGTTGGTGTTGGTTGGTCAACTATTACGCTCAACACTATTAACTGCCGTGACCAGTGTGTCATAATGTCAAGTAAAGAAAAGAGTAAATTAAACGAAATTAATTAGGTAAGCAAGAGCAGAAAATCCAAGCCCTTCCCTCACGGCCTCACAGCTAGCTCGTTTTCTCAACATTCACTAATGAGAAAATATAATTTTTGTGCTTATTCTACAATCCGAAATCTATCTGAAAATCTGAACTTCTGAAAACTATTGAAGAAAGCCATTTTTATTAATTTCGCTCATTCATCATTAGGTAATAGTTTTAGTATTGGTTATAAGTGGTATTAATATTTAATGCAGTGTGCAGTGTGTGATCGTCTTCTTACTTTTATCACGAGCTTGACCCTCAAGAAATTTTCAGGAATTCAAGTGGTTGGTGGTACAGAGTACCTTTTAATACAGTCAACAGTTGACATTACAAAACAAATACTACTCCAAACTCTAATTTAAAATTATCATTACAACTCCAATCAACAATCATATATAATACGCATGTAAGTACTTACCTAATGTAATTATTAAATACGCTATTTTGTGATCGTTAAACAAAATTACTATCAACGATTAGCAGAATATACTAAATGAATGGAAGGAAAAGACAATCCAATGAGTTGAGTTGAGTTGAGCTTTATTAACGAGTCAAATTTCTTCAACTAATAGCTGTTTTACAAGAAAGGACTCACATGATAAATATTATACTTAAATAAATAAACATACCATCAATACATATGACATAAGACAGAAAAATAAAATCAATTACATTCCAGTATTAAACATTAAATCCCGTAGAAACAAAAAAGAAGAACGAAGTATGTACGTGAGGTGTGAACAAATTATATTATAACACTATTTTGAACTTTGTGCCTTCATTCCCTTTGGTTCTCCTTTCCGTAGATGGTATAACTTTACCTTTAACGCCAGTTTATTTTACGGTTGATTTTAAACATTGAATCCTTGCGGTAAAAATATAGAAATTAGTAAAGGCAATGTAACCCATTGCCATTCGTGGAGTGATTTATATTACATGGGTACGTTGCCTTTTTTAAATTTATGTCCATAAAAACTTCAAAGGCAGACTAAGCATGTATAAGCTTATTTACTTAGATTTTTATATGTCATAATCTCATGTCCATAAAGTAGAAGATGATGTGCTCTTATGAGTTTAAAAATTGACGACCGTTATTGGTTATTAGAAAAGCGAAAAGTCATGGTCAATGTCAATAGGAGACTATATAACTATAACTGTAATGACCGTGCCGTCATTTTCCTCATTCATGTAAGTACTGCTCACTGATGACTGCATACTTCACTGTTAATTTTGTGTATTTCATATTTACAGACCGCATACAAAATACGTGGATGGTTGATGTAAGTAACATTAACTTTGATTTTGGAGTCATTCTGATGTGAACAATTCTTATCAATCGTCGAATCGTTTCCAATTTTACCAAAACCATCAACGCAAATGGCAGCCGGAGATAAAAAGGTGAATGTATCCATCCGAGTTCGACCTCTCATTCAGCGAGAAATCGATTCTCAAGGTATAATTTGTTTATTATTTTAGTCAATGGTTGACTGGTTGAAGTAATATTTTTAAATCTAGCGTAAAATCATGACGTACTTGAGGATTTTTTCGTTCAATTTTTTTCCGTTGGTAATAACTTTGCTTATGTAACTCACAATCGAATTTTTTCAATTACAGAAATAGCGAACTGGCATAACAATGATCAATTCATTCAGCAGTGCGTTCCAGGAACTGAAACTTGGATTCATACTCAGCCAGGATATACATTTGATTTCATTTTTGGACAGAATACTAATACTGCTGAAGTTTACCGAAAAGTTGTTGCCCCTATTGTGCAGAATTCATTTCAGGGTTTTAATGGGACTGTTTTATGCTATGGACAGACTTCCTCCGGTAAAGTGAACAAGTTTGAACTTGGCAGTAATTTATATATCATCTCGTAATAGTTTTTTCGTATGCGCACATATTACTTTTTACAGTAACCATCATAGTAGCCTTTTAGAATCATGTGCATGCATGATGCAGATTTTTATACATAATATATAACTATAATATTAATATATAGTAATATATACCTAATACGTAATGTGATATTTCTCAGGGTTTGGAATAGTGCCATAATACTGTAAATTGTAATTACATTTTCATAAAATTCAAATTTGGAATTGTAAATAAAATTACAACCTTACCCGGGTGTTATGGTATTGTGAATTACAATACAATTTTCTGCATTGTGTAATTGTGTTCTAAAAGCCCCTATTTTCCACAAAAATCTTGTATTTACGTAATTACTATCATAAGAAATACCAATTCAATAATTTAATCATAATTAAGTAGTGGTACATGACATAGGTTCCAAGAACACAAATTGCAGTAGTTTTGTAATTGTATGGTAATTTTATTATTGTAATTTACAATTACAACTTCATATTGTTATTGTAATTTTGTACTTACAATACATATTTTTCATATGCAATAGCTTAACAATATAATGACACTAGTTTGGAATGTGACAGCATTTTTAAAAATTGCCGTAGCCAATAGTTTTTGTCGTAAACTGACATAAACGGCAGAAAGTTACACAAATGTATTTGTGTAAATTTAGGGTTGTTTAAGCCAGCTTTTGCCGGATAAATTAGGCAAAAACTGGTGTAAATAAGTTTAGGGGCATTATTCTTTATGAAATAAACTGACTGAAGTGATTGAAGTCGACATTAACTCTTTTATGCGACTTTCTGTCAAACGGCGTATTTTGAGGTGTCAGTTAATGTCACTTTATGACGCAGTCATTTATGTCATTAACCCAGAAATTTATTTAGGTAGTAGTAAATATTAATTAACCTTTTTTTGGCACTAAGAAAAACATCTACAAAATACTAAAGTAGCCAAAAGTATATGATGCTCAAGGGGTGTAATTAACTGGGTTCCCTTAAAGTGGAAGCCGGATACCACCAAAAGTGTCATTGGGGTATTGGAGTTAGATTCGTTGTCTTATTTACATAGTTATATAATATAGCTTCTACGCCGCACAGTACATTTGAGTTTTGAGTTTAGAGGCATTATTTGAGGCAACGTCAGTGGCTGCGGTTTCATAAATTCCTAAAAACTCATAATGGCTAATAGTTCGGCGCGATTTACCTGGACTGTTATTCCTCATTGTCGCCTAACAACTTTGTTGTGTGTTATTGTAACAACTGGTATACGGGCACTTTCCTCCCGGACATTTTCCTCCCGGATATTTTCCTCCCGGACATTTTCCTCCCAGTATCAAAATCACATCACTAAAATAAACTAGCCTTCCTTATGAGACAATTTATGCATTCGCATACAATCTTAAAAATATCCAATAATTCATAACTACACCGGGTGATCACTGATCACCATTAGCTCACGGCCACTCCGGACACTACTATCCACTCTCACCCTAGTACGGATCGCCCTAATTGTGATCGGGATTATTTTTTCTAAACTTTAAGAACCTGTATCATTATATGTTTCTGTTAATCTTTTATGTACACAAAAATTATCAGTATCTAAAATTAAAAGTTGCAAGAGAAATAGGTTATTGTATGCAAAAACTTCCAAAAATCTTGTAGCGTCCCAAATGCCCTTATGGTGATCAGTTAGATAAAATTCATTTGAAACTAATGGAAAAGTAGCATCCCCTATTTGTGATCGGCATTAAAAAATTCATAAAAGTGCTCAAAAATGTTATGATTGTACATAGCCAGAGTTTTTGAGAGAAAAAACTGAAATCACTACTGAAGATAGTTGAGGCGATATAAGCTGTTTCGATATTAGTTACTTAGGTTTTTATAGGGCGTACTGTTTAAACGGCTGCCACTGATCACCTTTTGGGGGTGAACACCTTTACGAAGGTTAGAACGACATAAATATTTATTAATCTAAAGCAAAAAACGTTATGTAAACAATAATAATGTAGCCTAACAAACTCAATGCCAACTGCAATAATATTAATCATTTTTCCTTTAAAAAATCGCTTTCAACCGAGGGAAGTGTACTGAAAATATGTATGTATGTGTCTATATTGTGGGTAATAGTAAACTTACGTATACACAGAATTATGTATATAAGGTACTGTACTAATAGTGCATACTATTTCTCCAATATGGCTAAAATGATTTCAGATAAAAGGCTTTCATTTTGGTAAGCATCATTAATTTACAGGAAAGGTACCCTTTTATTTTGAAACTGGGAGAAAAAAGTCCTATATTATGAATTTTGCAAATGGGGAGGAAAATGTCCCCGAGGGATACTGTCCAGGAGGAAAATGTCCTTATACCCAATTTCGTAGCTCCTATTTTAGTATTTTAGTTGAAAGTTTATCTCTAAACTCAAAATAGATGTAATATGTACTAATTTTGTACTGATGAAGAAATTTTTCTTAGAAGAACTCTTTGCTAAGCTGATATTTGTATTTCTTCATTTAAAACAATTGCCTTTTTTTGGCATATTGGACATCAAAATCGGTTATGCAACTCATAAATTACCGCATAGTAATCATTTGATTTAAACATTATAATTTCATCGTAAATGATGAAGTGAGTTGCTAACTAATATTCACGCGTGTCTTCACTGATGCAGCGCCTTGCCGATCTTTGATTATCGTTGTTTATTATAACGTCATGAATATGAATTTTGTGTTTTAGGAAAGACACACACCCTTTACGGCTGCAAACTGGACGAGGGAATAATTTCATTGACTGCTCAAGACCTGTTTAACAGAATAAATGAAGACAAGTCTCGTACTTATTACATCCGGTAAATTTTAATGTTAATATTCAGGAATAAAACGTTTATGAAGTATTTTTCGGTGATTAATATAAATAGCATCAATTATCAATTTTTAACCTTCTACAAGCACTTATTGTAAAAAAAATTTTATCTAAATTTGTTTTGATTTCCAGAATCGGCCTACTGGAAGTGTACAATGAAAAAGTTAGTGACCTTCTAAATGAAGGAGGACATGTAGAAATCAAAGAGATGAATGGAGCGGTCGTTCCTAAAGGTTTGAAAGAAATTGAGATCGTGTCCGCGGAGGATATGCTCAATGCTGCTAAAAAAGTTCAAACACAACGTAAGATTGGAGAGACGAGAATGAACAAAGAGAGTTCTCGGTCTCACACAATTCTTCGAATCATTATCGATTCCGTACCCAACGAGACTGATGAAGGTGAAGTACAAGTCACAACGGCTTTGCTCAATTTCGTTGATCTTGCAGGATCAGAAAAAGCAAGCCAAACGGGCGCAGTGGGCGAAAGATTCAAAGAATCTACGTTCATAAATAAATCTCTATCCACTTTATCACAAGTTATGGTAAGTTTAATATTAATAAATGATGCTTGCTTAATGCTTGCATTATTTAGTTATGTAGAGTTCTAAATTTTCAATATTTAAGGATTTGAGACCTCATTGTCGTTTGGTTTTAATCATGTTTTTTTATTTGAGTAATTATTTCTCATTTGATATTGCAGCTTCAACTTAGTGGAACAATGAATTCTGGAAGTTCTACAGCAAATAGTACTCTTAATTCGAATAGTAGTTTAAGTAACACGGGTTCACAAAGTACAAAACAACCTTCACAATTTGTAAATTTTCGTGACTCTAAGTTAACTCGTATTCTTCAAAGTTCTCTCAATGGAAACGCGTATATTTCGCTAATATGTAACGTCACCCCGGTGGCTGTCGAAGAAACCCATTCCACACTACGGTTTGCAAAAACGGCAAAAAAAATTAAAATTGAGCCTACTAAGAACCATGGGCCTGCGAATGCAACTCAGTTCAGAAATAAGATAATGGAATTAGAAAATTTACTCAATGGGAAAAACACAGAAGTTGAGAGGCTCAAAAAGCAGTTAAGCGCTATGCAAAAGTTTCACCCTCTGCCTCACCAATTATTAGGAGGAGGAATTCAACCCGATCGACGAAAAACAATGTGTCCTAGTATGCTCTCTGGGTTGAGAAATTATGAAGGTAGTGGGGGTAGCTTAGATAAACCGTTGACAACTGATGACGTAGACTTCGATTTTAAAATTCCTTCAAATTCGACCTTCCGGCGAACGTCCATTGCTATTGCTAGTCCCTTCTCTAGTTCCTCAATGTCTTCTTTTGATAATTTATTAGCTGAAAAAGGCTCCCATGATGATATGGGTCTTCGCTTCGCTAAGTTTCCTCGCATCGATGAGAATGAACTATTAAGACCAATCATGATTGATGCTGAAGCTCAAACAGGGAGTTCCTTGGCTTCTCCCCAACAGCAACTACCACAGGAGTCCAATGGCGGTAGTAGCAGTAGTAGTGTTCGAACTTCTAAAAGGAAGATCGAAGTACAAACATTTCTAATAGCGGACGAATTTCGACAGAAGGCGAATGAATGGAAAGAACATAAATCTTTCCTGGAACATGAAAACCAGTTTGAAATGGAGGAAGTAGAAAGTTTACGGATGCAATTGGATGCTCTT
The DNA here is from genome assembly GCA_949802685.1 of Dicyrtomina minuta. Classification (NCBI taxonomy): domain Eukaryota; kingdom Metazoa; phylum Arthropoda; class Collembola; order Symphypleona; family Dicyrtomidae; genus Dicyrtomina; species Dicyrtomina minuta. The sequence continues at coordinate 11,462,012 of OX461812.1, read as the reverse complement.
GAGAAATCCAAGGAAGAATTTCGAACCAAATTAGAGAAATTATCTGGTGACTTTGGAGAATGCCAGGAGCAAAATACGAAACTCAAAGATGAAATTCAATGCTTGAAAGAGGAGAAAATAAAATTTGAAAAGTTGTCTCATGAATTCCAACTAGCCCAAGATTCAATTCAACAGCTTGAATATCAAAATCTTCAATTAAAAACTCGCTCAAAGGATCACATGGAAGCACACGAGGAGCTTTCTAAAGAACTGAAGCAATTGACGAGCGATAAATCTCTTAAACAGAAAGATTATCATAATATGCAATCAAATTTAGAGACTACTCGCTTAGATCTGGAGCAAGCTCGAAATGAGAACATAATCCTTAAAGAGAAAATCATTCTCAGTGAAAAGATTCAAGAAAAACTGAACGTGGATCTTCAGATGCTTCAGACTCAAAATCAATCATCTTTAACTTTAAGTGCTGAATCTTCAAGTATTCAAGAAAGTAATGAGAAGCTCATATCAGAACTCGCTGCTCTTCAAGAACTGCTAAACACTAGCAATGTCGCCCACGAAAAGTCCATGACTGAAATTAAAGCATCTTATGATACCTTGGAAAAGTACAGCGAAAGTATTAAGAGCCAGGTACAAAAAGCGGAGGAGAATAGTGCCATCCTTCAAGAACAATTAAAGGGAACTCTAGAAGAAGCGGAAAAGTATAAACAGCTCGAAAAAGATTTGAACGAACTGAGTGAAAAAATTGATTTTCTTGAAACAGAAAATTCTAGTTTGCAGGAAGTAGCCTCTGATAAGTTGGAAGTTGAGGAGAAACTAATAATTACCATTCGATCACTAGAGGACCAGGCAGTGGCAATTAGATCAGAAAACCTACAACTCTCAGAAACCCTCGTCTCGCATGCACAAAAAATTGAGGTAATGAACATAGAAGCTGTGAAGACAATTGAAACCTCAGAATCCCTTAGGAGCACGAATGAAACTGTATTAAACCAACGAAATGAACTCCAGTTACGGTGCGACAATCTAGAATCACAAGTCGAAAAATTGTCATTCCAGATAGCATCAAAAGACGACGAGCTTTCAGAAATTGTCAAAAGTTTTAGTTCGCTCAAAAATGACGCATCGTTATCCGAGCAGAAATTGTCACAAGCTGAAGATCTACTAGAGAAATTTCGTTCAATTGAAACCGAGAAATCAACCCTAGAGCAAAAATTATTGCTAACTGATGAATTACTTGAGAAATCGCGCGGAATTGAAGAGGAAAAAATAATACTCGAAGACAAATTACAACAATTTGAGAAACAGCTTCACCTTGTTGAAACTGAGAAAAATGCCCTGCAGCTAAAATTATCACAGACTGAGGAGCTTCTTTCCACACTACGAGCAACAGAAGAGGAAAAATCTGTCTTAGAGCAAACATTGTTGCAAACTAATGAGTTGTTAGAGAAGGCAAGAGTAGTTGAAGAGGAAAAATACATGCTGGAACAGAAATTAACACAATCTGAGGAGCAGTTGGAGAAACTAAAGCTCGTTGAATCTGAAAAAAATGCCCTAAATCTAAAATTATCACAGACTGAGGAGCTTCTTCGCACTCTACGAGCAACAGAAGAGGAAAAATCTGTCTTGGAGCAAAAATTGTTGCAAACTAATGAGTTGTTAGAGAAGGCAAGAGTAGTTGAAGAGGAAAAATACATGCTGGAACAGAAATTAACACAATCTGAGGAGCAGTTGGAGAAACTACGTCTAATTGAAAACGAAAAATCCACCCTAGAATTAAAACTATTCCAAACTAATGAATTGCTTGACAAATTACTTGTGATTGAGGATGAGAAATCCGAGCTTGAGCAAAAGTTATTACAAACCAATGAGGATCTAGACAAATTACGTGTAGTTGAAAGCGAGAAATCCATTCTGGAGCAGAGATTGGCACAATCTGAGGAACTGGTGAAGAAACTGCGTGAAATTGAAGAAGAAAAGTCCATCCTGGAACAGAAGTTAACGAAAGCTGTGGAGCAGCTGGAGAAATGCAGTGGGACCAAGAGTGAGAAATCTGGTTTGGAGCAAAAACTAATTGATGAAGCGGAGGAGTTGCGAGAGAAACTTGTTCTACTTGAAAACGAGAATTTAGACTTACAAAGAAAGTTAAAAGAAACAGAAGCATTGCAAGAAACGTTTAAGTTACTTTCCAATGAAAAACTGGAGTTAGAGCATAAACTGCTGGAAGCTAAAGAGATTGGACAAGAAAACCACGATAAACTGGAGGTGGCTTACAAGAACGAAGAACAGTTGCAAAGAAAGCTCAAAGATGCTCAAGAATTTCAGTTGGATTTATTGGCCAAAGAAACACAGTTAATAGAGCAGCTTTCAACCTGTGAAGCAGCAATAGAGAACTTGAATACTGAAAAATCCCATGATAAAGCAATAATTTTAGAATCCCATCTAAGTGAAACTGTCAAGAAGGAAGCTGAGCTAAAATCAAAGATAGTTTCTCTCGAAAAAGTCAAGATTTCATTAGAACAACTGCTATTAGACTCTCAAGCGGATATTCAAGATTTACAATCCAATTTAAAATTGGCGATTGCTGATAAAGCAGATTTAGAGGAGAAACTTGCCATCCTTCAAGTAAAAACCGAGGCATTAGAATTAGAAAAATGGGAATTGGATAAAAAATTGACTGATACCCAAAATTTTGAGGATCAAATGGCTGTCGTAGAAGAAAAGAACTTAACTTTGAAGCTACAACTCTTGGAGTCCAAAGATGAAAGGGAAAGGCTGTCCTCAGACTGCGACTCTCTGCATGAACAATTAATTCTTGCAGGGAATGAAAACTTAGCTCTTGTTAATTCATTGAACGACGAAGCTAATTCTGTAAAACTCTTAGAGTCTCAGTTACTTGAAATCACAGAAACTAAAAACGAAGTAGTTGTTAAACTAGAACATATCACTGATAAACTTACTAAAGCTTCACAGGACCTAGAGAAGAACAGGGAACAAAATTGTACATTAAAAGACGAACTACAATTGCTCCTGAGTCAACTGTCGACTTTAGAAGCGGAAAATCTATTCTTGAAGAAAGAAATCATTCGCACAGATGAAGTTCATAAAGTGCATGAAATTCTCAGCAAGGATGTCTGCTCTCTACAAGAACAAATTTCAGCGTTGGTAGCTGAGAAGCTTTCAATCCGAAATTCCTTAGATGAAGCACAAGCTCAATTATGTTTGGCAAGGGAGGAAGGCACGATCGGTGCCGCAAAGCTCAAAGAACTGTCGGAGGAAAAAATTAAACTTTTTCTAGAATTAAATGACCTCAGATCTAATTTTAGCGACAGCGAAGCTCAACTTGAGGAGTGTAAAGTACAAGCTCTGTCGCTTCAACAAAATTTGGCAGACAGCGAAGAAATTAGAGAGATAAATCAAAAGATTTCAAACGAGCTTTCAACCATGAATGCAAAGTTGGAGATGCTTGCATCCGAGAAACTTGCACTGGCAAAATCCTTACTGGAAGCAGAGATAAAATTGAAGTCTAATGAGGAAGAGCAGGAACGATTTACTGGAATTCTAGTTGAGCTGGAAACAGCGAACAATGATAACGACGTTCTCCAGCGGCAAATACAACTCGAGATAGAACAGCGTAGCAAGATTACACGAGATTTTGATGTTCTCCAGGTGGAATACAAGAACCACGTTGTTAGTTTTAACGCTGAGCAGGAAGTACTTACAAAAGTCCAGAGTGAGCTGGAAGAAGTTCGAAGACAACTGGAAGACGTTGAGAGTGTCAAAGTCAGTCTAGAGGAACAACTGAAAGTTTTAGCGACTGAAAAGGAAGGAATTTGCAGAGATTTAATTGTTGCTCATAGCACGATACAAGCTGCAACAGGTGAAAATAAAGATCTTATGGAAAAGCTCACTGTATTCCAAAGCCAGCTGGCTCAAGTAGAGATGGAAAAGCACAGAATTGAGGAAGCCTTTGAAATCCAATTCACGCAGTTGCGATCTGAAAAAAATGCCATGGAAGAACAATATTCAACCGAGAATGAAAATCAGAAAAAGCAGTTTACGGTAGAATTTGGAACACTGCAAGAAGAATTTAAACGCCGAGAAGATGATTGGATTTCTAAGAAAGCTGAATTAAATGAGCGAGTAAAGCAATCCGAGCAGCAGCTTCAAGCAAATCAAACGGAATTGATTGGGTTAACACACGAATTAAGCCAAAACTTGCAAAGACAAAAAGATATGGAGGAGCAGCAAAGAAGTACATCTAATTCAGCTGAGATAATATCCCTTCAAGAGCGTCTGGAGAGTACCCAGAAAGAAAATAAGTCTTTTAAGGAACTCCTGGAGACAGCCTGCTCAGTCTACAAAACGCAAGAAAAGGAGTTAGAAGACATCACGAAGGAAAAGGAGACTAAAACTGAAGAATGTGCTCAACTCAAGTATCAGCTCACTTCCCTCCAAAACCGGATTGATGCACTCACTGAGGAATCCAGTCGTGTTGAAGAAATGCTTAAAGATTTCGAAAAATTATCTAATGAACGTGAGCATTTAAAGACTCAATTAGAACTTTCCATCGAAGAGAAAGTGGCTCTCCATAATAAAGTTGAGGAATTTGAAAAAATGCGAGAAGAGTATAAAAAGCTGGACGTTGAACTCCAACGCGTTCAATCAACGATGAAGCTTTTGACAAAAGAAAATGAAAACCTTAAGCAAGCATTAAACACAGCAGAAGAAAAGCTAAGATCAGCAAACTCTCAGGGTACATCTCTTAATGAAATAATTGTACAATCTCGTGAGCTTCAAGAAAAATATGATTGCTTCCTCTCCAAGTTTGAAGATTTACAGTCAAGATCTAAGACTCAAGAAGATGAGAATTTAGCCCTTAAAGAACAGGTCAGCGCAAGCAAAGAGCTTGCAACCAAAAATCAAAGCTTGATCTCGGAGCATGAAGCTTTGAGTAAAAAATTGAGAGAATTGGAAAACGAAAATTCCATGAAAATAGAAGAAATTCAAAATCTAAGTCAGAAACTGTTTCAAGCACAAACGAAAGTAGCAATCACTCAAGAATTGCAAGAATCCTATGAAAACTTGTTGAAGCAATTTGAAGTTCAAGAAAAAAAGTTAAAGGAGACACAAGCTGAAAATGCGAAAGCACAGAATGTACTTAGTGAGCGCGAAGCGGAGCATAGTCGTCGGTTAAAAGCTACGGAAATGGAAAGGAAGAGCTTAGAACATACGGTTGAAACCGTCCAAAAGCAATCAAAACAAATGGAGAGTAGTATGAAAGTTCTGAAAGAAGATGTTCTCAGAATGCAGACCGAGAGTGAAGCGGCAAATAAATCGTATCAAAATGCCGTAGAAAACATTTCTGGCCAAAGTAAAATCGTTGAATACCAGACCGCTCAATTAAAAGAATTGAGAAATGATTTGCAAAACAAAGTTCAAGAGTTGGATAAAATCAAACAGGAGTATGTAAAATCCCAAGGTGTGTGTCAGCTTCACTCTAATTGTAGTAAGATTATCGACGGGCTGAATCAACAGTTAATGACTGCGGAAGCTGAGAAAGAAAATATTCGGAGCGATATAAATAAGCTCCCACCACCGCCACCAGTGAAACCTAAGCCAAGTCTTCGGTCGTGTGCATCCCAAACAACTAGCTCAGTCGACATCGTTGAACATTTAAAACATTACAAGATTTTAGCTCAGAAGAACGAGAAATTGCTCGCGAACGAAAAATCTAGCCGAGAGAAAGAAGTTTCAGGATTAAAATACACCGTAACGGATCTAGGGAAAAAATTAGCCGAAACCTGCGGCGAAAACGACAAGCTGAAAGGTAGCCTAACTTTCTTTGCAGAAGAGCAAGAGAGATATAAGTCCATGATTAAAAAGCCTGTGGCAACTAGTGACGGGGAAACACAATGTGACATTTTACAAAATCTCTTAGAGCGAGCAAAGAGGGGGGAGAAAGGCTTAAAGTTTCCAAAGGGGTTTCCTAACTACGAGGAAGTGATAACTGAGACACGAAGACTGAAGGAGAGGGTTGCTGTTCTGGAAGGGTGGGAAGCGAGATGCCTATGTAAGGGCAAAAGTGCATTGAGCGGGAATCCGAGTTTAAGCTATGGTTCCATGGTCAAGCCCAGACTCAGAACAACAAATGTTACACCAACTTCTGCTACTTCGACGGTTGTGAACCCAACTGACGTTAAGAGAGATATTCCGATTCCACGTACTGCCGTGACAAGTTCTTTACAAGACCAGTCGCTCCATTTGCCCTTTGTAGCTCCGCGAGAAGAACAACAGCTTATCAATCGTGTTGAACCAACCCCGCAGGCAAGTGGAACTCTGCTCTATCCTCAGCAATCTCGGCGTCCACAGTTAGTGTCTGCCGGGCAGGTACTTCAACAACCGCAGCCATCAGGGCCACAGGGGGAGCAGCCATCAATGACCCAGCGTCAGCACGTACAAGCTCAGGGTGAGCCCCGTCTTCCACCTTCAGTTTCTCAGCCAAAACCACCCGTGGTGTACCGTCAGAACCCACCGTCTGTATCTGTGGATCGATTCCAGCCTGTCCAGCAGCGACATGTGCCACAATTAGTAGCTCAGTTTCAACAAGCGTCCTCACCGCAACCCCAGCGCCAGCCAGGAATCCCTCATAGGTCTTCAATATTTGATGATGTGCCGCAGAAAACTCAGGAAGAGTGGGCAGACGAATTACAGCAAATGATAGATGATATTCCTGACTGTTCAGGAAAGTAACGTGTAAATAAGTAGTAAGTAATTTATGTGTGTTTTATGGTATTTTTGTTTTCGACAAGTGGAATGTCAATGTTCACGCAATCAACTCTGTAACGCCGACATTTAGAACTATTCAAGTTTATCTGTCCATTGAACTATCATTTAGAAAGTTTACTTTATTGTTTTTGACACTACTTCAAATTTAAATATAATTAATACCTCTTGTTAAGTTAAGTATTCTTTTTAACGAACTAACTACCCGGTAAAATATTTTAAACGAATAACCGTAATTTAGTGTATTATTTTTGCAAACGAATTTACTTATGTAAATATGAATTATGATATTGTTTAAAACCTCTTAACGTTTAATTATTATTAGTATACATTGTATAAATAAAGGTAAAATTATTTAACAACTGCATTAACTTTAATGGATTACTAATTACGTACCGATGTAAAATAATTTTCTACCTCCTTTTACTATCTCTGTTTGAGAGTAGAGCAGAAGTCTAAGCACACTGTGGTGCCACAAAATATAGACATTTATGATTACACCAAAGCATATTATTATAATTTATTTCTTAAAGACATGCACATAACAATGGGTCCAGAGAACAAGGAATAAAGAAACTTGGAATTACAAAGCATTGAAATTGTAAAAACTTGTAGTATAATAAGTCGTAGGCATTGTGCAGAGTTCCTAATGCGTTTCAGGTGTCAACTCCATTAACTTTAGCTACAATTTATTTTACTCCTCATAGGTGTAAAAGTCCATTCTACGTCCATGCCAAGGCTTTTTAAAATTGCATAGGTGACGGGATGTAAATGTCGTCGGGCGTCACTGTTTCCATTTATTGTGCATAATAATTTATATAAGAGAGAGAAAGTAAATGAATTTATTTACACTGGTACCACAATATTGGTACACTTACTATGAGACACAGTAACAAACAAACATGTTGTAGTTTACAATGAAATATTTTAAGCTAAAAATAATTTGTTTTAGTTTAGTACACAATATATAAATAATTAATTAGCAGGAATGTACTCGAAATGCCATGATTCCCTTTTTTTACAGTCTACATAATAATAAAATCCAAATCACGGTCTCCGGTCTCCGGTGTCCGGTGTCCGGTATCGTGTTAGGTTACCTCATCTGTTTTTAACCCTTAACCATGGGAGTGTATATAACCGCAGAATAAGATGAAAATAAATTGTCTGTGCATGGTAATTGTGCTACTTAAGCAAAAAATAGGAATATGAATCCTAATAGGAAACTAATCTAACTACCGTATTTGCTCTAATTGTACGTGTTGCGTACTATTTAAACTCGAGCTTCGACCCCCCGCGTATAATTAGTGACCCGCGCACTGCCATTTAATAGTGTTTTGAATAGACCCGCGTGCTATTCAAGCTGATGCGGCTACACTTAGCTTAGTAAAGATCCGTCCGCAGGACGGGCCGGGTTACTAGTTTTACATGATTCGTTCATTTTAACACACGTTCATATATCTCTTTCGGATTTCCTTTGAGTCAATAAATTGTTGAAGAGTTATGTGATTAATAATTACCCTAGGTATTGGAATGATACTTGTGTTTGTGTATTGGTCTCTATGCTGAGGTTCAATTGTTGTGTTAAATGATTATGTAATAAAGTACATATCGTGGGCGAAGGATCAAATCCGTTTCCTTAAACTTCTCGCTAAAAACAAATCCGCTTCCTTCCAGTTTACCTTAACAGCAAATCCGCTTCCTTCCACTTTTGATTTAAATGTGCGTTTTAGCTGAACAATTCATAACAACGTGGTCATGAAAAGTCCAAATTGTTCTAATTGCATATTTTAAACAGCAAAACGTTATAACAATATGGCTTTAACAACTGCAAATGGTTCTAACTACGCGATTTCAAAATACGAACTGCTCTAGCTTCATGATTTAAACAAATTGAAAATGTACTAAATACATTATTTTAGTCGCAAACTGTTCTAACCACATGATTTTAAACGCGAATAGTTCTAACTACATGGTTTTAAAAAGTTCAAAATGTTCTAACTGCAAGGTTTTAAGTTTCAAACTGTTCTAACTAGATGATTTTAAAAATTGCAATTTGTTTTAATTGCATGTTTTTAAAATTTGAAAATTCTTTAATTGCACATAATTACAAAGTGTAAAATGTTGTAACTACAACATTTTAGAAGTGCAAAAAGCTCTACCTAGATGTAATTTTCATGGGCGCGTAACAATAACATTTTGCACTTTTCAAAATCATGTGTCTACTTAGGTCTACTGCATTCCGCCCTTCTTAAAATCACTTTAGGTTAGTTTGCAACTTAAAACGACGTAGCTAGAACATTTTGTATTTTAGAAAATCATGTACTTAGATTAGTTTGCAACTTAAAAAAATGTAGTTAGAACATTTTGAATTTTTGAAAATCATTTAGTTAGATTAGTTTGCAAGTTAAAACAATGTAGTTAGAAAATTTTGAATTTTTGAAAATCATGTAAGATTAGTTTTCAACTCAAAACGATTTAGTTAGAACATTTGTATTTTTGAAATACATGTTTGCACCTTAAAACCATATAGTTAGAACAATTCGCGTTTGAGATCACGTAGTTAGAACAGTTTGCGACTAAAATAATGTATTTAGTACATTTTTAATTTGTTTAAATCATGAAGCTAGAGCAGTTTGTATTTTGAAATCGAGCAGTTAGAACCATTTGCAGTTGTTAAAGCCATATTGTTATTACGTTTTGCTGTTTAAAATATGCAATTAGAACAATTTGGACTTTTCATGACCATGTTGTTATGAATTGTTCAGCTAAAACGCACATTTAAATCAAAAGTGGAAGGAAGCGGATTTGCTGTTAAGGTAAACTGGAAGGAAGCGGATATGTTTTTAGCGAGAAGTGGAAGGAAACGGATTTAATCCTTCGCCCACGATATGTAATAATTAGTGTAGTAAAGTGCAATCATGTTGTATCGTAGTGCCCCAGGTTCTTATTTCACTATTTAAAGCACTGTGTGTGGCATAGTCCTTAGGCAAAGTCAGAAAGCTTATCACACTTTAAGGACCTACACACCCCCCCCCCCTGTCATCCCATTAGTATTGCGTAAAGGCTATCTTTGACATGGCATGTCATCAGTACCAGAATTGACCCACTAATCCTATCAAAGACATCATTTATGGTCGGTCCCTATCTTACGCACAAACGCTCTTACTGCCTACATACCTATTACTTCATTAATTACTAAAAAGTAGTTTATTAGAAAAGCAACATCGGAGCCCTCTACAATTTACCTTCTAAATCCTAATGATTGTTCATTGTTCAGTGTTTCTCTTTCGTATGAACGTAGCATGGGCGAGTGCCCAGCCCAGATCCAATGAAATGCTCCAAGGTTTCTAGTACTTTTTAGTATTTTCGTTTTCCATTTTCTCTATCAGTAATCAGTGCCTACGTAGGGCATGGATTACTGCTGGTGCGGGACTGAAGCAAAGAAGTTTTCATGTTAGCAACAATAAGTCAATTAAAGTCGGGCTGCATTGTTTCTGATTTTCCTTCGTCAATTAGTAAACGTACTCATCTAATCCTTGTCTTGTTCTAACTGAGCGGATTTTGAAGTGTTGTTTTCTTGTTGAGTACATTGACATCAACAAATTGGTTTCGCGTTCGATAATTCTTCACAATTTCAACTAATAAGGTACAATTGTGCGTATACTATATTCGTTATTCATTTCTGTTGTAATTTTGTTTCGGTGCTTTCTAAATAATCAAATACGAGGTGAAATTGACTAAACAAGTGACAAGGGTGAGGAGTACTGAGAAGAAAGTAATAACCCAATCGTACTAGGGGAAACGTAGACACTGACACTGCTCATTGTCCGTAGCGTTGATCGGTTCATCGGTGGTTTTTGTTTTCATTTCGTTTGCTGTTTTGTGTCCTAAAGCCGCCGTTCAGTCGTTCTCACCTTTGACCTTTCAACCGAATGTTTGATAACTTATTGATTTTATAATTTAGAATATCGTACGATTTATCATTTATGATTTATCATTTATTATTTTATAACTTGGTTCCTATGCAGCCTACCTGGGTTACCATAATTTATTTAATCCTTTGCTAGACAACTACATTAATTCGTGAGGGGATTTCTAAGTATATATTCATGGATGATTTTAGTCTTTTCAAGTTTAAGGAGCTCTTAAATAATCTAATATACCCGAAAAAAATGGGCAAATTCCGTTAAAAATTTTCACGATGGATCTACATCTTTCAAGGTGGAAACAAAGAAAGTATGCCATGTTGCTTTATTTGTTTGTGTCAGATCAATGGATCAAGTATCACCGAGTGACACTGACCAATCAGCGATGAGCCGAACGATGAGACTATTTAAATTCTCCTTTAACTCGAAAAGACTATTTAACCCTTCATCAACATATATTTAAATCCCGTCACGGTCTCACGTATTAATTTATACTTTTAGCAAAGCATTAAACGGACCCGTATGACGACTAAATAAGTCACGTTGGAGGCTGCTATGTCGTTCACTTTTCGAACTCGTCATAAGTATGTTCAATAAAAATCATAGGTAGTCAGCTTAGTTGCCAGTATACTTTTTAGACTACAATTTATTTAGTTAATTTAGTACTTTTAATTATTTTAACAAAAATAGGAAATTATCTGTATTTTCAGTTGTTACGCATTCTAACACATCTGGCCAGAATCAGAAAATCAGATAGAATGGTCATACTTAAATTGGTAATTAATTCAATCGGCAATCGGTGTCATTATTCCAGCTTAGTAGGGTTTTTCGTTTTTCTGCTATTTATTATTGAATTAGAAATTAGTGTTATTCACGATAAAAACCATAACCTCAATACCATCGTCACAATGTTTAACAGGTCGTATAATGTATATAAATGCACCTATATAAATTCATTTCATCATTAAAAGCTTTAATTCTGCTATAGGGATAAGGTTGCTTTGTCTGTGTGGGCAACAGAGTATTGAAAACCAGGACGAACATCGTTTGGAGTTGCTGGTGTAATAAAAATGGACGACACGGACTCAGTATCAGATGTCAACAGTGTAAACGATTTTTTTGAATCCAAGAAAAATGTGTTTAGCTGTATGTCTCCAACCTCAAAATTGGCTATACAAGATGTAGTTACTGGATTAGTCCAAGCGACTTGCGTGCTTGTGGGGCTTGAGGTGGGAGTGGACATAAAGGTGACTTTTAGAATACCTACCTAACTTATATTTACCTACTTGCGTTTGTATTAACCATGGAAAATATTCTCCACATTATTTGATGGGGCCACGTAAGGTGCAGTTTTGTGCTGGACGAACAATTGTTTTTATTATTTTTTTCAGGATCAGGAAGTACCTTTTAAGAAGGTACCATTGCCAGTGGAAAATAATTTGGAGACATTGCCTGCTAGTGGTTGCGCGAAATGGAATAGTTGTGTTTTTCAGGATAACGTGACGCATGGAACTTCTAAAGCTGCATCATCCAGAAGACTGTTAACTTCGGCAGCACAGGTTCGTCGAAAATGCACTTCCCAGTCGAATTCTATAAGAGAGATTTTGGTAACCACTGCTGGAACTTTCTCTCAGCAGGAAGTGACTTGTCCAGATGTATTAGATGCTGTAGAAGTACAAACGGGAAATTCTCAAACTCGGAATGCAATTCACGGCTTAGGGTTAATTAACGCTAATGGAGGAAGAACTGCAATTGACGCTGAGACTTCAGGATTTCAAGGATTCGGTCTTGACGTGGTTACTTTGGACTCTCAGGAGTTATATACTTCGCAAGATGTAACAACCTCCGCGTCTCAAGGATTGAAGATTGTTAATGCACTTGCTTCAAGTCCTCAGAAACATCGGGTTCAGGCGTCCCATACATCCATGTCTGACGAGGGATTCATTAATGCTGAAACTTTCATGCTCCAAGGGGAAAAGTTCGTTGACGCTGAAGCTTCCATGTCTCAAAAAGTATGGGCCGTAGACGCCCAGACCTCTACGCTTCAAGAGAAAATGTTAACTGACGTGCAAACTTCCGTATCTCAAGCAGTGTGGACTTCTGATGCCCAAACTTCAGTTTCCCAAAAGATGTGGGCTTCTGATGCCCAGACTTCAGTTTCCCAAAAGATGTGGACTTCTGATGCCCAGACTTCAGTTTCCCAAAAGATGTGGACTTCTGATGCCCAGACTTCAGTTTCCCAAAAGATGTGGACTTCTGATGCCCAGACTTCAGTTTCCCAAAAGATGTGGGCTTCTGATGCCCAGACTTCAGTTTCCCAAAAGATGTGGACTTCTGATGCCCAGACCTCATTTTCCCAAGGAGTGACGTCATCCGATGTACAAACCTCAATTTCTCAAGGAATGTGGACCGCGGATGTGCATACCTCAATTTCCCAAGGAATGTGGACTTCTGATGCTCAGACTTCAGTTTCCCAAAAGATGTGGACTTCTGATGCCCAGACCTCATTTTCCCAAGGAGTGACGTCATCCGATGTACAAACCTCAATTTCTCAAGGAATGTGGACCTCGGATGTGCATACCTCAATTTCCCAAGGAATGTGGACTTGTGATGCTCAGACTTCGGTTTCCCACGAAGTGTTGACATCAAAAATGCAAGAATCCGCGTCTAAAGAAATAAGGCCTTCTGAAGTTTATGCTGGAATTTTGCCCCGAGACTCTTCTGATCTCAAGACTTCGATATCTCCAGAAATAGTTGATGCTAACAATCAAAGTTCGTTTTTGCCGCTTGGAGCAGGGGTTTCACTTGAAACGGTAATTTGCCTTCCAATTCCATTCCAACGTAAAGTGGTCCAAAGTATTTGTGAGATTCTTGAAAGAAACTGAAATAATAGTTTTACGTATAAGAGTGATTGGCGCAATATATAACTACACTTTTCCGATTTTTCCAAGATTTTAGTGCTAGGTTTGGATTAAATAAATACGAACGTATTGACGTGATATTGCATGCACTTACAAGACCAATTCTGATTTATATTATAACCATCGTGTATATTATTGAATAATTTTGTCTTCATGTTTTAAACCTTTATATTGACTGTGACAAAGTACCAATTTATAATGTATACACTGCGAGTGTAACTAGACTTATATAATAGTTATTTATCGATCGTTAGTAAATTAGCATTTTTGGGACTAATTCTCACTAGTTTGCTTATGAGTATTTATCTACATCTTTAATTTGTTTTTAATTTTTTAATACATGTTTTTCTATTACATGTTTTTAATAATTTATTTTTATTATCAGCAAAATCAACACCAAGAAATGTGGAAATACGAAGGCGATGATGGAAAGGCCCTTGCCAAAGATAAAGATGACATAAGTGAACAGCGGAAGCCCAAGATATTATTGCTCGTTAAAGAAGAGCCTATGGATAGCTACAAAGGTGGTAAGAATGCTAAACACACCAAAGAGAACCGGAATTCCTTTCAAAATAAAATGTGCAAGTTGGACAGTGGTGTTCTAGCCTCCTTGACGCATCTAGAAAGCCAGCACCAATATCAAAGAACAGTTGCTCTGAGAATTGGACTCTCTAAAACTTTTCGTACTCTGAAACCTTTGCATCAGAACGTTTTGCTGGAGCCCCCTTCGAAATCCCCAAGCGACGAGGATCGGGAAAGTCAGGAAGACGAAGACTACTAAAATTATTAACTAAAATAGATTGAATTGACAGTTTGTAATTATTTTAAATTGTATGATCAGAGCAACTTTTTGTATTTTAAAGCTGTACTTATAGTGTAAATTACATTTTCAGAGTAATTATTAGATTTATTACTTATTCGACTACTGCCAAGTACGAGTACGACTATCCTGCGTTGGTTGAATTTTAGGAAATGTGTTGAAGTTAGCATGAAAAAATTAGTAAAGTCCTACTATAGTAAGTACCGAAGTACTATATTAAATGCTAAATGCTAATTCTTATAGACTACAGGCTTCAAGCCTATTTCATTGCCCCATATTCTTATTTTTGTATATAATTTAATTAAATTGAGTATACTTCCTTAATTTGGAAAACCTGTGAGACGAACTTAATAGAAGAAAATAAAAGTTGCACATATTTAAATATTCAGCAAAGTAGTCATATTTCGGTTTTTAATTTTTGAGTTTTTTTAAATAACACAGTTATGCGTGACACAGTCTCGTAGATAAATCGCATAATGAAAACGACACGTACCGTATTTCCTCTGATAGTACGCCCCGCGTACTATCAAAACTCGAGCCTCGACCCCCCGCGTATAATTAGAGACCCGCGCATTAATAGAGACCCGCGCACTGGCATTTAATAGTGTGTTAAATAGACCCGCGTACTATCCAAACTAAGGCAGCTACCCCCCGCGTACAATTAGAGACCCGCGCATTATTAGAGACCCGCGTACTATTAGAGGAAATACGGTACTTATACTTTTTACTGTTTTTAAGTTTTTACATATTATTAACTCACACTGACTCGCTATGATCATGATCTACATTTTAAACCGACAGTAGCGAGAGTCGGGGTCGGGCACCCTCTGTTGTGGTGACAGTTTAATATTGGCGCTGAGGAATCCCGTATGACTTACTAGTTAGATGAATTATGTGGTACAGTCCGTAGATGGACACGAGTAAAATCTAGTAAACAAGAGCATACGTTCAATTATGTTAGACTCATATATTCTTCAACAGTAATAACAGTATCAAGACTGTTCGCGTTAAAGTTCATCAATTTAAGGAACATACATACAATAATACGCGGAATAATAAAAGTGACTAATAAAGTGAGCAAAAATACGTATTCTTTAAACATTTGTGTAGCTCAAGTTGGTAGCTGACATAATTTAGGACGGCTTCGAAGTTTTTATTAATTACTGTGACCATCATTTAATGAAGCATATCCCAGTTCATTCAATGTCCTATTTGTTTAGTACTAACTAGTAAGCTTGCAACTTCGAAATTTGTACATCATTAAATCACAATTTCATCCATATCGGAATCATACTCAAGCGACACAGGCACAGGGCTCAGGACAACACATGTAAATGCGACAGACAGTTAGTTGTTAGTTTGAGTTCGAGCTCTTGTAGTGTAAACAACCAAAACCAACAACATGGTAAATAATAACAGTTTGCAGTAGTGTTTCCAGGCATAACTGCTTGACATTAAAGTACAACAGTATATAACGCGAATTCGTTCAGTTAGGAGTTAATTGATTATTTATAATAAATTATTGTTGCTTTTGATGTGGTGTGAATGTGTGAAGGGAGAATAGTGGAGTAAATTCAAATTTCATCAAAAGTAGTATTTCAGTACATACTTATGAAGTGCACTTTTAAAAATTTGAAGTTGTTGTCTGTGGATTATATCAGATAAGAGGGAATAGTTTGAGAAAGACCTAGCTTATAGCTAAAGTTAAGAATTGTAACCAGATTTATTTGCTGTTGGCACAAGAAATTAATTAACCTGCGACTAGTGTAGTCATCATCAGATATCAACCGACCGCGGATAAATAATCTCAGCAGGTGAGTCAGCGTCATTCATCATTTTAGCGACAAAAGCTCATGACGAAGAGAGCAAGTTAGCTCCAGCTATAAAAATTAAGGCATTTATATATTCGATGTTTTTAAAGTATTTTATTTTATTAATTTGAAATCCTTTGGTTTGTTGTTGTCCTCTTGTTTAGGCAGCTGAAAATGCGCTACTTTGGCCCAACCATGAAATTCCATTTTCATCATGGATCCAACATTGTTTTAGAAAATAACCGTACTACTGCCATTCGAAAATCTTCTTTTGCCAATGCTCTAACATTCAGTGAAAAACCATTAGCAGCCGGAGAAATATTCCTTGTTGAAATTGAGGAAAATGAATTAGGATGGAGTGGGCATATGCGAATAGGATTAACTCAAATGAACCCAAATACGGAATTTACTCTTCCCCTGTATGCTCTTCCAGATTTAGTCTCGATGGGGCCTTCTTGGCTATATGCTATTACTAAAACTCATAATAATGTCTATGATGTTCAAAATCAAGCTCTTCAGGGTAATCATGGGCCTGGTGCTGATGAAATAGTCAATGAAGCATACTTGCAAAATTTAGAATTACTTGAAATCGAACATGATATTAGAGCTGATCCATCTCGACCCGAAAGAGATGGAGAGCCACGACGGCCACGTGTAAGACCACAAGAACCCAGACAACGTCAGCCTGTGCGTCGCCGACCTGCTCCACAACCTCAGCAACAGCCCGCTGCCGCTGGTGTCGATGAGGAAGAAGATGAAAATGATGAAGAACCACTAGAAGAGTTAGAAAATGTATATAATGATCAAAGACATCCATCGGCTGTTTTAATTAGTAAGCAAACTATTTATTGTGCCCCTCGTTTTGATCTATCCTATGCGTGCAATTTTTAGTTGAAGATTTGTAGAGTGGAATTTCTTGTTTAAACAAAAATGCATCCTTTTTTGCAGAGGAGGGTGAGTTTGTAAAGACCCCACGAGGTTACATCCATCGACGAGCATTGATGCCGAATGCTGGAAAGTCAGAAAACAATATGAGCGTGGACCTTTTACCAACTGATGTTGGTAGCCGAATCGGTGTCATGTATGTTCCTGTAGACGGTTTTAAAGCAGATATGCATTTTATAATCAATGGCGAAGATCAGGGTCACTGTGCTCGGGATATCCCCTACAAAAATGCCCCTGTGTACGCAGTTGTCGATGTTTATGGCTCAACGAAACAAGTGCGGGTAGTGCAATTGGAACAAAGCTGTAAGTTTATCTCTTTTTGTGTCTACACTTTCCGTGTTGTATCATTTTTAGAATCGTTTCAATTCAAATATGTAGTTCCAAAAATAAAGTAGAAGTGTATATTAGTCCATGTCGAAGTGATGCATGTGTGTTAATAGGAGCCACTCGTTACGTAGCGTAATTAGTTTGGTATTTTTGAACTACAAGTATCAAAGGAGTTAATTGATCATTGGTGGTATTATTTTTCTTATTATTTTTAGCCGACTCACTTCAATCACTATGCCGGGACGCTATTCGACAAAAAATTCAAACCGCAGGAGTCAATCGTTTGCCGTTGCCAAAAAGTTTAAAGAATTATCTTATGTATTTGTAAGCATGGCGATTCACGATTTCGATTAGGTTACTTAAACATGTTGACACGTTCTAGCCGCGAATAAAGATATTGATTGAATGAGAGTATAGAGGTTGACTCTTAAACTAAATCGTTGTGTGTGAATGAAAAATTAGTCTTGTGTGAATTACGAAGCATATGATACTACCATTTGAACTGAGACTGGGAAAGCAAGTAGTAATTGGGTACGTGAAGCAAATCTTCATTAGATGATTTAATCTTAGGAGCAGTTTTCAATTGTATAGTACTTACACTCTATTCTTGAAAACATGCTCATTCAAGTATTTTAACAAACTGTTTCCTAAAAACATCTAAATCATTGCGAATTTAAAATGAAGAACTTGTCAAAATGAGTTATTGTGTTCGTTATCCTTCGCGTATTTTCGATACCATGATAGTAGACTAGTTAAAAATAAACAGCGCTGAAACCCTGTTAATATTAATTATTAATAAATTAAAAGTAACTTAATTGAATATTGTAACTTGAGATCTGTAATGACTAGAATTCTCACCTGTATCATTCGAAAGGTTTACTAATAATATACTTATATATTAATCATACAAATTCATTTAAGTATTAAGTACTAATGAATTGAAAACCATCCTCTCTTCGTCTTGAAATTGATAGCTGAGATACTCAAGAAAATAAAATTGGGATCTATCTTCAGGAGAACCCCTCGGGAAAACATACAGTACCTATATATATTTTAGTTGTCTAGGATAATCTAGCATCTATTTTACATATATAATAATAGTAATACCTATTAATAGCGCATTAATATATCAGAGTGTTCTCCGTTCTCCGAAAAATCTTAATAATCAATCATTTTTATCTTGGTTGTGTGGTGTCCAGAAACCTTACTATCTATCCAGTACCGTGTAGGTACGCTACTATTTCTTTGAATTTTTCTGCATTTGTGAAAGAAATTTTTCGGAATTTTATTAGTCATAAAATTGATTCCATCGCATCGCTGTTGGAATTCAAAAGTGATGAATAAAGGATATGCAAGCTTCAGATTTATATTTTGTGCCAGACGTGGTTGTATTATTCCCATCAATAAATACGTATTAGTATTAAATTATTAATCATTTTTCAAACTGAATGCCAGATTTGCAGATTATTTATAATTTGATAATTTTAAGCAATGATTAAGTTATGATTACAAAATGTAAACTCCCTCAAACGGACTCTGTTCCGCTTCTCGAATGCCTGTCTCAGCTCTAATGTAAAACAATTTAATTGCCTTATTTTCAAATTCGTTCAGCGTTATGCGGCATATTCACTGATTTCCAAAAAGCAGACCTTAACAACAGGCAAGCTACTTGAGTGGCTCTCCTCACCGACGACGTAAATAGCTATTTTTTTAAATTTATCAGCCTACCTTAGCTTATTTTAGTCTTTTTTACAATAAGATGTTGATAAGTGTTAACTGATTGAGCTTTTGTAATCACTATTTTTCGATGCTGAAAGAAATCATTAATACACGGTATTCTTATTAAATCCTGCAGGTAACATTGTTATGTTTACGACTTATTTAATCGGTTAAGTCGATTTTTACAACTACCCGCTTGACGTCGTCTTCACATTAAGTCGTGCCCTTTACCCATCTTCTATTAAAACCAGCGACAGGTAAAATGATCGAAACCACACACTTGCAATTTACTAACTTCAAAGTTTTTAATTTGGCAAGGGCTCGTAGTGCCTGAAGTTAAGTTGAAATTCTCCCAAGGACCCGGAATATATTAACTAATACTAGCGAAAATTTAAGAGAAGGAATCAACATTCATCAGCTTAAAAAATAGTTCCAGCACAAACAACTATAATTACTGTTGCAGATTTTTTTATGTTCATTACTTCGCATGAACTAATGCTTTAACTCAATGAAGCCTATTTTGTCTTATTAACGGCCAAACAAATCAATTAAAAAAAAGTAATTATAGTCCTACCTAAAATGCTTTTATTGCAGATTCTATTTTAGGCTCGACACCTGAGTCTAGCCTAGATTATTTTTCCCAAAAATGAAGGGCCTATCTAGCGTAGTGCCTATTTTAGGACTTATTTTTAGGCTACGCAACGATGTATAATTATTTTAAGTAGGTATATCCTGACTCCTGACTTGCTTCTTCGTTCTCAGTGTGCCCCTGTAGTATGCATAGCATGGTTTGTGTGGGTTTGGGTGATCGTCCTTCACAACTCACCGAACCGACTGTCATTGAATATGCAGTTTAATATTTCTAAGTATGAACATAATATAGAAATCAAAGAAACTGAGCAATGATTAAATAAATAAAGAGCAATTTTATGAATGACACAACTTTCGAGAAAGCTCTGTTGATATGATTTATTGGATTTTAGTAACCGTCACAATAAAATCATGGATAAAGTAGGTACCTACCTACCTACCTAGGTACTTACATTACATACGTTTGTACAACAATGTACGAAATATTTCAAGGAAGATGAACCTGGTAATTTCATTTCCTCTCTCAAGCTATAGATATATAAGTACTTAATCAATCGATAGTATAATATACTTACATTTTCTAATTCAAATTGATACAACAATCAAGTCACTTACCTTCATTAAAGGTAAGCGCATTTTTTACTATAATTGTATCATACATATATTACTAATACAGTAGTGAGTTTTTTAATACACGGTATACAATTCGAATGTGAATTGTACGGTGTACAATTCACATTCACATTTGCTTCTCTTAAGTAAGTACTTACATTAGATATACTCGTTGAATATTGGTCATTTGTTTTGATTGGCAATTAAAATTAAATATGCAGTTTTGTGTGTTCTTAATATTTAAAAATGAATTAAGCATGTATTTACTATATATTATTATATCATACTATGAGACAAAACTTTGGTTCAATGGAATTATTATAGCGACTGGCCTATTTCTCAAACTTTGAAAAATTAAATCAAATTCAGTTCCAATCAAGATATTACAGATGTTACACTAAAATTGCACTAAAATAACTCGACAATATAAATCAAAAACTCAAGCTTACTAAATAATTGCAAAAGACATAACTATACACACTCGTTGTTGTAAGTAATCGGTCAATTCTCGTTATCTTATTTACATCCCTAAGTGTATAATATAATAATCATAACTATGTACTGTGCTTACTCATTTTTCGTCCCTGTGACCACTGAGACCAAAGCACATTGTCATCTTCGCTTGTTTTTCTAATTTCAAAATTTCAAAAGTACACTGCCTAAGTATCATCTAGCAAGCCTGTCTTTGTTTATTATTGTTGCGCATACATCATTATTAAAAATCATTTTACTTTCATCTACTTAAATCCGTCGATTTCAAAATTACACCATGTACTTAAATATGCACCGTACAGAACAACCCAGACAATAACTGTACTTAAAGTTTGTATTAATTAATATTCAAAATTAAACAAACAAAAGATTTTACTACTTATATACAAGTACATTGCAAAAAAAATTAATTTGAGTACAGTATTGTAATTTTTGCATACTTTCTTTTTCTGGAAGTTCAGTTGACTAAAATTAATTTGTCTAACAAAATTATACAGTTATTAAAAATAACTAACAGCGTGTGATCAATCCAAATAATCCAAATCGTAAAGTGGACAGATCGATAATAAACTCTACTTTACAATGTTCCTTAACCTTAACCACTGCAACTCTCTAGTCAGAATTTTACTATAAGCAAGAATAACGACCTACGCACATATAGTGCATAGCTCTCACCTGTAACACAATCAATATACCGTATTTGGCAACTTTCCCGGGCTTTGTGAGAGACACGGGAGGTATTAAAGACCAGAAACTTAAGTACGTCAAATTTATCCTCATACCCTAAAGTTAAAAGATTCCCGGACCCGGGAGGAATCAAAAATATGCAAGTTAGATAGTTGACACCCACCCCCCCCCCCCTGGATTTATTAGAAGAAATACGGTACCTATGTACCTAGTTACATATATTCATAGTATTATAACATTTTTATATCTACCTAGGTTGGTAATTGCTAATCATGTAAGGACAATAATGTAATTGTACTTATCTCGTATGCTCATCCGAGTTATGTATTCTAATTTGTAGTTTTAGGGTATCATAAATTAGAATTAAAAACTTTAATTATCACTTTCATACGCAATATGTAAATAGGCACAGATAAACAAGAGAAGATTGAGGAGATTAACATCTATTGACATAGGTATATATATATATATGCGGATACAAACGAATGCGAATACGAATACGACTGGCACTATATAGCTCTGACGAAAGTGGTACATTCTACACCTATCTGCATGATAATGATCTTGCGATGCCATGAGCTAAAAACAAGTGATAATAAAACTGTGATCATGTGAAAATGTGCGGTTTTCTTTTGTTTTATTGATTCTCAATGTAAAGTCTCTTTTTAGTTTATAATATAGAGTCTGCGAACTCTGAACCGACTACAGATAAAGTAACCGAGGAGATTAAGGGTCTATACGAATTAGAAATTTATAATTCAGTCAGTCAAGAAGACGATCGTCTGTGTGCTATTCATTGTTTTGTGTTAAGTAGTCAGTGTAATTTTTGTGCTTGTAAGATGATTCTGTCTGTATCAAATAAATGTGAATTTCGATGTGGATGTAGATTATAAATTATTAGATGGACCAGTTATATATATTATACAGACAAAAAGATAATATAAATTTATTATCGAGACCAAGATCAAGATCATGATCAAAATAATTCAAATATCAACATACCTTGAAAACATAATCGTTCACTACTTTACATATAATTACGAACAAATCCAAGCCTACTGCTCAGTATTTAATTATATACAAACATATTATTGGCCTAAGAACTAAGCGTTTTCACAATTTTCCATTCCACATTCCTTTACACAGTTCTACAGTTCTATTTAAATATTACATATAGGGAGAAAGACAACTTTATTAAAATAAACTTGACACTGTCGTCCAACGACGATAGCCCAACGGACTCAGTATACGTTTAATTGTTCACTATGTACAGTACTACACAACAACTATTTAGCTACAACTATTTACAGAATAGTATAGTGCTTGCCACTATTACTAAAATCTATATTTGATTCACTATGTACAACCATTTAATATCATTTGGGTAAAAAATAAACAACGAAATTGAGGAAGACATAAACTACATAACGTTTGTCTCTATCAATAACATTATTGTATTCGTCGTTACTCTTACTATCGCAATAGAGATAACACTAAATATAATTATAACTTAATATTTATTTATTTTAGTACTAATACTAAATTAGTTCACAAAATACATTTGAATCTTTTGAGTTCATTACCAAACTATACCAACCAGAACTTCATTGTGTTTGTAAGTCTGCTAATTGCAAACTTTAAAACGTTTTAATTTTAACCATATTTTTGTAACTAGCGATTGAGCTTTTCTATTGCATGTCCCGCTTTGTCAACTACAATATAATACTAACTTCAGCAGATCTCCAGATTATTTGCAAAAAGTAAAAGCAGAAACTACTTTTAGAAAAAATGTTTTTTTTTCTTCATGAAATTAGTGTATAGCCGGAAAATGTTTTTAATGAGTTTAAGCTTGGCAACAATGAAGAAAACAAAATGTTTGTACAAAATATATAGTGATCTGCGTATAAAGTGTAGTGATTAGCGAATTATAGCGATGCTATATGGTGTCCAAGTCCAGCTGACGCTGACATAATATAATTGTAACCTGGGTAAGTAAGCTGTCTACTGTCTATATAATTTAAAATCTTCAGATTCTGTGATATTGCATGCAATTTTCGCCATGCAGTTTTTGTTGTTGCTTTGTTGAGACCAATAACAATAATGAAAGGGGTAAAATCACGAAAATCAATTAAAACGGGTTTACATTTTAATCTTTTAGATCAATACATTAAATGTAATGGGTTGTACAGAATGGTTCGCATTCACTAAGTTTTTGCACAAGTTATGAGAAGAGGGTGAGAATTTCCTGATCTGGTTCTTCTGATTCTGAATCGCAACAACATGTAAACATGTTGATGTTCCATTATTGCCGGTATAGACTTACAATTAGTCTAGTGGCATATCCCATCTGTGGCATGTCTTATGTGACTATAGACATGCCACAGATGGGATGAAACAATAAATCATTTTTCAACACACACACACACAAGACGTGAGAAATTTAGTTTAAACTCTGAGCGCATCTACCTTTAAACCTTTGGCGACTACTACAACTTTAAGACTACAGTTTCATGTATAGTAGTAGTGTGCGTATGTGTGATCACCCCTTATGTGTGATCAGTGGCCGCCGTTCAAATATTACCGCCTTTAAAAATCTTTCCATCTAATATTCATACAACCTATAGTCTCAACTATCTTCACTACTGATTTCAGCTTCTTTCCTTGAAAACTCTGGCTATGTAAAATTATGAAAGTTTTGAGTACTTTTTTGAATTGGTCACATTTAAGACCCTACTTTACCATTAACTTTAAATGTATTGATCACAATAAGGGCACTTGGGCCGTTGTAAAACTTTCCGCAGTTTTTTCGTACAATGACCTGTATCTCTTGCAACTTTTAATTTTCGACACTGATCATTTTTTGTACATATTGTATTAATAGAGAAGTACAATGATAGCTTCTTCGTTATTGTACGTTGTCTGTGGAAAAAGATACAGATTTTCAAAGTTGATAAAAAATGAACCTGATCACACATACGCACTCCCCTACTACGTAAGAAATAAAATTAAGACATATTGGTATTGGTATTGATATTCGACACTGTTATATTTTTTCCCATATTTTGACACACAAACAAGATGTAAAATTAAATTACTTAAACTATATGTACTACCCACAAATTCAATTACAATTTACAATTACAATACAAACTAACAACTAGAATCAGAGCTGACTTTGTACTGTACAATTAATAATGATATATACTTATACTACTATATAGAATAATGTAAAATGTACACGCTAAGGAGTGTTGGACACAGTCCTATAAAAGATATACATATATCAGTCCCCCCTGTATGATTACAATTTTAGTAATATTCTGATCTACACTTCTTCCTTTATTTTGAAACTCGCAGACCATTCATTACTTTCATTGCAATATTGCAAAAGGTTGATAATGAACCTTATCATATTATGTGACATATGTTCGAAACACTTTCTTAAATCTATTGAGTATGCTGTCAGTGTGGTGTGAATATTTTTTGGAAATTGGATTCACAAAACCAAAACTTATTTAAAAAAAATCTTTCGATTCAATAATTAAATATTCCTATACATAATTATACATAAATTCACTACACTACTACAAACTATAGGTAATAATCTAACTCCCTACACCTATCTAATTAGTAAGATTACGTATTTGTATGTATATGCACAGTGCCTCAGGCACTTGTTGGATTTACATTCCGAATTCCGATCCGAATTGCAATTTCAAAGTTAAAAAAAATGCAGGTAATAATTCTAATTCTATAAGAATATAATGTAGGCGGACTTACTTGTTCAAAGTATAATATGTACAATTTATTCGAGAGCTACGTCAACACGAATATATGAATATGAATCTACTCACTTAAGTAATTTATTCATATTTATTAAATTAAAACAATATTAATGTCTATATTGTATTGTATTTTGTTCATATATAATTATATATAAGGATATAATCATAATGTTTGTATTCAATTTCTGACCTACAGTGTACTATACACATAATATATGTATATAGTTTAAAACGCCGTATGAGTTATGACATATGTACAAGTATACGTGTGCGATGTATGTACTTACTTACTTGGGTAAGTTAATCATTGTTCATTTTTGTATATAATATTTATAATTAATTGGTACAGCAATTAGCATACTGAGAAGGAAGACACTTTGTGGCTGTATCTTTGTACAACCTTTTTTTCTTCTTCTTCTTTATAACTATTAACTACCATTTTCCTTCTATTTAGCTATACTGTCTAAAAGTACTTTTTACCTGGTTCGATTTGTATTTCATGGAAAACAACAAATAAAAATTATCGACGTCATTTTTTGTCACATAATATGCAGCCTCCTCTGACTGATCAGCATGTTTCTGTACGAATATATTATTTCATCTCCGGTTACATTTTTTTAAATCTACATTCATAGAATCTGTGTGCATATAGCTCAAAATTCTAATTTATATTTTACGATAATGAAAATATCATTATTAAGCCTCTAATAATACGAATTTTTTGAATTAATTGTTTTCTACTCTAGCAAAAAGTAACTCCTATTATAAACTATAGTGATACTAAATAGTGTAGTAGTCATCTAAATTACTTGATCACGTACTGGATACTGCAACTGCATACATGGATATAGAATTATGTTTATTGTAATAAAAAAAACTGCCTAGTAATGTAATGTTTCAGAATTTGAGACTCATACTGATGCTTTAAAAAAAATCCTAGAGTGTATACACTCAAGTAGTAGTAATAATTATTATGTACAGTTTTAATCGTACTCTTACACATGTAATTAAGTTAACTGAAATTTTATTAGTAAATATTTAGCAACAATTGAATTCCTTTTATTATAATTGTAGTTTTTCATTTTCATGTATGTACAGTACATATTGATATTCATGTATTAATAATATTATCAAGTACTACTCACTGACTTACCACGGCTAATTAAGGAAGGCTTAAAGTTTATATTAATTGTATATATATAATTATATAAAATAAACTATAGTAAACAAAAAAGGCACTATAGCGGGGGATTCTTAGTTTCTAATATTATGCCTAAGTCTAAATTTTCTAATTATTTTGTATGGGACATCAACATCATAACATTTATACTACAGCTATATTATGTATATATGGGCATAATATGTCATTATATATTGTAATTACGAAATTTTGTGCTTTGTATAGAATGTACGATTATTGAATGCAGTACGAAACATTTGATTTCGTTCGGAGATTGAGTCTCAATCAGAGCCAGAACGTGCTTTTAGTTCGTATAATCGTAATCGTAGGTTATATAGTGTACATGTTAACTAATCAATTAATTTATCTAAAAAAAATCTATCTTCCAAACTTATTGCGATTTCACGTCATTTGTATTTCATATTTGTAGTGTATTGTAAAATATATAACATAATTATTATTCTTGTATTGTATGCAATATTGTTCATGGATATTGTAAATTAATCATCAACACTCTAGATGATTTCTGCTATGTACACATTTTCAAGGCATATTATATTATTCTCTCTAAGTAGACACATATGCATCCTTGTGCATTTTCCACGTTTTCAAACGTCTTTCCTTTACACAGTATTGAATAATAATTAATCTTAAAATTTACTATTCCTATTTATGTACTATATAACAATTGTGTTCAAATAATTAGCCTATAGATTATTAGATAGCATTCTATACTCACTCAATCAGCAAGTAACTATCAAACTATACATTGTACCAAGTATGCATATTTATATTTAACTATACGCACAAAAAACTCATATACCTATTTGACCTATTTATACAATTGCTTCTGGCCTTTTGTAATGCATACTATTAGTGTATAACACTACTAATATACATAGTGTTTTATGTACTTTAAAAATTACATTTTATAATATAATAATTATTAAAATTGAAATTCATTAGAAATCAAAATCAAAAAAGCTCGATTAAATACAATTTCTTAGCTAAAAAAAAATTATGGAGTTTTTAGTTGAAATATTGTATTATTTTTTTTCCTCTCATTAGTGTAATTGTATTGCTACCATGTAAATTGCAATTCATCTGTTCAGTGTTTTTATTTTGGTTTTGGTTTTGGTTTAGGAAAATTTATTATTAAATTTGTGAATTGGAAAGTGTATTAATTAATCATTATTGTATGTGGTCACACATTTTTCAGCAAACTTTATATGTATGACTCATTTTGGTACTGGGCTACTGAGTGAAATACATAATATATATATAGCACATGGCTGACTGTGTTTGCATTTATTGCTTTTGTCTGACACATTTTATTGTTGGAAGTTGGACGTGAACGTGAAGAAAAACAATTAATTGAAATATACACAACCGCAAATGTGTACGAAGGTTAATCGTATATCTACAGTGATGATTGGAGTGCTGTGAAATAATCATTATTATCATGCTGATTAAAACGTTTTGGCTTCGAACCACACGAAATGAGAATAAAAGTTAAGGATCACATTTAAAAGAAAGAGTCAGGTCACTAATTACTCAATTGTAGAACTATTCTGCTCTCAGATGATGTAAGTATGCATTTTGTATTTCCAATAGTTCTAGTACAAATTCCCAATCTAACTTCCAACACTCTCTCAACGTCAACAAATAATACAACCACAGAGATTCACAGTAGCAGAAATAGCAAAGAGCAACAGGGATTTTAAATTAATTGTATTATATTTTTTAACCCAATAGAGAAGAGCTTAGAGGGGATATACACAGTATAAGTACTATGTATTATTACAGCAGATACTGTACACTGCAGGAGTAGCCGTCATTAATTACAATTTACACTAACGAAGTTATGTAACCATTTAATTATCATTATTAGTAATAATTATTATGGTAATTATTATAAAATAATAATAATGAAAGTACAAGCTCATGATTCAGAGATATTTGGAATGTGTCACATGATCACAGAAATCCATTTTTGGATAAACAGGAGAATATTATAATAATAATATTAAGTATATTATGTATTACTTAATGTATTAACCTACATCTCTTTTTTTGTGTCTGCCTGCGTTCTACTCTATAGTCCCTTTGACAGAATCTGTACAGAGATACAGACGTCAAGTCCATGAAAGTCTAAACTCCTACACACATCTTAATTCTACATGTTATTATTGTTGTAAGATTATTTATAAGATACAAAAAAAAACTAACAAGCAAAGCTATTACACACCATACTCTTAAGTTCAAACTTTGTCTCAATTTCTTATATGTATTTTTTTTCATCATTCCTCTACATGTAACAATAGCACACACAGTTCCATAATAATATTAATATTCATAATTCCATTTCCATGAAAGGAAACATTCACATTCGGCAATTCACTTAACGATATGTTAATTTTCTTGGATTTGGGATTTTGGTTGTACAATTGCTTATAGTGTTGGATGTTAATGTATAGGTATGTATGATGTGTTTGGTCTCTCCTTGAATTAAAGACAAGTTTAAGTATTCAAATTCAATCCTTATTATGACGATGTGTAGACTCAATTCACTTTTCTTTTCACAACATCGGAGCATCGTAATAATAATATAACATATAACATCTCAACTGAAGTAACTCTTCCCATACATATACATATAAATATAATAATCCTCATCCTAATTTAATTCACATGTTGTGGGCATTATCAGCTATTATTACTAATAATAATATTTATTTTTTCTATCTTGTAAATACCTACTTAAGGTTTTTTTTTCTTAACTACATATTTTACATTGACAGACACACTTTTGGTCTCTCTTACATTTCTTACTTTGTTTTTATCTTTTTAGTCGTAGCACGTGTCGAGATGAGGTCCTGGCTGTCTGCATGTATGTATGTACGATAACGATCGATAGCGTAAACGTAAACGATACTTGTTGTTGGATTCATATTACATTATTTTGTATCGCATTAATGATTCTCTCTCTCTCTCTTTGATTCTGTACTTGTTTCTTATTTGTGTATGTGTTTGTTTATGTGTGCGTAAACTTGTGTCTTTGTCATACTGAAAAGTTTAAAAGTAACAAAACAAAAGTCCTTAGCCTATTTAACCTAGAATAAAAATACTAACTTAAATTCACATTAACTCACTAATCGTATTCGTATGTAAGTATTGTAAACGTAATGTATATGTTATAATAATAAAATTGATTATACAAAAAAAAACTTGGCACAGTTGGCATTTTATATTCTTATAATATTATATACTGTAATAAAATTGTAGCAATATAACTATAGGCATACTATATTCAAATCTATATATTATTATAATTGTTATTGTAACCTCGTAGGCTCCTAGCTTCGCGTCGTCATCCCTCATTAATGAATATATGACACAACAACAAAAAAATCAAAAAAAAGGGGAAAAGAAATATGTAATAATTTCCTAATAATATTTAAAAATTGTCTTTTTACAAAAAATGTACACTAGAAGTTAAAATAATATTAAAAATTAATATATCAATGATTATTTCATGATTAAATCATTTCAAAATATTAGCAGGGCGTAAAATTTTGTATAAAATTTCATAAAATAAAACACTGAGACACATTTATATGTCATTTTATGTAATTTTAATCTGTACAATATGATTATATTAATTATATAGAGTGCGAGTGCACAATTCCCGCAGCTCCATCTCCATTCCTCGGTCTTTTTTTTCTTTCTTGAATATAAAGTTATTTTGTCGAGTATTTTTCTTTCAACATTTCAAATAAAGTCTTTTGAATGTATAATAATAATAATTATTATTATATATGGAATATGGATTTGATCGGGACAAAGTTGTCGTTCCTTTGTTTGAATCACTTGTGACGTAATTACTATAGTAAGTTAATGGCGTATAGAAGTTTATATTTTTTGTATACGGCTCACACTAATCATGCGTTTACATAACAAATTTAAAGCATAGCACAAATAATGTCAAATAACAATAATATTTAATGTAACTATGTGGATTGTAGAAACACACAGGCGTCCGTCTGAGAGTTATGTAGATGTTTGGATGTGTACTGTTTTATTTTTTGTATTTAAGAAATTCGTCTTCGTTTTCTTGTTTCCTCGTTATGCTGGCTCGAATCCATCGGCACATTGAAAATATGCATAATTATTTTCCACGTCGAGTCATTCATGGTTACCGTCCACTAGTTAAGTTTTTTAAAGTTAGTGAGGAAAAATCCACGTGAAATATATTTCCCGTACACTGCATTCTTTTTAAGAGCTTGTCCATGGTCCAGCCACGTTCATGATTTAAAAATTTGTTTCGTTCTAGTTGCGTTTTGTCAGAGGGGGTTGGGGGAGGGGGAGAGGGAGACATGATATCTCCTATATTTTAAATGGTACGTTATTTAAATTAAAATATATTCACTACATGTCACAGGGTTGTTGATGTTAGTATTCTTGGTCGGGTTTGTTATATTCTATCACGCCGATTTTGTTTTGCTCCGTTCGACACAAAACATACTATAAGATAACTTATATAGGTCATAGGTATGCATTATTGCTGGTTGTACTAAAATCAATAAAATGGTTCATTTCGGGAATACATTGTAATAGACCCGGGATAAGTGTATATAAGGTGGTGCTTTGGTCTCGTGTTGCTACTTTATAACACGAACACCTACAAGGGGAGGGGGGGGATTTATGCTTCATATTATGGTTATGGTTATATATTGTATATATATTGTACGTGAGTGGGGGGGGGGGACGGTAAAGGCTTCTATTTACTTTTCTTGTTTTTTTCTATTACATAAACTGGAATCCTTCTTGAACAGGTGTTCCTTCTAATCTTCTCATTTGTAATTATTGTGAACAGTCCAATAGTTCCGTTAGTGTGATATCAAAGGCATCATCATTGTCGGATGGTTTGACTTCAAGTAAGAAGCTATCCTCACTGCAGTAATGCTTCAACATGTCATCATCAATTTTGGCGACTATCCTGTAAAAAGACAAAGAACGCAAACGTTTCAACTCATGGATTGATTAATTGAATGTATATGTAAAATTATCATTATTATCTACTAGACATGAAGCACCAATAATATTTATTTTAAATAGTAGGAATGAAATTCAGCAGTAGGAGTAGTAGTACTAGTAGCACTATTAACTATTACAACAGCATGACGTTATACAATATCACCATGAATTTTGTAAATTAGCATGTATCGATAACGACCACAACTTTAACTTATTACTATTACTAATAGTACGGGAAAGCTAATAACTTCACAGTGGGGACTGAGAGGTCCCTATAGTACTTTCTATAAAGTTCTATAGTTGTTTGCTTATCAAGCCCATAGCAAATCAAACTGACTCAATGTCTGATGCTGATCTGATCTGAGCTGATCTCGCCTTATCAAGCAAAATTAAACTGTATTATCTTGAAAATTATTGGATTTTGTTATATTATTATTCAATGAGCGTCTTCGTCGCTCAATCGATATCGACTCAAGTGGATTGGTTATTGGTTTAGATTGGATTGGACTTTATTGTGTGGATCAATGACCCATAGATTGAGATTGGAATAATTGGAATTGGAAATTAGCATAGAAACATCTGTGAATACTATATGTACTCCTCTGAGAAGGGCCCACATACACATCTTCCACTGGTACAAAAAGCTCACTTATCAATATCAAAGAGGCTCATAATACTATATAGTTAGACTATAGGAGTCGACTAAAAGCAGTTGCATAGTGGGGATGGAGAGGAGATGCTATTTCATTCTCTGTGCCTTTTTCTCCCAGCCTGGTCAGTTAAGTGTGAGTGTCTGTATGGAATGGAATCATCTCATAAGTAATAATAAAGATAATTCATTCACTCCCAAGAAAGAAGTCCCAAGACTGAAAAGACTCCCAGTCCAAGAGCCAAAGCTCCTACTGAAGCTTCTAGGGATTGTGGATTCTTCTGTCCTGCCTACCTGCCCAGTGCCTACCACCTATCTCCCACTATGGTAATGGTGACCGTCACGTTGTTATGGTAGTTATAAGTGGTTTGAATGTCTTCTTGGCTTGGCTTCCAATGGCCTGTCTATCTATCTCCTTCTCTCTCTCTACCATTTGTGTTACAGGGCAAAATTTAAATATTTTATAATCTACAATGTTGTAACTCCTTTTACTGTTAACCAGCCATAAGCCATTTGCCATTTCATCTCCTGTTGTTCCTGTCCATGTCGATCATCATTTTACATTTTGATTCAAATTTTTCACCTCCTATAATATAATATTATTTACTATACTACAGGGTTACATAGTGCATAGCCTCGCAGGATGAGACTATCAAGTCCGCCTGTATGTCTTTTTAATCTACCAGGTCGTATAATATATAGCTATGACTCTGTATAATAACCTGCACTTAAAATCTGAAATTTTTATACACACTACTTCTCACTGCTGAGTGAGTGGTGTGGTGTGGTGTATCAATCACTAACTTCTACTTGTACATTCTACTGTTGTTGTTGTTATTATTATTGTTGTTATTGGTATATTGGTCTTCGTGTTTTTCTATACTTACAGCTTGATCCATGATCAGAGACGAACGGACGGATTTATGAAATAATCTTCATTAAACTGACAAGTAACTCTCATCTCAAAGTGAGATGACATGCGATCTCATCATATTTCATAGAGTGTGTACTACTCTCCACGTTCTACGCTCACATAACACACTACATAGTCTACTGGTATTCTTCAAAAACGTGATCGCATGGCCATGGCTATATGACTATATGGTTGGTAGGGGCATTAAATGTCAAATGTATCGTTTTCGGAGTGTATATACGCAAGTAAAACAAAACACTTACAAAACTGTTGCCTATAGTACTATGTACGTAAGTACATTTACGAGGAAATTGTGAGTAAATGGTGAATAAATGAGCTGATTTTTTAAATTTTACTTCTCTCCTTTAATCTCTCTCAACTCTGGACGGGCATGCAAGAGACAAATAGTCTCCTTTTAGCGTTTAGTATTATTATATCATCATGTAAGTAAATACTAAACGAAAGTACACACGCGCAACTATAAAGTTCATCTAAACGGGCATTAATTCTATTCTGTATATAAAACCAATACCAATATCATATCAACACCAATACGAACCATGCCATGCCGTGCCATTCCATGACGGAGGAGAATAGACAAGAGTTATAATCATAATCATATCCATGATGAGAGAAGACAACACATATTTTTGATGACTTCTCATTTTCATTTCATGTGCATTATTTATTACAGATATTGCATGCTAAGTATCTCATAAAATGCAATTTAGTCATTCAGTGAGAGAGCGACAGCGACCCTTACACATAAATGAAAACCTATATGGTCTGGCACTGGGACTCGTCCTGAGGTTGGCATATATTACTGCATATGAGTAGAAACCAAAGCACATCTTGCAATACTATATATATATACAGTCCGTCATGCCTGCCTGTAGGTGTATCATATTGATAGAAATATCCACTAAAAATCTGTACACCACACCGTCAGGCAAATTCTAGATGCTCTATCTTTCTTAGATCTGAATCTTCCAACAATGAATAATAAATAATAGATTATCGACTATACACTCTTAAAGAAACATAATACAGCCTGCAGCCAGCATCCAGAGTGAGTCCCCATAATATTTAACCATAACCATCACACCATCGCATCGTCACCACTTTATAAAATGTACAAATACCTACGTCATAACGAAATGAAAAACGAAACGCATAAAGAAAAAAATATGAATTTACGACAACAATATATAATTACCATACATAATAATAAAATAAAGTAATTATGTAATGCCCATAATATAGAAGAGAGAAAAATCGACAGAATATATAAAAATATACAAAGAATCACAAATCATTTAACACGCAACTCAAGCTGCATGAGTATGATCCTGCCTATGACACATAGTTGATCATGATCACGTAATAATTAAAATGAGTATAATTATAATTACTCTCAGAAAAGAAGCATTACAATAAAATTAATAGAAATATGAACCATAAGAGACCTAGTAGAACAAGTCACAGGGAGCTATAGGGTACAAAACCCTAAAATGAAAACGAAACAAAAAAAAGTACAAATGCAAATAATAAAAAATGCAAATTAAAAGCCTTATCTCTAAGAAAACGAATGACTGACAGGGTGTAAAAAAGGTAATTGTCTAATATGATGATCATGCACATAGTGTCAAAATGTAAGTTGTGAGCTAATTGAGTTTATTTATGAATGCATGCTGCAATTCCTGCAACGGAAAGTGTGTATGCGTTTTTACACTTTGAGGAGAAAGGGATACAATATTAAAATTAAACAAAAATAAACAAAGTACCTCTACACCTTTTAGATATTTAAAATAATATTTAAAGAAAAATAAGATTGCAAAATAACACAACACAAATAACAACGAGGCTCAAAAAGCCACAAGATCCCATTTAAATGAAAAAAAAACCTTCTTTCCCAAGAAAAACAATAATATTATAATCCTTTGATTTGACTTGAATATTTTTGCATGATTACAAAGTATGAGGCCTTCATCAACTCCTTATCAAATCAGCCAAAACAAATAGAAAATAAAATGTTGCACTATACTTCTCTTCTATGGCATATATAATTACTTGGACCAATATTATCGTGTGCTTATTCAAATTCATATAATTATACCATATGCACAGTATATACGGAGAGAGTCAAGTGGTGTCCTGTCTTTTTGTGGATTCACCACTTTTCAATTTCCATTTCAACTCCTCGCCTGTCTCATGACGAATTATGCAACTTAAAAACAAAAACTTGCCATTTTATGCTACAATAATACAGTACTATATAACATTATTTTTAAGAGAAAAAAAAACCTTTTTGACGAATTAAGAATTACGAATTTATGAAACGCAACGTGACAGAATCACAACAGACTATTAGCATTACATTACATAACGCTTAAAAAAACTATACTACATACACAGGCAAACTCGAGACAGACAGAATAAATAGACATTGCACTGTGAATGTAGGCTATAGACGAGAACATATATTAATAAAAGATTATTATAATCGTTAGATAAATTAGCTTGGGGCTAAAAAACCTCATTTCTTTCTCAGTTTTGTGCGAGATGTGATGTGTGTCTCGTGAGCACATGGCACAGCACTAAAATTCATCCCTAATTATATACAAGAACGATATAGAATAAACGAAAGAGGAGATGTATTTTAAAAAGCTAACATATTCATTCTCGAATTCTCGAACAGTCAAATAGCCAACATGAAACTTTCAATTTCAATTTAATTTAACGATTGAGCTGCGGAGACAAGCACACAGTGCGAGATGACTAAATGACTATATGAAAATGACGCGAAGACGAAAGACGAAGAGAATTAAAAACTTACAGCATAAAAGGAAACGAGAGATGAAACGACCACAGAACATCAACACCTTATTATCCTATGTCTAATCTCTATATCCTATTCCATGCTGCATCGTCCATCGTTAATTCTTAATTGCTCAAAATTTCTATATATATTGCTTTACACATACTACATACTACAGATAGAAACAACTTTAGCCGCTCACTATCTTCCCCTCGCAATAATAATTAAGAATTTATTATACAGGAAAATACTTGGAAGGTATACATGCCATGCATACTGATTGATATATGTCCTTAATATTGATACTACTAGGGTGACGGAAAAGCAAACAAAAACACTGATAAAAAGGATATAGGGGACACCCCAATAAAATGAATATATATAATGTAGCAGGTATAGCAATTAAATCCAAACAAACTATAACATCACGGAATTAAAAATTAAAATTATAGCTTAATATAAAATATAATATCATTCAAAAGCTTACCCTTTTCCGTTCCTCCTGTACAGATTCTTAACAGAGCCCATGGATATCTTGTACTTTTCTTCAAGCTACACGTCGATACATCCCAAATGGTAACAGTACAACAATAGAAATGCAGTCCCAAGGGAAAAGCACGATGATGAAATACAAATTTCATTCACAAAAAAATTCATTTTCATTCCAAATTCCAAGAGGGAGCAAAACGAGGCATCGTGCAAATTAAGCAAAAACACACAAACAAAAACAAAAAAGCAAACATTAGTTAAAAGTCACACAAATTGAAATTCCCAGCATAAATAGTGTCTTGTGTACACTCCATAATATTGTAGAAATAGAAATATCGTAAATAAACGTGAAGAGCCTTCCATAACAGAAAGAGAGGAGTGAGACGGGAGAGAAACTTACCGCTGATAAGAGACTAAAAGTGGTTGGCGGGGCGAGATGAAGTGGCGTGAAAGCATCCTCCGTTTCCTGTCGGACAAAGACCATGATTCGATCGGATGTTGGAGGAAGGAGCCGAATACGTTTGGTGGCTGGTGAACCAAAGACGCTGTCATTGGAGACTCCATTCGAGTCCAGGCCGACACCCTCTTTCTTCTCACTGGAAAGTCCAAGGGAACAACAGAGAAAAGTCATAAATCATTCTTGGACATGACAATGCACAAAATCTCGAGGCTCCCATAGGCAACAACACAATACAATTCAGAACAATTCAATATCCTATACCCGTCCCCATACTAGCTATCAGTCTTTGTAGTCTGTACTCTCACACACAAAGAAAATATATAGGATGGTGATAGCAACAGAAAAAGTCATAGTTTTTATACAGTGTATTAAATAGTAGGTAATTGTATAATAGTCCATGTAGGTAGATACGTTACATAGGTACTCAACTTTAGTACAAGAATAACACATACAAAAAAAAACCTAGTAGCATCATACATTTACTCACATAGTGCTGGTGCTGTATACATTGCACACACATATCGTCTCATCTCACATGAGTCAATCCATCCAACTTCCACTTCCACACCGCCTATCATCCATTGTTTACAATCTCACATACACACGCCAATCAAATCGATACGAGTCATGCTAACTACTAAAAAATAGATTTATTCTCCTCCCTCTTATAAACACAATACAAATACCTTCTCCTCCACTATGATATACTCACAACAACAACTAACACTTTTTCCCCCTTTTACCTTCCTATACTGTCAGCATAGTGCGCATACCAGTAGTACTCAAGAACTATGTGCATCGGTACTGCGTCAAGTGTACAGTGTAAACACCTTCATTAATATTGATACCAATGTCACAATATTATACTCACCATGGACATGACTAATGACTTGCTCTTCTCGTTATTATATTTTCTATTATTCCACTTTTGCATTCCTAATGCCTAGACGTCTGGCGCTGGACTTTGAGGACGAATGTGACAAAAATAATGACAACCTTTATTGTTAGGTATTTCAATGTCCACCCATTCAATAGATGATTCAAATTCAAGTGGAGTAATTAGCCAAAGACAAAAACATTCATTTGTTGACTAGTTTTAAGGACGAGTCAAAAGGACCCAGTCCAAGATAAAAAAAAAGTGGTTGCTCATATACATATGTAGGTAGCTTAGCTGGCATCTGAGTGTGCTTCTAATTTCCCTATACAATTACATGCAGGTGCGGAGCCAGGGGATGTATTTTAATATACATACGCTAACATAGGGGCATTAAAACCAAGATAATAGACTTATTTCCTGAGTGAAGAATCAAAATAATCCGTATAAAGTTTTATCAAAATTCGCTGTCTACAAAAAAAATATATCATGTTCCTAAAAGCACTTTTGCACTTTTCAAAAATATGTAAATAGAATAATTTGCACTTTTCAAAAATGTGTAAATAGAATATTTTGCACTTTTCAAAAATGTGTAAATAGAATATTTTGCACTTTTCAAAAATGTGTAAATAGAATATTTTGCACTTTTCAAAAATGTGTAAATAGAATATTTTGCACTTTTCAAAAATGTGTAAATAGAATATTTTGC
Source organism: Dicyrtomina minuta (assembly GCA_949802685.1). Classification (NCBI taxonomy): domain Eukaryota; kingdom Metazoa; phylum Arthropoda; class Collembola; order Symphypleona; family Dicyrtomidae; genus Dicyrtomina; species Dicyrtomina minuta. The sequence goes on along the minus strand of OX461812.1, from coordinate 11,423,464 downwards.
ACTTTTCAAAAATGTGTAAATAGAATAATTTGCACTTTTCAAAAATATGTGAATAGAACGTTTAACGCTTTTTAAAAACTCGTAATTAATACTTTGCGCATCTATCTCAAAAGTAGTTTTTTTGACATAGCTAACTTTAATTCTAGCTTTTGGAAATGGGCCATTTTGATTCTTCACTGACCCTTACTATGTATTGCCCACCCCATAGAATATTTTTAGATCCACCCCTGACTATATATGCAGTGTAGAAAATACACAATGAATTGAGCTAATCAAATATCCGCCTAAATCCTTCAACTCTGCGGCAAACTATATTTACAACGGAGAAAAAAAAGTTGAATGAAACCACTGAGTAATAATTATACAAGGGATTCTATACAGATAGTTAGTTACGTGGAGACGGGGGGAGTGTGAAGTGAAGTACTGTGAATGTGAAGAGCCGGAACACGAAGACGAAGACGAAGACGAAGGATAGCGGCAAATATTTAAGATAGTAAAGTTGTGAAGGCATTATTAATAGCAGAGTAGTTACAAAATATTGGTCTGATATATACTGTAATTGGGATAGATATATGAAGAGATTTTAGTTGTAGGGCTCTACTACAATATTCAGTGAAACTTCCAAGATTAATGTTCATGCTGACTCTGAGCTGCTCAAGTTTAAAGTAGTCGAGAGTAATTGACGGATTTATCTGAAGCCACAATAGATTGTCGGAGAAGACTTAATTAGATCTTATCACCCTGGGTGGCCTGGCCTCCTCACAATGCATTTCTTTTCAAGCAGAAAGCAAGACATATAGACACATTGTACACACACACATTGAGAGAATACAGATCATCTCAATTATCTCCCTGTCCTGTCTCTTTTCACTACATAAATATTTACCATTTACAAGTACATACCACTACCAAATAATCCAAGACTCAAACTTAATGTACACAATGTAGGATAATAGGATGATGTATATTATGAATGAGACTGCCGATACCGATACCGATGCCGATGAGTAGCTCTTCACAGTAGTGGATGGTGAAGCTAGTTCTTGTTATTGGTTGGTGGTAGACAGGCAGAGTATACAAAAGCTATCAGGAGATCAAGTTGAAGACTAAATGACTGTATGATCATAATATGATATCATATGGTCATAACCTTATTAAAATCCCATTATCCCTTCCTAGCATTAGCAATTTCTTGTCCTAGCCATAGTCCTCCTATACCTGTACTTTTAGTCTATTTAGCTTGGACGCACCTACACATACATATTGTAGTGCTGCTGATCTGGCGAAGTAAAGGTGTAATTTTCTTTTATTTGTTTACATTGTCTATTTATTATTAACTAGATTAATTTTATTTAAAGATCAGCAATAGAACCAGACAGTTGAGAGCCATCCCCTTCATATTAGTGCTACTATTGCATATTTTAAACATTTTAATTTAATGGCAATCGTAATCCCTACAACTATAGCAAGATTGATACTGATAATGTCACTCTGACTATTTCATTTTAACTCAAGTTCTTAATTTATTTAAAAAATTCTACAGATAATTGGTTCTTGTTCTTAAAAGCATCGTTACATACTTGGGTACATATACAAAAACTGAATGGAAATCATGTTACATTTCCTCTACTAAAGAAAGATCAAGTTGGCTCAAAATTGTAAAAAAAAATCTGCAAATGTTGAAAGATGAAGGAATTATTTTATTGACACAGCATGACATCGTATAATCGTAGCAAATTATTTGATTATGCCATTACATGTAAGATTATAATAATATAATCATATTTTTCGTGAATTAAAGATAGCATCCATTATCCATTCAGCTCTGTGTACAAAATAGTACATAAAATATGCGTAGGTAATAATAAAGAAAATAATTCCGGGGGCCCACGCTACGTTGACTAGTGTTATTAGGAGTACAAGCTATAAGGTGTGTCCCAATAACACACTCCAAGCTCACTACTCTACTCTGACAGAGCACAATAAATAATTCCAACAAATTATTCACAAATGCAAATTACATTTTTTTAAATGTAAAGTTTATCCCATTAGCTTTGTATTTAGTATCCTTACTACGACGACCATCGTCCATCGTCCCTCCACATACAATAATAATTATAATCCTAATTACCAATACTAAAAGATCTAAATCCAAATTCAACAGTGATAACATAATATATTATAATAGCAATATTAGGCACTAATTTTTTTTAAACTTATACTTTACTTTATATTTTTTAACTGCTGCTGACGCTCACTGCTTCTCATTTTTCCTTCGTACAGAACTTGACGTCGATCGTCATAGGACGGTTAATGAAGGAATAATTTAATACGTAATGATATTGACGTTATATAATATGCTATTGCTATATACCATACTATTATTGCATATATATATGTGAGTAAACTGCTATGATCACTATTATAGTTTTTACAGTCCTCACAGACAGAGAGTGAAAAAGGAATATTTAAATGGTAATGAGGAGAGAGAAGAGAGAGAAAAAAACGTAAAAAGTCAAAAGGTAAAAACGTCAGCAAAGCCAAAGCGAATGGAGCAAACACTTCACGTATTACCATTTTTTTTCTTCTCGTCTTTTCATCTAACTTTCCGCGCATCTCTCTCTCTCTCTCATGCAAGACCAACAAGTTGACCACACACGCTCATGCTGTGCTTTAGTAGTAGTAGTAGTGCTCGTCAGTACAGTGCAGTATAGTATAGTATAGTGCTCGACTCCACATTTATAACAAACTATCTGACTAAGTGACTGACTGACTGAGTGGATGGATGTGGAGAGTGAGCCCAAGTCGAGCTGACTGACGATGAGATTGATACACGCGTTAATTGCTCTCACAATACTACCTTTATAAATTGTATTTTTATGTCTTTGGACGACTGACGATGAGAATGGCATAACCATGCCATGCCATGCCACACAATTGTATCTTAACATAGACCCTACCATCACCATACAGTACCACGTCTACACACACACAGAGTCTTCTTCATGAATAATTGTGAAGCTGAGTCGACCCGAGAGGCCCTATATGAACAATACCTTAAAATTTTTATAATACTTTTCGTAAATAATCTTATCTCTCCACGGCGCTCTGACTGACATCTTTATACACAAAATAAACTTATATCATTTGCATCATTAATTATTTAGCAGCAGGAATTTTTCGAGAAGAAATACATAATAAGAATGATAATGATAATAATATTATGATCACAATCCCAAAATCCCAACGTCCCATCTCCCAACCACAGAGTATCCACAGAGTACAAGACTGGGTAGGGTAAAACACGTGCTCCAGCTCAGCCTTCATTTCCCCTCTTATCTGGACATTTTTATACGTTATTTTATTTTCATATTTTGAGAAGGAAGGATGCAAATGGGCCATTTTTGAATTCAATTTGATTTTATCTTTTTCATACAGAAATTGGGCCATGAATTAAGTAGGTGCTTAGAATTACAAAAAATTAAAATACTTTTTACAACTGTTAGGGCAATAGCTAGAATAATAAAAAAGAAATAGAGTAACAAAAACAATATCAATGCTCCCGGCGTCGCAAATGAAGAAACTATTGGAATCCAGCAGATATTTAAATTTTCAACAATTAAAGATTGATTTGAATATTTTGAATTTGAGTTGGGACTATGGGACAGTTGACCATAATATAATATGTTTAATATAATATAATGATTTTACTACAATAAGGTATGATAGTCAAATTAGCCAGATATCTTCCCTCTTATCTCTATGACTAACAATAAGAAAGACACAAAAAAACGAGAAGGACGAGCACTAATCTGTAGAAAGGTAATAAGAAGCCCATAATACAAAGTAACACAACCATAATTTTTTAACTATTTTTTTTAACTCTATGGAACGTTAATGTTGATATCTGTAGGTGTGAAATAATTCAGGGCTAGTAATTTAGCCGTATAGAATAATATATAATTACACACTATCACACACAGTTTAAGCTCCAACTCTGACGTAGGTATGGAGACCTACCCATGTACAACACTATAACATGGATACTATGACCAGATAAGAGGCTCTAATGCCCAAACCTAAGTACCTCTCGTGGACTTTGACTTTGACTGGAGGAAACAGTACAGATAATTGTAATTGTGATGATTCGTCCATAAAGTCGTGTATAAACTTTGTTTTTCTGTTTTCGACACTATATACACTCTGATATTATTATGACATTGGTTTTTATTGTGGCTCTGTGTGGCACTTCAAGCTTTCTTTTCATCTCCAGACTATATCGTACAGGGGCGGATCTAGAAATATTTTCTGGGATGGGCAATACATATATCATGAGTGAAGAATTAAAATGACTCATTTCAAATTTAAGCTAGAATGAGCTATGTCAACAAATAACTAGGTACGTGAGATCAAAGAGCAAAATTTTAATCACGAGGTTTTTGGAACGTGCAAAATGTGCCATTTACATGCTTTTGAAAAGTGCAAAATGTTCTATTTACATTTTTTTGAAAAGTGCAAAATGTTTTATTTAAATCTTTTTGAAAAGTAAAAAATATTTTATTTACATTTTTTTGAAAAGTGCAAAATGTTTTATTTAAATCTTTTTAAAAAGTAAAAAATATTCTATTTACATTTTTTTGAAAAGTGTAAAATGTTTTATTTAAATCTTTTTGAAAAGTGTAAAATGTTTATTTAAATCTTTTTTAAAGGTACAAAATGTTCTATTTACAATGTTTTTGAAAAGTGCAAAATGTTTTATTTAAATCTTTTTGAGAAGTAAAAAATATTCTATTTACATTTTTTTGAAAAGTACAAAATGTTTTATTTAAATCTTTTTGAAAAGTAAAAAATATTCTATTTACATTTTTTTGAAAAGTGTAAAATGTTTTATTTAAATCTTTTTGAAAAGTGTAAAATGTTTATTTAAATCTTTTTGAAAAGTACAAAATGTTCTATTTAAAATGTTTTTTAAAAGTGTAAAATATTAAAACATGCTTTTAGAATCATTATCTTTTTTTTTGAAAACAGTGCATTTTGTTTTTAGCTAAAAATGGATACGGAGCCTGTATATTCAACTATGTTAAAAAATTCATTTGGGTTGAAGCAACTGCCCTGCTGCCCACCCCTGGATCCGAGCCTGATATCATGCCACGTATACTAAGGCAACTCATAGAAGGCACTTTATGTGTAGTTCTAAATGAATGTATACCTAAATCTATGCTGGAGAAGAATCTATCTTAATTGTAGGTAGGTAGGTCGTTATCGTTCAAATAATAAAAGTTGTTACCCCTACACACTCATAGCTTCAGCGTTGGCCTGTTTACTGTCTACAGAGATACACATTAATTATATTAAAAAATAATTCTAGGCAGAGCATTTGGGTTTCATCATTTCATATAATAGAGATCCTATTTTTCATATCTAATAATGGTTTTTAATGGAGCGTAGTAGAGCGTGGACAGACAGAGAATCTAAGAGAATAGAGAAGAAGTTAAAAATCTTAATCGTGGAAATTACGAAATACGAATACGATGAGGGCTGAGTGAGAGAGAGAGAGGGAGATGGAGACTTTTATTAGAGTGCAGCTCTCGGACTCTCGGTCTCTATTATGACTCTCGTTTTTCTTTTGATGGCGATGGAGAGACGTGTAAATTAATAATGATATAATAATAATCATATAACAATAAGAAGAGGAAGAGTAGGGAAGCGGATGTGCGGCCAGATAATGCTCTCCATATCTTTCTACATACTACACAAATAATAATAAAACATGAGCGCAGTCCGTCTCGGTCCCCTTATCTCTATGTACACAGCTCCATGCGTATGTATGCAGAGTAATTACTATGACTATTACAATTACATTTAAACTCCACACACACACAGTCAGTCGACACACATCCATCCATTTAGATGGGTGAGCAATAAAAATATGAAATGGGAATAAAACCTTTGAAACGTTTACTACCCGCTTACCTCCTCAACTCAAGATGAGAGAGAAAACATTAATATTCACTGACTGTGTTAATTATATCTAAATCTAAACTGAAACCGAAACTGCCGAAACGGAAACCGAGACATTTAATGTTCTCTTTTATACTGTCTATTTATAAAATCAGTGCAAATACATAATTGCTGCTCCCCTAATCTTCAAAGATATGGCGAAAAATATAATTAAATGGCGTAGAGTCATAAAATAAAATTGTGAGCTGTGTAGATTAATTGAAATAATTAGCAACTACATGCTCAGTCATACTAACTTTTCCTCTATATGAGTATGGTTATGGTTTTCTGACATGGTATAGATACTATTACAAGACCAAGAAGATATGTGATGATGACTCATGATAAGTAAATAGATATACTATGTATATTGTAACTTAGTACTAAATTACATTCTCTAAATATACTACATATATATAAAATACAACAAACACAAAATACAGTCAAGATTAAGAATTATTTTTGTGTAATAATTAGGATGCGTGAAAGGTAAAAAATAAATAAAAATAAAATACAAAAAAATAAATTCATAAATACATAAATAGTCAGAAGATGAAGAATAAAAAGAGAGAAAGAAGAAGCGGACAGAGAAAGACAAGTGGAGAGATTAGGAAGGTGTTTATGATGCTTGTTATTTTTGATTTGATTTTTGTGTGTGATTTTTTTTAGTGTGTTTGCTTACTTGGTGGTTGAGGGTGGTGGAGACGTCGTTTGGTGGCATCCATTGGAACGGACATAGGGAGGAGACTCGGGTGGGAAAGTGTTGTGGAACTTGAGGATGGCGGGTTGAGAGGGCGGAGGCGGGTGAGCGGGCGTGTTGGATCCCGAGAGAGAAGCCCCGCTCCCAGACCCACAACTTTGGGGTGAAGACTCTGACCCCAACACTGTCACTGACACTGAGTTCGTCTGAGAATGCATCTCTCCGGACGGCACACTAAAATCACGATTTTCGGCAAATATAAATTGCCATTTCCATTTTTTTTTCCAATCCATCATTGTTAGTCACAACAAGAGAAGAAGAAGAACAAGTAGAAGAAGAGAGAAACAGAAAAAGTATCCTCCCCCACTGATTTTCTCACTACTTTCGAAATTGCCTTTCTTTCTTTTTTTCCCTACAGACTACCTACCTCCAAAAAAAGCCTCAAAATACTTTTTTTACGATTACGATTTACGATTCCAAACAAAACAAAATAAAAAATAAAAATACTTATAGCAAACAAACTTTAAATAGAAACTCACAATTTACATAAGTGTAATTTTTGGACTTTTAATTTTCCACTCTCGCTAATTCTTACTTTCCGCACAAAATGACTCACTAAAATCTCAAAACCTGAGCTAAGCCGTGAAAGTACAAAATCCTTTACTTTTCAATACTACTTTGGGATTTCCCTTGTACACAAAAACGTATATTTATTTGGGTTGACTCTTATTATATATGGGTTAATAAAATGTTCAAAAATTCCAATTCAATTTTTAGTTTTCATCAGCTCAAAATTTCATCATTTCATCCCTACTTATATTTGCCCACGCAGGTTTTGTTGTAGCATAATGGTAAATGGAGTACAGCATAAACAAACTATTGTTCCACTCCTACTTGTACACTGTGCTAAATCTATTGCAATTTTTCTCTGTTTTGGTTTAAATCCACATGCAGTCAATGCTCCAGACCTTCAAAGCAGCTAGACCCAATAAGACATACATTGTACACACCACGTCCCTATTCCTTACGAGTAAATTTATTTTATTTGAGAATTCTTTTTTGTAATTTGAACGGAAGAATAAGTAAAATGTCGTGATGTTCAAATCCAAATGGTAATGATAATAGTATGAATAATAATAATAATGAGGATGATTACCTACACCTATTTGTATGTGGGGAGTTGTACATGGATTGTAACTTTGTACTCTGTTCCGTTCTCCGTCCCTAACTCCTCATATATTTTGTTTCTGCTTTAACGGTAGCATTCACACTCGGATGTATGTAGCTCTTTTTGTTAACAACGTAGAAAATAATAAAATAAAAAATAAAAACTAGCTGTGTGGAGCATATAATGGTCAATCGTAAAAAGTAATGTAAGATGGAAGTCTGTGATAGTGTAATATGGAGTGTGGAACTCTGACTGAGCTAACATATGTTCTACTCACTTTCATGTTTTTTTCTTTCATGGAATTTCAGACTCTCATCCCATGTGTAAGGAGTATGTAGTTCAGCAATTTAACATCCACATCCCCGTGAACACATATTTTGTATTTTACTCCTCAGACAAAACTAAAAAAGACTAAAATGAAACCAAGACAAAAACAACGGCTTTGTCTATTTTTTCGTTTCTTTCTCTTTATTTTATCACACAAAATATATTTTATTCCTCTTCATCAGCCGTCGGATCAAATGTCATTTGCGCACTTCCCGTTATGCTCTCTTGGATCATTTCCCGTTACTCTCACGGCACAAAACAGTTGACTGAATTTTTCATTGTCAGACTGACTCAAAATATAAAATGTATACGTGTGTGTTTGTGTGCCTCATCATAATCAGAGTCATGGTTTTTCTCTGCCTCCCAATTCAAAAATTCCGCAATTCTGCACACCTACACAGACGGATGAGCGGTAAGAAAGAAATATGAAATCTCTTTTACCCTCTCTTTGCTCATATTGTATTGGGATTTTGTCGGAAGAAAATTAGTGAGATGACCAGACGAGACCAGACCACGAGAGTATAGGTACCTCAGCTCCATTACACACAAGATTTACAGAACGGAGCAAGAAAGGACTCAGAAGAGTCAGAATGTGATGTACGTGCTTCCCAAATTTCTCACTCTGTGTCATTTCTTCAAGTTTTAAAGTTTTTCATTTTGACTGACTTATCTACCGCATATCTGTACAATAACGATAACGACAGAGCACGAGACGATAGTAAGTTAGGCTCTCCTATAAGCTATAAAGTAATGTTGTGTGAGAATGTCAAAGTGCAGAGTCCACAGCTGATTTGAACACTGAGCATTTTTCATAATCATAATCATAATTTCAATGTCTACATGTTTCCTCTAGCTCAACTCACAATTCTTACTTGCGTACTTGATATACCTACGTCCCCGTTTGTACTTTACTACTCTTGCACTGTTCAGTTGTACTTTTGTATTTTTTTCCATCCCCCCCAAAAGAAACATTTATCAAAGAGTAATGTGATGCATGGTTATGGTTCCTAATCATAAATTGTATTGCAGGAGATGTAAGCTGAACATATAATATTATATAGTGGCTACCTAATTTTTGTACAGTTGGTTTCTGGCACTGGTATACTAAGCTAAGTCAGTGTAGTAGTTGTGTCAAAGTTGGCGCTATGGTTTTGGCTATACATTATAGCTATAGTTTATTGGTCGCTGTTCCTGTGGATTGTGGATTGGTGTGGTGATCGGGAAGTGCAGCATAAATTTCTAGATTTCCTAATTCCCTCCTTGCAAATGCGGTTAACTTAAACGCTAACTGATCATTTTGCAAATATTTACGCGACTCCGTTGGTGCTGGTACTGGCACTGGCACTGGTACTGGTGTGCATCGTTGTCGTACGGTATGGTCTCTGGTTTTTGCTGATTATTATGAGTACGAGTACTGAAGACTTTGAGAGTATAGAATATTATTATTAATATATCCAAATCCCAAAATTCAAGCTGAGCAGAGAGGAATAGAAAAAAAAAAGAACATTAAGATGAATAGGTGAACCGCCGACTTATTGAAATTGAGCGGCAACGGTAATCAACATTCATTTTTAACTGTCCATATATTGCATTCCCGTCCTCATCCTATCATCTCTAGGTCCTCGGAAATCATTACATAGATGGGATGTACAGACTTTTTCCCTCGCACTTCGTACAGATATATAGGTAGGTACATTCAGAGGAAAGTCACGATTTCCCCATGTATCCATTTCCATATCCCGTAAGTGTCTTTGAATTTTGCCATTTTTTTATTATCATTTTGCTTGTGCTTATAGGAATTTTTTGAAGTATTTTTATTATTACAGTCCAAACCATTATTATTGCAACTATGTGACTGCTTTTGTGGGCAGTTAGACAGCAATGCTATTGGATGACTAACTAGAAACATAACAAACTAAACTAGGTAATCATATTTTGCATGTGTGTGTAGGAAATACAGCCAAGTACAATATTATGAACTCCTATAATCCTTCTGGTGCTGATGCACTAGTTTTATACATTGACTTGGCACGTAGAATACAAAAAAAACGAACAAAATAAGGTTGTTTTTTAATACCATGAATATGGCTATAAGGCAAAATGGCACGCAATAAGTAAGTGTAAAATTGCCTGTCAACACATAACGCCATGTTGTGGGCTCTACACCAACAACAGCAATAACATCACACTAAATACCACTAAAGTCAGACTCATAACAACTAACTGTGGAGAAGATGAATAATCTCTGAGCTGATTACTACGACTGTGCATGTCGAGTCGAAGTCGAATGTGGAACTTGAAAAAAAATTAAGGATTCTTAGCTGAGAATTCTGAGCTTTGGAATTATACGTTTACATTAAAATTAAATTTCTACAAATGTAAATGCCTATAGTGATAATATATAAATATATATGAGCTAAAGAATCGTAATCGTAATCGTAAACTATACGCGTACGCGGAACATTAAATTACCTATACCTATATATGTTAAAGACACATAATCTAACCCTACCTATTACCTATGCTACATATGTATCTAGTATATAGTAAATATAATTGTAACTAAAATCTAAGTGATGAGCATGATACGGTGAGACTGAGTGTGTCAAAAACACAAAAATTAAAATTTTTACTAAATAATAATTAAAAACTTTAAAAAAAAATCTAAAAAGTAAAAATGACGTGTGTACTTTATAATGACAAAATGTATACGATGTACAAATGAGCAAGTTGGTTTGAAAAAAAATCATTTTTGATTTGTTTTTGTGTTGTGTATGGGCCTGGGGCATTCGGGTGGGGTTGGGGGGAGGGAGACGAGTGTAACTCTAGGTAAGTTACCATTGAGCGCGGGCTGTATAATACATAGGGTTGACAGTTGAGGTGTAAAAGAGAGTCAGAGCCAGGGCGAGGGGAATGGTTTAGGTTTTAAGGTACAATGGGACGTTTATATATATTTTTTGGTATTGTAGGTCAAAGGGAAAGAGAGTGTAAAGGCAAAGGCAAAGGTAATAAAGGTGACGATGGTGGTTGATTAGTTTTGGTTTGGTTTGGTTGGGTTGAAGACTCTTGAACTTTGTTTTTGCTTTTTTTTTGGTTTTAAAGAAAAACTTTGAAAAATATATTTATATAGTTTCTTATTTCTTTTTTATGGAACGGTTATTTGGACATGGAACGGTTGCAAAAGTTATTATTGTTTTTTTTTTGGAATTTATACAGAGTGGTAGTAGCGGCAGTATTTTTGTAGTTCTAAAATTTTATGTTTTTTTTTAATAAATTGATTGATTGGCACAAGAAGAGGTGAACAGGAGGAAAATAAGACAGCGAGGAATCAAGACAATCCAGAGAAAATGAGTCTGAGTTTCTGCTCCCAGTCACAACATCATCAGTTCCAGTTTGGGTGTGGGGGGTAAGAAGTCACAGGTAGCGTAACTAGCACATTTCCTCGCCTTCAAAGGCCAAACCGAAAAAAACAGAAATGATGAAGAATACTACTCAAAAATATAATTTCAGTCTTTACGTTTTTTTTTCTTATATGTTCTTATGTACAACTTGCTTTGTTTTTTCTTTACCTAAATGAAATATCTCTAAACTTACTACGCATTTTTTTTAAGTATTATTAGAATGATCATTTTTTTTGATTTTTTTTTGATTTCTCAATATCAATAAATGTCTACTCACTTGCAACTTGACTTGAGTATCTGTTTCTCTTTCTACGTTCTACACCCTGTCATAATTTTTTTTTTTAAATTTGACACTTTCTTTTTTTTTCTTTGTGCCTTTGATTTATAAAATGACAATGAGCTTTTATTTATTTTAATGTATTGATTTCTATTAAAATAAACTCGTTAATTTCGTGTATGTGTGCGTCTGCCAGATTTTTTCATTCATTCACTAATATAACTCATCAGTTTGTGAGCCATGATAATAATTATTACATCTGACAAGTCTGATGGTATAAAAAAAATCCATGAATATTACTATACAGTGTAGTAAATTATTTATTTGGTGATTGAATTCAAAACAGATATTCAGGCGTTTTTGTCAAGCAGGATTCTCTAAATGAAGCCCAAGTAGTATCATTATATATATTTTTTCGCATTCGCTTAATGAAATGAAATATATGAACTTTTGCAAAAGTTTAGAAAAATCAAGAGGGGAATACCACTATATACTTTATATATAAATAATATATATACTACTATATAATAAAAAAAATATTGATTGTATACATATATATAAAATTTATAAAGTGTATATATTTTACATGACATCATGTGATTCAACTTACCCAGAGTGATCAGAGCCTTCACTATTCGTACTGTAGAAACCATGAAGTTCCAATGATGTTAACTGTCATGAATTCAAAAGAAAAAAAAGAAACAATCATAAATAAACAATCGTAATTTCAGTTTCAGTAATCACACTATGAAATATTTGTAATATGAGCTTGAGTAATTATTTTATAAAATTCAACTTGAACATTTTATATTCCATATATATATACATTTTTTTTTATTTACTACAAGTTTTTACAGGCTTTTATTCGAAATCGAAATATCGAATCACATACATTTATCTAAATTGAAAAGTGTTGAAACGCTTAGAGAGAGTGCATCAACTAATTAATTAACTTCTCAGCAACTTCAGCCATGAGTCTCACTCACTCAGTCACAACTGACTGCACAGGACACAGACAATCTACCGTGGAGGTATGCATTTCTATTGTTTTTCAAACTATTAACTCTCAAGCCATAAAACATACATAGTTATTCAGCTACCTATGTTCAGAGTTATGCCCATGAAAATGTACTAAATATATTTGAATTAAATTGTAAGCTTCATAGCAACAATTCAACTAGAGTCTTTTAGAATTAAAACCGCAAATTTACAATGTATAGGTACCTGCCTCTACAACTACACGGATAAATGAATGGTATTCCTACTGAGTACCTACAAAGAGTGCACTGACCTAAATCACGCTTTAATCAACTTTTAATTGTTTTAAGTCGAAACAAAAGGCGTGAAAAAATACCAATCTTCACCATATGTACAGGTATATGCGGTATTACGAAACTAATTTTAATTTTTACTTATGTAAGAAGTTATTAGAAAATATGAGGACTATTAGTTGGACAAAGTTGGTGAGAGATGAAGGCAGATACTTAAGTATCTCTATTTTATCAACCAACTGGATTCCTTCATGTTGTAGTTACATCAGTTTGAGCTCTTATCTATCTATACAGATATAAGTTGATGATGGATTGATGGGATGCAACCAAATAATCATTCCAAGAAAATTCACTGATCTAACTATAAAAAAAATTTAAGTTGTACAGATTTGCAGATGCAGCAGATTTCAAATGAATAATAAACAGTCAAGCAGCTTACATATTTGGCATAAGACTTTGACTTAGCTAAATTCAAATTCAGACAAAACCACGTTGTTCCATCTTTAATAATTGGAGGCATACAAAATGAAAAGGTACGACGGCATTATAACTAACCTCCTTTTTGTCTCTCTATGACTGACGTCTGCCTGACTTGAGACGAGCAGAGTGGAAATCACGTACAGGAATGCAAAAATAACTTTGGGATAACACACTCTCCTAACCCGCACCGACACCAGCACCAGGACTGGATATGTATGGAGGTGTAATGGGAATGGTAATGGTCATATTATATTATGGCATGTTTGATAGAAGTGAATGATTAGAAGAGCGCAAGGGAGGATACTCTGAGCATGAAATCAGATTCATCAAAAGAAGTCTCACACTTAATTATTAGGTAGATTGAGTTACCAGTTATAATTGCAATCACTTTTTACTTTTTTTTTTACACCAAACAGAATCTATATGCAAACATAGACATAGACGTGCACACACATTATTGAGATGGAGAGAGAAAAATCTGAAACTTCACTTCTCAAGATCTGCGTCTGCCCTATATGTTTCTGTACACTTTAAAAAACCTACCCACTTGATCATCGTAATCATAAAAGTCTGTCTCTCTGTTTGTCGGTCTACACACAACCTATGTACCTACCTACCTAAAGTACGACTCAAATTTGCCATGCCATATCGTTATATCGTGAGTGAAGAATCAAAATGATTCACCTCCATTTTCAGCTAGAATTAAAATGAGCTACGTCAAAAACGAAAGAAAAATATGAATTTCTAGTTTTTAAAAAGTGTACAATGTTTTATTTAAATGTTTTTTGAAAAGTGTAAAATTTTTCTATCCATATTTTTTGAAAAATACAAAATTTGATATTTGCCTGTTTTTAAGAAGCATAAAATGTTTTATTTACACACTTTCAAGATCCTTTTTTATTTTATTTTGTAGATATTGCATTTTACTTTAGCTAAAAAGGGATATGGGTCATTTTGATTCTTCACATACGATATGTTTGATGCTTGCAGGACTTGGGCCTCCCGCCTGATTTGAACATTAGCCATTCCCAAAGAGTGCCCAGTATCAGTGTCAGATCCGGACAATAGACAGTACATATGTACGTAATGAGTGGAAGTGGTGGAAAGAATTATTAAGATTCTCATTCTCACTCTCAAAAAATTATTTACGTAAAACATGTGAAACTATTTTCTCTGACAACAACGCGAACTCCTTATTTGCTCCTGCTCCAATTTTTTTTGCCCACCATTTTTTCTTGTACAAAATACTGCCCTTCCAGTTCACATCAAAGGAAACCAAAGGAAAATAAATAACCACGCTGAGAGGCTCATATCCATATCCATTCCTTTACCTGTATAATCACTCTATCTATGTCTGTCTACTGTCTACAGATCCACGTCATCCACGCAAAATTCAAACTTTCTGTCTACCACACCGTCACCGTATCTGTATAAGTAGCAGACGTAACATGTAATGTTCAAAGCAAACCATTAAGGAGAGTTACAATGGAACAATTAGTAGTTTTTATAAATGTTTAAAAAAATGTATGCACCTATATATGTATACGGGTAATAATAATAATACTCGAGTTCTTTCCCTCGTAGTATGCAGACTATAGACTGGAGTGGTGTGGAGTAAATTGAAATTGAAACTAAACTTATCTTTTCTCTAATTTACAGTCGTTGGTTGAGTCTTCACACTCATGTATGTACTCATTGTTTGAGCCGCAACACTAACACTCTTCATCGTTATTCGTGCCTTACAATTAAATACGCCCTACATTTCCTATCTAGCCATGTGAAGTTTGAATTTGAACTTCCTCGGGAAGGTTTTGCCTCTTTACGTCTTTACCTATAGGTACAAGGTATTACTGATAAATGAGTCTCCGTCCGAGTCCGAGTGCGAGTGGTTATATAGTTATAGCTATGCTATAGTCACTCGAATTAAATTTTGAATCCTATCCTTTATTTACTTACTAGATCCTGTCATACACACAGATTAATTCCAAGATACTACTACTACTACCACGGCTACACAAGGCAAACTAAAGTAATTAATACTGAAAACTAAATATTAATCATAGACTGGATAACTATCTACGCGTATATAACTATATATAGGAGCCCAGCGGTATAGTTGACTACGCGGACTGCGAATGGGATGTGATATGATATGCTGCACTGAAGACTGAAGACGAGTGTGATGTGATGCAAAGTTGCTTGGAGGTATTGAGAAGGGATTATTGTATTAAGTATACGTGTATAAAATATTGTGGTACATATAATATTACTCCTACTCCTCATACACAGTGTTGCACAGAAGTGGCGAAAAAACTTTTTTTCCTCCAACTTTGCTCCAACCCCCTTGATTAATTACACTTGAAACTTTTTCCTTAATTATTATATTAATAGCTTCCCACTCATCACATTGTCTCGCCCACTCATTTTCATTCCAGAGCAGTCTACATAGCTGAAGGATAGGTATATCATTATACAAATATAAATATGGTACATAATGGGATAGTGTAATCTTAAGAAATCATTCCACACCGACTGCTTTCCTACTGCAGTCTTCTCTTGTGTCCAGTTTTTTATGAATGCACTTTACAAGACGGGCACTTACATGTGCTTACATATGCATCGTCGTGATCTCATAATAATACTAATGGTAGATAATTCAGTTATTGCTCTGGCTCTTGTTGATATTATTATGATTATTATTGTTGTTTTTGTGTTGTTTGGTGAACACTCGACTGATTATATGATTCCCTTCCATCCACCATACCACCGACACACCGACCAAAACTAAAACCACTGTGTGATATAATCTGATATGATCGGACATTTCACATTTAAAGTTTTTAAAGTGCTAGTTACACTCACTCGAACAGGAAAACAAACACTGTGAGCGTATTATTTGACTTAGCTTATGGGCTCCCTATGTAACTATGTTGAATCCAAACTACACATTATACTACAGATATGCATATCCCTTTCCAGTACATCAACGAATCCAGTATTAAAAAAATGTTTCACTAAAAACTTTGCATTTGATTATTTTTTTTCTTGTAAAATTTAAATTCCAACATTATTACAATTACAATTTACAATGGTTAAAATTGAGAAGGGAAAAATAAAGAATGGAAATGAAATATCTGTATAGAAGGCACTACAACAATTTGATATTTATCTCGTATCTCCTAATGTTATCTTGATTCAAGAAAGTACGAAAAAAAAATATAAGAAGCCATCCCTAAAGTTGTAGTTAGAAGGCGGAATGTATTATTATCGTTATTTATTTCTTTTTGCCATCGCCATGTCTTCCTTTCTTCTTATTTTGTACAGGACATTACATATTAACATTACCTTGCCATTCTTTTTTTTTCTTCTACTATCATCTACTATTGCACTGATTTTGCTTCTATATAGCGTCGAAATCAAATCCAAAACTAAAGTACTATAAGCATTATTCTATTTGATTATATTATGTGATTAAAAGTTTTCCCCCCGCAAAAGTTGAAGGTAATAATTGGTAGTACAGAGCATATTATAGAGAGAAAGGCATTAGAAAAAAAAACAATGGAACATTATAGAACATTGAACGTGTGTGGAGTAGAACGCTAGAGTTAATTTAGAATTGGTACAATTACCTAAAGTTAAATGCACTACGGGCTCTATCTATCAGTAGTCTATGGGGTGGAAGTTACAAAATAATGTCTACATAAAATTAATAACATAGGCATAGCATATATGTAATGTTACAGTGGAAGCCGTAAAGTGTAGGTAGGTGGATACTTGCACTTCGGCTTCACTGAACAATACGTTCAATTTACGAAAAAATGGTAATAATATAATTATACATAGAGAAGATAAAAAAACAAGAGCTAAAGAAAATGCACTTTTACAGAAAAACCTTGTGCAGATCTGTGTTCTGTGTATGTAGACTCAAGAAATTTAAAAAAAAATGTTTACTACAAGCACCTACCTAGGTATATTATTGGTTTGGTTTACCTTTTCCCTTAATTTTAAAATGAAATAACTATATAAGAAGTTAAAAATGTGAAAAGGCCACTTCATCAATGACAGGGGTGCTAAGTAAGTAAAGGTAATGTAAAAATAATGGTTAATGGGATTATTTTCTTATTATCTCTATATGACAGTAATAGTAATAGTGTTGTTGAGGAAAACGAGAGAGAGAGAGAGAGAGAGAGTCAGTATGTTAGTAGATTTTTTTTATGTGACAGGTTTTATGTCTTTTCTGCCCTCCTCTCTTTGACACTCAAAAAGGTAGACTGTGAGAGAGTGAGACCCAAAGAAAAGGAAGAGAAGATGAAAAAAACAGAGCGAAACTACCATAGAATACAATAGAACCGAAAAGGTCTATACACTTCCATTTCATTTTTCACGTATACACATGCAAATAATATAATTATATTTTAACTTTTAACGATTATAGCGATAAGGAGCCGTCAAGTCAAGTCAATAATACAGCTAATGTAATTTCCAGCACAAAAATCCAAAAACCCAAAAAGAAAACCACCCCTCAAAGAGAAAAAAGGAGTGAATTCTCAATGTCCAGAATCGGAAGATGAAGACACAACATAGACACACAAAATTAAAACCAAAACTGAGAAAAATTGAAAGATACGTAATTTATAGGTAAGGACGGAATACTGCCTGTGTAATGTACCTATTGGCTATTGAGTAATAATTATGTGAGCCTCAATATGTTTATTTAAATAAAACAGGACTCGGACTGTGGGACTGCGTCTTAATATATGATTATGGTAATGATCAAATACATAAAGTATAAAACTATATGCAGAGGAAAACGAAGAAGGATTAATTTTTCATGAGCTAATGATACTATGAATGGGTAATGGATTGGATAATATGTACCTAGATTTTCTTCGTGTTAGAATTACATGGGTGCTTATAGTATATCACTTACAAATAAATAGGCACGCAATGTATTTAGTCATAGTAAATAATATTGATAATAATGTTGTGGTTCTGGCTGCTTCGCTCGCAGGGTGAAAAAGAAAAGAAAAAAAGACAAAAGAGCCAAAAAGAATTATTATTTAGAGATTGGAGTTGGAGGCAAACAATCCAGAGTCCGAGTCCACACATAAAACACTTGCATTTAGACACACATTCACACACACAAAATGAAATACAACCACTTCCAATTATGCAATTATGTAAATGAACCAAAGAAAATTAACCATCCACCAAGTATGTGCTCAAGTGCCTAATTCAATACACCATCAACAAAAATTTATAATATTTGAATTCGATTTCCAATTCGATACTGTCTGTATATTATGTTCAGCCCAGGAGAGCACCAAAGCTACAGAGACATAGGCACAGACAGTCTCGAAATCGAAAAGTTGAGTTAGAATTTTTGGCTTTGTCAAAAGTTAGTCAAGTAGAAAATCTTATTCTCTCTCTCTCTCTCTCTCTCTCTCTCTATTCCCCCTACGCGTACTATGCTGCAGAATAGAAATATTATGCAACCCTATATACCTACTTTATAATTAACGTTCAAATGTACATAATTCTCCTATGTCAGTCATTCTCCCTTTCCAGCTCTCAATTTCAATTTCGTCAAGTCCATTGTTCTTGAATATTTGGATGGGACAGCATATACAGAGGGACGAGTTACGACTATATGACTATGAAGGACTGCCAATTTACCAAAACATCCAAAATCAAATTCCAATGTAAAATGTACGTACATTGGATGGAATTGGAAAGAAAAAAAATTGTAAATAAAAATATTCCAAATTCAGTGAGGACACCCAAGGAATTAAGGCATCAATATCAATATATTATCAAGTGATTGTAAATTGTAACTTTTAAATTCTCCTATCTCGGCAATGATCAAAAAGTACACTTTTTTACGTCTAGAAACTTATTACATTAGTGTACGCATTTATATAGGCTCGTACAGACACTGCTCATTCATAATCATAAATTGCATTCATGGAGATACGAAATTCAAATATGCAAGACAGAAAAGACAGACAATCACATTATTAAATAAAAATGGACGTAATTTAGACTGTAAGAAGTGATATTTATGTGATTGGCTCTATACACACTATATCCATAATTTGAACTAAACGAAAAATGAAATGATCCTAGAGGGAAAGACAATTTTATTAAAATAAACTTGACACTGTCCTTCAACAAGGATAGCCCATGAGACTCAGTATACGAAACAAATTTTTTAAAATATAAATTATGATTTTTATCGTAAATATTATATGTAATAATTTAATATGAATCAGTAGAAGCACTGGAATACAAATGATGCACGCATATTTGCGTAGATTTCTTTAGAACAGAAACCACTATATCTTCAATTAATGTGGACGGCAGACATTGGCTTTTCATAAAATTCAGAAAAAATTTTGGGATTGTTGCACGCGCTCCGATGTAAAGACCTATCACTTTGATGTCATTAAGACCCAATTTATCTTTGAAGTAGGGAATGCAAGGGTCATAAATTTCTTGCTTCTCATCATTCACCTTTTCAGCTTGGTTTGTATCATTTTGTTCCATTCGAATGGTAGGATCAAGAATTATTCCCTGCTTAGATACAAGGTTGTAAGCAATTATGTCAACCCTTCTTGAACCATTCCCTGAGCATTCAACTTCTTCAAGAGTTTTCCAACCTAGCTTCTGCATAGCTTCAGCAATTAGACGGCGGACAGCATGGTGTCGATTATTACGAATTAACTCACTACGCGGGCATTTTCCAAGGATATGGCCTAATGTTTCAATCTCCTTACAACCATGACGGCAATAAAGGGATCCTTGGTCAAGTCGCGGTATTGCATTAATAGGTAAAACATTTCCAACCATCTTAATTGCGGTAATCCATTCAGAGGAAGAAAGTCCAATTTTGGAATGAAACAATTTATTTGCATAAGGGCACTCTTGAAATTGAATCACACCCTGGCCTTTCTGTGGAAGGTTACACCAGTTATCGTATTCAACACTTCTTAAATGGTCACGAATCAACTTGCTCTTTTTGCCCTTGAAGTCAGCCATGGTTTCTCTAACTTCTTGAGGAATATCTAGAAAATCCAGTGAATTTAACTTTTCAAACTCTAAATCTTTAACTTCATGAATAAGAGCATGAGCTGAACTTGATAAAATTTCCATTGCATTGAAATTTTGAATTCCTGCTTCCCATTTGGCACGAACCAGTCCTATCCCTTTAACTTTTGAACTTGAATAAATCATGCTAGTGGGTGTACTTGTTGGGATACTTAAAAATTCTTTGACGGAGCTGCGAATAATCTTGTCAATAGTTTCCAAAAATGAACGGGACAATTTTGAAAGTGGGGCATTTTGAAAGGGGTAAACAAGCGTTGGCCATACATAGGCCTTAAGTACTTTTAGTTTTTGGTCAGGTCGTAGCATTGGTGATGATGTCAGCTTTTCAAGTTTTTCCCCAAATTTCTTAGCACACTTTAATTCGTCAAAAATTATCCCGTCGTTAAATGTAACTCCTAGGTATTTTATCGTGTCTTGTGGTCCTATGCATGATATGAGCTCACCATTGCCAACATTGAGGGGATCCTGACACAATTCGCCTTTAACCACGCTGATAGCTACGCTTTTACAGGGATTCATCTTAAGGCCAAAACTTGTTCTCATTCTGATTTCCATCAGGATTATTATCTCAGCTAAGTGTGAACATGGAAAAAGAGTGAGAGAAAGAGATGGGAAGAAATTTGAGAGTTGAAATTATTAAATAGTAACTTGTAATAACATTCCATTAACCATGCTCAATATTACATGTAATTAAAATTAAGTACACACATACATTATACACATAGTTATATGGACTATTTAAGTAGGCATGACTTGTCCGTCTATGTATATCTAATGGATTCGACTGCTATTGACTTTATGATGGGTTAGTTATTGATAGGACGTTATATAGGAGTTGGAGGGTGATTAAAAAAAATCTGTGACAAAGCAAGGAATGGGATGAACTCACACGCCAAGAACCATTTAATATGGTAGTATCGTTGTGATAGTATTAATTATTAATCAATAATACGAAATTATAATCATATGTGTGTGTGTGTGCATGAGATCTAGGTCTACAACTTTCCATGATTGATGAGTTTCAATTATCGACTTGTTCCTATCAGGAGTGTCGTTGAGATGTCGATTGTCGAGTCAATGACGACGTCGACGTCGATGTTGACTACATACTATACAGCTATAGTCCTAAGTTGTTGTCTTATTCGTATTTGTTATAGTGATTAGTGATAGTATCTTGCTGACGGCTACTGTCTTACCTGTCTATAGACAACGCTAGCCATCCGTCCGTCATTCAATTCACTCCTTTATAATCATGATTATTAGTATATTATAATTCTATGTACTTTGTCCTATGCCCATTTGCTATTTCTTGAGACGAAAAAAATGAAATAAAGAAAAAAACTAGAGACAAAAGTGCACTGAATATCAGTATTGAATTCATGAACAGGATGGAATATGCAAAGTAAAATAGCACTAAGCAATAACAATATAATTAAGTGCAACATAAATTGAAAGAGAATAAATCCCTATCTCCATAGACTGCAATATACATAATTTGCACACACACACTCTACACACTACGATAACCGCTTACACTTTAGCAACTATGCAACTGGCATCATAATTTAAATAATTCTCTCGTCTCAAATATCAGAGAGAAACATATTAATTACGGTATGGTTACGGGATTCTTTCAGTATTCGGCTCGGCTATTCTTCACGGCTAATGCCATAGCTAATGCTAAATTCTATATGATATCAAGAATCAAGATTGAGATCGAGCGAAAAAGAAATAAGAAATAATTATGTGTGCAGGACCACAAGTGTAATGGGCTCAATGTGTTTATTGTTGTAAAGACAAAGACAAGACAAGACTGAGAGACAGAGAGACAATGCCTTTCCCACACGTCTAATCATCTTGTTCTGTTTGTTTTGACGGTTCAAAATCTCGCAATAATTAAATATTATTTGACTAATTTGACTTCCACAAAACGACAATAATGAACAACGGTAGTGAAGTAGCCGAATGAGACAGACAGACGGAATATGACTTGGGTTAATTAAACGATAAGAACGAATTCGAACAGGACCATACCATCAATTTGCGTTATAAGTGCAAAACCTTTACCTGACCTACCTATATAAATATGTGGTGTCAAAGAAATAGAGGGAACTGCTATTGGACGTGGACGGTAGGCTACAAGCCTATACGTTATATAGTAATTGTATGGACTGTGCGCTACTCCTTTTTCCTAGACTTATTTACTGGGATTATTCGAGTTTAGTTACTTGGCAAGGATTGGCATGGCATGAGTCAGCATTAATACAACTTACGCCTCTAATTATTTCTAGTCTTCTCTTAATTCATTTTTCTCTTTCTGTATAGTTCTCCACACTACCTATACCCTACTCCTTTGAACACCAAACTCACGCACAGGGCTAATAAAATGCAAATGTAATAAATAAAAATATTTTAATTACTTATTCCCTCAGCCTCATTTTTGTCTTGTACATTTTAATGCTAATGTTCAAGTTAATGTTTTGTTGTTGTTCCTAATTATATCCTCGAGTCTGACAACATCAATTACATTTTGATTCTTGATAATTAATATGAGCAATAATAATTTTATAGGAGATTAAAATTCTAATTTTGTATATTTTAAAACATTTTTAAAACTGTAATACTTATATATCTGTAGTAGTAATAATACTGGTTACACACGCATACTTTATTCCTATTATTGATACTTGATACATACCATCATATTTTTTTTACAATCCTGTTTAATTGATTCCAAAGACCAAATTGAAATCTACAGAAATTCTAAGGACATATAAGGAATACTCAAGATATTATGTTGGGAGTCGAAATGGGCTCATATGTCTATGAATGGGAGGAATTTTATATAGGATTCAAAACTAGCTGAGAACATGGATGCTTGCGTCTAGGGACGATAAGCAAGTTAGGAAACAACATGTTAGTTAGTGGTGGTGAGTAAATATACCTAATTATATACGCATACAAGATAATCTAAAACAGCTTAGGAAATGAATTGCATGTCAGACATGGACACTTGAGTCATAAAACAAAAGAGAACTAGTTGGAGAGTTTAGGAATTGGAAATTGTATATACGTATAAATACAAAATACAAATAATACAAGTCAAAGCGGAGCCGTATATTATAACATTTATTACTATTTGTTCCTTCCCAGTAATGGTAATTTAAATTGCAAAGCTCGAAGAGGAATACGAAAGCTCAGAATGAAATACAAAGTGGTGCAGTTGAAATGTCAATGAGAGAAAGATAATTAAGTTATGCTGATCGGTTTTCCCTTGGCTATCAATATCATCTGTGTACAGATGGACTTTTACTACGATTCCACTCACTCTATCAGCTTTACGCAGGTTAGAAAAAATAATTTTGAGGAGATTAGAAAAGCATGTAATTATATGAAAGATATATTCCATATACAGGAGTACACCAGAGTTGATATTGATACATACACACATCATTATATTATACTCGGATTCAATTTCAAAGTACTTAGTCGTTCTACTCACGTAGTGTTGAGTCGAGTCACAAATCATGAGATACTAAATTATAATAATATTATTGTCTAAAAGATTTAAAAGATATTCTTCAAAAGTAGATTTAAAAAATAAATAGTATACTTATATGCATAGGTATAGGTCCCTATGTAGCGATGGCCTCTACATAATATTATGTGTGATGGTTGCAGAAACTAAAGTAATGCGTAATCAGATATTATAATAAATTATATATACAAACCTTGTCAAGGTCCTCGGCTGGAGTAAAAAGAACGGGTGGTTTGTTGATGTCACTCATGGAGTAGAACTCAGATCGCTCGCATGGTGAATGGTACATCTCGTCCAACTTCTTCCGTCCTGTTGCAGTCAACTTTCTCTTGGCTGCTCGTCTCTCTTCGTCCCGTGTTTTTCTCTCAGCACCCTTCAATTTATTCAAGACAAAGGTTGATTTAAACACACATGCATCTTTTTTAATCTGTTGAGCTTTCAGGAACTTTTTAAAAATTCTCTCAAAAACTCTTACCATCATCATCCTCTCTCAACATCAACATCGTCAAATCATCATAATTCATAAAGTAAAGTATCACTGCATAACTATTTGAATTTGATAGTTGAATAAACTAATTATAATATCATATAATAGTTTATAGAATTGAAGTACCAAGCCAAAAGTTTTACAGATGCAAATGCTGATTTAATCCTTATCCGAATCCTACTTTTTTTTATTTAACCTGTTCCATGTTCTATGAATAATTAAGTGGGTGAAAGGAATGGAAGGGGGACACAATTTAATATGTACCTACCTACTAATTATACTGTATGTAAATGGATATCAAATATAATTACTATCAACTATCTATACAGTTTAACCCTTTGGTTTTTGAGCGTTCTTGGAACGTATGCATCACTGAATTTGGACGATGTGGATGATGCGCTTTGTTATATGCTGCTCACTATTCACTGGAAACTCATTTAAATTCTTGGAACTACTCAAGCGATCAGTTCCACACACCAACACTGACACAATCAGTTAATGTTTGCTGATACTTAAATGATAATATATGTAAGTTCCACGTTAAGGATTCATTTCGTCCTACGAAGGTAATTCAAGATGATTCGTAATGCGCAATATCGTATCTTTTTTCCTCATTTGCCTCGGTCGTCCTTCAAGAGCAAGAGCATCATAATATCATCTCAGAGCTTTAAAAGACAACAACAAGTAACAAGAAATGTTTAATGTATATATGTAACTACTCAATGTAGTGCGAATGTTAGTGAATGAATTTGAGATCATAAGATCAGAGATAGAATTTTGATGTGCCATCATTTTCTATATACGAAAGAGAGTAGAGAAGGATGAAGAAGTCGAAGTACAAGGCGAGGGGTTGGAGGGAGACTCATGTAGACTGTTTCAACGAAAACGTAAGTAAAGTAAATGATCAACGTTTACACATGTTTAGCATACCATTTAAATGATTTCATGCATAAACAGATAATTTACGTCTGACTGGTGGCCAAATATTTAACACTTGCAGAATCTAGCCATCCAGACTTGTAGAGTTTATGTAACACATTAGATAAGACGAAAGTTAGAAGGTGTTATATATTTAAGACTTATATACTGACGATGATTCTCGAGATTCACTGATTCATGTTTAGATCTTGTTGATGTAGGTAGGTAGGTAGGCAAATGAAATAAACCTACCAAAAAAACCACTGAACAATACAACATAAAAAATAAATAAATAAAAGGCTGAAACAGAACTGTTGAACACTGAGAGTATGGAGCAAAGAGACTAGGAGGCAGAAGTAGAAGTCCAAGTTTACTTGAACATAACATTCAACGCTTTGGGAGATCCCAAGAGCAAAACTAAATAATAACCATCTGTCAGACTAATAAGAGAAAACGAAGGAACACCTCTTTGAATACAATTAACGTCAAAGGTGTGTGTCTTGTATGTTTCGTTGTTGTTACAAGTAGTAGGCATCATAGACACTATGACTACGACTACGACTACAGGTAGGTACGATTAGGAATATCACATATATCTTTAAGTTTCCAGCATTAGACATATTAGAATTCCGTATAACTGAGATTCAGTTTGGTTTTGGTTTCCATAAAACAGCCGGGAGGAAAAAGTCCAAGTCACAAAGTATAGAAGCGAATACCCACAAACAAAAATCTCAGAATTAGGATTTTGCAAAAACCATCATATTAGTATTTGAATTTGAATTCCAAAAAAAATGTAAAAAAGTTGAACGTATGAAATGAAATGAAGTACCCACGTCTCTGAGACTAAAGATTCAGTTTGAGACGAAAAAGAAATATGCGTGCTGAATGTGAATGAGTTATATAATTTGATTTAGGTATGGTTGACAAGCACGAAGGAATAAAACCACTATCACTTGTCACTACCAAGTCCATAGGACCAGACCAGGACTGCGGGACCAGCAGTCAAGCACCACACCAATGCCACGGCCACACCAAAGTCTCCAAAAAACACACCGGGTTAAAATAAACTTGAAGTCATAATAAATAATTGAAATATGTCCGAGAGAGTCCAAGTCAAAAGAATACCTAAAACGCTGATATTTCAAACTAGTGCTGACCACGACTATGCAATATGAATATCTTAAAGTAAATAAATTGAAATTCTTTCTTGGAAAGATGATTCACTCCACAGTACCAGTTACCAGTACCAGACAGGCACCACACCATCAATGGAATGGGCAGACAGAACAGACATCTTAACTTTGATTGAAAGTTGAAAGTATGTCTTTTAAACTTTTAAAACACGTTCCAATCATAGAGCCACCCTCAGGTTTCCCGCTCATGTCTGATTTAAAAGTGCAACAGATTTAACCATTATTCGCGGTTATCTATGATTTGAGAAGTTTCCTAGAATTCTAAAAATTCTAGTCAGTAGTACACGTATTAAATCCAAAAACCTTATTCTAATTCCAGCGTTTGAATTTTTTAATGCTTACCGATTTGATTCTGAAAAACCATAACCATATGATGCCAGCCGTACGGAAGAATAGTCATCACCCTCCCTAGTCATCTAATCAAAAGTAATTACGGTTGAAAATAAAATAAACTACGGGCCGAGAATAATAATTTTTTTAATGCGCTACTCAAAAGTTTGAACACGACGTGGACTTGGACGTGGACACGGACACCACAATTCCGAATCAAGACTCAAAGTTTTACCGTAAAAGGTATAGGAAAATAACGATACAGTACAGGCAGAGAGGTTCCTATATAATATGTTCCTATTATAACTCAAAGTTTGAATTTGAACCCCCTTCTTCCGTAGATGTAAATAAATATCCATTAAATCAGGAGAGTAGCAACAATGTAACAGCAAGAGCGGACTTTTTTAAATAGTTTTACCCAAAATCGAAACTACACCGTAGAGAGTGGTAGGATGCACCTATTATATTGTACATATATATGGAGGCATGTCATATACCTGTGTACGAGCAAATAGATATTAGAGCATCTCAGTTTCTTGGACAGATTGAAACTACCACTTGCTCCCAAACTCCCAACTCCATAAACAACATGTACAAGATAGAATAAATTGTGTACAGCATAATGTGTGGTGGAGAGATAAGGTGTATAGAGAGGAGACAGCAGACATACCCTCTCAGATACTACAAGGTATGATTTGATAATATAATGAGTACGCTTCTGACTCTTTTGAGAACTCTGAGAATGTATGAGATCACGATTTGAGAATTGGGGCTAATTAATAGGGAAGGATCATCTCTATCGCTCCTTCGATGAATTTTATCCGTCCTCAACAACTATACACTACACATCCTGGGATTTGGAGCCGCAAACATGGACTTTCGAGTATGGTTGGTTTCTTTATCCAAATTATTATTTTCAGAGATAAATGCCCATCCATCTCCCTATCTAGAAGCCAATTCATAATAGCCACTGCCAGGGCCAGAGCCAGAGCCAGGGCCATAGAGCCATGATCGTCATGGTTCATTTTCCTTTTCCCTCTGGTCTCTCCTCCGTCCTCAATCAAAGACCCTACATACCTATACCGAATGTAATAGGTAATAGTAATAGTAATTGTAAGCTACGTAAAGTCTCGTACAGGCGTAGAATACTGATCCGGATATAATAACAGTAACGGAGTCAGTAACATTACATCACTTTGTACAGCACTAATACCCTCTTTTTTGATCGTTTTCATCCATGTAATTTAATTGCGACGTTACTCCTACTTTATACTTGGCCCGGCTTAGTACATATTAAATAATTAAATAAAATACTCAAGCTAAAAAAAAATACTGTCATGTTTCCTTTTCCAGTCAGTCCAACATACGTAGAATTAAACTTACTTTTTTTTTCAAATTAGATATTTAAGCTAAAAACGAAAACAAAAGAAGACACAGAGGACAGAGAGAAAAAAGAGGAGAGAGAGAGAGATGAAGAACTTAAAAGTTAAAAGTGAAGGAGGAGGTATATAATATGGCGTAAGGTATGTATCTCTATGTATATTGAAGTTGTAAATGTATAAAAAGTAAATGTAAAGTTCAATTCGGTTGAGATGAGTTCAAACGATTTAATACAAAATATTTTCCTATCGTCATCGTCCTACAATAACAATACAATGGAGCAGTAATGGTTTTTCTACCACAAGAGAGACGGAAGATAAGAAATGCTATAGCGATAGCGATATGAAAAAGCAATAAGGCTCTGTCTCTATGCACAATTATATATGCTCTATAATTCATTGCGTACAATATAGACACATAATAAAATGTGTATAAGTACACACAGTGAGTAAAGACGAAAAAAAAGAGCTGAAGCTATGAAGCTGACTGAGTAATAACGTATCGTATCGGTCTCTCGTATCGTCGTCATTCCCAAGTCTCTCAAGGTATACATTATGATCGTGAAACTGAAAATGTTCAATGTGTTCAACAAGGACTAATATGCATGTGAGAATTAATGCTGAACATCCAGGTAATTGGTACTTTTATTGTACAAAGTAATATGTTTTTCACCGTGCAACTGAACTCATCCTCCTATCAACTCTCGTCATCTTTATTTCGCTTCATAAATTTTTTTTTCAGTCACATTTATTCCCTATAACAGAGAGAGAGAGAGAGGAAAATGAACATCTCTAGAATATAAGTCTCTACTCCGCCATATCCCCTCATCAATTTCAATACAGAGACCAAAACTTCTAGACAGCGAGCTGGCACAATACACATGGTGCATAAATACAAATCCCGCATCCGTATCCGTATCATCCGCCACTACTGAATGTGAGAGCCCCTAACCCGAAAGGAGGCATCTCTCTCAGTATTTTGTAAAAACATTGAATTCTATATGAAACTATCCATATATCAACTGAACTATGTAGTCACACAGGACCGGACCGTTACCGTACAGCTCACAGCTATTCATATTTATTGGGAATTATGTATTGGGAGTAGCCACTAACATAACCCAGACACCAAGGCAATGCAACAATGCGCTCAAATTGTAAATCTTTAATACCAAAATGCGTCGAAATCGAAAAAATCGAATTTTACTCTGCCAGTCTTTGTCTGAGAAGTCATATTTTTAGGTATCCAAAATTTATAAAGCTTAAATTAAAAATTGTATCCAGGGAAGATGGTAGATAGGAAAATGAGTGGCTATTTATGTACCTACAAAAGATACTTCTTACAATCCACACTGTGGTAGGCGGTGGGTCCAAGTCTAACGAAGGAAGATGATAAGAAACCTCAGTGGAGTATAAAATGGATAAGAATACAATTTTGTATTACAGGGACGGAACTCACAAGTCAAAATCATGTGGATTTTTAGCTTAAGTCATTTCACATGTATAGTTCTAGCTCACACATACGTATAAAAAGTTTAAAGATAGTCACACTCCTGTGGTGGTGGTGGCGGTGTTGGTGTTGGTCTTGGTGTTGGCGATGGTTTGTGGGAGATGAGAAAGATTTTTGTTTGCGAGTCGCGTTTTCTTTTTTCCTTTCCTTCTCAATCTCTCTCTCGAGTTTTGGGGGAGATGTTGTCTCAAGACAAGGACGAGAGAGGAGAGAATTCGACTTTGAATTCGAATTCAGAAAACTGAGACTCAGAGACTCACCGTCAGACTTTTTGACCACAACAGAAGACTCTTTCTCTGAAATTAAGCTGCCAACTTTGATTGACACTTTACACAGGAACCATTTCCCCAATGGAAATTATATTATACGTTCTCTGGAAACTAACTTGGACTATACAAAAAGGTCTCGCGGAGTCACCCAGCGTCTTAACTGATAGATCATCACCATATCACATCATATATTAAGCCGTGGTAGGAGTCGGAGTACCAACGTATGTATAGCATCATCATATTATGTATAGATAGTAGCTAACTTGTGAGCTAGCTTCGTACATAAATCAGCCTAAAACCTAACAATACATAATATGACGCTACGTTGAAAATACGCAATAGTTTGGAAGTAAAGTTTCCTTTTTAATTTTTTTACACACACTCACACACACACACACAGGAACATCTCAAAGGAAAAATATCAGTGGACCCCCAGAGTGTCGCATCAAATGGCTACAGAGATAAAATTCTTGCCAACTTCCCGTCCGTCTCTCTGCCTGTCCTAGACTGCCGTAGACCTGCTGCTATGTCGCATCATACTTAGTCTTTTATACCATATTTCAAACCAGAGTTTTTAATAATACTAAAAAAAACGAGGACGACGACGAGCCCTTATAGCAAATATGAGATGTGTAAGTAGGTACATACATGCACCCGCATCAACCCGCTATCAACATTAAATTCTTTGACTTTGAAAGCCCAAGTTTCAATTTGAAAGACCATCTCCGTCCATTATCTCTCTCATGTGCTACACTAGAAATGCATTACACACACTTGTACCACACACTTTTTAATACCGAGTCATTCATTCTTCATTCATACTCATACATAGCTTGAATCCATTACCACAGCTACAAGCTAGAGCTGCATCATCATATTTATTATGCCAGACCCATTATAATATATTGGTAGGATCACCTCAACATCACAAGTTTAACAAAGGAGAACAAAGTGGTGTGAAAATGCATGAGGGGAAATATAGGAAATGTCAAAGTTGAATTCAAAGTCAATGATTCCATTTCATTCACAGTATACCAAAAACCAACCTACCTACTACCTATATGAAATAATTTGGGAAGGAACTATATTATGTGGAAAATAGAAATGGAGGAAATGTACGAGGGGAAATATTAATAATTTAATATTATTTGAATGGTGTCCATGTGACGGATTGTTAGTGTTAAATGTTAATACTATTGTTGTCCCTGTTAATGCAATATGTTAAAGTAGATGTTCAAAAGATTTGAAAGAAAGGTAGAAGTTAGAGTGCAGTGTGGTGTGGTGTAGTTTAGTTTGGTGGGTCCTGTTTGAGTCTTTGAAGGTTTCAATTGTTATGATGTTGACATGGACACATGCCGACCGACGACGACGACGACGACGATGAGATGCAATGCTGCAATGCAATGCTGTCTGTCCATCATAGCGAGTGATAGAGAGAGAGAGAGAGAGAGAGAGAGAGAGAGAGAGAGAGAGAGAGAGAGAGACGACGTCATTGAATGAAGATGAAGGGAAGTGAGTAGAGATATATAGGAATACAACATAGAATAATATGTCTGACATTGAGAAAATCCCACCATGAAGGAAGGTACATAATAATAATATACTATAATATTATTATCTCTCCATATGACACTTTCCTCCTATTCGACAGCTCCGTCTGAAGCCTCTCTACCCACAACGAATCTCTCTATCCCAACTGAGCGAGCCGAGCCAGATCATCTCCACCAACCGCCAACCAAAACTCAAGGAGACTCTCAGAATAATGCAGAAGCAGACAGAATACTTGACTCCATGAGGATCAAGTATTCTCCACTCCTCTCCACTCTCCACTCTTATCCTACTTGCTATTCATTATTCATGATGTGGAAGCTCCCTAGATGCTCTCCTCCATGTAATTATGCTCGGCTATATGAGTCTAACAAGGCGAAAAAAGGAAATAAAAACTTAAGAGCGAAGCCCATAGGAAACATGAAGAAAACACGTAAGTCACCATCCAACATCCAACGAGTAACGAGTAACTAGGCTGCTGGACGTTCACACTCACACACTAACTTTTATTTAACGAGACCCACAAATGATACACCTAAGGTGGTAATTAACATAAAAGGATAAAGCACCACCACCACCACTACCACAAAAGCCTTAGACAATAAGAATGAATAACAAGCTGGAGAGCCCTTCTACATTCAACATTCTACAGTAACTTCCATATCTTGGAAGCATTTTGTCTACCGAACCAAAAACTAAACTACCTACCAATGTGTTCACCGTGTCGTCCAGAGACGGAGGCTAATAAACAATCATAACATTTATTACAAGG
Source organism: Dicyrtomina minuta (assembly GCA_949802685.1). NCBI lineage: Eukaryota > Metazoa > Arthropoda > Collembola > Symphypleona > Dicyrtomidae > Dicyrtomina > Dicyrtomina minuta. Next base: position 11,390,789 of record OX461812.1, on the reverse strand, counting down.
AAACAAAAAGAGAACGACAGCTATAGCGAGTCATTTAGCCATCTCGCCATTGTTCTCTGCCTCCTCGAGACCAAGTCTCTTGGGACTCTGTGTGGACTCTGGAAGTTGGTGGACAGAGACAAAAGCCAAGAACAATTTACAATTACAATTATTTCAACAACGACGACCCCTACGAAATATACGACCAGGAATTAGAGGACTAACAAACCTTTGTCTCTTACGGATAAATCTTTATGTGTGCTGTGCTGAGTACAGATAATATATAATTATACTGTATCAATGTCAATATAGTCAGAGTATCCGTGGATAGGAGTAATGATGGAGCCGTGAATATATCAGTAGTGCTCTGTGTACAGATAGTCCTGATTCCTGATAGGAGTCCCACTAAACTGATCACTATAATCTTAATAGGAATCGCGCAGCACTATTTACTCTTCTCTCTCAAGACGTAGTAGAATCTATAAATACAATGTATATATTACAGTAGGCAGGAGGAATCTCTAATCTACGAGTCCACAATCTATAGCGATGAGGCGGGTGATTGACTCAAATGATGCTATGATATTTATGTGCAGCTCGAGCAGTTTGTTTTTCTCAAACATGCACCCTGTCTACCCTGTCCAATCCAAAGCACCACAAAGCTCCTTGAGATCAAAAAATAAAATAAATAATTATGTAGGCACCAATATGTACAGTGTACAGACATCGAAATGTGAGGGACTGCATTACTATTGGCTAATTGCCTCTCTCTCTCTCTCTCTCATCGTCAGTCCGCATGTCTGCCTGCGTCTGTGTGAATTTGATAGACATTTATTATGTGAGACTATAATGGATTTTCCTATTGGCTCCACCAGTCCGGATACTTGAAACGTTGGCTAGTTACAAGGAACAAGGGCCTTACGCATGATATTTTTATTTACATGCCCAGACCCAGACCATGACATGTCATGTTATTCTCTACTCTATACTCAAGTAACTCAAGAGTGAGCCTCGTAATCGTAAATAAATGGCGACCCATTAACATGAAGAATGAGCAGGGGTAGAGAGTTGGAGAGCGTCTCTGGTCTGGACTTGGACTAGTAACGTGAAACATTCAACTATACAACAGAGATACAGTACTGCATGTTCATGAGGACGAGGAGAGAGATGAATGTCTTTTAGACTGAGAGTTGAGGATGACGATAGACGATACGACGGCGAGCTTTACAGAAGGATTTCATCTGCGACCATCTCATCCATTCAATTTCATCTCAATGTGTGGAATCACCCAGCCAGCCAGTCCGTCAGCCAGTAGTAAACAGTCTAGAATTCTAAAGGTCTTCTGCAGTGAGTAGTCTGCACTGAGTCTGCTGACGAGAGTGATGCAGTACCTACTGCAGGAGTAGACGAGTAGAGAATAGAACAGAACATAAACAGATGCGATGGGAGCTTTGAGACACCACATTTAACGACCGCTTCTTCACACACATTCCCCTCAGCCAATCTTCCTCGCCAACTTGACAACATAACAGCCAACCGTAGGAGCGTATCTCAGCCTCAGCTGCAATCTGTACTCCATACCTCATCATTCAATTCCATTCCACTGCGTTATAATTTAGAATTATCATTGACTTTTGCTATAGGGAAATTATATCCTCATCCTCAGTTTCAACCGCGCGGCTTCCCTCACACACACAACAATTCTAATTTAACAATAAGTCCAAGTCTCTCGCCTGGCCTGGCCTATCCTACTGCAGACAAGGACAGTAAGATGTCAGCGTAATTTTCTGCGGATATTCTTCAAAGATGAGAGCTGCTGATGGGGCAGATGCATCTGTATATTATTATAGTATAGTCCCTAGATTACTTTTGCCCTGCTACTTCTCATTTGCATGTTGTATTAGCCATCAAAGAGGGATGGAATGCTGATTTTAGAATTGAATCCCTTTCGAATGTTTGTGATTGTGAGCCGTCTTCGTACATATTATTATGTAACTACCTACATAGTAATAGTAATAATGATGCTTGTATGTACGTGTAGTACTTATAGCGGCACTCTTGAAAATTATCAATTCAACAATTCCATCCCATGAACAGGAGCTCGCCAATAGCCACTGAAATGCTCAAATGACATCGCCAACAAGTCAATAGCTGAAGGAAATAAGGTACTAGACCAGACCAGGCCCAGGAATCATGAGGCATCGGTATCGGCACTCACACTACATTGCATCTTACTCAAAATCAAAATCGAATTCAAAATCTTAATCTTTGAGCCTCTAAGGTTGTGGCTGTAGCCGTAAATGTAAACGAAGTCCAAGTCGAAGCCGAAGCCGAAGCTGAGAAAATAAGAAAATGAAAAAGAGACAAAGTACACGAAGTGTTTGATAGGAAAGATTTTTTATATTTTTTTTAACGATGACGCACGCGGCTCTGTCTTTATCTTTATTTCTCCTTCAGTGTCCAGGTAATAAATCTGCTCATGTTAACATTGTTCAGATGAGCTGATTTCCTCGCAGAAGTCATCCTATTTGCCCCTCTCCCTCTCTCTCTCTCTTGGTCTTTGCTAACTTTGCCAGAGTCCAAGAGCGCTATAGAGATCAAGATAAATAATTCTTTGTGTCGAGTACATGAGATCAATACATGTATCAATCACATCCCAACAATACAAATCATACAATTCTTACAATGCACATAGGCCAGGCTCATCCTAATAATGCCGTCCTGACTATGGGCCTCATTTGGTACACAAGTCACACTAGTAGTTACCAGTAACAGTCCCACTGCCGGCCTCCCAGTACCAGTTTCATTGAGAAATTTAAATATAATTATACTAAAGTACACAATAGTGGACGGTAAAAGCAAGAATACATCTACGTAAATATATTACGCTATAGGCTACATGTACAACATAAGAAATGCCCTGCCATCTGATCACACAAATTAAATTAGTCTACGTCTCTCCATTCCTCACACACTCCACGCTCTCCGCTGCATACAAAACATCTCATCAATATCAGAGTCATTTTTGTGAGTCAAATTGTCTCCATTAGCAAACTACAAAAGTGTGGAAAATGACAAAAATCCAACGGCATCTCTCACTAATAAAATAACCCCACACATAAAAACAGAAAAAAAAGTTAAGAAGCAATTTAAAGTGTCTTTGGAGAATCCAAGAATCGAATTCGAATTCGAAGGAACGTCATTACCATGAAGTCCAATATCCAATTGAAATGAACTTGTCATAATGATAGAAAAGATTTTTCCAACAAAATATAATCCTGCAGACTTGTTGTTCCTTTTGCGCTGTATGTTTGTTGCACGTAGGTAATTTACATTTAATGTATGTACAGATCCTCGTACTTAATCTCTTAAGTATGTTCAGCTTTCATATAGCTACTACCACCTATACCTACCTACCTTACACATATTATAATATGCTAAAAAAACAAAATAGAAAGAAAAAATACATGCCATTTTTTTATATCGTCCATCAATTACCTAGTTAACTTTGTACAGTTTATCTCCTCGACTTCGACTCCTTGGATTCGATTTTGATTTTGACTTGGAAGACACATTACGACTTACTTACTTGGTGCAATCTAAATGCCGAGAAGTCACCTCAAGTCAACTTAACTTCACTCATAAACAAATCCAAACCTATCGAATAGACAACGACTAAAGATGAGAGAGAGAGAGAGAGGCGGAGAGGAAAAAAATAAAATCCCTAATAGTTTTTAAATGAAATACGAATGTAAGGCGTATAATGTAGGCAAATGAATTTTATTCAAAGAATCTATCAGGTGTGCGGAGAGTGTATAGAGATATTTCCTTGATGAAAAAATTTTCCATTTTTTTTATTTGTCTCTCTCTATTTTTCTTATACTAAATCTATATATTTCTATTCGACCAGTGTTCAGTCAATAAAATTTGCAAGAAGACGAAGAAACGCAAAAGAGAGCCAAATGTTTTAATACCTATAACTATATGTAATATGTATATCCCACGTGTAGGTCAAAACTTCTTTTGCCAGGTTCTCTCTACTTTTATGTGAGAGGTGTGTACATACGCACACACGTATGTAATTATAATGGACATGGAAATGGAAGTCTCGTGTATTTTAAATCAGAACGAGAACAATAAAAGCTATATGCATTCTAATATATTTTACTCACACAGGCGAAGTGTACATTTATGTAGAGACAAAGCACTCATCTCTACCACATTACTACTTGGATTGGTATTGGTGCTGGATCTTATAAGCTATAGAGCTATTAGCTATAGGTGTGCCTATAGTGTTGATTGTAAATGTTGATTTTCCCTATGATTCAAATACATAATTTTTGCACTGCTTTTTTCCCCTCTTGTGTTATTTTGTTTATCGTTTTCGTAACTAGTAGTAGTAGTAGTAGTAGCCGTGGTAGAAGAAATAGTAGTGTGTGTTGCGCAGATATGCTACAGTAGATGTGAGTAGTTAATGTCAAACTTTACAGCTCACACGGTTCTTATAGCTATTAATTTTATAGAATAGAATTTAATGTGGATATTGATTTCAAATTTGAATTCGCATTCCCTATCAACTATCAAGAGAGCCACATCCTGAATTCCAAATTACACACCGAGACCGGACTCAACATAGGAAACATAGGGAAAGGTGTATTATTACAGGTAGGTATGAGAGCCATGTAATTACGTACAGAAATGGAATGCAAACACATTAATGGACTACTACTACTACCACTACTACTGTCTGATTGTAAAATTCCACTTGGAATTCTTTGTGTAAATCAAAATGAGAATCAACTAAAACATTATCAATGTAAATGTAAATTCACATTTCAATGACCAGACTATCAGATCAGAGCAAAACTATGTAGAATATAATGTGTTCCTAGTCTACATTGTAAATCAGATGATCAAAAACTTACACACTAGCGATAATGATAGCCATTTTTACGGTACAATTTATAATCTGGGTTTTTTTTACACGGTTGCTGAATTGAGTTGTTTGTAGGCTGCAGGCCTTTGTAATTTTACATTTCTCTCACAGATGACTTGAGGTTATCATTATAAATTGGTGTGGCTTGGTTTGACGTTGGTTTGTCGGTGAGGCGCGAGGGTATGGCACTGCCGTGCTATATAGCACCTGCACTGAAACCGACATGGAATACCGATACCGATACCGGTACCGGTTTCGCCGTCTGCCCGCCTACAGTAAGAGGTATGTACATTGCTAAGGAACATTTGCTTTAGCTTTGCAGATTTAAAAAAGAATTTACAATTGTGACTATGTCTCTTGTTGATTTTAATGCTCCTGTATGTACACTGCTGACGGACTTAATGGAGATGGCAAGTCAATAAGTGGCGCTCTAATTTACAATGTGTGGTGGTGTGTTTGGTAGTTTGGTTTGACGTTCAATGAAATGAGATGAGTGTCATCCTCAAACCTGTAATTAAGTGACTGACTTTTTCCTTTTAGACATCAACTCTTAACCACTCTCTGTGGCTTGTGTCTTGATGAAGATGGAGTCCGCCATGCACCTATATGCACCTTTCTCACCTTCTAAGCCTCAAATTACTCACACACAAGCTGGTGATTGAGCTCCACTCCATTTTCTTCTACTTGGACAGTACTGTAGATTGCACTTGTGAGAAATACAAATTGCATAACACTGTAAAATATACAGTACGGTCTTCAGCAAGACATAGAATGGCAGCACAGAACAGAGATGCTCTCTGAGTATGTAGAATAATAAATTACACACAACTATTAGGCTGATCAATAATTTTTCTTTGAAAAGTTTAACAAGTTAAAAGTGCAAGAAGGACAGAAACATACATAAAGAGCAGAGAACTTTTTCGCTAACGACTTACTAGTTGCTCTTGTAGTGTTTACTATTTACTGTGCCAACAACTAGCTCCTGAACTAATACCAAGACCAAGACCAAAACCAAAGTCAATGTAATCACCAGCGCAGTCTCCACTATATGTGCATATATCGCTTTCCCGCAACGCGACCACTTTTTAAAAGCTTTACAAATACAAAACTGGAGAATACAATGACCATAACTCATTAATTAGGACTAACAACATTAAGACAAAAATTTTACTGTTTCATTTTATACCAGGTATAAATTATTAGCGCTCAGTAGTGTAATCAACAGGTAGAAATTGCAGTAATGAGCACTAGTAAGAGGCTCTGTACGATGTCCCAGCATCAGCATCAGTAGAACCCTTTGGATTCGAAAGATTACAAGTGCTGACATATTCAAGTCTACAGAGAATATGGGGATGAAATACTGACACTCTGTGGATGTGGTCTGAACTGAATTCTATGTGCTTAGGTTCCACAGACAGACATACAGGATCCTATTCCTAGTGAATTAGATTCTCCCAAGAAAATCCCAAGACGCTCCTGCTGTAAACTTGCATTAAATATACATACTGTGACTGTGATATCGTTCGGAGCCGAAGCTACAGGCATTGTAATGTCGTCGGCAAATATCAAACCTGAAAAGCTCTATAGAGGACGGATAGGTGAGCGTAGAGTAAATAAGGATAATTGGACAATTCCAAAGCATACACGCCGTGCTTGAATCTATTTAACATGCAATGTTGTAATGAGTTCTTTCCAATGATCATAAAACTGGCTCAGTTGGCGTTAACAATTATTTTACAATCTATACAGTGAGAGAGAGATTCTCTTCCAGTCTCTGAGTCCGTCTTTTGACTGTGTTCACCACAGAAAACAGAAAGGAGATACTCGACAATCTGTGCTCTGCTCTGTAGTCTGTAGCTATGGGTGCTTTTGTACATAATATAAACAGTCTAATTAATACAGCACACCAACTTGCAAGATGCAACTCCCTTACACAGTACAAAGTACCTACTGATAATCCTGATACGACTCCTATACATATTTCAAAGGCAAAATCCAAATCCAAATCAACCGCAACCGCAACTGGCTGAGTAAATAGTCGAGATACATATTTATAATATATTTTGTGTAATAGGCAACAATTGTTATCATTATTGGTTTCCTTGTCCTAATCATTTGACTCGCTCCTTCTCCTTTGGCTTTGGGTGGAACGGGGGAGTAAAACAATACGATTCTGATTACGAGACGATTATGTTTCTCAAATCAAATTTTATCACATCACAGCACATCACAGTTGTTGTGCCTACAAAAATAAAATAATAAATTCGAGAGAGAGTAACAAACAAAAAATGGAGTGTAGAGTGTAGAATATATTGCCGGACGGACGCCCTCTTAAAAAATGAGAGTTATCAGCAGAACGAGACGCATCTATCCGCTGAATATATTGATATTTTGAAAACGCGTATAGGTATACAGCTGAGGAGTCCACACACACACACACTAAATACTGAAAATAGGAAGGCGTGTGTGATATTTAAGTTTTGATTTTGATTGTTGGTTCGTTGAGTATTTTAGAAGATGTGAGTATCCCAGTTGGTGTGCCAGAAGCACTCTTTGTAGAATTATCATTAATATTTAACATTGTACATAGAGAGATCTCCTGGAGAATAGGAAACCAGACCGAGAGGACGTTGCAGGTCTAGTGGGGCTCTGCTACGTGTAATATAATATATCAAGTACCTACCTACTACGATATGAGTGGATAGTCATAATGACAATGGATTGCATAAGGACTAAACCAGCACCAGCAGAAAGAAATTCGAATTTGAAAACATAAAATGAATTCGATTCGAGACCAAGCATCAGCATCAGAGGAGCAGCAGACTATTTAAAAAGTTGGTACATATTTTATTTGTCTGCAAAAGTGTTCTTCAAAGACGCGAGAATTTTTTCCGAAAAGTCCATTAATTTTGATGAATAGATGCCATTGGGGTCATAGAGGGGGGTCTTTCCCTCTCTCTCTCTCTCTCACTCAAATAATTTTCACTGAGACACACAAGTACATAAGCATAGTACAGAGCAGAAGTACCTACCTACTCATAGAATACAATGTACATCCGACTATCTATAGTCTCTCTTTCTTCCCTCTATTATTATTATTATTACTACTATTACTACTACTACTACCTTCATCTTTAGCCTTATATAAAAAACATAAAAATGGAATAAAATTCTGTGTACTACAGATATCAGTATTTCATATTGTATTGCAGGAGGTACTAAAGTTATTCTCTGCATTAAAAAAAGCTACTTTTCTTAGTACTGCATCCCGACCATTACCATTACCATCACTACTAGATTCAAAATTCAAACTAACAAAAATATTATGAAGAAGGAGAAGAAGGGAAAAAAAGAGACGAGAGAGCAAGAGATGAGATGAGATGAATGCAAAAGTAATAAAACTAGTGAATCGCATAAATTTAGGTTAAATGAAATCTCAAGCTCAGCTCATGAGGGGAAAATACATTAAATTTTTTTTCATAAAATACATTGCATCTCTAATAGAATATCTTTACAGTGAAAAAACAATGTTGATCAGACGGATGATGATGATGATGATATTCATGGGGATACTGATATGTGGGTACTTATCATAATCGAACCCGCCACAACCATTTCCAAACTCCTATAACTTCCAAAGGGGGGACGCCACTATTACTGTGACTATATATACTATACTATAGTAATTTACACGAAGGACTACTCAATGATAGCTATATGCACTTTAAAATAATTATATAAAATTTTGACTATAGGACTCATACTCACTCAGACTTGACATACCTACATGCTGTTTTTTTTCAATATATATATATGTTTTTTATTACCTCAAATTTACCTTGAGTTTAGATTTTCAATTAAGTAACTACCTACCACCATTTCCATTTGCATAGCAATACTGTGTACAGGAAGCTGAGTGCTGAAATACTACAGTAGAGTGGTTACATATATGCTACTGACTAAAAAATATAATTCACAAAAGAAAGAAGGAGAGTGGGAGATAAACAAATAGTAAAATTAAATTGCTAAGAACTAATTATAATTAACACAGCAATTATAATTACCATTACAAAAAACAATCAACAATTATGTATTATTCTTTTGATTTTACCCCAGATAAAAATATACTGTTCCAATTAAGATGCAATTTTAATTGTTGTGACTAATATTATTTTGTTGCTGTTATTGTTATTTTTATTGTTGAGAGACGTGATTATTTCGTAATCCTTGATTTGCAACCTATGTAAATGTAATATGTATTTTCTGTTACAATATTATGAAATATTGAAATATTTTAGTTTGATGTAACAATTTAAAGCTGACACGGTGACGTTGACAAAGCTTTATGAGTAATTTATTTTGCACTGTAGCTAAGAATTGTTTTATCTACATTTAATCTAATTCCCTCATTTACCTCAGATAGGGATATACATGTAGTATTCTCTCATGTTAATTAATGTAATTAATTTATCATTAGTTAAAATGAAAAGCCATAATATACATGGTACTAATGGCTACGGCTAAGTATATGTAATAATATTTTATAGCCTGTGTATGCCATTCATACAGAGGAATGAGAGCGGGTGGCTTGGTCTGGGTCTGGGACTGGGACTCTGACACTATAAGACTGACGGCCTAGACAGTTATATATAAATTATACCTAATAAATGTAGCATGTTAATAGCCAAGTTTGTAAACAACAATAGAGATACAGAGACAGGAAAGGAAGAACAACCGGTCTGGGACTGGGACTGGGACTACGTCTGGGATCTAGACTCTACTGACTGAGACAGAAACAGCTCCTCTACACAGTCAAATCTAAATCCAAATAAAACAAATACAGACAGGAGAGAGATAGGTCTTTTTGGTTATTCACACTTAATAAGCTGTTCCTACTACTCCTACAGCTGGTCTCATTCTTATTTTCTCCACGACTTTGAGTTACGTTATATGAGGCACACACACACATGTAATATGCTAAAGGTAAAAATGATTCAGAGAGAATCTTAATCGTAACGATACATATATCACAATTAGCTAATGTTATATAGACTGAAATGGAGGAATATTGGCTTAATAATGTTAATATATGAAAGTTATAAAATACGAATATGAAATATGAGGAGTGTGGAACTGTGTGGAGCTGGGGAGTGTGTGGAGTAATGGAGTTGAAGCATTTGCTTTGAGGGAGTTCATATTTTACCTCCAACATGGCTCGACTCTACAAAATGATGATGGTGATGATACAGTTTTCATGTTCCCGCCTACATCTCCTTCCACTTCATGTAATTATACATACATTAAAATCCAAATCCAAATTCACAATTGAGCAGCTACCCCCATATATACAACAGAAATCCTATAGGTATATTTTTGCATATTATGATTAGCTTTATTAACGTGTAGAAAGGTTCGTCCACGTCGCTTTATCGTTTTCGTTGCGTTATATGAGCCTTAAAAAGAAACTGTCTGCTTCTCATTTCTCGGTATTTGGCATTAACTCGCATTCTATATCGTCGTCGTCATCACATATTAATATAAATTTCCACTTAAAACTAAATCAGACGTAATATACATACAAGCATATGTACTGGCATTAATAGAATGTGAGCAAGTGGCTACTGGCCACTGGCGGTGGCAGTGGCACTCGCGCTATAAGTTATAAACCAGAGATCAAGCTGAAACTATAGGTAGGTCCCCCTACCTATGCTACATAATACGTAAGAGACCACAGTCAAGTCAAAAGCCGAAAGTCCATAGACAGTCAAAACTGACAGTCTATGAGAAAAATTGTAAAGATACGGAATCCTATATGCAATTCATTAACTTATCCTTTGATTGCTTAGGCCACTGCCATATTAAATGCCTTCGAATTTATGAAATGGACTGATGGTGAGTTATGTAAGGTACATATATGCAAAAAGCCATACATTGCTTAATGGGAAATGCAAAATGTTTTCTCGCGTAGAGTGTTCACTATAATTCAGGATAGATACATATAATATAGCCAACAGTGTTTGTATTTTCCCGTTTGCATAAGAAGCAATAGAGATGCGGTAATGGTATGTAGCGTAGTAGTAATCATAATTGTAATTGTTTGACGGTCATCAGTTGACCATGAATATGTGCGTATTCGTATACAGATATACTAATATGCAGAAACATTGAAAGATGAGAGACAGACAACCAGGTAGGTAGGTACCAGGTAGGTGCTTTTCAAGTTATTAAACACTCGGCTGCTAAAAGTCTCAAAGACTCACCACTGCACCGTAGCACCGGCACCGTTGCAGGAGAAGCTCAAGTTTAAACATGGTTAAAAAGTTGTATCCCTTTACACCTTTATGTTTGTATCTTTGGGTTTGCACTATGCTTGTAACTAACGAAGGAACGAAGACAGGGGAAATGGAAACGGCAACGGCTTTTGACCATTTAATCGGTAATATACAGTAATAATACTATCAGAGCCAGAGCCAGAGCCGGAGTCCAGTATACACACTATCTAAAGGATACATGATAAAAGAACATGAAAAGGATAAGAATAAGGATGTAACATACATTTCACATTAAGGAGGAGAAAATACTCTACGGTTACATTTGACGAATCTAAGGAAAACAAAAAGAGAATGAGGCAGTGTTTTTCTCGGCTACTTTGTAAACTTTGTGTAGCTAATTATCGAATTCTTGATGTTCATTGCCATTTCCATTAATTTCTCCTAGTCCGCCCCCAACATGCATATTAAACTGTGGAGTTGCCGCAGCGGTATTGTGGCTCTTTCTGGTTTTTGTTCCAGTGCATATAGTGTATTCCTCACCATCACTACTATTGCTATATGTATTTCATTACGCCTATATCATCTCTACTATAGACGGTGTGCCACCTACTACATATTTCTCATGGTAATGATGATTTTCCTCATCAAATCAGAGAGCCAGCTTTTTTTTAAACTGGCATCTTCTTTTTAAATTCGAAATCTCTCCGTTTTTCTCTTGTGCCTTCCATATCCTTATATCCCCAGCCTCAAAGTAGTAAGTAATATACAAGAGAGTGGAAAGTATAAGTTTACCTTGCATGCAATTCAAGTTTAAAAAATGTATTTATGTAATCAGTTTATTTCACTTGATTTTTTTTTGTGTATTTATTGAATTTTTTTTTAAAACAGAGGAGCTCACAGAGTATTACGTACTGTATGTATTCTCATGAACTACAAGACGCGTGTGTACATGCTCTACTCAATGTTGTGAATAAATTCTCTCCACGTAGCTTATCCATCTTATGCTCGTCAAATTTACATGAAAAATATTATATTAGGGAAGCGCCCATGTATAGCTCCTGTGTCACGGAGACAAGACCAAGACCAAATTCAAATCCGAACTTGAATGTGTCATGCCATGTCTAGTCCAGTCTACAGACGTTACATAATAGTGAGAGTCAGTTCAATTTTCAATTCAATGCAAACTCAAATTCAAAAGTACACCAGTACCAGCACCAGTACGAGTACCCGTCTACTATCCCTCTTTATCTACAGTATACACTGAAAAAAAACGAAAAAGAATTTGAAGGAATTTATAATTTAATATAATCTACTACGTGTAGGATGTAGGAAGGAGAGCTGGAAATTAAACGCGAGTACTAAATATCACCTTCACGTATCAAATTCACTGATTCTGTCAGATTTAGAAGGAAGAATTCCTTTTTCAACTCCTCTCACATTTTCTCGATTTTTTTGTGTACCTCCTTCGTCTATGTAGCTCTTGCCGTTCCCGTTGCCGTTGCCGTCTCTCATCCCTTGTTGTGTGTCCAGAAGAACAATAGCAATCAGAAGGAGAACAAGAGCAATAATAACAAGGGTTACCACGACCACGACCAGACCAGGCCGACCCTCCTACTCTCATTAATTAAAAGTTTCCTTTAATGAAGTAAAATTCACACCAAGCAAACCATGAACCAACATCATTTCTCTCCCTCGTGCCCCTTCTTTAAGTAATAGTAGTCTTATTAATAGTAATGGAAATGGTAATAGTATAATAGTGAGGCTACTGCCTACTTAATGCTTATACCACCATCATCACCATCACAACAACAACTACAACTACTGCGTCCAATCTACGACGTCCTACATGCACTTCTACTACAGTATCTACAGAACTCTCTTACTACTACTACTACTACTACTTCTGTCTACTTGAACTCATTCTCAAATTAAATCCTCCGTTCATTTCATAAACTGTCAATCAAAGCTTAACTAAAGCAGAGCTCTGGCCAGTCAAGTCAAAAGCTATGATATGATATGACCATCATCATTATGATTACTACATAGTCAGTAGGTTGTAGCTACATAATCATTTTATCATTACACATTTTATTGCTCAGCATTGTCGTGCTTCTCACACAGCACATCACATCATGAATTATGGATAAGATGAAATACGGAACGATAGAGGAGAAAAAACAATTATTATAGGTATGTACTGGTAAGAGGGAGAATAGGAGTAAGAAGAATAGCCTATCAGAATACCAATATCAATATCATCAACAACAACATACTAACAGATTAACTTTAACCAGATGATTGCATTATGTATTTAAAATACTAATAGTCTCATTGTCAGTCTCCTGCTATAGACGATCCCTGTGTAATTATACAGACATGAAGTATATCAGTATGAGATGTGAGAGAGAGATCTCAATTAAAAATACAAGTCTGATTAGTCTCAGTGTGATTACATAGGAACGGAGGCTTTGTGTACCATGTGCATGTAGCTATGAGGCGCTCTGAGCTGTCCTGTCATGTTCAACCTGAAGAAAGACGAGCGGAGGAGCACCTACTCATATGAGATCTTCAAAATGGTATCATATCATACATACTTAATTGCATAGACTAACACAGTAAGACTGGGATTGCCATTGCCTACTACTATTGTTCAGCTTCGCGTAACTATACTTACTACAGCTTTATAAGGCTGAAAATTTTATGTAAATTTCTATCACTATATAATAATATGCAGCAACTACTGCTGACTGTCCAAAATTTAATTTATTGCTAATCAGACAGACTTGGTCTGTTTTCCTAAATTCTAACAAAAAAAGCGTCTCAAAATAGTTATTGACGTCACAAATACGTAAAGATGTTTGATTTTTCTGCAGTCGTTCAGGATTGTTTATGGCGAATCTTTCCCGAAGGGGTGGAAATATAAAATAATAAAAAACCCTCCAAATACAGAGGAAAGAGGAAAACGAGGGAAAAAAGGAATGGGCTCCCTACAACGGTGTGTGGATGAAGGGATCGAAATATTATGACGATTATTACAAGATATTAAGATGGTGTAAGAAAAGAGACAGAACATAAGTACAACAAGACAAGTGAGACAGACATTAATGTAATGAACGGATATAGATGTGACGTCCATTGTCCATGTTTAAAGAGTTACACATATGATTACATTTCATTTTCCTGTACTAGAATGAGGAGGAAGGAAAAAAGGACACAACTTTGGAAACATGAGAAGAACGGAACGGACAGAAAAACATATCTGTAGAAAAGGGAGAACAACATGGTAGCTAGTTGCTAGTTTACGCTTCTTGTAAATAATAAAAATATTTTTTTTAAAAAGAAAAATGTTTTCCAGACACACAAAAAAATATATATAGAAGAAAACTTGGAACTTAAATGAAAAACATTTTGAAATGTGAGAGAGATATACTGATAGAAGTGTAGAAGTGTATAGAAGAAACAAGTAAAATTTATCAGGGGTGTCATCCACTATCAAACTATGACTTTTTCTAGGACTTCACTATTTTCTTTTTACTTCTACGTCTACGTCTACAAAACAGTTAGAACAGAGAAATGAAATAGGTACAGTAAGAATAACAACTTGAGGTAAAAAAAAGAAGCAAGCGGTCGAATTCGAATTCGAATCTTATGTGTGTGTAATGTGTGGACGAGTAAATAGTAACGAAAAGATACATACGCACGTACGTAGGAAGGTGCGTGCGTACGAAATGTAGAAATAACATGGTCTCTGCCAGTGTTTGTAGTTGTGTTAGTTAAGTAGTACCTAGGTATATTAATATATAATAATAGTAAATAGTAGTAATAGTAGTAGTAGTAGGGATGTACCTACACACAGTGCTAGGAGGTAGGTACGTATAGGTGAAATGGACGAGAGCGACGTGTGTTCCCTCGTCCAAGTCGAAAAGGACAAGACGATTGGAATTGCAATCGTGTGACGGATGTAAAACTTAAAGTTTACGAGCAAAAATTTTCGGACAGCCAGGTGAAAATAATAGGAGAATCCTGACCTTAAATATCTTTCTGCCCCATACTCATCTTGTTCATAAATGTTTGTTACGTGAGGAAGCGTGTTCGTAACGTAGAATTTTAACGTATTCCATATTTTTTGTACCCCTCTCTCTCTCTCTCCACAATTTTTACCTCTACACACAACAACTCTCCACTCCAAAGAGACGAAGGCGAAGGCAAAGGACAGACGAGTAGAGTCCACAGTCAAGTAGAACGTCTGCAGTCTACGTTCTAAATTAATGTAAGTGCTCAGACAGAGTACATTACATATACATAAAGCTCCTCAGCAGATTTTGATTTTTTTTTATATTTTTCAAAAAAAAATATCTAGCTAACGACACACACTGCCTGTGCATACATATTATGTACTATTACTGTGAGTACTGCAGTCATGCTTTTGCGAGACGGAGACACACTGCAGTCTCTCTCTCTAGTTCCTGTAAAACTATTATTATGTAAAGTCTTTGTGTAAAATGATGTTCTAACAAGTAAAGCTAGACGGGGGATTTTTGAATGCAAAAAAGGACACATGAAAGTTCAGAGAGAGTATCATCATCTCTACAGCTCTACACATCGTCAGTCAGCAAGTTGGTAAGTACCTGGCATAGGCTTCTAAATGTTCTATCTGTGACTGCAGCAGCAGAAGTCGTCGTCGTCGTAGTAGTAGTGGTAGTAGTAGGGGTAGTTTTGAGATAAAATATACAATGCAATGGATGGATGGACGGATAGATAGGATGACGATATCTTGGTTTTGGTTTTTTGGAGAGAAGGGGGAAGAAAGACGAGAAGAAACGGATGAAGATGAAGATGAGGAAGGAGAGGATCTCTCTGCAAGACGAAGAAACTCACATAAAGCTCGAAAGACATTTATACATGAAACTGAAGTTGAAGTGACCAGTGAGAGAAATGTTTTTTCGCCATTAGATGAATTGTACATGGCAGAGTCGTCTCATAAATAAGCTCTAGTGTATGTCGACACGAAATTCTCAACTTGTAATTTTTGACATGCTTTACGATACGAGGTAGTGCGCTAGAAATGTGTCCACTAAGACATCCAAATTTATGAACCAGATGCTTAACGCTTAACCCTTTTGCCGCTCACATTCCTTATACCCGTATACTGTAGTAGGGTGTACTGTGTAGACGCAGACACATGCCGTACACTTCCTACCCCTCATCTAATGCCCGTTCCTTATCTCCCTCACTCTCTCTTTATTTCCCCGTTGTGCCTCTCTATTCTCTCTGTACAGGTATCCTCGGTCTCGGTCTCGGTCTCTTACGTTTTCTTACGTTTTTACGCTACGCTCTCCCTCGTTTGTAACCTCTAGCTACACGTATTTTTATTTTTTATTGTAATTATTATATCCATATCTACGGACGGTTACTGTTTCGCATTTGGTGAGGATATCATTTCCATGTATGTCCACATTTCTGTTTCTGTTTTTGTTGTATTTTAGAATCACAACTTTCAAAGTTGTAAATGCAGAGTTCTAACTAGTAAGGTGAGGTATAGACTCATGAGATGAGATCTCTATTATGTACCTACATTTCTCACCATCCCCCTTGACACTACATTACACTACGTATGATGATGATATATTATGCAAGTAAATAAAGATGCTCAGATTGATATATCAGCGAGGGAGCATTACTGATATTTTGTGGGGGTATCTTTGTACGGTGTACGGGATGGAGGAGGGTGACGAAGTATTGTGGATAGAATAATAGTGTAAGAATAAGATAAGTACGACGACGTGGAACAGGTGAAAAAGAGTGAAAGAGTTTGTGAAATAAATGAGTTTGTGCATATCTTCTAACCCAACTCTACTGAAATAGTTTCGAATATATACACAGTATGTATGTATATTACACAGTCATGAATATAAATATGGCTCACAATTTTTGAGTTTTTGAACCCGCCATGGCGAGATAGTGGATGGAGAGCCCCGGCGAAGAAAAGAGAGGAGCGTCGAGAGAGACTTCCTACTCGTCTTGTCCCTCCGCCGACCAACACCAAAAATTACTCTTTAGTTCTCACGCAATAATACTCCTCTTATCTGATCACTTTCCATCACATATTATGAACCTCACCACGGGAAAATCTCAGGCTAAGACTTAGAAAAGTCTTATAGTCAAAACGTAAAGCTCATAAATACATACGATACTCCCTCCATAGTCAACAGTATACCTGGTACTGGTACACTTGGATAATTTATACCTGTAATTATCGGATACTGTATATATTACGTGTGAGACGTATACGTATAAAGCTTGAGCTTTGAACAGCCAAAATATGTTTTGCTTTTAACTGTATATAAAGATAGATAGATAGGTACCTAGGTTAGGTACTATGGTTCCATTAAAGTCCTATGTGATAATTTTAATTTTAATAACATGCTTAGGAGACCTCGGTATCGGTATCGGTATCGGGACACATAACCCACAACTAACCAAGGCAAGTGCATTCTTTCGATTGTATTTTGTAAGCAACGTAATAATTGGAGGTGTAGTGTAAAGACGGTCCCATTTAATAGTAGTAGAATTGTGGACTGTTGTGGAAAAGTCAAAATAGAATGCAAGAGAAGTTTTACAGGATTGTTGCATTTCATAAATTGCATTGCATGGAAACTCATGAGGAGAGCGAAAAGAGTGATGTGTGTACATCCCTCAATTCTTTCTATTTCTCCAGAGACAGAAACACAGCGAATTCTAAAACAGCACCAGTACCATAGCTACTACTCACCTTTACGCTATTTCCGTAGCAGCACCCACCACCAAAATGGAATATTATGATTACTCTATGG
This sequence comes from Dicyrtomina minuta, assembly GCA_949802685.1. NCBI lineage: Eukaryota > Metazoa > Arthropoda > Collembola > Symphypleona > Dicyrtomidae > Dicyrtomina > Dicyrtomina minuta. The sequence goes on along the minus strand of OX461812.1, from coordinate 11,372,769 downwards.
AAATGTACAGGGGATGTAGGCTCTTAAGTTCTCAGGAGAAGTTGCATTGCATTTGGACGGAATTGGAGACGACAAGAGACTCTCTGGTCGTCTTATATTATCTTACATTTTTAATTATATCCCACCCTCAGCTCCTTTTTCACTATTTTATGCTTTAGTTCAGTCGTCTGTCGCTCTTTTATCCTGAATCACAATCTAAATTCAACCCAATGCAATGCCATCCATTTCCAACCATAAAATGCCTTCCCCATGTCTCCTTAATTTTTCTCTCTCTCTCCTTTCCCGTCTCACCTCTGCACATAATATCAAATCACATTTCCAAAAGCTTGAGTCTATACGGTATTCCTTGTTGTACAAGTCCCAGCCCGTCACTTTTTTATTCCACTGTGCAATGTGCTTTCTCCATTGTCCACCTGAGAGATATGATGTGACAGGAACAGTGACAGAAGCCATGGAGATGGGACAAGTTAAAATTACCAAAATCTCATTGGGTTTACTAGTGTCGGTGTCGGTGTCGGTTTCGGTTTCGGTGTCGGCATGTCAAGCCATTTGGGCTAAGTCTGCAGAAAAGTTCAGGAGCATAATATTATGCTGAAAGTTTGTAAAATGTGATATTTTGTTGGTCTTTTTCTTCAAAAATAGTTTTTCTTGGTCATTCATTACAAATGGAATATGGAAATATGACAATATTAACCTACCATGTAGGTAGTTGTAAAAAATGAATGAAATTAAATGGAAGCTATATGAGATGAGACCATAAACTGAGTAGGAGCGAATATGGAGGATAAATACATGATTCTTCATTTTTAATGTCTTGTGTGGAAGTACTGATAAATTAAGTATATACTCTGATTATGCACCTATGCAACCTTTATATGTAACTACAGTTGTAATTGTAATTGTACGAGTAGTTTTTTGAGGCACATTAACATATTATGCGTGCCCAACAAACTACAGTTCATGCTCATAGCGAATAACATCCACATTGAGATCGACAGTCAGTCGACATCATGTAAGGGCAGGCAGGCGCAGGCAGAGGCAGTCAAATGACTAAAGATAATATATTTTTGAGTTAAATTCAAAGCCAACTCCAAATCCACATGTGTACAAAAAAAACTCAGAACCAGATCTTTGTACTGTAGAGTAGAGGCTATATAGCAATAATTATGTGTTGAGCATGAGTATAATGGTAATAGTAAAATAGTACGTAGTATGAGCATTGTAATTATTGTAAAAGGACACGATATAAAAAAACACTTTTGGCTTATGACTTGTGTATTTCGATTTCCTAATAAGATCCTTTGCGAGGAACGAGAACAAGTTATATTTTTGTATATATACTATGCTCCTTAAGCCCTAACCCATTGAATACTATGAATGTACAAAAATCAAGATCAACATAATATGATACTGTGTATATAGCCTTTGAAGGATGAGCAGAGTTCTTCCTCCATTTATTTCATGATTCTTTTTAAAAGGGAACGCGAGATAGACTCAAAACAATGTTATAAATGATAAGATGTGAGCCAAGAGTCAACTTTTACGAGGAACGGTTCTCTCCCCATGAAAATGGTAGTTAGACTAAAAACGAAACCATTACTATTACGGTTTCATTTCTTTTTTCTTTGAGACTGTGACTTTGACTCATGAATTTCTTTCTTGTCCAGCTCGCATATAATTACGCGCAGAGGTATATATATATCATAGATATAGTATAGCAGATGAAACAAAAAGATATATGAATATATTACCTGTGGAAGCAGAAGCACTCCTAAAAGTCCATACATACATAATTTGGACCAACGTATTTTATGAAGAATGTTTCCTATGGACGATGGACGATGGACATGATTCATGAACTCTGTGAAAATGTGAAGAGGAATGAGCCAGCTTGGAAAATTATGACTCTTTTGCACCCTCATCCCATCCAAGTCCAAATAAGGCACTCAACTGGTTACCGCTCATTTCAATCAGTCTACTTAAGCTCAGCTCCCATTTACTTAACCAAATCCCAACCCTCAAACAATACATTAATGAATTCCCTTAATGCCTTCTCTCTCTCTCTCTCTCTCACTCATTTTCTGTAATCATGTAATTCTTCCGATTCTTTCCCTACGCCTCTACAGCCTCTCCACAGAGATTCCACTCTCTGGACTCTGGACTGTAACTGTAGGAACGATAACTATTATGTATAGTACAGGCAGGGGCGGATCCAGAAGGGGGGGGGCTTGGGGCTTTAGCCCCCCCCAGAAGGAAATTTTTTAACATTGTGGAGATAGGAGCGGCCATTTTCCAATATGGCGGCTTAACATTGTTAGCCCCCCCCAGACAAAATTTCTGTATCCGCCGCTGAGTACAGGTACGACCACCAAATGATTACCTGCACTGTGTGCACTGAACTGAACTTTGTGGAATAATATAAACGCTCCGTAAAAGTCAAATCATCCCAATTTCGACTCCTATTTACCTAAGGCATGTCATATAGTATAGGCCGTAGACATGTCAACATTTATTACTCTGATTAGTATAACTATTAAAGGATGCATATGAAGGGATGCAGTATGGTATATGACTCCTTAGTTCTATGCGGATGTTTAGTGGCGGGGTTGTTGGTGAAAAGGTGTATCGTCTGTGAAGAATCAAAAAGACCCATTTCCAATTTAAACTGAATTAGAATAAAAATGATCTATCTCAAAAAAAATACTAAATGAGATGTGAATAATTGAGTAAATTGTTAAATACGAATTTGTTGAAAAATGCTCAATGTTCTATTTAAAGGTTTTTTAAAAGTGTAAAATATTCTATTTACAAGATTTTTTAAAAAGCACTCAATGTTCTATTTGCACCTTTTTGAAAAGTACAAAATATTCTATTTACAAGATTTTATGATCATGATACCTTAATTTTTTTTGTAGATAATGCATTTTGTTTTTAGCTAAAACTGGATATGGGTCATTTTGATTCTTCACAGGCGATATGTTACATGGGGGTTATGAATGATATTATATGGTGAAAGGGCCCAAGGGCAGACTTCCCATGTGGAAGTTTGAACCGAAAGGGAATAATGAGAAAAATACTTACTTTATCACAGAATACTTTGATTTGGCAGTAAGCGCGGTGAGAGATGGGACAATTGGGGTCACGGGGGTCATCATATGTGTCGATTTGTAGATGAAGAGGCAGTCCCTGTAATTCAAATAAATATGCAACTTAAGTGCTTTTTCTTTTCATCCATTTTCTTACTGTACATTTTCAATTTCGAAGCAGAGCAACAGAGCGGCAGGATTCACATCAAATAAACAGTGCACTTTTGAGTGCAAGTTCTCAACAAGAACTCAAATCTAAAGATTTCAGTGTTCTAATTTTTCTAGGAATTATAATGTTGCACTACTGCTACTGCTGTCTTTATCATTTTATGAGTATGAGTAACCTGGAACTGCATAACTTCATGGTGTAAGTACACAGTAAAACTACATAAGGGTACAAGAGATGTCCGAGTCGGGTTGGTTGGTTGTGTGTGAGATTGACTGTATCAATTATTCATTCAAAATTTAAATTTAAAACTGAGTGTTGAGCCAAAAGTATAATCAAAACGATTACACGGAATTTTTATCTGACGATGATGGAGTGAGTTATTCAATAGTGTAGTGTAATTAAAAATTCATAAAAATGCAAACTTAAAAAGGTTATAGTGAGTGGTGTGCATACATGATATACATTATATGAGGACACACATGCAAAGCACGAAGAGGAAGCATTTTATTAAACTCCTGACGGATTACTCATATCAATAATTACGAAAGCAAAGGGAATGGCATATAAAAGCAACAGCCGAAGCAGAATCAAAAAAGTAATGGCAATCTCTAGAAAGCATATTATAGACATGAGAAGAAATTTGTCAAATAATTTTCAATGAATGATTTTGTACAGCTTATAATGTTCTGCACACTGCACACTATATACTCCAGAATTTTGACTATATACCTATACCTATACGAGAATTTGAGATACAAAGGAATTACGTAGGCACATTAAACACTTTTCATTACTCAATGTGTTCAGTACATTATTCAGAGAAAATAAATGAATGGTTCAATCGTCAGAGTCCAATGTACCTGGTAATGGTATGATTATATAATGCACACACATATACATATAGTGGGACTATGGGACTGGGACTGGTGTAAAGGAAGCTGAAGGAACAACATATCAGCTACCGTGCAGACATGACAGAATACAGGGATATCGCAGGTTAAGTGGATGTGACCCAGTAGATACAGTCTATATTATTAGGCATGTACTTACTGCTATGGATATAGGCATATAATCTGTGTTCCTCCATAGACTATTTTATTAATGCAAATGAGGCAGTGGGATAATAATGACGGACGGATGGACGGACCAAGAACCCTTCCTCACCTTCTCCACGCAGACCCTTCTCACCCCACACACACTCACAGACAAAACTTCACATGTTCCCTATATAAAGGTCGCTCTCGGCCTCGGTCTCTGTTAATAAGGAGGAAACATGCAAATGCTATCCTATGATATGCAGATACCTATACTGCTAGATTAATGTTTGGCTCTGGCGTGGTAGTGGGTCCCCTTCGTACATATATGTACACAGGTAGTTAGTTATCTTTATCCTTGGTCTCTCTCGTCATCATTCAAACAGACCACCAGACCAGACCAGACCAGACCATTGGACTATTGAATGGAAGAAATTTTTATAAAAATCTCCCAATTTTTTCGCATCCGTGTGGGAACACATCTGGGGACGACGCTCATCCTTCTTTCTCTCAGCTCAAGTTCTGTCGCCTTTTCATTCTCTCCAATTTGAATTCGAGTCCAACGCAGACAAGCACACAACACACAAGTAGGTACATAGAGGCAGAAAAAAGAATAACAAGGAGACTCTACACTGGCTTATTATGTAACGAAATGGTCATGTCTTGTTCATCTATCCATATCCATTATTCTATTTTCAAATGTGAAAGCAGTCCACCGACCAAAAGACCAAGAGAACTTTTATGTGACCACTACTACTCTTTCTATATATTTTTAATTATAAGTAGATTACATGCATAACAATCTATACAGAGTCTCATTTCTCACCAATTTTTTAAAAAATTGGCTCGGCTCCATAGCTACACTCTACACTTTTAGTTTCTCCGTCTCCCCGTCCTCCCAGAGATGATGACAAACAATGCGGATATGGAATACAGATACAGAAACAAAGCTTCCTACTCTCCTCAGCTCTTCCACTATATCTACCTATATCCATATCCATCCCTAACAAAACCATTAATAAAAATAAAAATATTGGTGGTAATTGTAGAACACGTAGAACGTAAAATATTTACACTCTTTACTTTTACTATAGAAGACTCTTGGAAATCTCTTGCCCTTGATCCCTTGATCATTTCCCACAAGAGATTAAATGGACATTTGAATCCTTATGGGTATCTCAAATCTCTAATTCAAACTGAATCTCACCAGTCTTTTACTTCCACTCCCATGCCATCCATGCAGCCATATATTTAAGGACGTCTAATGAATCTCAAGCCAGGTCTCTCATAATTCTGGGCAATGGGATGAGGAAAGGGCAGTGGAAAAATAAAAATTTAAGACAAAGGATGAAAATGGAAATGGAAAGGGCTTCCTTAAATACATATCTCGTCACGTCCCGTCATATCACTTCAAAGCATAACATCGTACACTTATTTCGTCGTATTAACACAGTATTGTGGATCAGATTCAAAATCTTTTAGAATCTCACATTCAATTCATTGCATCACTTTGGGCTTGGCTATATAGTATATTCTTATAAATTTCCTTGAACTGGCCATCTGAAATGACGCTATATGGTCCTCTAGTATAGTGTCTATATACAGCTATTTAAATTTTGAATATGACCTCATACTAATACTATCTATCTATCTACATCACTTCCCAACTACATAGGTTCACTGGACGTCTAATTGTATGGGGGTAAGACACAATATAGAATTGCGGAAAAAAAATACATTTTATGAATCACATCCCCAGTCCCAGTCTAGCGTCCACAGCATATCATATATCATAATGACGAATGACAAAGATTCTGGACTGCATATAGTGCTATAATAATGCTGAATAAAGTGGAAGGTAAAATGGAGAGAGAGGGAATGGAATAAAATGAATGCATGATACTCAGCCATTATGATACATTTTTTCCTTGAAATCCTCAAACTCACACATATGACCCATTGTGCCTCATCCCACCTTCGCCATGGGATCATGTCTCTAAAAGTATTTCATATTGAGATGATTCCCACAATAACAATACATTATGTCCATCTCGCCTATATACTATATACCGTCCCCACTATATCAAGTAGACATATAGCCTTAGCCGTGAGTACACACAGCCAAATGAGCAGTGGGAGAGGGCGACCACATTATATATGACGGTGTGAAATACTCTAAGATATTCTAAAATGAAAATGAAGAGGAGAGAAAAAACGTTTATTAGCTGGGCATGTCTTCTGACAATGAGACTTGATATTTTGTTCATAGTTCATCATACAGTTTGATTGTCATTCTCTGATTCTCCTTCATTTTTTCATCATTCAAACTTATTACGTGTTCAAAAAGCTGCAGTGCCCAACAACGACAACAACAACAATAACAGCAAGAGCAATGACAGAGCCCGAGTCGTAGACTGAGCAATTTTATCAGACGCAGAGACGCAGACGCAGACAAAGATAATATAAAATGATATAAAATATAACATAAGTGAGATAGAGATGGTCAATTACTTATTTCTAACAATAAATCAGGAAGACCAAGAAAACAGATTTTGTGGACAGGACATAAAAATTTTCAAGCTCATGTTGACTTATCACATCATCACAGTTACCTTTTACCTTTACATTTATCTACTTCTCCTATGTACTATGTACTATACACAGCACACCATAGCCTATGCACTTCCTGCCATATACTCAAAGTCATGGCTATATGCGTAAAGTAGGTTTAGGTAGGGATGATGTGATGTAGGCATCACGTTCAAATCTCGGTCTGCATACATATTACACACAATTATTATTATGATGATGATTATTGTTATGCGTATTTATATTATAGTTCCGTGTCATCCTCAATTTATATGTCATTGCATTGCTACAAACACACTCCTGAGTCTGAAGCTCCATGGATATAGCAATGACTGTATAATATAATGGCAATTACATTATCATAATAATAAATGGTATGTTTTCCTCCACGTCCACCAGAACGGCGGGTCCACGGTGAGGGAGTGTAGTAGTAGTCGTCGTCATAGTAATTTTAATTTTTGCAGTCTCTCCACAAAATACAAATACAAATACCTTCATGCATCCTTTCCACCTGCATTCCATTCTTAAAAGTCAGAAGGGGAGCTGTAAGGGGCACACACACACACACACACTTGTATTTACTATTCCACCGCTAGATTTTTTAATGACAATCATAATCATTGTAAATAAATGGCGAGGAATTCCAATTCCAACTTCTACCCCAACGAATTTGAGCGCACACGGAGGCAGGCAGGCACATGACACATCATATCACATGGGAGACATAACATTACGTATATACATAGCAAAATGAGCAGAAGCCGAAGCCGATGAAGAGAACCTCTTAAAAATATAGTCACACTGACTACGATGACTTGAAACAGAAAAGATTTCTCACAGAAACATAAAATTTAAGAATTAAAAAAAAATGAATGTCCATATGATATGACGATGCTTGTGCGTAGGGACGAGGGAGTAAGATAGCGGGCTGTACATAAATATAAATTATAAGCGGACATGTTCGTATAGGGTGTATACATATAATTATATAAAATACACAAAATATATGCACATCCCCAGAATCTACACTAACTCTCGGAACGCAATTAGATTTTACTGCTTGAGTCATGGAAATAATTTAAAAAGTGTATATTATTTCGTCTTCGTCCTGGTCATGTCATCAGAAGCCAAAAAAGTATTAAAAAAAGTGAAGCGAGGCGAAGTGAGGCATTAGCCCAGGATGGCGTGTCAAAGGAACAACAACGAAGACATTCCAAAATAACCATATCATTATATCTTCATAATAACAAGCGAGCTAAATGACTCTCAGTCGCTCTTGTCTCAGCACGCCATTATTACCCAACGAACGACGAACGAAGGAACGGAGAAGAAGAAGACGAAGAAGAAGAGGAGAAGACACAGAGCCGAGGTAATCTATCTCTAAGGCACATAATATAATATGAAAAGATCCTGAGAATTCTTAACTAAATTTCTACATAATGGTCGTACACATGTAGCTCTGAAGCTCTGAGCTGAGCTGAGCTTTTAATTCCCATTTGCATTCTCAATGAAATAAGGGAAGAAGAGGGTGAAAAACGGTAGCAGTGTGGAGAGTGGAGGGCAGGATACTACACACAATATCTGCATTTTGTATAATAACCATTGTTAATTGACTGTCTAATCGTAATCGTAGGATTTAAGACCTCATTATTTATAAAGATTATTTTATTCCATCATGTGAGGGAGTCCACGTCCGACGTCCATCCTTCCCCTCCATTTAACGTTAGAACTTGGATTATACAATTTACAATTATTACAATTTGAATTTCCCTCCAACGAAAAAAATACAAACCGCAATAATAATAATTATTAAGCTAAATATGATATTTTGTTTTTTTACCTAGCACATTTCTCAGCTTAAATTTCAATCACATACATAGCATAGTGTTCATTCATAGCATTGGGTGGTAAATGTAAAGGGAACCCTTCCCTTGCCGTCCGTTTACAATTATTATTACAATTAAATCTGAGAAGTTCAATGGCGTTCATGAAGCAATGCAGGAGCAGAGAACACAATGTCAGTAAAAAAAACATTGGTAGTGATAATATAGAGAAAGTAATAAAAAATAAAGACATGGAGATGAAACAATAAATATCTTGAAGCTTTTTTGGAGTTTGGGCCTCTCCACTTCACATGTTCTAGATGTCTACGACGATGTTCTTTAGTAGTTGATGATGTTTATTGATACTGAAATTTGCATGCGACTTTTTACTCTGCCTTGCCTTATTATTGTAGAGCACCGGGCACAGAGTGAGGACTGGGATTGGGATTGGAATTGGGATTAGGACGGTAACTGGAGAGTAAGGAAGGGGATGTGTCAACTTTATGGTTATGGAAGTGTATCTACTGTTTATTTATTATGTGCGTATAAATTGACTTGTTCAGTCTTCCCTCTTCAGAACACCCACACAATGAGAACGAAGAAGACGACGACGACGACGAAGATGCGATGACGAAGAAAAAAAAATGAAAATCTCACATCCCAAAAATGGCTTGTAAATGGACCAATAGATTATTGCCAAATACATAGTACACCCATCCAATAATAATTATGGGCAAATAGTGATTACTAAAGTTAGCAATGCTGGATTCTTGATACACACTACTATGTATGAAACATAGTTGGGCTGATCTTGATACAGATTAAAAATGAGAGAATGAAAATGTGAATATTAAAATCCTTTTTTCCTCATGGAAGTCACAGCAAAGGCCAAACTGAGCAGACGACCACGGAACTAATGTCTTAGGGGTTGTCCATAAATGATGTCACTCTAAACTTCTCTCTTTTTGGACCCGCCCGCCACCCGCCACCCCCATGTCACCACCTTAACCGCTGCAATGACTTTGTCATGAAAACCGGACTAGACCCACTAATCCTATCGATGACATCATTTATGGACGATCCCTTATAGGCTCAGGAGAACATTGAGAATAGAATGTGGGACTGAGTGAGAGAGAGAGAGAAAGATATCAGTCAATAAATTATGTGAGGCACTGAACATCATACTGAACTACGTACACGCTCATCCCAATCCCTCTACAAATGTATCTATGTGTAAGCGTTAAAGTAAATTGAGTGTGGACGTCGTCCATCGATCGTCGGTGTATGCAATTGTTATTGTCCAACAACGAAAATGACAACGATACAAACTGAATAAAAACCAATTTGAGACATGTCTGATAAGGCAAGGATCAAGTAAATGTTCCACAAAAGATAAATTGGTTGATAGCCCAACAAAATCTCTTCTGAATTTGGTTCATTCTCATAATAATGGATACGTACTACGCTATATAATGTAACCCACCTAGGTATATACATATGAAGATATGAGAATATATCAGACGTCTACGGAATCGAAATTGAAATCGAACGCGTAAAGCAATTAAAGACAAAATTACGTAGGAAAAAAATATGGATTTTTGATGACATACTGGGCTCTATCATTATCATTAAACCGCCTTAATTCAATATACAAAAAGCTAAATATAAATATCAGTCCAAGTACACGTCTTGACAAGTACTCGAGCGTTAATGCTACCATTACTACTATTTAAATTTTGCACACATTTTTTGTTTTGTGTGAGTTAGATTTTAATTTCGTGGGTGAATTCATTGAGTAAATGATTGTGTAAAATCTATAAAATGCCCAAAGTACAACAATACAGTAATTATATTGGAACTCAGAAGTCTCTCTACAGTATATAATATTATATATGCCTACGCAACCGGGAACCATGCTGTCTGTAGACAGACAGTGTCATTTAATATTTTTTCTAGCCTTTTATGAGGTGAGGAAATGGTTGTCTCCAAGACATTTGTGCCCACCAAACAAACCAACCAACAAAAAAAATGTCCAAGTAGAAATCGAAATCAAAATCAGATAGAGATTTTTGTGCAGCGCGACAATTTAAGAAGGCGAAGGAGAGGGACGACGCGGTGAGTAACGAGTTTGGTGAACTGTCAACAAGAGCGTCTCTAAAACCAAATCTAAATCCAAAAGCACACAAAAGCTTAAAGGCCGGGGAACGGGGACAGGGACGGGGACGGAGACTAAAAAGAAAAGAGAATACATTGTCCACGTCGATTGTCCCAGTGGACAGTGGACACGATGTTGATGACAATAGATTGTCGTACATAATATCACGTTGGTAGGTGTAAGTAGGTAGGTAGTGGATGCAGTTGTTAAGACGTAGGAAAAAAAAGGCATGAGGAAAAAAATAAAAGGAAAAGCAATCCAAGCAAAAGATATTACTGAGACAGCATGTGAGAGCTTAAAGGGAATGACGGGGAATGGGAAAAGAGATGGTATGTATTTTCATAGACGCATATAAGAGGACGACGCTCAATGTTTCACTTCATTATAATATATGTTGGCCATATTAGGTGTTTCTTAAGCGAACCCCGCCATGCTTCAGCCGCGCGGCTATTTATTTTATTTTATGCGTCATAGTATAAATCTTAGTGTGGATTGTGGATTCTGAATACATCTCTCAAGCAAAACCAAATCCAGTGCTTAGCATGCAACCTAAAGTCAAAACTAAACGACACGAACCATCAAAACTACAAACTACTGATTACACTCATATATAATTATACATACGTATGAACAAAATATTCACACAAATATGAATCATTTATGAAAACAAAATATTTATAACGTCTCGTTTCAATTTCCGTATATTTCTCGTGTCAAATCTGAAGTACAGTGTAGCACTCCAATATACAAGGTGGGGAAAAAACAAAAACCCTCAATTCAAAATTGAAAATTCAAATCTGAAAGTAATATGTTCACTGTATGCTTCTTCGACTTTTTCCTGGTCAACACTGTGACTGTCATTGGTGAACTGTACAGATTTAAAAATCTTGAAGACGGAAAATGGTGAAGGAAACATTATGGAAATTCCTGAGATGTGTCCAGTGTCCAGTAGGTTTCAAATCATAAGTGTCACTTTGGTTATTATAGGTATTCTCGTACTCTCTCTGCTATTACATACAACTACTGATATACTATGTGCAGGTGTAACTTACAGTCGTCGTCGTCAGCCAACGAAGTATTTTCCTCACTCATATAGCGCTCTGTCAGAAAAATGTATTGCTCACAAAATAATAATATTATAATCAAAACGAGAAATTCCTAGAATTTGACTGTACAACAAATGTTGTAGTTGTCTCATGCCCAGGAAAAATGTACAAACAACAAAATAACAAAAATAATAATAACAATGTAATTCGTTTTTTCAATCTGTAGTCAATTTTTTTTCTTGAATGAAATGAAATCTATCACGGTACATTATAGAGTCATATAGATTGTCACATTCTACCCAATACATTAATTTTTACACACGACATAGTCTATATCTATCTAACGATATTTATTTTATTATGAGTACCTACTACAAGGTGGACGCGCGGTGAGGATATATATATATGTAGTAGAGTACGCGTCCATTTGGCTTTGATTTGACGCTTTGGCTTCAGCTGTGTGACTTTAGCTCGAGTCCTGGTCCTGAGCTGTCCATACACATCCAATTTATGCAAATTTCCAATTAAGTCAATGTCAATCATGAAGACCTTAGCGTTTCAGATGTGACATGGCGAGAAAAAACTTGTTTGATAGCAAGCCAAAAAATATCTTTGCTGAGAGAGCCTTCAGTTGAGCAAATAAATGTGGAGAGAGAGAGAGAGAAAAGAGGATTAGAGCCTCATTCTTTTTTACAGCCCAACAACGTGAACTAGTCCCTATACAACCTACATAGCATATTAGTATTACAGAGACACAGATATTATATTGAAGAAGAAGAGAAAGAGATACGAATAAAAAAATTGTCATCTTATCTATCGTCTTTTGAAACGAAAACGACCTAAAGATTCTTCGTTTTTTTTTCTGATTTGGATTGCTTTGCTCACTTCAATAATAATGCTAATGTTATCTCTCTTTTTCGTTGACGATTTTTTTTCTCTCTTACAGATACTTTGCCTGTCTATCGGCAATGACAGCAATCCTTCATCATGTATCCTTCGTCTTAGTTAGTCAGTACGAGTACAAGTGCGAGTGTTCATAGTAAACTACCAAGCCAAAGCCAAAGCCAAACTACATCATTCTAGTACTTACACATCCTTTATCGTTAATCATACAGATAGCCGGCACAGAAGAGATTTACATTTTTATAGGCCCTACCGCACGTATGTAGGTTCGTAAATATATTTGGATATGCTCAAAAATATTATATGAAAAGACACTCTAGCAATACTCTAGCTCTGAAAGGTTTGAATTTTAAATATTTGAAATGCTTAAATGAAATAATGCTAAAGTCAAGTCACATCAGGACTCTGAGTTCCAGAGAGATTATATAATTGTGTGTCCATTCAAAGTCCGAGTCACCACCGACCACTGTCACCATAAAATGAATGTATAAGTGACAAATACCATATACTCAGTGCCAGTACTAACACTGTACGAAAGAAAATCCAAAACGGACTAACAAAATCAAACGAAATGATCCAACAAAATCGACAATAAAAAATAATAAAAAAGCGCCGAACAAGAAAGTCCAGTGACCAGTACTATAGAGTACCATACAGCATCAGTCAACTCCATGTTGGTCATCTCATCATCGTCATTGTACTCATACTCAGTGCAGGATAAAGACTCCTTTCACGAATTATTAAGAGTGAAAAAAAAAATATAAAGAACTTAAGTGCTCACTACTTACCTTTACGCCTTTCTGACTGCTGAAATCTGTACTGAGACACTGGACTGCGACGTTGATCTGTAAGAGGACAAAAATGTACAGAGAAAAAAGTATTAGAAATCATCAGCATCTTTATATTATTATGCACTAGTTAATATTCAGCAATATCCGTATTATTATTAAGCGTTATGTAAATTACATATACAAATATATTATTGTAATACTTATTGAAATCGGATTTAGCTTTAATTTGTTGGAATTGGCAGTATAAGAAATAAGAAGCTACGCTGAAGTCAAGGATTTAAGACGAATCAAAATTAAAGGCCTTTAACATTTTTGTTTGCTTATCATTGACTATTGACTCACGACTTTGACTGGCTTATTACATCGTTTAGGATTTAGGACAGGGCCGAAATTTTTACGAGAGGCCGCAGTCAAATCATTTAGATGAGATGTGATAATACAGAACATGGACTGTGACACAATGTAGGTATGCATAATAATATCTCGTCGCTGATCCTATGTTAATCGGTGATGATCTGGCGATAGTAAAAGAATTCGAACAAGAAGCATCGAAAAGGCACAATTCTTAAAAATAACGTAGGCAGTATGCACATATGGCATGGAGCATAGAAGACGTGCGTGTTTTTATAGATACAACCGAGTTTCTTGTTTTCACCAAGTCAGTCAGTCAAAACCAAATTCAAATCTCAAAATTAGATAGAACTTCTGTCCAAAAATTCTGACTTATGTGAGATGTACAACATTATACAAGACACGTAGTCTTGGTTGGCTTGGCCCTGGATCTGGATCTGGCTGGAGTCTGGAGGAAGGAAAAGGTTTCCGGGCATGCAATCAGTCTAATGATTCTTGTAAACATGAAAACAGAAGCACACTCATCTTAAAATGTTTCCGGGGAATTTATATTTTGATTTTTGAATACAAAATCCATACATGTATATATTATACAAGGAATAATTTCCTCCTGCATCCGAAATGAGAGCAACAAGGTGCAAGGAAAAGATTGGTAAGAAGGGAAAGCGGGAACCCATGTGTCAGATCAGAAACAGAATTAATTATGTACGTTGTAGTTGTAGGTATATATTACCCTGATTATAAAAAACAAAGTACAATGCTACAGACTTATGTCTAATTTCCCTACATATACTAAACTGTACTATGATACCATTTCCACAGAGTCATGTGTTGTATTTCCTGTGAATAAAAGCTTTGTTGGTCATATACGTAAATTTCATATGTACCTGTACGGTTACGATGATATAGTCATAGCATGACCATTTAGTCATTATTATCATTACCATGTGTTGGCTATGGGGTCAATTAGACATGCAACTTTGAGTGACGAAGACGATGCGATGTGATCATGTGATATGATATTATCATGTGATGTGATGCATGTTCCACTTTGGTTTTGGTTTGTATATAATAATAATTTTGTACTTTGTACTATAAGCGTATATGGTGTATACTTTACTTTGTCGAAGTCGAAACCCAGATAGTGTTTCCAAAATTTCCAAATTTTACTTGAAAATATTTTGTCTTGGTTGATTTTAAATTTTAATAGAGATTTGAATTAAATGAGAGGTAATCAAAACCATTTTGTTCCAAGCGGACCAAATCAAAACTGTATAATGCCTCAAACATGTACCTACGTAGTATTATTGGTCATTAATTGTACAATTTAATGATGACACGCAGAAACGTGCTTTGCTTGAATACAGTAATTTTTGTGAAATAAAAAAATATTCTGTTCACACTCTGTTCTATGTAAAATCATATATGGAAATGAAGCCTCTATAGCCTAATAGAGTACATAAGCAAATTCATACTATATGTACCACATGTTATTTCATTTTCAAAAAAAATGTTATTTTCCGATTGAATTCATTCATAAAATTAAAAGGTTAGAAGGTAGTTACATAAAACGGGCGGATCGAGGAAACATAATCAACATGAAATGATCGTCGAGTCTTCTTTTTCTTCCCTTATCCTCCTCACTGAACGGAACGAAAAATGATTAAAGGACTACGTTTTTTTTTCTATCTCTCTCTCTACCTTTCTCTATCAAATTTCCAAATCTAAAGTTTGAAATTAAATTAAATCTGTGCCTGTGTTGCATATTGATATTGGATTTTGACTATGGGTGAATGTGAAATCACAGCGTCCATAAGTATGCCTATACCTGTACCTAATTCACCTAATAAGTCAGTATTTGTTTAACTAGTAAAAGTAAATAGTACTCATATTATCTCAAGTGGTGTGGTTAGTCCATGTTGTTTTTTGTTTTTGTTTTCTTTGTTGGTGTTAGTATCTGTTTGTGTGTTTTTTATTTTTTTTCGAGCTAAAAAAACTAGAAACGGAATGAAATTTAAAACTGAAGCTTCCTTTCCCTACATAAAGACGTCGTGTCATCCTCATAATGAAATATTATTATTACTACTACTACTACTACTGCAGACAAAATCATAGTTGACTAAGCTCAACGATAATCATTTCAAATCTCACATCCAGGAACAACGGAAAGGAGCATAGGGTGAACAAGACTGTGGTTTTGATTTTTAATTCACTGTGTGTGCGTAAAGGGGCATAGAAGTTATCGGGAATTAATTTTTTTTCAAAATAAAAAGTAACATATGAAATGAAACGATGCATGGCATGACATACTACGTACTACATGCGCATGCTTCACAGAATTTAAATCCTTAATGTGAACATGTAACTGTAGTAGACCTACATAGGTACGTATATCTGTACATCTAAAAGCTATGGGATTATTATTAATCTTAATATTGGGAGATTAAATGATGGAGAGAAATTATTGAAAATTTCAAAATCCAATGATGAATCCAATGCCATGGTAAATGCTGGGAGTAATAGTAATTTGGTAATTTAGTAATGCTCGCATTCATATTACTGTGTATTACTATAGCACACATATGAGGGCATAATTGATGAGGTACATCGTATTGTAACTGAATACAGGGGCTGCCAAAGATGTTGTCGGTTACATATAGGACATATTGTATGCATGCTGTATGGCTGTATTAATGGTTGTACAGGGGACGTAGACTGCGCATATATATGTGTGTCTGTCTGACACTGTGTATTCTGAATCTCAAAGGATAAATCAAGAGAAGATGCTGATGCATGTACGCCTAATGGGAAGTTACAACTCTGTAGATATTTGATAATCAGTGAGCTGAGGCATGTTCTGTATCCCTCTCCTCGATCCCTTCCCTTGTGAGCAGTGCGACGGATGAGGAGTCATGTGCCAAATATTGAAAATAATTACGTCATGATTTAATTCTTGGCCTTGGATGTGTCGACTATCAAAAAGGATGGCATTAAATTTCACTCAGCATGCACGCAGTCCAGGAGCCAAGCCACTACTACTACTACTACTACTACTACTACTCCTGCCGTACTGCCACATCCAGTTCAAAATCCCACAGAAAGGATCCACATTTGACTCGGCATATTACAATATACATAATCCAGACATCATGTCCACCTACCTGCCTACCTACAGTATAATAGTTATACAGCCACCTACCTACATGTACCAACATCTTTTATGGCTTCGTACGATCTTTGATATGTCAAAGTTCGCTCCAGCTCCAGCTCAGCTCGAGTCCAGCAGAAGCCCCACTATACCTCCAACTCCAACAAAGTCCAAACCTCCGAACAGATAAACTCAACGGATAAAATAAAATACCAACATATAGATAGGTATCTCCTTTAGAGCTTTAGACAGTGCTGGATACCACACATTTAACACTACCAAGACCACATTTACAATCCCTAGCTGACCTTTGCCTACACTTGCTTAAAAATGAGGGATGCTACACACTACACAGATACATATCTATACATGTAATAAATTCGTAAATCTTCATTTGATATTTTGTGCACTTAGAGACGAGGCGAGGGAGAGAGAGAGAGAATCTCTGTACAGTGAAGAGATGTGAATATGAAGAGTGAAGAAGTATGTACTAATTGTAAGATTGTAAGTAGTAGGAGAGGCTTGACCAAAAAAAAAATTAAGCATTTTCACTTGGTAATGTTTTCCCCCGAATCAAATAACGACTAACAATACGAAATAGGCGCACATTTCATACGAGGATGAGGAGGTGCATATCAGTCTGACTGTGAGTAGGTGTGCATGAGATCCAAGTGGAATCCAAGTCGAAGTCGAAAACCAAGTGGAAGGAAGGAAGAGTCTCTCGGTGATATGATGGTGATATATATTAAATTCACTTGGAATGGGAATTAAGTGTAACATTTGAAAGCAGATCACGTTCAGTGTGCTTCCGCTCATTAAACTATCTATTGCTTCACTCTCCGTTTCTCGAACTGAACGATTATGAGCGGAGGGAACTAGGTACGTAGGTTAGCCGCATATATGTGATGAAGACCAAGACGAAGACGAATATCTTCTGTACGAATAAGAAAACGAAAAATGAATCTACAAAACTAAACTCAGGGATACAAAGCTCCTCTCAGATTATTATGCTTTCCTGGCCCTATGGACAATCTCCCTCTTTGAATCCCATCATAGTACATAGTGTACAGATATTATGCATGTAAAATAAAATTAAAGCCTATAAATCCAATGTTCTATAAAGTCTAATCTGAAATTTTACTTTATTACCTTCAGGCTATATTCATATTAAAGACACTCATTCAGCTCGCTACAATGGGCACTGTGCATTACGTAAACTTATAAGTAGAGATGCATCTAGGTAGGTAGGTGCATACATAACGGACAGAGGGATGATCGTAATTTTAATACAGTTTCGAGAGACAGTCAAATTCAGATTCAGAGTATTTATTTAAACTGTATATTCTGTGTGTGTGTGCCCGTATTTTATTTCAAATCCTAGCAACAGAAGTGGAGTGGTGCATGGTTCAAATTTGAAATTTGGTTTTACTCAACCCAAATATTAAGTGAAATTTTATTTCCAATTTTAGGGGATTTTTTATTACATTTCCTATACAAATTGAAACGCTTTTAATTTGGATAATATCCTCTCTGGCCTGTGGAGATTGTGCTATACACCTTCTTGAACTGGAAATTAATCTGTCTGCCTCACTTTATTTCTGTCTAGGCCCCAAAGATTAAAATAGAAATATACTGTGCACTGGGACTGGGAGACAAAAAACAAACCCAAAATCAAAATCAATTTTCGTGAAGGACAAACAAAATGTAGCTATTTAATTATATATTTAATTTCAGACAGAAAGAAAAATAAAGGGGGGAAAACGAAGTGAAATGGAGGGAATTCTAAAGTCAATGGAAATAATAGAAATGAAATGAGGGACTTCATGATGCTATTTATGTTCTAATTCCAGAGAGATAAATAGGGAGTAGACAGACATAGACACCCAAAAACAAAAACTTTGACCCATAGACTCTCAAGAGTTCAATAAGTTGAGCTTCTTCATCTTTATCCTTCTCCTTCTTCTTGTTCCCGTCAATATTTCTGAGAGCTTCAGAGCCACAGCCACAGCCTCAGCTTGTTTATATGTGGACGTCGGGAGCCGACAGTTGGCAGTATGGGAATCGGGAAATATCTTCCGTCGAGGTAATTTTTCATTAGAGATAGTGTAGGTATGTACCTACACGCTCAGTTCTTATGAAGCCATCTCCACCTCCATATCCATTCAAATAAAGTATGTAGGTACATACAGGAACGAACCTCACCTCACCGCCTCACATCACATCACCTCACCTTTGATTGCCCTCATCCTAATTATTCCATAAAATTGAAATTTCACTCTACCCACCAATCTATTTATCCCTTCAAATTCCACAGGGCGAGAGGCAGGAGGAGACTCACTAGTCGCAGAGGGAGAGGATCGCTCTCCTAGATAATATGCTTGTAAAGTAGCGTAGGTTTTGACTCCAACTACAACCAAACCACTGACGCCGCCGTCCCCACCGTCACCAAATAACGATCCTCATTTTTTACAGGTTGTGCAGGGAGATTTGAGATACAAATACACATAAGGCTACATACGTGGATTTACAATTAACTCATACACGTTTACACTTGAAGGATAGACAGGGCTGAAAAAGGCTTGAGAGAGACCGTCCACCATCCTGGGTCCTATCCTACCTAGGCTCCTAGGGTTTTCTTATTATTAGAAAATTACATTAGAAATGAGCTGTATATAGTGTGTGTGTGTGTGTTGGGCACAGTGCCTGGCCACATACACAAAGTAAAAGGAAGGCATCATCCAAAATGTATTTTTTCACGGATCATGATTATATCCTCATCGAGTGAATAAAAGGGGTAAGACATGAGTCTCAGAGTCCGCCTTGACTGCACTTCACATTTCATGCTTTTTTATCCATGCAATCACCATCATTATATCAGACATCATCGTGATACCTTTATCATTGCATTGTCTTCTCAAAAGACCCAAAGACTTGAACTTAATCCGGCCCCGGCACCGACACCGACACTGGCAAATGTAGAGATAGGCCTCACTATTACCTACACATACATACTATATACACCCACCGACAAAACAAAGAAGATGAAAATGTCGGCGAACATTAGCTTTACTCCCCACTCAAGTCACTCATGAAAGCACTAAAATAAAATAAATAAATATACGTACACTCTCATTATTAGAGTGTGTGTAATAATAGTAATAGTACAATATGTGTACAATGAAGGCTCTAACAACAAGATTTACGATTAGCGAATAAGTAAAAGATTTTTTTTTAAATTTAAAATTTAAAAAATTTGCATGTGTGTATGCATATCTGTAGTCCCGTAATTCGTTTGATTTGGTTTCCTACACCGCACCGCTAGTGCTTATATTGTGCCGCTCTATTATGAGTTCAAAATCGAATTTTTCACTTTGAATTATTTGTATTTTCATATTGTGCATAAATAGAAAGAGGGGACATGGAAAAGGATGAATACATTTGTGGCGATAGGGAACTTGGGTCTTATTCTATTACAGGGAAGGCAAACTAAAGGCTCATCTTGGAGTTTCTTGTTGAGTTTTTGGGACTTGGGTGTTGTTGTTATTACTTTGTTGGTTGGTGTTACTCATGTGGAAAGAGATATTTTAAATTCAACCACAAAATGATAAAATGATTTTTAGGATGATCCCTTTTACTACTCCACCATACTCCCTCAAGTGAACACGTTTCAACAGAGAGCGAGAGCGAGACCGGCCATTGTATTGTTAAGAGTGTGTGTGCATAATCTCTAAGGACATAATTCATGAAGACCAAGATGAGGACTCCCTATCTTTTCTACAGCTGAATGGGTGTACACCCTCAGAAGAATCATACAATGCCAATGAAATACCAAGTTGAGCCTAAACATACAGTCCCTACCAACAACAATAACAGTCATACCTAATATTAATAATCCCTATCCCTAATACTACTACTAATAATATTGTGTGCATACACATGAGTTAAGCAGAATACAATGTAAAGTTGATCGAGATATGTAGGGAAGAAATGAATAATAATCAGCCAAAAGGTATTTGAGGAGGGAAGTGAAAAAAGTAGAGTTCAGTCGAGAGACTCACTCAAGTGGAATACATAATTATAATTATACACATATGGTTCATTTGACAGGAGAAATACAGATCTAATACAGGGAGACTGACTATATACTATGTAGTAGGGAAAAAGGCGAGGAAAATAGAGAAAGGGGAAAAGATGGATTCAAATTCATGGATTCGAGGATTGCATGGTCCGTTTAAGATATTATGAGACGGTGAAATATATTATCTGGAAATTCACCCACTGTTTTAATGCTACCAGGATGGCCTTTGGTTCATGCCATAAAGTATTGAAATGTCGAGCTTGAGCGTCTATTGCGGGCAACCCACCTGTTGCTCCTGTCTGCTCGTGAATACTCTCTGCTTGAGACATACCTACACCATAACTATATAGTTCATTCAGGATTTTCTGGCATAGCCCTTCGCATCGTGCTGTTAAACTCCTTGTCTATGGTATGATATGACTTGGTATGGCATGGTGCAGTGCGGCTATACCTATTCATACAGATACATATTTGGCTGATCTTCCGCCGTAGTAGAATCCTTGCAACCTGCTGCTATGAAGCTCAAAAATACATAGTTATAATACGGGCGACACACTGCACACTGTGCATTCTACGGCATGGCATGCATTGTGAAGCCTTTTAAATTCTTACATTGTATTTCTACGACTTCCTCCCGGTATCAGTATCATTCCTTTCTTCTCGCTACTCACGCCACTATGTACATACCTAGTCATTTGCATCTGTATTTTTGTAGATGAAATATTTACAAATTCTAACACTGATACACGTAGTCAAATTCAAAACATTTCCCATCTATTTTTTGTACTGTAATAATATGCATTTCAATTTAATTAAAATTACCTTCAGTATTTAATTTAAAATTTAACCAGCGTGTAGGTATACAAACGACACTAACTAAGCATGAGATTACTAAATTAAATGGTATACATTAAACTATATAGTGTAGCCAAGGCCATGAAGAAAAAATAGAATTACTACAAATTCTACGTAGGTACTACGTGTAAATATGTTGACCATGTTTTTTTTAGATGACGCAATTGGAAAGCAATATGACTGTGATTATGAATATAAATGGACTGCAGAATATCTGTGTGTGTAACTCTTCAGAGTGTCTATATGGACTGCTGTTGTTGGGAGTAGTAGAGAGAAAAAGGAGTACAGAGAGGAGAAGATAGGGTAATGAATCACAGTAGTTACCTTTTCCACGTCAAAACATAAATAAGGATGTTGGATGGGAACATGGATATGGACTGGAGTCGAATGTAGAATGTAGAATGTGGAAGAGGATTTATTAGATGACTCTCAGTATGTATTTCCCTCTCATTTCCCTACACACTCAACATTTGACTCTGACACTCAGGATTCTTTTTTTATTTTTGAGTTTTTTTTTTCTTGAAAAAATCCATGTTTCAATTTGACCTGACGACGTGTCTTTTAACTTGTAAGTTGGACTTAAGTAGGGGTACGTTTCTCACATACGAAGCGTATACTGCAGCATGGGGAAAATATTACTCACGTAGGAACTTTGAGCACCCAAATCAAAAATCTGAAGGTATATACAGCACTACATACATATTGTACATGTACAGATACGTCACTTGGGTTTTTGGTTATTACAGGTTAAAAAGAGGTGAATGTGGAAGTGGCGGACTCCGATTCCAGAGTTGAGGGAAGACTCTCACATTATATGGGCAGTTATTTCGTAGTCTTATGAAATTTACGGTGTGTGATACAGAACGGTGGAAAGGAAAAGGGAGGATGTCTTGCTACTACTATTACTATTACTACTACGAATACGAGTCATAGTAAAAACGGGGATTTCAAATGTTTTTTTAAAAAAGCCCACCGCACGCCGTACAATACCATGGCCAGCGCCAGACAGGACCACGCAGTATTGTAGTAGCACACACTGCTTTCCATGTATTCTAGTAAATCTTGTCTTCTTCTACTACTACTACTCCTACTACGTAAAATAGAAGAAAAAAGAATTTATACTCTAAAGGTAGATGAGTAAAGTAGAATAATGTAGTAACACCCAAAAACTCAAAACTCAAATTTCGAATTGTGTCCGTATATAAAATACCAAAATGTATGCATGTACACAGACGCGGATCTAGAAATATTTTTGGGGTAGGCAGTACATTTCGTCATGAAAGAATCAAAATGGCTCATTTCGAATTTAAACTAGAATTAAAATGAGCTAATGACAACAAAAAATTAAATAAGGTACGGATAATTTTAATATCTAATTTTTTTGAAAAGTGCAAAATGTTCTATTTACGTGCTTTTGAAAAGTGCAAAATGTTCTATTTACGTGCTTTTGAAAAGTGCAAAATGTTCTATTTACGTGATTTTGAAAAGTGCAAAATTTTCTATTTACGTGCTTTTGAAAAGTGCAAAATGTTCTATTTACGTGCTTTTGAAAAGTGCAAAATGTTCTATTCACGTGCTTTTGAAAAGTGCAAAATAGCCTTTTTAAATATTGACAAGATCGTAATATTTTAATATTTTGAATTTGTTTCTAGTTAAAAAATGGATATGAATCATTTTGATTCTTCACTGACGATGTAAGTGTGACATCTTCGTTTAAATGCCGCTATGTTAGTCTATGTTAAAAAATTAACTTTGGGGTGGGGAACTGCCCTGTTGCCCACCCCTGGATCCGCGCTTGCATGTACAGCAGATGCCTCGTCCTCCTATGCTGCGTGTCTTAATGTTTTCTGTAATTTGACTCCTCATCTTGAGACATGGAGAGGGAAAGACGGAAAAAGAAGGCGTTCCTTGACTCCAACATAACTTATAGTCATGACCCATATAATTACGTTAATAGTGTAATTTCATTCCGATAATTACCTTTGCGGAGCTTTCAAGGGGGTTCCAATAGATAGCAATGGCATTATGTGCTATCTCATCAATACAGCCGACGAGTCCGACGCTGTTCTTCGTATCTGCAAGTCAGAGTGAGAGAAAAAGAAACGAAAAAAATGTATTAGAATTTTAGGAAAAAGTCCATTAAATTATCTGTACGGACCATTAATTAGCATTTAACTCAAATCCTTATCCTCAGCCTTATCTTATATGGTCTTATGTATGTAAGTGTTATATATGCACTGCCCAAGTTCACAACCCGCGAGATAAAGACAAAGGAAGCGCGTTCTTCTCAACTATAGTATCCCAGCTATTCCGGTGGTGCCGGTGCCGGTATATGCGCGTCTAATTATATAATAATTACCTTACATACATAGGCACGGACGGAGTTAAGACGTCAGGTGTGCGAAATGAATGAATTAACAATACAGGTCATTAGAATTCTCAAAGGGTTTTCAAATCCAAATTCGAATCAAGATACTAAATTAACTCCGAGAGTCGATTAGTTGGATTTTTTAAAGGACTTCAATCTTTGATACTGCGAGTCTGTCTACATACATAGTATGTGACACGAAAAAAAACCGTCAAATAAAGTCCTTTGTAGTTGTTCGTTGTCAAACACAGGGACTCGTGGCAGTGCCGAGACACAAGACAGAAAACAGAATAAAACTTTTAGAGCCTCCTTGCTTTTCTAGAGTGTGTCAGCAAAATATAATATACTTACAGGAAAAACTGCTCGACTGGAAAATGTTAATGTAAATAATAATAAATGAATTACAATACAATAAAAAAAAAACGAAGTTTTGCACATCATTTTTTATTTTTTTTATTTACAGTATGTATGAATAAATTTCAAATTTTAATCTGTACGACATGTCAAAGTCACATCTATAGACACTCGTTGACGAAGACGATGACGACCTCACCGACACCATACACAGATGGGTTGGGCTGAAGCCGAAGCCGATGCCGATGCCAACGCCGAAGCCAAACAAGAAGCACATTCAAGAATATCAATATCTTAAAACGATATCCCCACTATATATGCTTGTTGATTAGTCTTAAAATTCTAGTAGAAATCATTTAAGTGAAGAAGAAAAAATGGTGTATAATATGTAGGCACCCATGCAGTACGAAACTACTGACTGAAACTGATATATTAATTATATAATAATAAAAACAAAAACAAGGAATACAAATATTAATATTAATGACGCGTTGGTAAATTAAGTATGCGGATTACTTGCTCTCTCAACTCTCAAATCTCAATCCAAAATAATTATCATCATATTACCAACAATGTACAAGACAGGACATGACAGGGCAAGTCGAAGTCTATAGTCGACACGAGTAATGAGTACGGATACGACGAATAAGAATACAAATATGAGTAGGTATGAATATGACATATGACCCACGACCATTAGTCGTCGAAATTTTCAGTCATTTCAGGTCAAATTCAGCCTTGCGTAAAAGATTTTATTTAGGTATTCTTTCGAGAGAGCTTTTAGAGATTCACACACACACACACACACACACACATCACACATGTACTAATTAATTAAAAAGTGGAAATTAATTCCTTGACAACCGTGTGTGTCTCTTTGTGTTTCCATCTTATTGTATCACAATAATTCCTAATCGTATCATGCAGTGTGTGTGTGTGTGTTTTGTATTCTACAATTTTTCTCGTCGTCATGCATAATGTAGATATATATGTATCTGCACAGTAACTACAAGAAAAATCACAAAGGCAGACAGTCTTTGTGTAGCGAGAGTGTGCAGTAAGTGAGGCCACAAATTATTATCATATTAATATAAATACACACCGCACACCAAGACCCTGGTAGACGTGTTTACAATAATATTATGTAGTCTAAACAATTAATGAAGGTGCATACAACACAAATACAAATACGTCTGTAGAGCGTAACCGTAGGCAGAAATCAACGAGGTTGAGGTTGAAATGGGAATACTTAAGTGACTAAAATCCACGTCCAAAACTCAAACAAAATATATAATACAAACGTAGCTTATAGTCTTATAGGTACAGGTATAGGCACTACCTCCGACATAACGATACACTTGACTGCGTATAACTATTAATTCATACCAAACTAACAGCTCTACTCATAATAATCTAGCTGCGTCGACTCACTCCGATTATTGAATTACTGCATAATAATATGTATGAAGACGAAATGGAAAGGGAACAGGAATTTTGAAGCTACTGTACCTATATAGGCATAGGCACTTATGCGCTTCTGTGTCTTCTGTCTTTTTATTAGTCTGCATATATTATGTTACGTCAGTGTCAGTCTGAATTGGTTTGATTGAGCATAAATCTGCAGATGTAGAAGATGAAAAAAACAGTACTTCTCCAGTATTCAGCGTGAGCAACTATCTACCCCAGCTTATACATAGGACATAGAGCAGCAAGCAATGTGATTGTGAGGATAAGAGATACAACTTGAAGAATACCAAAAAACAAAACTAATGCAATTTTCTTCAGTAATAAAATGCATACAACTACATACTATGTACCTAGCTGCTATGTGCATATAACAAAAGCACCATTTTACCTTCACACATGTACATATATGCACAGATAATCATGTTCACGTTTACTGAGACTCTATGATTTTTTTCGAGTGTTTCTGTACAACTATAATGCTAATCGTAAGCGTAAGAATACCAGCGCCAGCACCAGCACCAGTCAGTCTCAAGGGTGATGGATGAACTTGAATTCCAGGAGGTTACAAACAATTAATCAAGTTCAGAAATGATAAAAGTAAACACTACATTATTGCACACAAACGCAAACATACAAAGTGAAGGAGTGAAGCGCTATGCTAAAAGCGAAGGAAATCGCATCAAAAGAAAACAGAGATCCCACCACCAATCCCAATACCACTATGTGCCACACCACACTCACAACTATATTTAATGTATATATATATAATAATAATTACAATCATCACATCACATCAGAACATCTACGAAAAACTCAAAGCAGCAAGCATGGTCGCACATGCATATAATAGTTAATTGTAGTTTCCAACATTCGTAATTCTCATCATACCATATAGTGACTTAATTAAAATTGCAATAAACATTTCCTCTCTGATTTTATGAGAAATGACTACATACCCATGTACCTACATGCACTACCTATATATACTTCCAACAACTCCTAGACACCGATATAGAGCAAAACGACGCGCAAGACTACGCGCAAAGGATTTTGAGCCAAATAAGTAGTACTAGACAAAAACGAAAATGAAAACGAGAACGAGAACGATGGAGAAGAATTATTATAATATGTACCTTACCTATGTTAGATGAATTAAAGCTACACATAAATTCCCATATAAAATATCTACAGATTCTTATGATTTTCCGTAATTGTAATATTCCTATATTTTACTCGGATATAGTAAAAAAAAGTGAATGATCAAGATAACAAGATTACCTACTCATATTTCCAACCAAAGGTTTCTATGTTTCTTTTTCAACTGAACTAATTCTATATTATTGTATTCCCTGTACAGCTTCCACATTTTACATTGTACTACCGTAGTCAGGTAAACGACACACTTACTTACGACCAACAATAAGTCGGCTTAAAGTTTTTGTACACACTGACTCAGAGTATAATAATTAGTGGAGGAGGTGAACTTACATGCTAAAGGTTTCTAAAGGTCTAATCCCATGTTTCTACATCCCTTAGATTTTTAGTATATCTAAGTAACTGATGTACGTACCTAATTATTTTCCATTTTCACTACTATATATATATTTTATAATTCTGTAGAATTGTGAATTGTAATTTGTACCAAATAATTTTTTCGCACACTCGAAAAAAATAAAAACACTTGAGCATCTGTATCTGTCCCTATATTTCCTCATAATGAGCTATATATATTTAGCTGGTATAGCTTCATAGACAAACGGGATCATAAGGATACGAACACAGGAATGGGCAATGAGCCCCGGGGGGATGAGTTCCCACTCATAATTTTAAAACCCGATACAATCTGGTGCTGGTGCTGGTGGTGGTACTGGTACGGGTGAGAGAAGAAGTATACAGTAGACTCTCCCAAACAATCTACAAAATAACAAATTGACATGAGGAGAGCGAGAAGGTGAAAAGATTCATCCATGCTACGTTCAAGTAAAGCTCTAAATAGTGATCTTACTCGAGCTCCTAGAAAAGCACTTGACTGACAAATACAGAGACGCAGAGACAAAAGGAGAACAGACCGAGGAAGCTACAAAAGGGAAGGAGATGGCTCAGTCTGATAAGAACTCTCTCAGTCAGTTCCATGTCCATCCCCAATCCCCATATGATGCAATATGTTTGTAAAATTGTAAAATATTTTTACGTTTTAATGTGGAAAGAAAATGGGAAGGAAGCATGTCTATTTCTTATAGTATCGTAAGGCGCTCATACTATATACCAATTCGAACAACATGACGAAGAATTTAGTTTTACAGCCAATTCATGTCATGTTACTCTCAAAAACTCCACTTCACAATCTGTCTTCCTTCCCATTCCCTTTATAAGTAAGGACTTTTTTCCCCACATTTACAAATACAAATATACATACTAAATAAATTATACACATATCTAAAACATGTAGAGATTTTGACACGCGGACTTGGACAACTACTTAAGACTCTCAGGATATCTTTTATTTCCTAAAAACTCTCCCCATACTTCCAGTTGCAAGGAGATGAAAAAAAGAGAGAACACCCTTCTGTCTTCCCTATAGCTCGCCATGGAGCATAAATAGACCTTGCTTTACGGTTGCTTTAGGACCCTGACTGAAAGATCAACGTATGATTAAAAAAGAGCGGTTGTTGGAGCAGCAGCAGTAGTAGTTGTAGTAGTATTGCATTGGTAGTGGCAAAAGGTAGTCAGGTAGTAACGCTATATTATGTACTCCTATTTATTTAGTACACCATGTCAGGATTTACTTTTACTGTACAGAAACAGAATGGAAACAATTCTCCATAATTCTCCAGGAAAAAAAATCTAAATCTGACTTTAACTCTTAAATGGCCATTACTGGCATTAGAATCACTATCATTGAAGATCTGAGAATCCGTATTTTTATTGTTGCCGTTGTTGTTGTTGTTGTTGTTGTTGTTGTTGTTGGGAGGAAGAACGAACAAAGTTTTCACACAAAAAATATGTAATGTACCTACCTACCTACCTATCTATATGCTATTTCGACTAAGAAAACATTGAAACTATTTACTTTTTTGGACTGAATGGACTTAAAACTTTGTGGGCAGAAAAAAAGAACCGGGAGTATTAAAATTAGAATTTAGAAGAACCAAAATAAGTGGAAAAAGGGAACCACCGACAGACGGGGAACATATTTGTACTTCATTCTATTCGTGTCCGTAAATTATCATAGTGTATCGACACCGACATCGGTATCCGTATCGACATCAGTATGGCTATCGGTATCATCCACACATTAAAATCCCATTTCCAATACCTGTAGTCTCGTTTTCGTTTTTCGTTGTTAGCTATTAACTAAAGACATACGGATAAATCTAGTGAATTGAATGTTCCCAAAGTACCTACCTTCCAAAAGGCAGGGACCTACATATACTAAGAACTGACTAAACGACCCAGCACCACGTTTCTTTAACTAGTAAGTACCAAGTGATTATTTCCTGTACGTGAGAATGAGAATAATTGCCGCCTTACAAACATTAAACATCGCCGTATAGTATAGGCAATTCATACGTAGGATATAATATATCAAGGAGAAGTTCCGAATTCAAAGTCTCTTAACGTTTATTGTAACAGAGTCCTAGATACAGAACACTGAAGAATTATTTACCACTGTGTTTGTACCTACCTACATCTCATATAGTGGAGGACCATCATTGTTACTTTTCATTACATGCCCGATTCCGATCTGATCACCTTGTACAAAATACAGCAAGAACAATCAGAAAATGAAAATACTACATCCAGGTCAGAGATAGTATGTTAAGGAGGATGGTAAATGAAATTAAAAAGCCGGCAATGAACGACACGCTACAATAGGCTACGATAGAAAAAGGGAGAGAGATAATTTAAAATGTCAATTTGATCACAAGAACACGTACATCCACGATGAGTTTTAAGTCTCATGTTTAAGACTCCCTTCACTCCCAGACAGTGTATGTACATATAGCTGCTTAGATGCGGATCCAGGGGGTGGGCAACAGGGAAGTTCCCAAGTCAAATGAATTTTTTAACGAAGGCTAACATAGGGTTTATGCTATTCATTTTTAGCTAGAATTAAAATTTACAGTCTATTTACAAACAAAAATTAAAATATAGTAAACTAAAATATTTTGCACTTTTCAAAAACATGTAAATAGGACATTTTGCACTTTTCAAAAACATGTAAATAGGACATTTTGCACTTTTCAAAAACATGTAAATAGGACATTTTGCACTTTTCAAAAACGTGTAAATAAAACATTTTGCACTTTTCAAAAACCTCGTAAAAATAATATTTTGCACTTTTCAAAAACATGCAAATAGGAAATTTTGCACTTTTAAAAAACGTGTAAATAAAACATTTTGCACTTTTCGAAAACCTCATAATTAACATTTAGCGCATCTATTTCATGTAGTTGTTTTTGACACAGCCCATTTTAATTCTAGGTTAAAATTAAAATGCGCCATTTTGATTCTTCACTCGCGATATGTACTGCCCACCTCAGAAAATATTTGTAGATCCGCCCCTGTAGCTACCCTTTGCATCTCTGCATACGCTACACTTTACAGCAACGTCTAAACGCTTAATACATGATCCATTATGTTTGCAGTGCAATGTCGGTGAAAATTATTGGGAGGATGTATATAACCCTACCAATACCACTCAAGGGCCATTCCATGCCATACCATGAGGACGAGGTTTCCGCCTAAAATCCAAAATCCTTATATCTACACCATACAACCACAGCACAGCACAGGCAGGTCATCCTCAGATTCAGATCCAGATCTGTGATAAGATGGCTCAGATCTTTCCTCTTTCCTACGTAAGTTTGAGGAAATGTAAATAAGGTAATATTTCCTTATTTCTTTGAATACAGTCACAATCATATGGAAAGGATTAAAAAAATAGGCTCCACTACCCCATATGTAGCTCACTGTATGAGTAACACGTGGTGTAGCCTTGTGGAAAGGAACGTGAACATCCAACATTAGCGTAGGTACGTACCACATCTGATCTGATAATGTCCTGTCCAGTGACATTTATTTGAGTGCCTGGGAAAGGAGGAGAGAACTCACAGATAGAAAACGATAGGAAGTACTACTGCTAATATCCTCAGTCTGTACATGCTGATAGGCAGGGAGGCAGAGAGAAATTGAGCAGTGTCTATAATTCTATAATCCAGTGGACACGCAGTACACACGACAAGTAGAAATTTACGATAACGATTTAACGATTACCACTACGAAAATGATTTGAATCTATAGGAAAGTGCCAGGGCGGGAGGAGTGGATTTAGCATCGAGATTTTGTTGGCAATAGCATGAAACTTTTAACAGTTCTTCCATAGCATTACCATCTCTGTGGGTTGCAGATATTTTCTGAGTCAGGCTTCAGATGCCATGACTCTGGAATTTGGAATCTAAAATGGTGCTGTTAGACCATACATAGGTATGTACCTAGGTAGATATTTACATATCCGTACTACAAATACATCTCTGTCATGCTGTGGGTTTCCCCCAAATTAAATTGTAGCAACGTATCTCTTACATTCTCTCCTGTACCAATTCTGACTGAGTATAACTCCAAATCCATGGACACGACACACACTGTGCAATGCCCTGTCTACTAATGTTAGCCGGTATTACGTAAAATGGAAATGATTTTGTTAGCATGCATCCCTACAGATTCAGATAAGCCGTAGAATACGGTCAATATATACGTAGATAAAGAAGGATGCTGGAAAAAAAAGGAGAGCTGCTTTTGAGTTGACTTGGGAATGGGAATGGGATGACATGGGCTTGGTTCCTTTAGCTCCATGTCAGATGGGACCAGGCGATAGAGGAGGAGAGGATGATAGTGGACGGTGATGTGGATCGAAATAATTAAAGCAAACAGGAGCAGCAGCATCTTACAGTCGCGCATCTCATTGATATTCCATTCGCGGAAAATTGCCGCTGAGGAGGAATCAATTCTTTTTGGCGAAAAAAAGAAGAGTTATGAGAGGCAGTGAGGGTGAGGGTGAGAGACAGAGGCTGAGAGATGCTTCACTGTAGAGACTACAGACAGGTAGGTAGGTAACAGGCAGCAGTACACAGTACCAACGCCAACCCCAGCCCCAGCAGCATAGCCACTTTAATAAGTATCAGACTCTGTGTGTATGCTCTGAGAGTTAAGGTTAAACGGGTCAGTTTGAAAGAGTCTAGCTCACCACACTATAGACATGTACATATATCCACTTGGTAGATCGTCCTGCACTACATAGCACAGCAGCAGCAGAAGAAATCCAGGCTTGAGACAAATACAGCTGACGATTACGGAGAGCTCATGGCTAGGAGCTTAATACACTAATGCAATATAGTATATTGAATCCTACACATCAGTATCAGTAGTCTCCATCCTCAGATTCACATTCAAGGAATATACTATATACACTATACGCTACACACTACGAGTGGGGGAGATTCCGTTCAAGTAGAAACCATGTAAAAGCAATATTATAAAATATATAATCTAATGTGGTAAATTGAACACGGGGGATCCAATGGACTGTGAAAAAGAAGAAGAAGAAGTTGAGAGAGAAAAAAAACAGTCCCAAAAAGTTCATCAGGTGAATGAACTGATCCGACTCGACTTTAACTTTGACTTTGCACATGTATACTCCACAATACACGGAAAGATAGGCTATTATGATATCACTACTCACATGTGCATACTAACTTACTATACATTTATTACTATTCCAGCTTCTACTATATTCAAATACACACAAAGATATTCATATGAGACAAGACCGAAACCGAAACCGAGACCGGCACCGAGACCGAGACCAGCCCACCACTTCACATTTCCATAGCGAGCCTTTTACTACAGATTGATACAGAGACAGAGTTCCTTGTGGACAAAAACAGTTTCCCTCATCGTAAAAATTGGCATATGTGTGTGTGTGTGTGTGTGGAGGTGAAAAAAAAATTATATGACTTGATTGCACACATCACTCAAGACACATCAAGTCCAAGTCTCAAAAGACAAGACACCATTCTTGCATTAAGCTTTATCCTCCTCCATTTCCAATCCCAATCCCAATCCCAAACTCTCGACAGTAATAATAATGTCTTTGTACACCATTAAACAATGTTCTCTCTCGAATGAACGGTGAGTCACCACCCTCACTCCCTTCTGTCTCTGTCCATTTCGCAGTTTGATTGTGAGCAAATATTAAAAAATCAAAAGCTGAGCTAAATATCTTTACAATATATGTGTAAAAAAAACAGCATTATTTGTAATAGAATAACACATAATTATTATGTACAAAAATGCAAGGCGCATTAATCTTCGTATATTTCCTTGAGCTTTTATGAGTTACGCAGACAGATGCAACAAGTCACACTTTACTCACGTCCCAAATCAAAAATGAAGATATATACATAAGAATAATAATATGGAGTGTCTACACACTATATGTTTCTAATTCGTACAGGTACATACATCAATTGCCATTAAAATAATTGCTTTAAACTGTCACTGCAAAGTACGTAATCCCAAGGAGCGAGATAAAACTAAAATAAAATCCAACTATAATGATAGACTTGTACGGTAATTTCTAATTTCGATAACCACCATCACCACCGGCCCCATTTCCACTTCAAAAGACAAATCCAAATCCAAATCCAAATCCAATGCCAAAGCGCCTAACGCCAACTCAAGTGATGACCACAAGTGAGTGAGTGAGCGGGTGTGAGCGAATGTAGAGTGCCCTTTAATCTAATTTCCCAGATTACAAGGTACCTACTACAGATATTTTGAGAATCACCTACTATGCATAAAGAAACAACGAAATCGAGAAAACGGAAAGGAAACAGAAATTACTCAGACACTCCACAGCATTATGTACGTATGATAACTCTTAAAATCTAAATGAAAGCCACGAAAGAATTTTGTTTATTTTGTTTTACAGCTATATAATACAAAGCTACGAAAGCCATTCTGTACAGTGACCGATTATTGTGTGAGAACTGGAAAGGGTAAAATAAAAAAAAAAGTAATGTTATTATTTACGTAGACGTAAACATGGTCTCACTCAGGAGGACTCAGGAGGGACTATACACAGTACAATATTATAATTGCAAGCTAAACAAAAAAAATAGGGAGGTATTTGTGATAAGAATAAAAATAAAAATTGAGAATAATACATCTGTCTGTATGCTATGTAATAAGAAACAAACTACACACTTGAGACGCATATTGCTATTACTATGATATCAGTATGCTCACAGTACCTACATACTACATAAGGCATAGATTGAATGGACGGTGATGTGATGAGGAGGTAGGAAGTTTTGAAGTCAAGAAAAAAAAACGTGTGTAGGTATTATTATTATTATCATCATTTTTGTAGAAAAATCCAAAGATTGAGTCTGGGACTGGCACTGAGCTTAAAGACATGTTATTACATGGACTCTACATTACAATCATTCCCTCTACAACTATACACACCACTCCAATGTTCTGTCTGACAAAATCCATGTCCACGTCCGAGTCCACCTCGACGTCGACATCGACATCGACATCGAAATGGAAACTAAGTATCCACGAAAATACCAACAGAAATATCAATATCGAAAATGAATGGGGAAGACGGGGGAAGGGAACGCACCCAAAAATCCTTTTTGAACCTGGTCCAACAAAACAATATATTATGGCTACAAATAATAAAAAATCCAGCGTAATAATATATGTAATACACAATAGAAAAACCTAGCATTATTTTGTATCATATCAAAAGTCGAAAAAAGGACGATGGACCAGAACCAAACCAATGAAGCAAGACTAAACTACCATTACCATTGTAGGTACATGGACCTGGTGGAGGAGGGAAGAGTGCATCAAAATTAAACTCTATAGGAACTCTTACTGCATTTGTACACAGAATAAATGTAGGAATTAGACAATTTATTAAAGGATTATTTAGCTCAGCTTTTTGAAACAACTTTAAGATTAGTAGTTAATAGTTTTATAGTACACAGTCTATTTTATTTATTGTATTCTTATTGTCTGTCTCTGCACAAAAAGGGAGGAAAAGAGCGGAACACACATATCACAACACTACACAGGAGAAGAAGAATACAAAAAAAAACTGTAGAATTTTTATTGTATAGAAACTGAAGGACTGTAGAACTGTAGACTGTAGACTGTAGGGTAGGAGAGGAGAGAGAGAGAACAGTGTTAATAAATACAATGTGGCCGCCACTCTGTTTTATCAGAAATCGAGTAGCCTCAGAGAAACCTAATGATATTCTTGTACTATATAATTTGGAGCAATTGGAAATTCTCAAACGTTTCATTCCTTCAAGCCATCCGTGATCCGTACATTTTTTTTCAGATTCTTGATTTGGAAAATCACACAGACACACACACACACACACACACACAGGCTCAGGAACACACAAAGCAAGCAGAAAGCCAAAGCCACAAACACACACACACTCATCCTAATCGTAACCAACAACCAACCATCCATCCAGCTGTCTCTAATTCATTTCATTATTACATTTCATTTGCTTCAGCATTTCCGTATGATTCCCTTGTAAATGGGCAGAGAGCAGATGTAGCAGAGGTAAATAATCACATTTCCACACTATTGTATTATAATATTTATGGTTATTTCAAATTCAAAAATTCAAATCCAAATTCATCTTAAAAGTTTTCCTTGCTTTCCTTTCAGTAAGGGTGTACATACCGATGCAAGATACTAATTTGTATAGGAAATGTGCTCCATACTACGGATATATGTATATACGGTTGCCTATATTATTGTTCCTTTGAGAATTCTCAAGAATTGTATTTTGCTATATTCCGTTGCCTTGATGATGCTCAATAAACTAAAATGCATTTTGTACATATAATATTATGTGTGTTAGATATTATGAAGAAGTGGACGTGTGAATGTTAGACGGGACTCAAAATTCAAATCCCACACCTCAATGATAATAATTAAGAGTAATCATCCCCCTCATGTTTGGTCTTACCTGCATCCAATATCCGCTGCTTCACACTGTGCTGTCTTCCATGCCAAAATTGCCACGCTTTAATCTCGTCTTCGGGAGACTTTTCTTCACGAAAGACCAGCATCACCACCGTCTGTAATTATAAAAATAAGAGCAAAAATATTACTCACTAGTCAGAGAGAAGAAAACATTCCTTAGTCAAATCCAAATCAGTTAGATATACATACATTATTATATACATTATTATCACTACAGTGGATTGAGAAATGTTTGCGCTCCCTCTCCGCCGCACGTTTCTCTCATTTTCACATTGACGAATTTTCACACCATCCTAATATCATAAATGCTGATAATAATATATATGAGACAAGGGAAGGGAAGTCTAACTCAGCCGGTGAAGTCACCCACTAATTTCAAAATCCAAAAATTCAAATTCGACATAGCTCAATATAGTATATAGTCATAATTTTATTACTCCAAAGTCCAGAGTCTGCAGAGGTTCTTGCCCCGCCTCAATCTACATACATATGTAGATTCAAACGGGAATTATCATTATTATTATTTTATTTCTATACTATAAGCAGGAGATGGTCATATATAAGCTGAATTTTTGAATGTGTAGAAAAATTGAGTTTCGATATTTATTTTGAGAATTTGAAAAACAGCTGATATCCCGCCAAAAAAACACCAAGGGAAATCAAGGGAAGGTTATACTTGTACTGACTACTTACGAATAATTTTGCTTTTACTACAAATTGGATAAAATGAGAGCAAACTGATTTATTTACCACTTAATAGTTAATTGTGCATGTAAAAAAACTAATATGTTATTAGAAGGACTGATAGTATGCGGATAGGCATAGTAGTATAGTATATAGAGTATAGAGAGTACGTGCCACGTGTTTATATGAAAGAATTACCCTGATTTTGCTGTTTTTGCAGGTACTGACTCACTGACGTCAAGAACAAGATGTAACCACAGTAACATAGAGCAGAACAGAACTGTATAGTAACAACTAACAACAATGTACAGACGGGGATATGTAATTATTATTTTGGAAATTTGTTGCAAATTTGCAATACACTTTCCATGAATTTGCCTGAAAATCATGAGAATTTATTCATAGAGAAAAAAAGTTGGAGCGTAGTTAGATATGTGCACATATGGGATACATATGTATATCGTTGCGTTGTAAGTACGTCAGTGTCAGCTTAGGTCTCCTTATCATTACCGTGCTATAGGTGATTTATAGATACCTATATCAAATATGTAGACCGTCTATTCGCTACTACTACTACTACTCCACTCCATTTCATTTTCATTCGTATAATTATTTATTTATGTTATAAAAATTTAACCTTTACTTTTGTTTCACTTGTATTTTTTTATTTCCACAGAATAATAACAATCCATACTGCAATACATAAAATAGAAAATAGACACTATAATTGTGACTTATTGTTATTCATTGACCATTGTGGCAGGAATTGAATGCAAATTGGAATTGGAACTAACTTCCACCTTTACGCTCGGGAAGCTATACTGCGCCGAGTCTAAAGTATATAATATAAAAATACGACAATACTTTGTAATATGAAATTCCTTGGCAAAGATCTACAAGTTTGAAGGTTTTACGGGGAGGCATTGCCAACAGCTTGTCCTCAGTCCTATTCGTAGTCGTAGTCGTAGCCGTACAGTAGTACTTTGTATTCACATCACATTTTTCCTATTAAATGTGCAGTACTGTTTACCAGTACCAGTGTTGTAGTAGTGTGGATTTTAGACTTGTACTATACCTAATTATACATATATTGTGATAGCATTTATATGTTTAGCACTCGTGTAGACAGATAGTTCAGTACAGTAGTATTCAAGTATATTTATATGCATACTGCATGGGAGATTTTCCTTAAGGTATGCTTGTACTTCGTACATAATTAGGATAGTTATATTCCCTTATCTTTATTTTTATTTGATTCTATGATAATTTACTATGAGATAATTATGCCAGCAGGTAATTAATAGTTGTAAACACCTTATAATATACTTACTCGTTCAATGACTGTCCGTCCCATACTTTATGGTCTCTCTCTCTCTCTCTCCCTGCAATCCACAGAAAATTATTGTCTACCTAATTGTTTTTTGCATATTTAAGCAATTAATAACAATTATTATTATTCACTGTCTTTTATAATGATGAGTTTAGAATGGACCACAATGTACAGGGGATGACGACGAGTGAGTGTCTCGAGCTCAAACCAATGGGATGTTGGGGAGCGGAGTGTTGTATAAACTCAATTAAATTCTCGCTTGTTGTGTGATGCATTTAATTTAATTTTAATTGGCGTAGAATTCGTATCGGTATCGGTATCGGCGTCGGTATCGGTGTCGGTGTCGGTGTCGTATCATCCTTGTGTGTATCCACATAGTTACTCGCCTAGGCAGGGAGGTACATACCATTCTAATGGAGGGCTACAGTGAACGTGTGATAGTTATGACGGAGCTTGCATCTATGTAGTCTAGTGCAGTGAGAGGCAGAGGCAAAGGCAAAGGTGTCAAGCCTGAGGAATAATTTATTCAAAAGTGTACCAACTACACAGAAAAAGCGTGAAACATCACTGTACACAGATCATACAAGCAAGGCGAAGAACTAACTGTTTCTGTCCGTCTGTTTCTGTCTGTTTATGTTGAATGTAAACGAAGTCATTGAAAGGGCTGAAATGTTGTGAATGTTGAAAGAATCCTTTGTTACTCATTAGGCACAACTCAAAACTTAAAACTCAACGTCCCTCATCTTGTTTTGTGTATAATATCATATGTAGATTTGTAGGCTGTGTGAGAGCTGCGAGGATGTTGTGTGAGTATCTAAGTAGCTGTGTGGTTGCTTGTTTTGTTCGTTATGTTAGTTTTGGTATTGGTTCTGGCTCTGGCTCTGGCTCTCGTCTGCTTGGGCTTTTGACGAGACGGTAAGTTAAACGACGGGCCGGTCCGTCGGTAAGTCTTTTCTGATTCTGACTATCAGTTTCCCTAATGAATATTTATCATAATTTGTCAATGAGGAAGTGTAAATTTTATGAGGTTCCGCATCAATCACTTTCAGTTCAAATCACATCTCACAGCTCCTCACATTATGTGTGAGGAACAGATGAGAAGAGTGCCACTCACGAACTATTACTACTACAACTCATGCACTGGCCATATGTAAATTATATGTGTATCAGGAGTGCATGGGACACGGGGAGGTACACTTCATAATTCTCCATTGCAGTACGGCAAAATGGTAAGTGGTAGCAAAATCCAACCACTACTTACTCCCTGTACACTGTAGTTCTACAGTTACTTTCAAATTAAATTTTTTTCTTCTTCTAAATAATAATATCATTTATGCTTTCAGCATTCTTAGTTCTTAGTGCGGTTCTATGGTGGGGTATAGGGGTAATGGTAATGATACGGGATGCCTCCATGAAATAACAACGGCAATAATATGGCAAGAGCCACACAGCTGTTTGAACCAAATTCCACCAAAGTTAAAAGCCCTATGCCATGCTTTATCCCCTGTACAATGTGCAGTAGCAGCTTGAAGAAACTTTGAACTTTGAATTTATCAAAAAGCTCCATAAGATTGGCAACAAGATGGAAAATAATAAAGTTTAAAATTCAAATTCATGACATTCTAATGATTTACTATATTTTAGACTAATAAACCTTGTATATGGTATTCAAATTCAAGAATTCAGACTTGAAGAATTTTTCAAGACCTTATAATAATAATAATAAGAGCCAACTCTCATATAATAACACTATTATATTATATATCAGTATATGCATCATTTAGAGTAAAGTTATATGACACACTCATGTTGTACAGAGCACACAGATTCCTACCTGTCATTAATAAATAAATATACATAGTATATAAATCCCATTAAAAGTCCGAACACCAATAAGCAATATAGACACACAAAAACAATAGCTAAGGCTAACATTAAACACAATATATTATACAGTACTTATACAGCCTAGTAGAGATAAAAATTTAAATTGCAATCAGAATTATTATATAGTACACAGTGCCTAATAGTAATTTCAATTCCCCTTTTTTTAACTCATTAATCTTAGGTGTAAAAATGTCTGTCTGCATTTTCAAACTTTTTTTTTTATTTTTGAGTCTCTAAAGGATAACCATAAAAATATCGGATTGTTTACGATTATGACTTTATCAGATGCTACATGCTCTCTGGGAGCTGTATTAAGTATGCATAGTCAGTATACGAAAAGATGGCTGTTTGGTCTTTGGTGGAGTTAGTGGTGGACTGGTGCTGGTGCTGGTGGACGTCGTAAATAATAACTTCAATAAATAATATTTACAGATAGTAGTACCTATATAGTTGATCAAATAAAAAAAAGCATATAAAGTCTTTTAACATTGTGTTTTTTTTACTGGGTGCTAAGTGCTGGGCTGATGTTGGTGCGCAGCAAATGACTCACAGTAATAATAATAATAAGGATTTTTCTAAGGATCTTTTGCATGCGCCTTGGACATAAATTAAATAACTAATATAATTATTTCATCTTTTAGTGGAGAATTGCACTTGTTGGTAGGGATTCATTGTCAGGGGGCAGGTAAGTGCGTCGTAGTCATAATAATTTCCTTTATACATGTAGGACAGTTAAGCTATAGGTGCAAGCAGCCTTATTACCCATGCATAGATACTACATATACTGATGCACAGTTCTTTTTATGATTATTGTTACAACGATTAATTTCAAAATTATTGAATTTCCTTTCAAAATAGTGCACATAGCACATTTTGCAACAGAGTCATATTACTACGAACTGTTAGCACTAATTTATTGTATAGCTTTTTTAAAGAGTAGGTCGACGCTATAATGCAAACGGGAACTGCATTAAATGTGGCAACTCCATTGTCCATTTCCATTTAGTAATGAAGTTGTCCGCTTTTGAATTTGCTCGTAGCTCCTTTGTTTTAAGTTTAGACGTAATTGCCGTGGTAGAATGATAAAATATGTACTAGGTAGAAGTACAAGTCATAGTTTGTGTCATTATATCTGGTCTACATATTATACGCATGTGGAATAGTAAGGTGAGTAAAAATGGATCCATACAAAGAGATGATGGTGCACATAATAAATAAATGAGAAAAGATTTAGTAGTAGTAGAGAGAATGGGATGCAAGGCCGTGTGGCGGCATTGACAGTCGTGAGTCCGTCTGGAAAATGCCCTGTCATTCTGCCTCTTATTTATTTTGCCTATCTACATCTCTACCCACTGATATGCCCTCTCACCCTCTCTCACCCTACCAACCTCCTTTTCATTTCTGTTTTCATTTTCAATCTCACAACAATCTAACAACATAACCGTTTAGCTTGTACCACATAGTTTAGTTTATCCAAGTTAATCATATCAGATGTTATTTTTTTTATTATTATGATGATTATTATTATATCGTTTGATATTAGCATGTGCTAAGGGTATATTTAGCATTTTTTGATCCACCTACTGAGCCAATGCAACGGTTTTACTTTACATCCAAATAAGAAAACGATGCGAGAGAATTGGGCGGCATAATAATCCTAATAATAATATTATGCATACGTAACCTAGAAAGGCTCGTAATGAAAAGGAAATTACATTAAACACTTTCATTACCATACTCATACTTTATAACGAAACGATTGAGGAACTATTATGGCATGACTTGACATTTACATAATAATTTGATGCCTTTTTAGTTTCCATTTCAATGAAGCCAAGTTTACCAAAAATACTTTTGTTTTTGTATTTACATCTAATTTTATTAAAAATCTCATAACGTTTCAATTTATTTAATTTCTAAATTAATTTTTAAAAAAATGATAATTCATATCTCTGTTCAGTGTATTAGAAACAAAAACACCAGAAAACGTAACTGCATGTGTGGATTTTAAATTTTAATGGGGAGATGGTTGATGGTATGCCATATGCGCGATGGCAAGTGGAAATAAAATATGTGTAAAACAATTTTCGTGTCTTCATATCTCTCACTATTAACTCAGTGAGTTACTCGTCAGTATATGTGCTGCTATGGTCATTTAAATTTTATGATCTTGCCGAGGACATGAGAGTGATTCATAAAATTTCTGTCATTTACGAATTAATTCTTTTTGAATGCCTTTATTTTTTTAATTATTTACTCTGGCTAAGAGGTTTTGAATGCAATTATTTATTTTAGAGTTAAACTACCTGTGCAAAAAATGTTACTTTAGATTTATGAAATATGTGATGGGTCACACTATAGTACAAGGCAGAAACAATAGATAATCTGACAAAATAATGCAGCAATGTCTCACATGTGCATGGTAAGACGAAGTAAAATAGTAGTGAGGCTATTTACTTTTTCAAAACTTTTGACTGTTTATATTTATATTCAACATTTGTCATTTTTACTTAATTTCCAAGATTTACTCAGAAAAAAAAATATATAAATATTTAATTATAATACACCTAGGTACAACAATGTGTCTACTAGTCTGTATATGGTAAATTTATGACCGAATTCCATTAGTTGTGAGTGTGAGCAGTGGTCAACAAAAATAATGGAGCTTCCATTATTAATATTATTGCTATTTTAATTTGAATTTGACATTGTAAAAGATATAATGTAATGGAGCGCTAAGACGTTTACATATATTACAAAGTAGCTCATCCCATCAAGTAGTAGACACAGTAGCAGTTCAAATATACATACATCTATACCTACTTCTGTAAACAGTAGTATACTTGCCCATATATAAGCTACAGTTATACTCAATGGCTATATTGCTATACTGACTATTCAACGTCTCATATTATGTATACTAATATGAATGTTGAGAAGAATTTTTTATCAGGGTCAAAAATTACATGCAACTTGGAAAATTTAATTATGATAGATAAAAAAAAACTATATTATCTTTGACTTTCTAAATATTATAAGCTTTGGTAATAAAATAAAATTATTCAAATCAAAATATAATTTCTAACTTGAAACAGTTTTTGCCGAAGGGGAAGGACATTAGTTTAGTTGGTCATAATTCTTGTAATCATTATTTTTTTTAAAGCTTAATTTATCAAAAAATAATACGCGGACACGAGGAATAGTTTGATTCTCAAGTCAAATCCAAATCCAATGATTTACACCTATATAATATTTTCCCCACTTGAATAAATCCTATAGTAGATTAATGTAAGTAACTCTTGCACTAGAATAATGAGAGTTCTGATGGAAATGGAATGCGGCGAAAACCTAGTAGACTAGTTAGAATATATTATGTGAGGTATGAGGACAATACGATTTTACAACGGCAACCACGGTGATAAAACAATATATCTGTAAATGTCTTTTATTGTACTCGAGCTCGTAGCCGTCCACATTATTAAATAGTAGAACAGTTGGTAGGTATTTTAATAGAAAGAAAATATTACAAAAAAAAATAATAATAAAAAGAACAGGCGAAAACTATAATTTTAATGCTAACGTGAGCTAATCATGCGACTGACTTACATT
The DNA here is from genome assembly GCA_949802685.1 of Dicyrtomina minuta. Taxonomy (NCBI): domain Eukaryota; kingdom Metazoa; phylum Arthropoda; class Collembola; order Symphypleona; family Dicyrtomidae; genus Dicyrtomina; species Dicyrtomina minuta. Next base: position 11,328,961 of record OX461812.1, on the reverse strand, counting down.
GACCTATACGTCCTACACTAAGACAATTATTTCAAATTAAAACCCCAAATAGCTTTCTCAGAATCTCATTGACAGAGAGAAAGAGAGAGAGAGCCTCGTCAACACCAACCCTCGTAGTTGGAGATAATGACGGCAAATGGTAATAAGATGACAATTACAATTACAGGTAAATGTGGCGTAGGCTCGACAATAACAATAATAATAATAACACCAACAACAACAACAACAACAACAACAACAACCAGACCAGACCAGACCAGCACACGTACTCAAGTCAAAAGGCCTAACAATGGAGTTGTAAAGTCTAAAGTCATGTTTGAAAATAAAAGTGAACTATTTTCTTTCTTTCTTTTTCTATTGGACTTATTTGAATGGGAATACCCAAGACGAAGCTGCAGCCGCAGCCGCGGCCGTAGCCAAATGGGACGAAATTACCTGTACTATGCATTCCATGTGTAGGTAGTTTACTACTACTTACTACGACACTGTTACATGAGTAGTACATGAATATCTACCAGGACCAGAACATAGAACCAAGTGCATGCAAGCCATGATGATTAGTGAGTAGTACGCAAGGTTCACGAGCCGCCGTGGATGCTGAGTCCTATTGAATAGAAAAGGCCGCTCAATTGAAATCTATGAATGTGCATAGGGACGACTCTACTGTATATAAATACACAACAAAATCCAAATCTAAAGCCCGTAGTATGGAGTATGGCTTATGGCTACAGGTATATGGCTCTATGGTTATGATGATTAAAGCCTTTAAGTGTTTTAAATCCTCTCAAAAGCTCGAATACTGTCCTTCTACTTCTACTTCTACGAACTGCAAATACATATTTACTGAAACTGATATTGGTAAATATATAATACATACTAAAAACTTTTTTTAATGTATCTACACTGCATACCAACTAAAAAAATATACAGACAGTATACAGTGGGACTCCGGGACGACGACGACGATCTCGAACAACAAAGGGATCCCCGTAGAGAGAAAGGTTCTCTAATCACACATTGTTGTTTTTTTTTGGTGGATGGGTGCCACGCGTAGGTCTAATTAGTCATTTTGTGTGTGGCGTGCTCTCAATCGATTTATCACTGATCTTTATCGGTGTTCAATAGCTACAGAACAGAGCTACATCGTCAGTCTCTCAGGCACTATTTCTATAACCCAACAACAAAAATATCAACGAAGCCAAACACCACCGAAAGGTAAATCCAGCACTTGTCCTATACCCCTTCCTTCTACATAAGATACGTATAGCTATTTATACAGGAATAATCAAAATCAACCTGTACATTGGATTCGAGTAATCAGAATCATAATTGGCTGTGTAGAGACTCTAATGTAATTACTAGGTACATTATTTTGCCTATATCCTATACACACTAATACTCATATTACAATGAGTCCAGAACCTCAATAAACAGTTAATTAATCCCTTCATAATTACAATACAAATATGTATCAATTGAGCAATTCGCGCCAGGAAATTAAAACCAATCTTGCCACATATGCAATACATACTAATTTCGAATTGGATTCTATAATCGCTTCTTGCTGCACACAGACAAAAGTCAAGTGAAATGAAATGAAAAATAGAGACGGACATATCAGCATCAGCCAATTTAATAATCTTAATCATTTTATTATGTACTACGTGTACAAGAGGAGACTTGGCCACTGCACTCAGAACTGCACTCTTAAACTTCTTGTTGTAATAATTTGAAGATTGAATTTAAATTAGACTGAGTAATGAGAGCGATAGCGATAACAAAAACAATGTCTGTGTTAAGTAACGTAAGATGTATGAGCAGGTGGTGGTGGTGTAATATCTGTATTATTTCCAACTCCAACAACTACATCACTGGTTAGTAATCCCATTGAAATTGATATTTAAGACGAATTGGAGGACGTGTCCCTAGTGCGTGTGTCCAGTATACAGAGTAAGCAGAGATTATTGCCATAGCCCTTTTCACATATTTGCCATGTCCATTGATGAAAATGAAAATGATAATTTTCTTGAAATTAGTATGCTGGCGGATATGAAAAATGACATTTGCTAGGTTAGTCTCATTACATTATGAAAATCATGTAAAAGTTGTTGAAGATATTTGGTACGCATCTTGAGAGAGTCAGAATTCCGAATCAGAGTGAGAGTCAGAATACAATATTTTGAGAAGGATGGTAAAGGATGATGATGACACAGACACGTAAGCTGAAACTATTAATTTGTTTCTGTGGGAAATCCAAAAGGTAAACTGAAAAATTCTCGTGAAGAATACTAAATACTCTGCTCCCCACATGAAATGATAGGTACAGAGGACTCAAACTTTGACTCTGACTCTGTCTCTGTCCAACTTGAGGTCAACCTTATTTGGAACATTATAACGCTCTCTGCGCAGTTTCAGTCCTTAAACTTTTTCCTTCAAATCTTTTCAATTTGAATTCACTATCGTATTTTGTATTTTGCTCGTCCTCAGCGTACACGCACAATTTACATTATTCCCTCTCTGGTCTGGACTATTCCTTTCTGACTCCTGTCTGTCCCAGTTGTCGCTCGTGTTCCGTTGATTATGAAGATGATTTTTCGTATGTACACGGACTACCATTACCACTACGATTACGATTACGATTACTGTCATGTTATAATTTACAAGTTACAATACAATTGTTCTAGATGGATGTGCACAAGGCAATGCCTATATAATGTCTACCCATCACCCTCACCACCATCAGTGAGTCAGTTATGATATGATATGCTCAGGTTTTTGAACGGTTTGATCCCCCCAAAAAATTTGCATTTCAAACAGATACTCTGTATGCTGTGTGGAGAGAGGGAGAGAGAGAGGAATACTTTTTCAAAAGTTCATTCAGATGATAAGATATGCCCAAAAGTCAGAAAGTAAGTGAGCGTGAGCGTAGGTAATTAATTGGGCTAAAATATCTTGTCTACTTCACTTGGTCTCTTCTTCCTACATGTACTTTGTATTTCTTGAGTTATAAGCTCGCTAAGCTCCTACGTACGTAGGTACAAACAATATCCAAGTTGGACATTCTCATTGCGTTTTTGTGCAAAAAAATTAAATAATACAGCAACAACAACAACAACGACCTTAATGGAATTTAAGGGAAATATTTATGTAATGAATCTTCAAGCGATCTTCCTTCTGTTCACCCAGCATCATTTATGCATATCACTCATACTCCTCATGCCTACCTGTATTTTTTTCTGGTTAATTGAAAATTCTCATTTCCCTTTTTTTTTCTTCTTCTTTGCCTCCCTCATTTTCTGCACTAGACATGCTTCATTACTACGACATATTATATGGACCCTTTAAAATACTCTGTAATCAAATGGATAGGCAGCTTAATAATTGTCAAAAATGTGTTTCACAGATTATTATGTACCTACCTAGATAATGATAAATGCAGACGTAATCGTAATCGTAGTGCATCACATGAATAAAATCGAAGGTGTTTAAAGGTAACAAGAAATAGATTCAAGCCAAACGCTTTACTCAAGACAACAAGAGGAAAATGACTCAAAGAGCCCTTTGGTCAAATTTATTATTACTATTATGTAAATGTAAATATGTATGTACCTTGAGCTCTCTACTACACACATTCAGCATGACATTATAAATTGGTGGATTGAAGAACATGCGATAAAGTGCATGGAATAAGCAAGCGAGCGAAAACCAACGCCAAAACTAAAACCAATCTGGCATGACATGTAAATAATAATAATAATTTAAGAATCTCAGTCTCATCGTCAGTCAGTCTTTGAAATTCTGATACTTTGATAGAAAAATGAAATCTATGTGATTAACAAAAATCCTAATTCCCCTTTGGGGTCTCAAGCACTTAAGAAGACTCATACACACACACAAAAACAAACATGGAGAATCTGAAGAGTCTGAATAAAGAAAAAAAAAGAAACGAGAACGACGAAGGGCCATCATCCATTAGAATACCATTACTATCATCATTATTATTAAAAGGAAAACAAAACGACATGGACACCGGCCACATGACACGAGGCATGCATGTCATCCAATAATAACAAGATAATGACCTGAGAATGTTCCAAATGTTACAGACATAGAGAGTCAAGTGCCCAACCAACAACAAGAAGATTCCTCCAAAACTCCAAAGAATAAAAAGGGTATAGGAAATACTGAGGTGATATAAAAATACATATATAGGAAGTTTCAGTTAATACTAAACACAATCTATAGGAATGTGGAAATGGACACGGAAAAAAATACACTACACAGAGTAAAAGTGATTTAAAGTGCAGGAAACGAAAATGATTCATGATACTCTTTTAAAATCAAATCAAAACCAGAAGACGACGACGAAGAAGAAGAAGAAGAAGAAGAAGAACGCTCTACAGAGCATCTCGAACAGATATCAGTTGTACCATGTTACCATGTACTTTGTAAAGGACTGGAGGACTGAAGAAGACTGGACAAGCGATTACCTACAACCTACTGCACTGTGAGGTCGACTCCATTTTCATTTCAACGCAGCATCACATGTACAAGCTCCACGTCCAGATTTAAGTAACTCAAGAGAGGTTCGTGTCAAAGTAGGTGAAGACTAAAGAAGGTTTCGTGCAGTCAGAGTTAAGATTCTATTCCTATTTTTTTATTATTTTTTTTTCATTTTGCCGTTGGATGTGGTATTGTTTTTCACCGAATATAAATTAAAAGGTTTTTTTTAAACAAGTCTCCCCTCTGTACCCCCTCATATTTTTCCTGTCCTACAAACGCTCGCTTGACATTTGGCATGTTTATATGTGGATAGAACTATATTGCTATACAGGATTTGGCTATATATATACATTTATGTAGAAAAAGAGACAATATTACAGAGATCTGGACGTGGGCTAAAATTCATTGAACAATGGACGTGATACAAGAAATAACGAGAGCCAAAACTAACGTAAGATATGAAGGTAGGTACCTGTTGCATTAATATTTTTCTATAATATTTTTAAAAATACAAATCAACACACTCCTACATAGAAAATCAGAGGCTACATAGCTACGAGATTTTTCTCGAGTCTCGAGTGTATTTTTGTATTCTGTACGTAAAAAACCCCTGAGATCTGAACTGATCCTATATGCTATACAGTAATCATAGTAGTAGTAGGCCCATGACACATTGCGTTTGGCGTACGTAAGGAGACGGACAGACGGACAGATAGAAGGAAAGACACATGTGTATATAGATAGACAGAGAACAAATACAATACAAACACAAAGTTGAGGATGAAGGCAGTCAGTCAGAAGCTGGAGGAGCGTGAGAAAAATGTTAAAATTTGCCCTGGGACATTCACAAAAAGTCTTTCCACGCAAAGTCCATGCTTACGGAGATCTATTACTTCGATAAAGAGAAACACTATTACCCTTTTCGGGATAAAGAATGAACGCCCATCACAGTATATAAATACCAAGTCTGAGGTAATACAAACAGTATGGGTATAGACACCCATAGTAATCTACCTACCTAGCTGACCTGGGTACATACTTACATGTACATAGATACTCCTAAGTCTTGAGTATTTTTTTTTTAGATTTTAGAGTTAAATTCAGAGCTCATCGGGGAAAGATACTAAAAAATAACAGGAGGAGCGTCGAGCTATATATCCCTATCTCCTGTCGCTCTCCGTCTGTATCTGTATCTGTACAGAATAGGAAGGTCCTCCAAGTTTCAAAGTTTTGGAGAGACAGGTTAAAGGATGTTTTGGTCTGGTTAGTAATAATACTACGTCGCATTGATATACTGACGGTGCCGGTGCTGGTGCCGGTGCCGGTAAATTATAGATAACATGATATAGACACAGGTGGGGATACAAAATATAAAGTGTTTATAAAATTTAGAACATTGACTCATGATAGTATATATGTAGGATAGTGAAAATACAGGTGAAGTTACAGTTTACACTTTGAAATCCAATTCCAAGACCAAGACCAAAACCAAAGCCCAGATATCTCTCGTCGTCTTTCCCTCACAATCCTCATAAAATCCTGATGCCTTTTTATATGACACTTTAAACCCCTTTCGACTTTCGACCAAAATAATTGCTCCATCCAATACCATCTTTTTTAATCCCATCACAATGTTTTTTTATCCATCTATATTTTCTACCTTGCTTCCAACTTCCAGTTGGACCAATAATGCTTTTCTTACATGAAGGCATTGCTTTGTTGTCGTTGTCGTACCTATGCTTCTCCAAGTATAAAGTCAAATCCAGCAGTGGAGCTTTATTTAAAAAAATATTTTCCATTTCCTATGTGTATAACGTAATAGGATAGACACACGAATCTTAACTGTATTTTTGTATTTGATGAACTTCCTTGCCTTCCCCTTTGTACAGTGACTGACAGTGACCAAAATATATTAATGTAAAAGTTAATATAGTCATAAACTATATCACCATATAGCTGAAACATTTACTATAGCTATAGTAGTGCATTTCTTTTTTTAAGTACTCAAAAAGTGCCTAATAATAATAATAATGTAGTCTTACAACTGATACTTAAGATACGATAACATGTGTCATATCCGCCAGTCCCTACAGTGTAACAGCAGCGGTGCAGCTAGATAGCCCATTTAACAAAAATCAACTTTTTCAATCCCAATCCCAACACCAATACTATTCCATTTAATGTCCCAAAAAAAATCTAACTGACTGAATGCGACTGCCTGTGTACGTGAGTACAGATGTAAAATACAATCGGATAGAAGAGACGAATACAAAGTCGAACAAACCGAACCCTCAACAGAGTAATTGAATACTCTCATTTTTTTCCCTTCTTTACTGTATAGTGCACGCTTATTTTTCTAAATAAACACAAAAATTTACAAAAAAAATGTCTATATGAACTCTTGCCTTTTGTTTCAAGATTTAATTGATCCATAAATAAAAATTCAACATTGAACAATAAATAATTCTGTGAGTAATAAAGATGTTTTTGAATTTTTTGAGGTTGGAATTGGAATAGTGATTTAGGATTTGTAATATATTGTCTAGATTGAATATATTACGGATGCACCCATATGAACCAGGAATCTGACGCTATATGTATCTGTATTGAGGATATGAATTAAATTTAATCAATTACTCAAAATGAGGTAAAATGTCTTGTGGAGATTTGTTCAACTTTATGGGTGTATAGGAGGATGTGTGGTGGACGCTGAAAAATATTAATGAATATGAAAAGAAGAGAGAGAGAATATAGGAAAAATAATAATAATAACAAGTGGCAGCAGTGGCTATATATGTACATTTCAGTTTCAGTAGAGAATATAGAATAAATAAAGAAGAAGACACAGAGAACAAAAAAAAAATGAAAATTATAAAATGTTCAGAAAATTTATTTGTGAGAGGGAAGGAGTGAAGGAGTGAACTTATCGAATCAACTATGACTACATATTATTATTTTACTCGTCGTTTTTCCTCTACCTTTCATTATACACAAAACTTGATGAAGGAAGTTTTTTTTTAGAAGAAAGACTCAAAAGCTTATTCATTTTTTTGAATCAAAAGCCAAAGTCAAAAACTCCTTCCAACAGCAACACAGGAGAGAGTCTCTCGACCTCACTGCACTCCGTGTCCCGTGTCTGCACTGTACTATTACAAGACTATCTATCTGTACAATATCCGATGCACTGCGGCGGCAAAAGGGAACATGAGCATCACAGATTTACAGTCTTGTAACTCAAACCTTAACCAAACTCTACGAGTCCATAAGCTCGCCCATAAGCTTTTATCAAGTTAAATGAAAGTAATAAAAGTTAAGCCGTTCGTGTTTAACTATTATCTTGGGAACTTGTACACTGTTGGCTCTTCTAGTTCCATGTGCACACGGCTGCCTGTCTGGGACTCGAACGTAGCCTGTATGTACCTACACTATAGGAGACGCGGACCGAGAGAACTGACGGAGAAGAAGAAGAAGGAGGAGGAGGGTTAAATAAGATTGTCTTGTAGACGGCTTTAGGAAAACGTAAATTATAATACTAATAAAGGAACGAAGCTTTACATCTATCGACAAATTTTGCACCTCACGATTTTCTCCTTTCGAGTCCAAATCAATTGCACACTTGATCGTCCACCTGCTTAACAATGAGCCGTTCTCATTACGTATTCATAGCATCATCCCGCGAGCATTTTCTATTGGCAGGATTGAGGATGAGCCAAAAGAATGGTCAGTCTCCCGCCGTATTATTATTAGGACCATCATTATTACCAAGATAGAGAATCAGTGGTATCTCTCTCTCTCTCTGGGGACGTAGACTTGAATTTGGATTTGGACTTGGACTAGGGACGGGCACTGAGACCCACCATCACAAGCTAACAATAATATTATAAAGGAGAAGAGACCCTAATCTTTAAAAGCTACACACACACACATGGCCCAGCACTATTTGAGTCTCTCCATACACAAGGTATGCCGATGCGATGCGGAATGGAAGTGAGTGAAAGGGGTAAAAACCGTGAAGAGCATCATCATGAAAACGTGCATATATCTATGGTCAAGTTTTAATGAATAGGGGGCAGAGCTTCTCAAGAAAGAGAGACAAAGTAAAAAAGGCGAAAGGAAACTTAAATGATGGAATGTAAGGAAGGGAATCCAATCCAATGGACCTACCTACAATCCTCTTCCTTTAATTCCCTTCATCTCCGGCCCCGGCACCGGCACTGGCTCCGGATACACCACACATGCTAGCTACATTCCTCTATATACTTTCCGACAGTCCCAAATAAATATGCAACGAAAATAAAATATAAAATACGAAAACAATACAATAACGAATACACTGTGCTCCAATATGAAATGGCTGTAAAAGTAATGTATATCATCTGTTAATCCGTAGAATGAAAACCCATTTAGAATTTACAGGAGTATTTAGAAACTTTGTATAGCAATATTATAAACAAAAAAAAGAGTCACACAGGAACATCGAACATCATGTGGACGTATCAAGTATCAACTGAAGCACTGATACTCATATCAGACGATATTAATATTACAGAGAGAATCATGCTGTTTATCTGTGCGCAAAGGGATTATTATTTGCAATCAGTCTCTAGTTTCATTTCTAACAATAATTAGGGTCGTTCCATTCAATGGAATAATATCCTAGACTAATGTTGAGACTGGGACTGGGACTGATAGATATAGTGCTATGGCTATATATAATGAATGCTCTATTCCAATTCGAATTCGATTGCGATTAGTATTAGTACAGGGCTACGTGGATATGTGGATTCGTTAAATATATTATGTGGATGGGAGTAAGGCCAGCAGCTATTATTATGAGTCGCACTCGTATTCGTATTCCTATTCGTATTATCTAACCTACCTACCTCCTCTAATAATTCTGAGACTGATACTACATTGATGCCCAGAGCCCCTACGGATATATTTGAGCTTTTGAATTTGGAGAGCTGTAACCTACACACATATGAGGTGGAAATAAAGGAACTATTGTCGAAATCAGAGTTAGAATTATTGGACTGTGTGTATCATTAGAGGGGGACGAAGAAACAGTTCATAGTTCAATTGAGCTTAATTCCGATATTTCTATTCTGCTAACTAACACACCAACACCAAGACCAAGTCCAAGGTGAAATGATGAGCGCTGGTGTAGTCGGCTAAAACTATATATGAAGTTGAACCCTCATCATAGTCATATGGAAATGGGCCTAATTAATTACATAGATATGAAAAAGAATTCAGTCTCTTACCTTCACAGTCTGTGATTTCAATGGTTTCTCTGCATCTAAAATGTACTCGAGTGAGATGCCGTAGAATTGTCCTTTGTTAATATAAGTTATTCGATCATCTTCCCTTCGTTGACTTGTTGAGATCGGTGACTCCAAATAGTATCGGAATCCGTAGTTTGAAAATCTATAAATATTATGCAAAATTTAATTTGGATGACATTTAATGAGCTTGATTTCGACTACTATCCATAGGCAGTTGATATATCGGCTGTGAAGAACCAAAATGACCCATATCCAATTTAAACTAGAATCAAAATGAGCTATGTCATAAAAACAAAATGAGAAACATGCGTAAAATGTTAATTAAGAGTTTTTTGAAAAGCGTAAAATGTTCTAGTTACATGTTTTTGAAAAGCCTAAAACGTTCTATTTGCATGTTTTTGAAAAGCGTAAAATGTTCTACTTCCATGTTTTTGAAAAGCGTAAAATGTTCTATTTAAATTGTTTTTAAAAATGCAAATGATTCTATTTAAATGCTTTCAAGAGATGTTTCAGTATTTTTGTAGATGGTGGATATTGTTTTTAGCTACACGTGTATATGGGTAATTTTGGTTCTTCACCGACGATATTTTTCTATTAACTTGGAGAGCTCGCCTATTTGTGTGAGAGTCACTTACAATTTGGGAATCTGAATTTTATCCGCTTCGTTTTGTCGTCCAAAATCATGCCAGGGACGTGTTGATTTTTGCGTGGGTGCTGGAGTATTTCTTCCATTTGAATTTGAACCAATATCGCTAATAAGACCAGGATGGCACATGTCGTATTCAAAACCCTGGAAAAAATGAAGAAGAAAATCATTAGAATTAGAGCCCTTTTATTTGTCCTGTAGGAGAAGTAGCACAGGTACTCATTATGTACAGCATACTGTGCAATTAGGTGTGTCATTGCCTTCATTGCAATAATTGTAAATGGGGGAATTTTGTGAAGGAATGTAGAGGTAGTCTCATGGAAATTGTAACGCTAAAGTACCATTAGGCTTGTGTTTCGTCCCGTGTGTTCCCGTTACATTTTGTGTGTGTGTGTGTAGCGCTCATGTATATTATATTTATTTGTTGTGTTTTAATTTGTCGAAGACGGAGCCGACGCGGAGCAAGGTAGACGAGTACGGCTTATGGGAATGAATGGAGGAGAAGGTGGTGAAGTTGAGGTTGAGAAACATGTACGAGTAGTTAGTAGTTATTCCATTATGTTTGGCTAAGTATATGTGATGATGTGGATATTATGACTTGTTTCCTTCCCTTCCTCCTGCCTTTCTTTCCATCATCATCATCACCATCATGTTACACTCATCATGATCATGAAGATGATGATGATCATCATCATCATCTGATCTTGTTTGGATCCCGGTCCAACGAGTTGAGTTACCTGTACGTTGCATACTCTTTTCCCTTCTCACTTGACTCCTTCACTGCGACCAGACCTGCTCTCGTACAAACCCCGCACTTACTCCCTACCCTACATACCTATCTCCTCAATCTGTAATGTAAAGTAATGTAATGTGATGTAATGTTGGTATAATATTCTAGACTGCCGGCTCGTCTCACCTAAACGGCTCCACCGCCGTCCTTTCCTTCTATTACATTATCTCTCTCTCTCTGAATGACTCGCGTAAGTCCGTTGAGGTAGGTGTAGGAAGGGAAGGTTTTGAGTGTGGAATGAAAGAAAGAAAGGTGGTCGTGGTCTCCTTGTGTCTGGCTCTGGATTCTGGATGGATGAAAGAATGGACCGTCAGTCTTGAGATTGAGAGACTGAGTGAGTTGAAAGGGAAAAAGCTGCTATTTTATTTTATTCATATGATTCCTGTACAAGTCAACGTATTCGGTATTCTTACTATTCCTACAAACAAATGACTGGGAGAGAGAGAGCCCAACAACAACAACAACAACAACAACAACAGCAACAACCAAAAGAACGTCATACTCTAAAGCCAGTTTTTTTTTCAATCAAGATTTTTCCCTTTCTTTTTAATTTCTACTGGAATACTATACACGAAGGTAGACAGACAGCGTACTGTGTATTGAATGGAGGAGTGAGGAAACCACAGTACGAGACCAGGACCAGTAGAACCAGAACCAGAACCAGGACCAGGACGAGTATTGCCGTTGCACATATTGGAGTCTTCCTTTTTTTCATAAAATGAAGTTGATTCAGGTATGGTATTGTTGAGGGTAAAAAGTGCACTCGAATCATAATAATAATAATAATAATGCGTGTGCGTATCTTGCAGTTCAACTTCCAGGTACCGGTGTGTGGACCAGTCCCAGTCCCAGTCCCAGTACCAGTACCAGTACAACTTGAAAAACCACGAGGACGCGCGCGAGCCAGTAACCAGTCTTGTCTCTGGTTCTGCTCTATCGAACATCGAACGAACGGTGCAAGTGATGTGTGTGTGTGTGTTACTGGTAACTGTTTATTACAGATAAACCATAACAACCAAACTAGACAACACACTAATCTAGGATGGGTTGAGAAGGTAGAAGTAAAAGTCGAAGAAAAACTAAGTCTCCTATCATGCAATCGTCCTCTCTTATGCAATTCAACTATATGGTCTCGTAGTAGTAGATCGACAAGAATAATGAAGAATCTAGCACCGTCTTCGAGCTCCTCGAATTTAAAATCGAATTCGAATTCGATTTCGAGTTCGGTTTCGAATTCGAGTTCGAGTTCGACTTGGCTTTTCTAGTCCACAGAGCATATCGCATCAGTCTAGCATCGGTGTAGCATTTAAAAAAAACAACAAGTGAAATGAAAAAGTGGAGAAAATCTATTTCCTCAACCCACACACACACACACACATAATATTAAAATTAATATACATAGTCCATCGTACCTGCATAGTACTTTTGGAAGAAAAAAAAACGAAGGGAGTAGGATAATGGCATTTGTTCATTTAGCTTATTTAACAGAGCTCATTAAATCCGTAATAATTCACCTGACACTCAATATCCCATTTTTTACCTGCACACAGAGGAAGAGAGTGCATAGTGCACTCTCCACTCTTCTGCCCCATAACTCTACACGATGTCATGTCATGCAGGGCCACTGAGTCCATTGGGATGCCATGGAAGGGAGAGAGAGAGCCCATTCAAATGTGATCTGTGGTCATATTATACAGATATATTGCCACAGTAGAGGAAACAAAGTGGCCCCATTCTTGGTTGTAAATAAATAACTTTTACTATTACACATTTCTAATGACTCTCCTTCTCGTCAAGATTCAATCGTTTTCCGTTCCAAGTCCAAATTCAAATGTGTGTGTGTTGTGTGTATATAGTGGAGAGAGCACAGATTAGATTTAGTTTACTAAAGATATTTCTTGTAGACAGTATATGGCCTACAACTACGACCTATTCGAATATATATATATTCAGAAAGAAAAATCATTTTCTGAAGCTTTTAGGGTATGAACAACTCATTAAGAACTTCTAATAAATACTCGATATGTTCAAAAGTTTCAAAATTTTTTTTAAGTTGAACTATTCTTGTAGTAACCCTCATTACACGACATGTAATACCACAACTACTAGAGGTAACACTGTCATAACAATAACAATAATAATAGTATATATTACTACAGTTTAGAGTAACAGTAATATCTGTATACTGTATAGTAATAAGGATCATGACCATAATATTTTTTTACTCTTTAAAGATGCCTCACAAAGTTTCTATATAATTACATGTATGACACGACACGCTCACCTCCGACTCCGACAGACCTCTCCTATAGCGGACGTAAAAAGTGAAGTGAACGACATTATACATCTTTTAGTTATTTACGAAGAAGAGGAGCTCCTAAATGAATAATAAGTACCTACCAAAGTGTCGAAACTGAAAACTAAAGGAGAGGTTGAAGTACGAACGTTATTTCTAGTTTAAAAAAATCTAAAATTGAATTTAACATAAATCACTTGAGCTGAGGCAAGAACTATCTGTAGAGAAGAAGAACCTTTCCACCAAAATGATGAAATAAGCGAAGGTAAACTTTTCTTTCGGAGTAAAAAAAACTGTATTTTTTTTCGTTTCTAGTCTTTCTAACTAACACAGTGCAAAATGCAAATACGACACTGTCCACGAATAGAAAAGAAACAAAGACGAATGTACCAATAGGAATAGCAAAACTCCTCACAGAGAGACAGATGGAAAGAAGTCTATAACTTTTAGACTGCAATAATAATAGGTATAGGATGTAGTCATAAAATGTGTTTTTAAAAGACAAACTGCATATAGTGATATATGTAACTCCATTACCCCATAGGTACTTTGTTTTGCATTGCGTATATATATATGAAATAATTTTAAAATTATAAATATTACAAAACACAAAAATTTAAGTTGAAAGTCCAAGTACTTTTAAGGTGGACAGCAAAAAAGGCATATAAACGTAGTACGTAGTAACTCCATTTTGACTTTATATCTATAAAGTTTCGTGTGCATAAAAAATAGAAAATGAAAGAAATATATTATATTAAGATATATTTTACGATTTCCATACTCTTTGACTGTGCAAAATGCAAAGCGTTATCTTAATCTGTATTATTGATATGCACAGTTTTTTTTGTTGTGTGGTTGAAACTTGAGTGCTAAGATTTAAAACTCTGTCTCTATAGCTTTTGCATGTGAACTGTCGGCTAAACGAATGCGTCGTCGTCTCTTTTAGTATTTTGTCTGCTAGAGGCAAAAGGAGTTGAAAAAGGAAGAGAAGAAGAAGACACACACAGAAAAAAAGAAGATAAAATAAACTATAAATGATTATTTATTACATATCGTTCTCTCCATCATGCATACATATCTCACAATGAAGAAATTATTATAAATTCACCGATAAAATTTTATGAATTCAAAACACATTACTACATCATCTATCTCCACCAAATGCCAAATGCTCAAAGTAAAGAAAGAAAGAAAGAGGGAGACAGAGAATGTAATGTAATGGGAATATTATATTATGATGAAAAGAAAAAGAAACGGTTTTTCTGACGGTGAATCTTTCTGACCAAACCCCAAGAGCAAATAATACATCTATCAGTGTACATTGGCCATTAAATTATTATTTATATAACATTATTATTACAAGCACATACAGAGATACAGAGAGAGAAGAGTCTCCAAAAGGATATACGGAGCTATCCAGATAGTATGTGTCCACCAACTATTGCGTTCATATAGGAGGATACAGAGTAATTACAATATTACTTTACATGCATGCAGTTTTCTTCTTGGGAACAATGAACATTTTGATTTTCTATTCTACAGGGAAAAGAGTAGGGGGAAAAGATAATGAATTTATCAAAAAATTTGCGAGATGTTGTTACATCGGCCTTGTTGGAGAATGGGCTTGGAGGACAGGGAAGGAATCCATGTGGTGTTTGCTGAGGAGCGACGTCTGCATGATTTATACTAATTATGTGCAGACATTATAAAGTCAAGTTTAAATCCAACCAAATAATCCAACGGCAGGACAAGAAAGAATAAAGAAAGAAGAAGAATGGAGAGAAGATGAAGACGAAGAAGAAGAAGGAGAAGGGGGAAAAAGGATGAAAGATAAACGTGGAGTGGAGTGTATTATGGATATGGACGTGGATACCTCAAAGATATTCCCTCCTCGGATCTTCTCTTTTATTATTGTATGTGGATGGTGCTTCATCTTTCCTCATGACTTAACTAGTCAACAACGTAATCTTGAATTTAAAATTTGACTGTATGTAAGCGGACCGTAATATTAATGTAGTATGAAGGGAAAGGAAGATCTATTCGAGATGTTGATATTTGACTGGGAGAGGAGAGAGTCAGTGCATGGTTCTGGTTGCTGGTCAAAAGTCAGGACACTGAGCACATATCCCCACACATTAATATTCACATCGTTTTAAAATGAGAATCACGGAAACGTGTCACTGCTTCTAGCTAATGTTCTTGACCGTTTCAAGTTAAAGAACACATACACAAAAAATATATTGCAAAGTGTATATAGGAGGGGGACGTCATTCATTGAGACACCGAGCTTCAGTCCTCTGGGTTCTATCTTATTTTGTACAGATTTTTTAAAGAGTACTAAACAAGAGGAGAACCTCGTCGACAGCATTATAGATTACAGTCCAGTCCAGTGGAGAGTTTGTTTTTGTGTTGTGTTGTGTGCGTAGGAGAAGATATCAAAGGAAGTTTATGAGTAACGACCATGAGGATGACCATAGAATATTATATTTTAGCAAAAGGAGAGACTGTGTGAGAGAGTAATAATGAAGATAATAAAAAAAACATTGATTTCGTACATTTACCTGAGGGACGGAATGATCTCTTGGCGTGATGG
Organism: Dicyrtomina minuta; assembly: GCA_949802685.1. NCBI lineage: Eukaryota > Metazoa > Arthropoda > Collembola > Symphypleona > Dicyrtomidae > Dicyrtomina > Dicyrtomina minuta. The sequence goes on along the minus strand of OX461812.1, from coordinate 11,312,848 downwards.
CTTCAGGTCCAATGCCCGAGTCAGGAGAGGGTAAGTCGACAGAGAGACCAGTAGTGGTTGTTTTATAAGCACCTCGGCCATTGTAGCGGTCAACAAAAGAAGTCGTTTCACTATTTGCATCATAACCACTTAATTGTTTGGTTGTCATGGACATGACACCGCCCGCACCAAATTCATTCCCTGGAAAATATGGGCTCATTCGGTAGTAGGGGTCTACCCCATGATCCACAGCATAGATCCCGGGCTGGGTCCTCATCAGATTTTGTGAAAATTGGGATGGGGAGGAGACGACGACACTATTTTGGGGGGCAAATTCATAGGTAGTTCCATGTGAGGACGGATTGGACAATGTGGCAAATAATTGTGGGGAAGTGTAGGGATGCTGCTCATCAGAGGGTGAGACGGAGGCAGCCGGGGTCAAAGGGGTGGCAGTCAGAATTCCGTTCATTCTTGGACTTGAGGAACCCGGTGAGTGTGCAATCTCTTCTTTTACAATTATTACACTCCCACTGGTGGGGACTGAGACGGGGTTATTACCGTCTGATGGACTTAACGAGTCACCGTTTGTGTACCGTTGACCGTTCTGGGATAATTTCGAAGCTTTTGACTCCCCACGTCGAAGGACTGACTGCAGTTTTGAACCTTGGGATGATGGGAGTAAGACTTCACTCAAATCTCCATTCGTCACACGTGAGTGAGAATGTGGATTGTTGGCTGTGAGGGTTCCCGCTCTGGAAAGTTAAGAAAAAATTTCATATAGTTAATTTATTTCAAAATATCACCCAAAAGTCAAGATCATTCTTATACTTCAATTTTGTTTTGCTTCGTAATTTTATTGAGATGGAGTGCCACTGACACAAGCCATTAGAAGTTGCAACATGGACTATTGTCTTTTCATTTTCAGTTAGGTTAGGTTAGTCAGACACAGCATGGGGAAAAGAGCGCCAAACTTTAAACTTCAAATCCATCTTTCAACTTTTAATGGCTATTGCCACTGACAGTTTAAAAAGGCGTTTCAAGCAAGCATGGGGCAAGCCTGCGTTTTGGCGCCCTTATTTAAAATGTTGAAATAGGCACTGCACACTTTAAAAAACCAATTAAGCACCACAACGTCATTCAACAATCATTTTTTCCTGTTTTAAAATTTATATCACTGACGGAAAAATAAGGAGTCAAGACGAAATTTTAAAAATTATGGTAACAGGTAAAACTTTTTCTTTTGAAACTCATTCAATTCTTGGTAACCCTCAGTAGTTAAAACTAAACCCCGTAACATACAACACTAAACAATCAAGACTCAACCTTTTATAAACAGTCCAAGCTACCTTGCTATTGCTAACCAGTGTAGGATGTTTAATGTTTTAAGTGAGAATGTGAAAAAAAAAACTTGATTATTACCGCGTTAACGTTCAAAACACGTTCCATTTTGGACAAGGAAAGATTGTATGGGATTCGCTATTTGGTGTTTAATGAGAATGAAACTTTATGCATCTCATCCATACTCAGAACTCTACCCTCTACATCGTAAGTCTCCACATTTCAGTGTCACCATCCCTTGTTTTCAAATTCTAAATGTCTTTTCATTATGTTCTCTGGCACGTATACTGTACATACAGACTACCTTCTGTCCTCCACAAGAAGTCCAAGTCCACTAAACTAGCATTCGGAGAAGAAAAAGACGAAGGGAGACAAGAAATAGAAGAGAGACGTCTATTAGTATTAGAAAACAACATGGAGACTCCTCGTTGAAAATTTACTAGATAGTCATCGTCATTTCATCAATGGTATGAATTCAAACTATGCTCAAGCTGAGACTGTTTCAGACTTCAAAAAAGTTAAAAAAAAAACTGTTGTGTGGACGTTACGGTTACGTATAGTCCTTCCACATCCAAGTCATAATATTACTACAGACTACAGACTGATATTACGCTAACCAAAACCGAGACGCTCTAACTACCGCTATCAACATTAACTACACAAATGCGAAGCATCTGTATTCGAAAGATCATGACATTCATGGATTCAAGAAGACAGAAGAAACTATGTGCAGTGAAGAGACTACGCAGCTGAAGCACCACCAACACGTTCCACTGTGGACTGTCCCTGTGTGAGTCTGTAACTTACAAGTTTAATTTGATTTCATGTAATAGTGGATAACGTATGACCATTAAAAAGTAACCGAATATATCATGTAGTCAGTCAGCGCAAAAGGGACGAATAAAAAGGACCAAGTCAATCTGAGCTGACACTGTCAAAGACGTTGAAGGTATCTCTTCCGAGCCCGAGACCAAGTCTACGCTTGAATTTCTAATGTTAAGTTTTAAAGACACAATTACAAATTCCATCGCAAAAAGCTTTCCCTTGTTCAACCATCTGACTCAATGAGTTACTCAACATTCTCTAGTAGTTAATACTGTGTATGTATGTAGTGATGTGATGTACTATACTTTGTAGTTTTTTATGTTAGTTTGTTTATTCACGTAGGTACGTCTCCGTCCATCCAAAATCTGCCTACTTGTCCTTGTTGTGTACATACCATTGAAGCGTCACTGGGACTGCACTATCAGTATCGGAGGGTCGGTAGATCGGATTTATAATACAGAAGAAGAAGGAGAGCCTCACATACAGAGATTTTGGAAGAAAGGATATTGACGAGAGGATACATATAGGATCGGGTATGTGTAGAATGAGGATTAGGAACGTATTTACGTATTCTCGTCGTCGTCTCCTTTTCCAGCTCATCTTATCTGATCAACTCTTCGTCTTCTTCTCTTTTCATTCTTTCATTTCTCCTTTGCTCCAAACTCCACTAATCAGTTCCTTTAAGTCTCATGCTCATTATCATAATTAGGAATTTTAATTTTACGATTTCTGATCAAATAAATTGTACTTTACTCTCCTCGCATAGTTAATCAGTTCCTAGTTTTTTCCACGTAATAAAATTACTATCTATCTCGTCCTCTGGACGCCTTCTTTCTCCTCTTCTACATAGTATTTTTCATAACAATTATAATATGATGATAACTAACTTCTAACTTCTTGCTCCTAGCCCTACAGATTACTGCTGCCTGTATTTTTTGTGTCTCCTTCCACCAAGACTTCCACTTCCACGTTCCACCCGTAATCAGCTCTATTGCTATAGAGTATACTTTGTACTAGGAGGACTCAAGTCGTTTAGAGTTTACAGTCCGGACCCAGACTACTAGCCGATAACGTCAAAGGTAAATTGCATCGGCGTACATAAATCCGTTATAATGTGTTTCTTTGGCTTTCGGCCTTTGGTATAGACAAAGAGAATGATAACGAACCTAACAAAAATGCTGGTATCCCATTCAAGAAAAGAATGCAAATGCATTGGAATCGCAATCGCAAAGTTTGATGATGGAGAAAAAGAAATAAAAAAAAAGAAAGAACCAGAAACCAGAAGTGCAATGTTTAATGTGTAATATGAAAAACTAAGATTTCCTTCCTTAGTGATTTGGTTAAAGTTTAAAGTTGAAGGGTGGATGTTGATGGGGATAAAAAGATGGAGATTCGACTTATCATCTACATTTTTCTAAAAAAAATATTGATCATATTTAACTTGTCAGAAAAAGATTTTTCATCAGACCGCACTGCGGCCGAGTTTTATATCATCACCATCATCATCAAAAATCTGCTTCTCTTGGGAATATTCGAATATTATATTGCAATCCTTTGTAGCATGAGGATGCATCATGTATTCTGTTCTTTGCATGGGATGGTTTGGTTTTAAATTCTATTCTAAAATATAGGGGTGTACCGTATATCTACGATCTACATAGGTACTAGTGTTAATGTATCTAGTATAAGAGCAGTTCTAACTTGTAATAACATAAGGGATGGCCAGTCAGTCTTTGGTTACATTTTTTGTGCTCATGAAGATGGCTATGTAAGCGGCAAGCGCATTATAGGCACAGGTAGCACTATAAGACTCTGAAACTCCCAATTTTGGATTTAAAGATCTTTTTTCCATTGCGTTACCGCGTACTCATTATTATCTATCCACGAAAACGAACACAGACACAAATATTAAGAAAACCATGTGTGTGTAGTGTGTGCGATGTGAGATAGTAGGGTCGTCTCACCGTAGAGCGTAGTTATCATTTTCGTTTTGTTACTCTGCAATCGCAATAATTTTAACGTCCGTTCCGTATTCTAGTACAGTAGTCAAGAGGGTATGGGGCCTGAATGTATAAATATGTGTAGAGGCATCTGAATGTACGTTCCAATTATATATGACCAAGCTCGAGGTGAAACGAAAATAAATGGAGAACTTTTTCTTTCTTTTTTTTTTCTAGAGAGGAGAGAGAGAGAGAAACCCTCTGGTCATGTCAAATTCCGAGATGCTATATGTCACAAATACAAAACTCAAGACCAAGTAGAAGTAGATGATCTTCCCTTAAAGTTTCTCCACAGAAAATTACCTCCTGGGGCCAAAGATTTGACTGCACTGCAAATGGAACCAAACCAAATGCCAAACTAATCGTAAGACTCATAGCCAAAGCAAATCAAATCACCTGTAGTCAGCCTTAGTCTCCTCTTCTCTCCACGGACATTAGATGAATCAAAATCAAACTGAGGGAAATGGTTATGGTCATACTATGCTATCATAGGACATTGCTGTGAGTTAGTGTAGAATTAGAACTCAAAATTATATATTCTTGTCTCATGCTAAGCTAAGCACATGCAAATTTTTTGGACTGGGATTCATGTCGGCTTGGTTTCGTAGGAAGTAGAAGACGTAAAAAATATATAGATAACCAGAACATTCTCCGTCTCTGTATTTAGACTTTCAGGACTCAAAAAATACTAAATCTTGGTTTCTTTCTCTCCGTAGTCCTCTACAAAAAAAGGAACTGAACTATATAACATTTAAAGAACACATCTATTGTCCAAAAAATAGACATCGAGACTGTCAGTTCTCATTCCTATAGAAACAGACCGTACTTGCCCAGTTATTAAATACATGAAAACTGAGTTCAGATCAGATTCAGACTCGAGTATTCAGAATCCTTCACATGAGACTTGGACTTGAGAGTTTATAGGAAGGAAAAAGATAAAATATTGTAAAAAAAACTTTGTGGAAAACCATGGGACAGGACAGTCAACAGTGAAGATTGAACAGTGTGTATGTACAAGCAAGGAAAGCTTCATACAGGGAAGATAATGTATGATACAAATTCTTTTGGCAGTATATGAGTGGGTGATAATTTCCATATTCATGAGTTTAGAATTTATTTACTCCTTATCAAATAGTACTCGTATCATATTTTTTTTCCTTCAGCTTTTCCTCAGGATGTACATAATTTCATTACGAACATGATTACATATAGCATAGGCAAGTATTAAGTTAGGTATATCTGAAGGACCGTATCACATTGAATTGTCACAAAAAAGAAAAAAAAGCGTCCCCCAACAAAGACAAATACAAGGGGTAATAAAGATGATCCTGGTGAAGTTGATCATCATCTGAAAAAATGCTAGACGTCATATATCGTCTTCATACTACAGCGGACGGTGTACTTATTGTTAGTCACAGCGTAAATAGTAAATTGTGACTTGTGAGATAGCAAAGTAATAGACTCAAGTCAACTGACTGTTTCTCGTGAACAACTCTTTTTGTTTGCCTCACTTGACTTGACGTTGGAGGATAGCAGAATAGTATAGGCTAGTGTATAGGATTGGAGATAATGTTAGACATAGATAAACACCTGCCATTTATTTGAACGTCCTCCTCCATAGTCCATACTTACGTGTACACTAACTACACCAGCATTAAGATACGATGCTGGGAGATTATTGGGCGAACTTATTGTTAGTATATATTTTTTTTTTCTTCGTCGTATCCTGCTGTACTGTTCTATCATTGTACATACTACAGTATATATTTTGAACTGTATTGTTGTCTGTCCCGTTCAACGGTTCAACTTCCATTGTCGAATTGTCCACGTCCAAAATGAAATGAATGTGGGCACATGGTTCATGGTTTCTGAGTTTGAGACTTTGAGATTATAATATTATTATTATTCTTCTACTGTAGAAAACTTTCCCCCTACACAAAACGGCTCTGCACACCAACACCAACACCACCATCCACCATCGAACATCACAATGGCATGCATCATGTCACTCTCGGCTCTGGCTCTGAGACGACGTCATCAAGAAACAATTAAAATGTCCAACTATCAATCTTTGAGTCTTTTGAGGGGAAACATTTTCCCATTTTTGTCAACAATTATTATTACTTCCATTTATATTTTGTCTCCTGACAGTAAAGACGAAACACCAACAGAGATCTCCTCCACTAACACGCTATAAACTTCAAAACGTCTTGCTGCAAAAATATTAATATGTCTGTAATATAATCATGTGTCTCGAGGATTTTGCTAGGTAATTTGTTAGTCAGCTACACATCACACTATATACACTATATACGCAGTAGATATTGGAAATTGACTCGAATTGAGTTTGTATAGTAGGTGCCTACATAATATAGGCGGCAAGCACTTCAGCACATGTATCTTGTACGCATAAATTTTTTATCTGACGCTTGTTTCCATTTTCAGAATTTCCGTCCCTGCTTTAGTCTCGAGTATTTTTCAGCTGTAGTTTTTATGGACGCTGTATGTCGTCAGTCTATGTCTGTTTAAAGTTATATGCTCAAAGTAATTATGTTAATTTTTGTACTACAGAGTCAACTGAAGCAGAAAAAAACATACAACAACTTCCTACTACAGGTTGGATGATTGTATTATTGACATGAGCTACAATTTCCTGCTGTGTGTCTTTAATATATTAGTATTGTTTTTTTTTCTATGGACCAAATAGATTGTCAAAACTTAAAAAGTAATAGTAAAAATCAAAATGCATATACCTAATTATATATTGTCATTTTCTTGAGTCAACACGTATGAGATGTTTTTCGAGAGTAAATGATGGATTTAACATTGGGCATTGATGCAAGACAAGAACTCATAAGGAGCATCATGTTCTGCCTACATATGATGCACCATTATGAAGTGTCACCTGTCCTGTCCTCCTGTCGTCTATCTAAGTAAATACTTCTTGTCAATTATTGGTCGTTGTTTACAGTTCACATCCATTATTACGTGCCCATTGCCCAGTAAAGTCATTGTAATTATTGCACGTAGGTACAAGGTTGCGCGATTGTGATGGTGTGTGAGGGTTGGGGATTCATCACTATAGTTTCTATACGGTAGAGCAACACCATTTTCCCCATTTACTTTACTTATTCATTTTGAATTGTGATTATTATTCGAGCGGATTTTTATATATTTTAATTTTTTTATAATACGCAACAATACTAAAGAGCACACTCGTTAAAATTAATGAGTGTGACATGGACTAATGTGGCGTCTGTTGAGGTTACATACATAATTTAAATTTTGCAAATGTTATTCAGGTAACTAGTATAAATAATATGAATGATATAAAGAGCAGAAATAATGCTAATGGGTTTGTTTTGGTACTTATGCTATTTAGTATGGATGTCCCAGCTCCGACTAAAGAGCCCAAGCCAACAATGTGTATCTCTCAACGATCAAGAAGCTGCCTGTAGTCCAAGTAACGTCGACGTCAACTGACAACAACCGACAGGGAAAATCTCTGTAGAAACCAATGTAGAATCTTTGTTGTTTTTACGTTTGTTCGTTCGTTCGTTCCTTCGCTTGTTAGTTTGTTTATACAAGCGTCTAAATTATAGAATTATACAGACCTACAAAGTCTGCAGTAATAAGCCTAATATCAAAGGTATGGATTTTTTATGGTTATGGTTATGATAGCATTAGTATTTGGACTTGGACTCTTGGAAGTGAATATAATTTTGGTAGTTAATGGAGATATTTTATGTGTGTAACTGACGACGATTTTGCCTACTGTGTTTGAGAACATCGCGTTAACGTTCCACCTACCTCTCAACCTTCGTCTTGGAATCGAATCTGCCTTCTAGTAATATTGGTAGATATGTAAGGTACACGTAGGCATGCATGAAGCTTAGGTGAATTGAACAGTAAAATGTAGTAGTAGTTGCTCAAGTACTGATACAAGTTACATAGAGAAGTCAAAGTAGAAGATCCGAATTATACTCTGTTTCTGATATTTTATTTAATGCCTCTGGCTAATAATTTTAGTGCATTTTCGTGTTAGTCTCTCAACATTTGCATACGTTATTGCATGCTGATGTTGAACACTTTGTCAATGTTTTATGGCTTTAATTTCCAATCTGTGCGGATGGACGAATGATTGTAAGGCTGTACGAATGCAAATATCTCTACGACTCCTCTGTTCAGTCAACAGAGAATCTACAGTCGCACCGTCCACAGCAGCGTCGGCAATTGCCAACGTCACTATCACTCTGTATACTCACCTATGTACTTAAAGGTATGTAGGTAGGTACGTGTTTTGTCTTCAGTATAAAAGCCTTTGAGCTTTTTTGTGCCTTGTAGCATTAACATTAAGACTGTAACCCTTCTGACTTCTGACCATGGGGATGACCATTCTATGTATATCTCCCTTTTATTTGGTATTTCATTTTCATGCGATACCATTTCATTTCATATCATTTTATTCCATTCCATTGTCCAAGAAAACTCACGCACAACTCTTGGAATTGGTCTTTGGTTACTATTACGTCTAAAGTCCACACAGTTCTACATTCGTAGTAAGGCAGAGTATACATAGGTGAGCATGCACATTGCTGCAGCCTTATTATTATTATTAAAGAAGGGAAGGTGTACGATTCTTTTGAGTATTCTTTAGATTACGATTACACACTATAACATTGCCTGCATTTTTTCCCCCCTCTTCCCAACAACTCTGACTCTGACGCTGATACTTTGGCCTCAGTTTGGAACTGTTCTATTCTATCCTCTATTCTGTTTCTGTTGTGCTTAGAAACTTCAGTTTTATTTTATATCTTTAGAGGACGAAAAGTCAGATCTTGCATAACAATCTTCATTTTCATTTTCTTCATCATATTATATATGAAATGGAGAGATAACCTTTCTGGTGAATTTTATAATGCTCTCTTATGGCGTGCTATGGAATGGTCCCTGTGTCTGTGTGTGCGGAGAGGAGAGAACGAAATGAATGTGTAGTAAAATTCATATGTGGGCAATAATATATAATATAATCTAAGGTAGGCAGGACTCTTAGCTCTGACTCTGACTCTCTGGACTGCTGTCTTATTCAGATAGGTATGAAAGATAAAGATGAGAGATGTTATCCCTTATACTATTTTATGTTTCATATGCAGGTCTCATTGATATAATTATATTTATACATATGAACTATGACTCGACGTATCACAGTGATGAGTGTACAGATATATTCCCCATGCATGCACATGGTCAGCTGACACGGTTGTGAAGTTAAAGTCCAAAACCAAAACCAAGCCAAGAACGTCGAAATAGAGAAGGTAACAAAATTACATCAGAGATAAAAATTCTCTGGTCTCTCTGCTCAAGCAAGCGTCTAAGCTATTCGAGCTCAAAAACGACATGTTAAGAAAAAGAAAATGAAAACCCCAAGACTCAAGACTCTAGAGTTTACTTCTCTCTTATTTTTTTTATATTAGTAGATTATATTCATTTTCATTGGAATAGATTTTACACACACATGAGCACAGAGTGAAACTGAATACGTGAACACTCACGTCTCCGTCTCCGTCTCTGTCTCTGTATCGTCTGTAGTTTTGTCAAATGAGTATAGTATCTGTATAGAATGTAGACAGACGTAATACAATCACAATGCGAACACCTTACCATCCTCTACTGTATTATTTAGCCAGCACCAGCAACGGTAGTATCCTCCAGAATCCCGAAGGAGAGAGAGAAAGATAGAGAGAGTAATAAACAGTAAGCGTAGAGTGTATACCTATAGAAGTATCCACTATACGTAAGCATTGTTGGGTCTTGGACTGGGGTCTTCAAGTCTGTTCATAATATGTTCGAAGTCGAGATGATGAGGAAATAAAATGTGAAGCTCTCTGCAATGTGCATCCAACCTTTCAACTTTGCGGTGGACATGGTTAATAATGTTGATGTCAGTTGGAATTTTTATTCCCTATCTCACGGATCCAAATCCAAATTCAACAAAACAATCCACCAACTCCTTCACTTCACTTCAGATCCAACTCAAACTCAACAAACTATCAGACACACTCAAAAACTCTGAGCTGCTGCAGCCTCACCAGCATACCAGTCAGATGAACAGAAACAAAAGTCAAAAAATATTTCTCAACCTCGTCAGTCCGTTCGTTCGTTCATCGTCTTCGTCTTCGTCAGTCACACGCACAAGCTGGCTAATATTTCTACACTATCACGTGGACGTATGGACTTGGACGAAAACTTCATGGACGTTTCTGCATTTTTTTTCTTTGTTAGTATTTTTTTTTCAACAATCCACAATCCTTATATTATTACCCTTTTACGTACGTAGTTCAGACTCTCATCGTCAGACTTCATTCTATATATTTCGTCTTCTGCGTATTGTGCATAGCTCTTATATATACGTATGATGTTTATACTATGTTAGTATATGACTGACTCACACTTTTTGATTTGGATAATAATGTAGGCTGCAGAACTAAGCAGACACTGCAGACAGTAGGAATAAAATATTTTTGCCTTTGCCATTTGTTTTGTTTTGTGCGTTGAATCTTGACTCTTGAGAGAAAATGTACGTGAATATGATAGGGATTTCGGCTAGGTTGCTCGTATGTGTGTAGTTTGCAATAATAAATTGTATTTTCTATATAAAACCTTGACATGGCTATGTAAGGTACAGATTGGGATGATCAACATACCACAATCAAAAGTCCCATATCGCTTCACTGGTTGGCATGACATGATGACTCCACGTACGATTGGTGACTACGATTAGGAATACCTTTGTAATGCATCACAAATGTGTAATTTATTGAAGACAACTTGAACTTTATACGGAGTTACCAACAGAAGGGATAAGGGACAGAGATGAGGACTGAAGATTGCGGGAATGTGGATGTCTACGTCTCTCCTGTCCTTTCATACTAAATTAATTTTGCAATGACTTAGAAATCCTTAGCCGTCAATTATAAGTAAAATTGATATGTGGTGATGTGATGAGATGGAGGTATATGTTTTGGTCTTTACTGATTTTTTTTCTGTTTTTCTAGCTGGTAGAATACCTTGTGGTGGGGCCTGTGCTATCGCTGTCGCTGTGCAGTCCTGTGTGTAAACTGATAGGTATATAGGTAATTGCAATAATTGTATTTTGTCTTTTGTATTACATGTGTGGTAAAGTCTTCAAAAAAATTCTTTCAAAGTCTCTCTCTATAATCTCGAAATGATAATTGTGCTGTGAATGAAGATAGAATGTGTGGAATAATGAAAGAAATGCAATAAAAATAGTTTAAGGAATAAATCCTCCGCCTAACGGAGATTCTCCCTCTCAGCCTCTCTCTCTCTCTCTCACTCACTAATAATAAAGTAGGCGTTTTTTATGATCTCTCTACTATTTCTTGTCTAATTTACTTTATGGCTCATCACTGTCTCTTCTGCGTCTGGTCCTGGTGGACTGTGTAGATTGCACTCTGTGAAGTGCAGTCTGTCTCTGTACCAATATTACAAAAATGCAATGGCGAGATAGAACAGAAGAAACTAAGGAGAGGAAACAGATAGCTAGTATGTATTTTATACACAGTACATTACCGCTACGTTTCGTGTACAATCTTTTACAATGTTGGCTTGTCAAATGGGAGAACTTTGTAGGTGCTCTCTATGTAATCTGTACATGTACGTGTATGCAGTGTCTGCAGATAACTGTGAATATCTCATCTCATCTCTAGCGTCAGAGTCAGGGCTAAAGTTAAAAGATGAAGATTATAATTTATATTGGTAGGCTATCTTATATAAAATGATGTGAGGGAAAAAAATAATGCTTTTAATTTGTAGTTTGTAGATTTCCCTCGCAGTTTCTGCAACATGATCTTTGACCACACTGTCTTAGTATTATATAGCTTTTGCTTGGTATGCATTTTCATTCTTGTTAAAATACGTATATACTACATCCGAACCGTACCTGTTTTGGGTTTTTCGATGGGGAGCATGTGTTACCTATTTTTTTTCTCTATATTTCCACAAAATATACAAAAATATAAAGTAGTATTCATGAGCAGCCTTGTGACTCAATGCTATAAAATTCAGTTTTCCTCACGAATTTCATAGCTGTATAAAGATTACATTCAAAAAATAAAAGTGTGGATTACATATTTAAGTGTACATCAGTATACAGTATACAGGAGTGTAATGGAATAAAATCCAGAATCCAGAAAGTTTGTACGTTTCTTGGAAAATGTAAAGTCATAAAAAGAATTGGTGAGAATATTTATGTAATAAATCTAGAGGTAAAAATGAGATTTTGTTTAAAAAATTTCGGATCATTTTTCATGAATAAATATAAAATAAATACTTGAGCCCATTGAGTCGGGATGGGTGCACGTAGTTGGGTCTTTTGTACTCTCAAGTTTTATATGTGAGTTTCAAGTCAGCAGGGAAGGGAACAGTTAGGTGACAATTTGCAATAAATAAAAAAAACAACAAATGATGCAGACTGCAGGCTGTATACAAGATATGTATATTGATGTAGCAGACATGGCAGGCCAATCAAAACCATTCCATAGGATAGGATACGATGGATGGAAGCTTATCAGAGTTTGAATTTAAACAGTGAACAAGGGAAAAAATTATAAATGTAAGGTATTTGATATATTGTCTGTTTGTGGATACATACATAATGTTAGAGCTATGTGTAGTTTCTTCTCACATTCAAATTACGATTATGATTAGACCAACACATAAAAAAAATTGAACATGGATTTTGTTTGGAGGCCCTATGCTCACACATTTTGTACTGAACAGATTGTTACTCGCTCACTCTGGTCACTCTGCTGGCTATGTTGTTATTATTATTGTGTTGGATTTGAAATTGAAATTGAATTTGGGGGTTGAGGCGGGAGATGATGACCGTGTGTGTGTGTGAGTGTGTACATGTGTGTATGTTTGTGTGATTTCAAAGTTGGGTGAAGTATAAAGTAATCGTTAAGAGTTTGGGTCAGAGTCCGAATGTTCACATAAATAAAATTGAGTGGTGAAGATTGTAGATTTCATGACGATGGTCCTCTAATGTTATTCGAAGAGCTACCCAATGCCTGCTGAGCACCATGTAGGTATCCCCCCGCATGCTAATTTCTTACTTGCTCGAACCGATTCGCATTTTACCAAGATGCCATTATTATGGTAATTTCTCTCCATATTTCATAGAACCTAAAATTTTCTTTCAGAATCTACAATCTTCACTGCTCAGTTGCTTGAGTTGGTAGTGGTAGTCGCCGTTCGCCGTCGTATCGTCTCGTATCATATCGTATGGTAGGTGTACATTGTATTGTATTCCAGTCTATTGTGCTTTTTTTTCTTCTTCTTATTTATACCTTCACCCTAAGCCTTCGTATAATATTTTATGACTATCTATCTGTAGATTCTGTAGTCTGTGGATATTCTATTATGTATGCTTGGTTCTGTTCAGTGAGAGCGCAATTTCTTCTCGAGACTCTCAGACAGATAGAACATTATAGATAATGTGTATTCAGCAGGGTTGCATGCAAACACAATCAGTGGCAGGACAACAATTCCATCTAATGTAATGTATGTATTAGTTTATGAGCCTCTGGAAAAAAAAACTCTGCATAATATTATTCGCTTCTCATAATTTTCTAAGCTATACATAGGCAAGTACACCCAATGGACTATGGACATGGCGCATAGGTGCCTCCCGACAGGCATAACCTATAAACTCCATAGCTGTATGTCTCTATAAAATTAAAATGCACATGTACGAATAATATTTAGGTAGATAGTTGTATACATACATAAGATTTAACATGATTTAATAAATTTATGAATTTAATATTCCACAGACTGATTAAAAAAAAGTCCTAAGGAAGTATAACTGTGATGATAGCAACTCTATTTTTTACTACCTATACTTCAACAATTCGTCTCCTGGCAAGTGTTTCGACGAGGATTTGGATTTTGTTTTAGGAAGATAATTTAAATTCCTTCGAGTCAAATCTGTTTAATTCCTCAAGCCGATGGGTGCACCCTTAAGCTTTTGAAGTGAAAAGTTTTCCAAGGGTTAAGGAAATCATAGCCTATCAGCGTATCATCCATTTCCATTGCGCAATGAACACTCCGCTTCGGCTAAACTAATTAAAGTACGAGTCACCACTCTCTCTACATAAACCACACTGTGTGCTAAGTGTAAAGTACTGTACGGTATTCTAATTGCATTAGATTTGCTTGATCGTGATTTTTGTGAGATGACCAACAGAACCAGAAGAGTAAAAAGGGAAGGTGGCAAAAGGTGCCAGATGTGTGTGTGTATGTGTGTAGTGTGCACATCTCTAAAAAGAAGAAAAGAAATATTATTTACAAATTGGAATTTATGCCTCATTCATAAATGAAGTCGAAACTGAAAAACTGACCAAATGAAGGGAAACTTATTAAGCAAGAATGGAAGAAAAAAAACTATAATTAATGGTTGAAAAATTAGTCATTTATTTCACCAGAAAGGTAAACAATTTGTCTCTGTTCCCTCGTTTTAAATTCAAATGAAGCTAAATGAAAATATTTCCCGATTCAATTAACTTATTATTCAAAAAAGAAAAACGCGGAAAAAAGAATTAAACATAACAAACAAACTAAATGCAATATGCAAAACCATTGACTCCAAACGGTGCGGTGACCAACACCAAACCAAGTACCAAAGTCATAGCGTCAGATCAGAGACACTATTACAATACACAAAACATTTTTCTTCTTTTTTTTGTGGGAAGGGCAAAAAGGAAAAACACTGTGGAGTCTGTGGAGTGGAGCTGTCTTAACTTTTACATGAGCAGCCAGCAGCACATAGCTGACTCAATATATAGATACTAATTCTAATACAAATGCATTTGATTAAATATCCCATTCAGTCCTCTTCGCCAGTGCCTCGTAGCCATAAACCATTCTGACTAACTAATCGCTGTATAATATATCTGCACCGCAGTGCAGACACTTTCAATTGATTTAACTCAAAATGAACTTTTTTGACAAGTTTCCAAGTAAAAAAAAATTTAAAAATTAAATTATACCGGTGGTTGTGCGGTTCTTCACTCAATTTCAGCGTAGTCATTACGTAATATGACTCAATGTCACACCATACCGTCACCGCACCGTCCTAACGTATTTTCCTTGAAATCTTCTATGTACTCACTGAACACTGCTAATTACCTAAGTAGATAGGTATAACTTACAAGGTATAGCTTATACATTCTTAATAAATATCTTTAGAGTTTGGAAGGGAATTTTGTAATTTGTAAAATTGTAAACATGGAGATCGAATTAAATACTAATGGTATCTACATACCCTTATAGAATGAAATGAAATTAATGTAAACATTCCAAAAAGTAAAAAAAAAAATTAAATTAATGTTCCTTTAATATTTCAGGAAAAGTCAAGACTAAAAAGCCATAAGACGGATCACTAATATAAAGGACAACAATCTAATCCTAAGTACCTACATGTGTGAATTCCTATAGTTCCCAGTTCTTGTCGTTAGTAATATCAGTTTCAGCCCTGTGTACAATAGTTCATCCTACGTCCTACACGGTAATAATAAATTATTGTAAATAATCTCCAGCAAAAATTCCTCATTGATATACGGGAGTCAAGAAAGAGAGGGGAAAGAAAAACGAAAATTACGTGGAAGTATTTTACATTACTTATTTAAACTCCATCGTGGACATACACAGACAGACAAGCAAAGAGGAGATGAGAAACATAGGCAAAAATCCAATGCATTACTGCGATAGTGCGTTAACGCTCAAAGATAATAACGCTGATAAGGACGACGAACATCAACGATCAAGAGAACAACACAACATCTGGTACTGGCGCTGGTGATATGGGAAAAAAAGATGTAATACTAAAAGCTATATGTCCCTTACGAAACGATGGAAATAATGTAAATGGAGAAAGATGCGATATTTCAATAATGTGGTATTAAAGTAATAATCGTAAGTTCCTCAAACTGACTTTATACTCGGACTCTGCATGTACCTGTGCATATTTATATATCACGTATCCAGCGTCCAGCATCAAACGCTACTAACTTCGAATCAAGTTCTATTCGTATGCAAATCTGAACGTGTTGGTTCAATTACGAAGACGAAGACGAAGCTCACACTGGAAAAAGACGAAGAAGAAAAAAAAACAAGATACTTTGTATTATATCTCTCCTAGAATTTACACTACAACTTACTACCTACCTGTGCTACCAATGCGGCAGAGTTAAGTAGGAAAGTACAGATTAGTGATGCATAATATATAATGTAGGTAGTGGTAGGAAGGTAGGTAGAATAGTTAGTAAGAAGAGGACATTGGATCTTTGGTAGTTAGTATTTATATCTGCACTTATATAGAGAGGGTCCGACTGTCTATAATTACACACGCCTACCTACCTATAACAAGTAAAAATAATATTTATACAGTACACTACACTCGAATCTCGCTCTCGAGCTACCTATACACCTTTATGTAAGTACTCTCATCACATGTTCGATTCAAATTCGAATTCGATTGCCTTCGGACTTGGATGGGAAAATATACTAGTAAGGAGACTACATAAATAATACATTTTTTATTCTTCTCGTACAAAATAGTATTATTATCGCGACTATGTAGCTTGATTGTATATTGTATGTATCCCTTAATTAATTTAACTTAAAGCTTTTCCCAAGATGCCGAGCGAGTCCAAAGCCGAAGCTGATGACGGCTACGGCTCCAAACAAATAATTACAATTAACTCATATACATATTACATTACATTTTAAAAGCTTTTCCTCATTCATGCCAAACCTAATGCTAATGTGGATTGTGGTTGTGCATTCTGTTTGAGACCTCATCAGAGAGGCTACTGCTGCTCAAGCTAGAAGGAGTCGGCAACTCTTAAACGTACTCTCGCTAAAAACTGTCAGCATAATCAAATGCAACGATTCAATTATGTTCTGTCGCTTCTTTTCCCTTTGTTGTTTTGTCTTTGAGTGAGGTAGTAAGTGGAAGATATTTTAAAATTGTCTCTTGACATTTAACTTGGCAGGCAAGAGAGTCAGAGTTTGAATCCGCAATTATGATGATGATGATGATGATGATGGTGTGGGGATGATGGTAGGATGATAATGACTAAAGTAGTCAGAGTTGTTTTTGTGTTTAAAAAAATATATAATAAAATTATATAAAAAGAATTTACAATTTACTTAACAGTTGTCTCTGTGTCTTAGGTACGTACACCTATACAGATAAATGTTATGTTTAAATTTGAATCTGGATTTTAGTTGTTCAGAGATTGTTTGAATTAATAGTGTGGTAGGTATGTTTGTGACAGAGGCTGCTCCTGTCGCATACAAATTGACAATTGACCCTGACGGTGAGTTCTCTGAGTGGTCGCGGTCGTTGTTTCATTAAAGCGTTGAATGAGTTTCAATGTTCAGTGATGTGATAATGGACATGGTGACTATGGGGACACTTGAGACATAAAGAGAGAAAAAAAAGAATGTGACTTACGACCAGATCTCTGCTTGATGATGTGCTTCACTATTTAAAGGATCCTGTTTAATTTTGCCACCGTAGTAGTCATAGAAGATGGACTGTGACGTGGGGTCATCACCAACACCATTAATATTGAGCATGGCAGTTGTGGCGACGGTCATGGGGTTCTCATAGACGATGGATCTCCAGGACTGATCAGTGGGTGCGGAGGTTAGTGAGATGGCCGCATGACCCACAGCGGCGGATGGAGACGGTGCAGTCGTGACCACCGTGTCGGATGGTCCCAGTTCCGACATACGCACACCACTCCAAACTGGAGGAGGAACTAGGAGGGAAGAGGAGGTGACTGTGGACACAGACGTGGAGGAGAAACGCTCCTCCACGGATTTATTCTCGATCAGCGTCGTGTCGGATAAATCCTCAACGAATTTCCCGTACTTCTGAGTATCGAGACTTTGTATTATGATAAAGTCTTTGGATTTCCCCTTCTGAATATTACTACTACTATATAACTCGTATGTATTAATCGTAACTCTGGAGCACAGCAAAGGCGACGAAGCCCTTCTCCCGCAGCAGCAGCAGCAGCAGCAGCAGCGGCAACAACAACAACAGTAATAGTAGTAGTAGTTCTCACTCTTTACCTCAGATTTTTTCCGTTTTTATTTTTTTCTTATTTATTTATTTATGAATTCAGATTTAGAATCTGAATTTGAATCTTTCTCCCTTCGAGTCCTTTCAGTTTTTTCCCCAGTTTTTCATGCACAGTAAGGGGGACGAGAAGGAATAGGACAACTACACGGACGGATTGAGAGAAGTTGTTGTGAAATGTTGACGCGGGCTGGACAGACTATTATACAGACGCTCCCCTTTCCCCTTTTCCTTTTGCTTCCTGGCTAAATTCCTGCTTGACAACTATTGAGCCAGGTTAGTGGAAGTGAGGAAGATGAAGTCCAAGTACAATTATTACAATTACAAGACGAGGGTGAGACTTGTGAAGGAACTGAACGGAGACTCCGTCGGTCACTGGATCTTCTCATTGAGCCGTACGAACGCACTCAACGTTTCGCTCTCTAGAAAAGGAACACAAAATAGCACGTTTTTCAATTCTCGACTCTCATTCATTTTATCCACATAACCTATACAACACATACTATGGGCATATGGACACATTCAAATTCACATTTTTCTACTCACAATTTCAAAGGAGGGACCTTATACTCTCTCCTATGAAACCCTTTACATTTCAACCCTTGAATTTACATTTCCATTTCTATGGAGTATGTACCTCACACAAATATTAGTTTGTTCTTTGACAAATGACAAAGCAAAAATACACAGGGGAATTCAGGACACACTCAATTGACATTTTTGCTGCTGGGGCTGGTTGGTTGCAGGGATTTGTAAGTCTATGACTATTGGTCTCGCTCCTCTGCCCGCCTATATGTATGTATGTGCACTGCCTATGTTAAAATGTAAAATCTAACGTTCACCATATGACGGTACAATGAAATGTTTGAGTTCGGGCTCTTCATTGGATGAGATGAGATTTTTGACATGTTTCGTAGCCCCTGCCTCAATCTTTCTCAGATCTCTTGTGTAGTTTCAGATTTATATGGTTTAAAAATTTGAATTACTTGATACTTTATATTCAACTGCTATCGGCATCCGCTTTTACCCATGTACCTCCTACCCCTAACAAGTCTCCACACTAACGATATCAGGAACGACTACTGTTCTGTTTTCATCCCTGTATGTACATGATGTGCGGTGGCTCGTTTCTACTTTTCTACGGCGAACACCTTGAGATACGTGTAGCAGAGAGAGAGAGAGAGAGATAGGCACTAACTAACACTCTGACGACGATGAGACGGTGAGTATAAATTGGAGTAATGATTTGGAAGGGCATGCACACCCCTTGAATGGATCGTCGTGAATGTATTAGGAGGGCAGAATGTACATTGGGAATGAATGAGGAATAAAATGATAAGTTATTGGGGAATGTGCAATAGAAAATCAAAATCAGACTCAAGACTCGCCAGTCACTAGTCAGTGTGAGGGTGTATAATAATATTTCCATCCAAATCAAAGATCAGAATCAGATCAAGTGGATGAGATGACGAAGTCGAAGTCGACGACTACTGGTACTGGGGCTGGTGGTGGGTGCACTGATTTCTTGTTAAAGCCTCGCAGTTGAAATCGCACTACAGGATTAAATTATAATTTACTACTCCATTCCACCATTTTTCTCTCTATAAACTACTGCACTGCTCATAATCCTCTGACTACTGAATAATACCCCAGACCAAAACGAAAATGAAAACTCGCCACACATTTTTTTCTTAATACTTTTATCAGCTTCTGTTTGAAGATTTTCCTATATGTATACTATATAGCTCTGCTATATTAGCAGTATGTTATGCGGAAAGATATACCTAGATTACGATGACATGATTTAAATCGTCATCCACACTTGAGTATAAATTGGATAATGTACATCCCTGTAGCATGTCCCGAGAGAATAGGCTTGTTAGGCCCTGCATCCTTTCGTTTCCTTCATTTGCGGACCGTACAAGACATAAGACGAACAACAAGGGCAATCAGTAGTACAAAAACAGATAAAGGAGACGGCAGACAAGGGGAAATCATATGAGGAAATCTAACTCTAATAACACTGGCTAATCGTAAGATATGAGAGCTTTACCCGCTCGCCCTTTTAATATAGGTGTTCACCATCATAAATTACAGGATTCAAATAGAGGGTAGGTATATGCGAGGAGCTAACAGTAATTTTGCAAAAGCACAGCATAGGCAAAACACTGTCATTACAGATTTTGCAAAATTGTTAAATTATGATCCTACATACATTTTCAAGAGGATGAAAACTTTTCATATTTTTAATTTACAGTTTTTAAAACGGGGTTTCCAATTATGTAATTATTAAGCAGTTAATTAAATATTTCTGCACATTTCCAAAAATACATAATTAAACCGTTTCATAGTTTTTAACTCTTAAAAAAATTGTAAGCTTAAAATTCATATACGATTTAAAAAAAGTATAAAATCGCAGTTTCATTACTCTGCAAAATGGAGGTAGAACATGGACAAGGAATTTTTTCTTTCTCAGCTTTTAAAAAATTCCAATTTGGAAAACATTTCACGTTTCCACCTTCAAAAATACTATGTAATAATCCCCCATGTGAGTCAGGCTCGTTCTGGAATGGGCTTGCTGTACATGTATTAGTCCGCGCGTAATTCATTGCTTAACTGTATTGACTGTATGTAGGTACTTATAGCATGTATGGGCTTGGTTTTGAATTTTGGGATTGGACTGAATGCTGAAATGTCCACTTGGAATCTTATAGGAAGACCAAAGTGAGTCCATAGACCAACACCATGCAGTACCAGTACCAGTACCAGTGCCAGTGCCAGACTAGCCACCAAACTCATAAATAAGATGAAGAAAATTTATTTTCACATAACTAAAGATCGATACAGGAGACGGAGAGGTATGTACTCTGACTGAGTGGAGAGATATATGCATATTTCCATGTAATTTTTGATAAGACGTTCAAAGTTCGACAACATCTTTGTGTTGTTTCCTCACAGCTTAACTCCGTCCCTTCATCATCATCATAATGCAAATAATAGAGTGAATATTATTGAGAAGAACGCGAACCTCGAACGGTTGCTTCTTGCTGATCGCTTCGTTTCTCTCTCTCTCTCTCTCTCTCTTTCTAGTCAGTCAGAGTCAAAAGAGGCTACCATAATACTTATTATCCTGCCGTGCTATTTCCTTCAAAGAGTCCCCATACCTCCACTACAATATATAATACACTACATGAAAATATGATATGAGATTGAAGGGACTTATAATATTAGTGCACATCATCTATTGTTGCAGGGCGTGGTTCAATTCTTTTTAGTTATACAGGGCCAGAGAAGACTGTCTTACATATTGTACAGCTCAGCTTACACTAGTTACATATATATGAGGATTTTCTCAAAAATGCATGACAACGCAGACTGCCGACTGCCGAGACAGAGATAGAGGCCGAGTGCTGGAAAAGACTAGGGAGAAAAAATCAGCTGATACATATAATATATTATAACCTCATGTATTGATCTAATTCGGACCACTCCTATTTTTTTCCCTCACTTCTAAACTGAGGAAGGAGACAGGGAACAGAGAGGTATGCTCTGAACAAGAGTATCTGTATTTTTATATGTAACAAATTTAGTCTATATATTCACATTTTTCTAATAATATATTACCAACTCTCGAGTTCTTGATTGTATTTTTGAATGGAGGAAAAGGGGAAAGTCAAGTTAAAAGTCAAAACTTAAAGAGAGAAAAAAAACTCATCTTCACTAAAGTCCAGCTCAACCAAAGCCAAAAAGGTGAGACTATTAGAATTGGATGATAGGAATTTTTTCAAATCCACCCGTACAAATATTCTCCTTCCAAATTATTTAAAATTCAAAATGTTACAGCTGTCTCCCCCATTTTTTCCCTCTCCTCTATCGTTTTTTGTTTTTATAAAGTTTTTCGAGTCGGTTTTACTCAGGAATTTTTGCACATTATTGTTATATTACAAGGCAAGGGGAAAAAAATACAAATGTTCGAGGGAGCACCAAGTCTACAAGTTAATTTTATGAGTACGATTATGATTATTATGGTTATGATTTGAATCACGGAAATGTTAATGCAATATTTTTTCTCCCAATGTCTCTCAACTTAAACACCTACAATAAAACTCACATTACTAATATTATGGTAGGTATATGGAAATTCCATTTAGCTTTTTGGCATTGGCATTGTAAAAATATTGTAAAAATGTCAAAAGTAAAACAAAAAAAAACAATGTAAAATTTTACACTTGAGTCATAGCTCTATGGCTGTGATAAGGGTAATGATAATGATGGAAATGAAAATGGAATTAGCTATATAACTTGTTGACTCTGACTTTGTTGTGATTTAACATGAGCATGTCATGAGATTTGAGAATTTTAGTCCGTTAGCATTAGTTCTCTTAATTTCGTATTTTTTCCCTCGTCTATTTTGTATTTCGTATTTTCTTTCCTCTCCTATACTTACTACGGAGCGGAGGCAGACAGACCTTACGTAATTTTCTGTGATGTGATGGGCAATGCGCAATGGCGAAGAAGTAATCTCTCTCTCTCTCTGCGTTGCATGTTCTGCCCTGTTGAAAAATTCTACATTATATTTTCACTCTAACCTCTCAGTCTCACAGTTCATGTCCACTACTCACTACTTGGACTGGAAAATGGAGAAAAATCTTTTTTGATGGTCTCATGGTCTTTTGGACTTGGAGTCTGGCTTGGAGTCATCATCGTAATCATCGGACTCAAAAGTCTCGAGAGGAAAGAACTGAGTTGCGAGCTGATGTGAAAGGGGCAATAATGGAATAAAACTTCATAAAAAGAGCAAAAACATACAAATGACCAAACCAAGTCCAAGAAATAATAAGAAGATCAGAACAGTTTTCTGTTTCAGTCCTCCGTCCCATGGTTATGGTTGGGGTGGTCTGTACATAATATTATATGTATGTCCACTTGTAAAAAAACAACAAAGCAGCTACACATTTTCTAAGTTTGCCAGATATCTTGTGTAAGGTATGAGAGACGAAGAGGAAAAAGACGAGAAAGAAAAGAGATAGAGTGAGCGAGAGACAGACCATTTTATCTGTCTGTCTGCCACACACTCACTCAACAAACTTTCAGTCTCTCTCTCTCTCTCAGAAAGTTGAGTATTCGAATTTGGTTTTCGTATGATTTGGTCCGCCTCACTGTCTCACAGCAGCACAGTGCATCCTATGTATGTACTACACGGAAGACTGTAAAGACCCACACAATTTAATACAACAAAATATCCTTGAAGACTTCTTCGAGCTTAAATGAGGAGAGAGGCAAAAAGACGGAATATTCACTGTACACATAGAGTAGAGACATTTTTATACTTACAAAAGTTTTTTGAAAACTTTTCTGTCTACGGAGACAGACAAAAAGTTCTACCGACTCCACACATGTGAATGGGAAGATATCGTAGGAACATTATTACGTATTACTCCTAAATCTTTTCTCCCATCCCCTTCCCTATACCGACTATATACTCGGGTTCATTTTCGATTTTTAAAACACAGCGGACAGTCCAAAAGGGAAAAATAAATGAAATCAAGACCCAAAAAATCCAACAAGGAAAAAATCAGAGGAATTCTTCTCAAATGTTCAATTCTTTAAATTTACCGTCAAAAATCATTGCCAAGTCTGTGCAGGCCCAAAAAGTATAATATAATGATATTATATGAAATTGTAAAATACATATATTATGAGTGGGGATGAAGGCATATTATACTGTTTTGTATTTTGCCTGTTTTTGCCTAGCAGGGCTATTGCCAGCGTCCGAGTAGTGAGTAGTCCGCACTTTTGTAATAAAGAAAAATGGAGGCAGATCTGTGTAGTGGAGATAGATAGAGAGAGAGAGAAGATGCAGAATTTTTCATTCCAATTAAGGGTGAAAATTGAAGGGCAGTGTTATGGCTCCAGGGTCATCTCTACGGTATTTTGAATGCTGATGGAAACTCTGTTCATTTTTTTTATTATGTACACGGATGCATTGAAATGGCCAGAGTGTCTGACTGACTGGAATTCGAATTTGAATTCGAATTCGACTGCGATGAATGCATTGCAACCGCGTAATGATGCAGAAAAAACTACCAACTGACGAACCTTGTGAAACTCATAAGCACACATCCATCCACACACACACAGCACATAATCACGTACGCTGTGAAATACCATGTAAAACATGGTCCAATCCAACGTGGAACATACATAATAGAAAAGAGAGGAAATGTGTAACCAAGTCAGAAGGGAAGCAGAGCTAAATTTGCCTATAGTTAATAATCGATATCGAAATGGAGATTGAAATTTGTGTACAATGCCTTATTGTGGACGGCATAATGGGAATTGAGACACGAATGGAAAGAATTAAAAAGACTTTTTTGACTGGAGCTGGAGCTGGAAATGTGTAGATTGAGAAAAGGAAAAAAGATTGTAGTAACATTTTACATCTCGTCTCTTCCATGATGAGGATGGTGGCTGTATATAGTGACCATAAGAAATAATGTTGGGTCACCACCCTTCAGTTTCTGTGTCTATATCCACATGCTATATATCTATTCTTTCTCTCTCTATTTTTTGTCAATCACTTCTATTTTTTTCTTTCTTGTGGCACACACTCACACAAGAACTATTAGTAAAAATGTCTATTTCGTACATGTTCCTATTTCCTATTAGTACACTGTACACCTATAACCCCATCCCATCCCGAGTCTCCGAGTCACATCACCATTACCATCACCAGTCACCAGGATCATCAAGAAGAACAACTCTAAAACTCTAAAAACTTCAAAGTTGTAAAACATCCATCTTATTTTTTCAATTAATATGAAGGAAAACGTCATCCTTGAACAAAAATGAAAACGAAAACAAAAAAAGAAAGACGAAAAGGAAACGAATATCTGGATGTCAATATTTTATGTAAGGTTACGTTTTCTTTCCTTCAACTTAAAAATGATCTCACTTCTTGTGGTTTGTAATGGTAATGGCAGTAATAGCCATGTCATGAGAATATACTCGAATGTTTTAGCGCGAATGATAGCGCTTGCTCCTAGCATCTGAAAATATTTTCAGACGCTTGCACTTATAGCTCAGACTCAGAAGCCTGTACTCATTTTCAGTTCTTAAACATTTCGAAGCATTAGCAAAGTTGAGTTCATTGGAATTTCATAAAATGCATTTTTTCATGAATTTTTGGATTTTTATTTGTTTTTTGGATTTTTGAAATTTTGGGTTGCAACATAAAATTTGTAAAATTCAAAAACTTCATCCTCTATTTTTGTACTTTGACTGTATATGTGTAATTATGGAGTGTACTGCTTCGGCAGTACTTGCAACTAACGGTATACAGTTGCCCCAAAAATAAAAATCAATATTGACAATGATCCGTGACAAGACTTTGAACAATCTAAAATGACTGTGCAGTAGATTGGAATTTACCTAATCTAAAACCTGATCTCCCCAGTGAAACTGAAGCACTGAGAACTTTAGGCAAATAGTAACATTGTAATTTGTTCGTTGTCGGTTAAATTAAAAATAGGAATACTATCTGTCAGTCTAATTTAAACCTCACTATCAGGATCAAATATCACAAATAAATTTCAAATACTATTTAGGTAGGTACTTATATTTGTAACACACTCATCTAAAAGTGTGAGACTCAAACTATTATTAGTCTGTACACTGCGGTGACTGGACTGACTAGTGATACACAGCTCTATTTTATGATACACATTTTTGTGTACACAGTGAAAGCAAACTACGTACGTAAATACGTATGTTGACTGCTCTTAACTTGCCGAGGGAAAAATCTGAATCCATCCCAAACTTTGAAAGTTTCAATTTGTTGGACTTGTAACTTGGACAGTGGTAAGTAGTAGTAAGTGGTAATCTGATAAGAGCCGCGACCGTAGAGAGGTTTCCTACATTTTTATGTCTCGTAGTCTCATATCTTAAGACTTTTTCGTCTCAAGGGAGACATGACATACGATGACATTTCCGAGACCAAGAACTTTTCCCCCTTTACCATAATAATATACCGTCGTCACCGTCAGAAACAGTGCAATAGTAATGGTGGGAAATTGTACATAAAAAGTTTTCAACTTTTTTGGTAGACTCTGAAAATATTATTAAAATACGGCCCAGGAGGACCTCTAAAATTGTTTTACTCGTAACTCTCAGCTATATGTGCGTTCTATGTGTGGACTCGGAGCAGTAACAGTAGTCAGCTAAAAGTTAGTCGAGAAATGTGGCTGAGCTATGTGAGGTACTAAAAACATATAGTGTTTCATTTGGGTTCAATGGAACGGTATAACATTTACATTTTGTGTGTGGACACAAGATCCGAGGTGATAACCCAAAACCATAACCAAACTATATGTAAAACCAAAGTCCCTGGTCCTCAAGTCTCAAAGTCCTGACACATTTAAATTTGAATCAATAAATAACATAGCCTATATAGCCTAGCAAATAGGGATGAAGATTGGACTGGAGATATATAAAGTTATATATTATTATGGGTCGGGTGAAGTATCTCAGCACTTGATCCGACTCGAGAAATTCATATAAGGAAAAAAATTGAAATATCCCTCCAAATGTGAAATATCCAAATATCGAAGAATCCAAAAAGTACGATGTGATAGTAGTATGTAGTAGGAGTAGGAGTAGTAGTACATAATAATAAAAAAAAGTTTTTTCTCACAATAAATGTTTTTTCCTAGTCGTCAAATCCGATCATGAATCTGTCATCAAGTTACACACACAAACCGCAAGTCATTTCGCATCACATGAAAAATGCTCAAATATCTGTACAATAATTGCATGCGTTCCAAATGAGTCCGTCCTCTACTCACATTCAGTTTGGAGTATAGTTGAGTGTATGGTAGTCAGTTTGAGTGGTCACCCGAAAAAGTTTTTATATTGTATATGTTTATAGCACAGTACTATATATATAAAATTATTTATTTCATATATAATTATTTATATCAAGCACATGAAAACGAATGGGCTTGTAACTTTTTTTTTGTTTTGTTTTGGATGTTCTTTTACACTCTCTATATATTTTCTCTCTCTCTCTGTTTCAATTTGAAATCAGAGCTGGAAGTCGTGGGCTAGTGAGTTTTTTTTTCCAAGTCTCTTTTTAAGGTTTCTTAAATTTTGTGTGTGTGTATCTTGACGTCGTGTCTTCTCTGAATGTTTACTTTTCAATTCACAACCACGGATTATACATGTGTGTTTATTTCATTATTATATATGGAGATGATTTTAGATTAATGAGGGATTTCCAATTTTTCCTCTCTAATGATAATTCTCTTCAAACTTATAAGTTTTTTTTGGAGTTTGTATTGAGTCGTAAATGGTTTAATGATTAGAGAGCCCTTACATAGAGTTCACAGAACAAATCCACAAATATCCATTTGAATTATTGTAAACCGGCTGAAGATTTTTTATTATTTTTTTTCTCAATTAAATCCTTTAATTTTGTAACTGGAATTGTTGAAATAATGCAATAAGCAAAATCAAACGGTAACCGAACGGAGTATAAATCACACTTATTTTTTTTTGTCACTAAACTTTTTTTTGTTTCCTTTGCTCATTTAGCAATCTCAATGATTCAACTGTTGCATGAATTTTTAAAAATAATTTTAAAGTTTGTCCATTGATTTTTGTTTTTGTAAAAAAAACTTTGAATTTTTGAGTTTTGATTTTTATTTATTCCAAGTGTTTGTAGTCACACACAAATTCCAGAAAATTCTGGAATAATGGTATTTTTCTTCTTGTTTTGTGTCTATAATTTGGCAATTTGAGTGCTGCTTCCTCTGGAATTGAGATTTGTACGAATTGTTTGAATAAATTGTATTTTTGCAATTTGTTTTTGCTAAGTTCACGAAAGGCAGTCCGTAATAAAGGTGTAGATAGACAAAAATAATAATAATAAATAATTGTGAAATATTTCTTGGAATAATTTAAAATACAGTTTTTTTTTGTCTTCTAATAATCTTGTTGTTGAGACTGTTTTGTAATGATTATAATTGGAGTTGTGGGTGAGGTTATTGTTGGAGACAATAATTAGAATAGAAACAATAATTGGAAGTGGTGGTTGTATAATAATTCCCTTGGAAGTCTTTTCCTCGTCCTTCCAATGAAATGATCCTAATGAGACTGATACTGGTTCGACTGTAGGATGGATGATCGAGTCCACTCACGTGTATTTCGTCTCTCTCTCAAGTCTCAGCTCAACTCATATGATGAGGATGAGGCTGATGATGAGCCGTGTGAAGTGAAGATGAACTAAAGGGAAGTGGCTCTACGGACGTAAGTATGTGTTTGAGAGATGATAGTTTTGGCTTTGACTCGATGATGATGATGATGATGACTTGGGTCTTGGTACTCGGCCACTTGGCTTGACTGCTGTAAGTAAGTAGAGATGATGCACACAGAGAGTGTAATAATATTACAGATTTCCAATGATGATTTTTCCCTATGGATTCGAAGGAGACTTTGACTCGCTTCGTCGTCGTCGTCGTAGTCGTCGTCGTAGTCTCGTATGCTGCTTTGTTTTTTGGTGGGTTGGGTTGATGATGTAGATGTTTTATAATGTTTCTGGTCGTACCTTGTTAGGTGTATGTGTGGTCAGATCAATGCTTGGATCAAAACTGAGAGGGGCTATGAGCTACGAAAGGATGAGAGAGAGGACGTGGACACGGGTTCTCCTGGAGGCACCTTGCCGATGGAAAATAGATAGAGATAGATTCACCTCTCAAAAGACGCAGAGACAGAGCACTCAGAGACGCTGCCAGAGCCCAAGCAAAGCAAAGCAAAGGCAATGGGATTGAAAGCCAACAGTTCTCTGCCTCACTAACCCTTGCCTTCTCTTTCAACCCCATTCACCCCCTCGCTCGCTCACTCACTCACTATCTCATTTAAAGACGCAGAGCCGTAGCAGCATTTACACTCCAATACAAAATACACACAATTTACCTGAGAGACTCAGAGCCACATTTAACCCTTTACTCTCCGCGTCATCATCACTGTCTCTGGCTCCTCCAAGAGT
The DNA here is from genome assembly GCA_949802685.1 of Dicyrtomina minuta. Taxonomy (NCBI): domain Eukaryota; kingdom Metazoa; phylum Arthropoda; class Collembola; order Symphypleona; family Dicyrtomidae; genus Dicyrtomina; species Dicyrtomina minuta. The sequence continues at coordinate 11,283,489 of OX461812.1, read as the reverse complement.
ACAGATAGTATAGTATGTAGTAGTAGACACTGTCCCCTTCTGTAACGCATGCATTTCCATCTCTATCTCTGTAGTATGTAGTCTGTCTCGGTCTCGGTCTCGGTGTGGGTCTCAGTCAGTCTCGGTAATGTTACTACAGAGGCAGACGAACGGACAGACAGACCACTATCAAATATATATGTGTGAACATGTAATATTATCAACATCATTTTTCTTTCTCAGAAAACTCAGAATTCCACCGATATACTTTTTATCGTTTTCATTATTTCTTACTCATCATCCTTATCGTGGATGGTAAGCCACCACGTTTGTCTGTGTAGCCAAAGAATAGGCCATATAGTGCTTTATACGTAACTGTTTGTAGGTACACTATATGCTTTGCAACCCTGCATTACCAGCCTCATTTCCATTTTCATTCGCACCTCACCATCCCCATCAAAAAGTACGTACGAGGGCAGACAGAGGAGACAGTGGAGTTGACCCTTTGATAGATTCCCGCATTTCGATGTATAAAATTCACCAGATATCTCTTCGTAGTGCATTTTTGTCTCAGGATTTTAGAACTCTAACTGGGACCTGGGCTTATCAAAGACGTCGGCAATAATTACGTAAGTATTTACAGTGTCTCGTGTTTCACCAAAAATGTAGGTACTGTGAACATGACGGGGACGGGAAGCTTTGAAATTTTATAAAATGAATAAAATAATATTGGTGTTGTTTTATTGATCTTTTACGAAAAATTTGGATAGTATGCTTTAAACGTCATTTTTACCTGTAGGTTAAAATAAAAAAGGAATAGCTTAGCGGATCGCGATTGCCTATTTTAGCGGAATTACTATTAGTATTGGAATTGCACTCTAGCTAAAGCCATGCCTCGTCCTTTTCCCGCCTTTATCTCCCTCATTTTCACTCTCCATTTATTTAATTATTGTTATATATTGCAGTAATACCTATTCATAATTCATCATGGGAAAAGTAAACTTTTGATTGTGATTTTGATTATGATTGTACTACTGTATGTAGGTCCCTGTGTAGTTTAGACTGAGGATGAGTGTGATGAGTCGTGGCTTGGATGGATTATGAATTAAGAATTAAGACTGAGCTTTTGAATGACATTTCAAGTATTTCGTATGTTTTGTATTTTATGAAGGCAAAAGGCTGAATGCAGAAAGCGCATTGTCATTTCACGTGTAATGAAACGAAGGGTTTTTCCCTCCTCTCTGCCTTTCCGCAATTCCTCATATATGGGACTTGGTTTCACATGTAATCCAAGTAGGTGTACGTAGGTATAGGTACCGACTATAGTAGTTACGTGGAAAACAAATTGAAGTAATAAATACAGTATTACAGCATAGCATTAGAACATTGTGTGCATAAAATTTGAGGGCTCGGGTTCTTTTCACTCACTTGTTGAATGATGTTGACTCTGCAAACAAACTAAACCGCTATTCTCTCTCAACTTTGGTAACGTTTTTTTATTATGACTTAAAAAAAAGGTAGATGTGGATTTTGCTCATACTTGGAACTTAGAATGTAAGGCTCACCTATCAATTTACTGATTAAATCAAAATCAAGCCAATACAAAAGACCATACAAATTCAGACACTCACAAAAAATCATCATCTTCATTTTAATTTTATACAATTTTTGAATTTTCCCTTGTTGAAAATATCCATTCATTGTGTGTCTTGTTCCCATGTTCACCATTCAATATTATGATGATGATAATTTCAATGAATTTTTTAATATTTATTAACTTTCCTTATAGTCCATAATATGTTCTGCTCAAGATTCAAAAACAATTACAAATCACAATACAATAGCATATAGAGGCAGAGGTTGACATGCCATGCGGCTATAAAATATGAAATGAATTGCAATCGTGCATTGGACGGTGGTCGGTGGTGGTTGGTGGACTGAACGGAGAAAAAAAGTGCGTCAAAATGTTACATGGAATGGAGTTGGAAACTTTTGAGAGATTATTAGAATTTCGATGGTAAATTTTAATGATAATGGGAATGGAAAATCAATTTTTATACAAAAGTAAGTTATTGAATTATGGAATAATCTATAGTAGTATGCATTCAATTCTATAAAACTAAAAGGTTTATAATTTACTACTACGAATTATGATTACGAGTGCAATTATAGGAGCGTTCATGAGGCTCATACTGATAAGGTTGAGTTGGCTAAAGCTGTGATTACGTAGTATAATAAAGACGTCTTGTAATTTCGATACATTTTATCTACTTTCATAATAAGCTTATAACTTTTTCTGAGGACTTTTCCAGCACACATTGATTGTACCATAGCCGCTTTTACCCTCCAAACATTGCATAATTAGGTGATGGCTAATTACTTGTGTACATAATAATTATTTCGTCCAAGTCCAAGTCGTACATTAATTTAACCCATGTTGTAACCACATGTTGAAAAAAATTCAAATCCAATATAAAAATCGCCTATCGGTACCTACATATACAAAAAGGTAGGCTCTACCTGTAGCAATAGCAATAATTTATTTGGTAGGGTTTCAATCCGCAGTGCTCCATTTATTATTACCAGTGTATACTCTTGTTATGATTGCTACACAATCAATTGTTCATGCAGACGGCATGAATTCATTCATTGTTAGACTTGTCGGCGGTGCGGTGTGTGTAAGAGAGAAAGAGAGAAATGCTTTGGGAAAATGCAAATACTGGTTAAAGGTTGGCAGGGTATTTTATATACACAGACAGAGTCAAGTCAGTCAGTGAGACTGACGAGTGAGATCCACGCGTCCGAGTCGATGCCAAGATCGAGACTCGGATGTGGCGTACTCTGCATATCTGTCGAACCAATGCAATGCAATGCCAGCGAGCCAATGAGAGATAAAAAAACAGCCCTCTCTTCTGCCTCTGCACAGTCACAGTCACAGTAGAGCACACTTTTCTACTATTAAACCCATTATGTATATCCAATCCACAACCAGGGCATTCTATGGGCTATGCTATATGGCTCTTCGTGTTTTTCTTATATAGAACCATATTATCAGTCAGCGTGTTTAAATAAGGAGGGTCTCTCAAGGAAAAGAAGACCTTATAGCTTTGAAAGAGACGGGCTACATGTTGTAGAATGTAGAGTGTTTAGATTTGGCTCTGGTTTTTTCTGTCCCTTGGAGAGTGTCGGTAACAGATGAGACAGGAGAGAGACACGGATCCTGAGGAAGGGACTCGGAAAAAAGGTAGACACTGCCTATTATTATATGAGGACGGCAGGACAAGGAAGATGACGGAGGGTAACGCGCTCTCGGTTCACGCTTCCCGTCAAGCCATCTCCACGATATTACCAACCACCCTATAAGCTTGTGTACTAGATACATAATATGAAAGGTCCAAAAAAACGTGGCAAAAAATGTTGTAAAAAGGAGCGTGATATAAATGTCCCATTGTTGAAGTTTGTTGGAATTAGATTTGGAAGTGGAAGTGCCACACAGTCAACGTCAACTCCCAACGTCCCAACTCCCAAGCCACTTCCACATCTCATCATTGCCCTCATTACTTTATTATGTATCTGTCCAGTGCATACATAAACTATGCATTTGTCAAATAGGTAATTGAAAAGAGACCGTAGTAAACTGCACACTTGTGTGTGGTGTTTGGTGTTTCACAGAATATTTTCTAAATGGAAGGTATAGGCGTATAAAAAAGTTGGGCTATGCTATAGGAGTGGTACCGGCATCGGCATCGGCATCGGTATCGGCAGTGGCATTCCAATTCATTTTAAGGATTGTTGAGCATGAGAGGGAAGAGTTATAAAAAAAATAGCATAAAAATCATATAGGCTCACTCATCCATATCATTATCATCATCATCATCCACAAGTCACTTAATCTCTTGCTAACTAGTGAAAGCAGAGAAAGCCTTTAATTTCCATGAATTCATCCACTAACCACATCCTCATCCCTTTTAATTCTCTTGAGCAAAAGGTTTAGCATTCAGCGAACCAACAAACCAACTCCTACGCGACGAGTCTCAGTGCCATAAGCCAGACAGGAGACACACAGCATGTGGATATTTTTTTCTTTTACATTATTATTTATTTTTCATATTTTACCATAACCATACTCCTGACTCCTGGCTGTGTAGTATTAGTCATAGCCACGATTGTGACCATAGTATTTAAATTTAGCATGCAATAATTTAAGATCCCTACACATTGCATCACATATAATATCCTGAGTGAAGAACCAAAATGACCCTTATCCAATTTAAGTTACAATCAAAATGAGCTATGTCATAAAAACAAAATGAGAAACATGAGTAAAATATTAATTACAAGTTTTTGAAAAGTGTAAAATGTTCTATTTACATTTATTTAAAAAGTTTAAAATGTTCTATGTAAGTAGGTACATGTTTTTGAAAAAGTGCCAAATTTTCTAATTCCATGTTTTTGAAAAGATGCAAAATGTTCTAATTCCATGTTTTTGAAAAGTGTAAAATGTTCTAATTCCATGTTTTTGAAAAGATGCAAAATGTACTAATTCCATGTTTTTGAATAGGTGCAAAATTTTCTAATTCCATGTTTTTGAAAAGTGTAAAATGGTCTATTCAAATGCTTTCAAGACACATTTGAATATTTTTGTAGATAGTGGATATTGTTTTTAGCTACAAATGGATATGGGTCATTTTGGTTCTTCACAGACGATATGATATCTCCGAAGAATACAAAGTGCAAAAGCAGAAACAGAAAAGATCCAGTCTGAGTGTATTTCTTTGCTTAGCTAAAGTGCCCACCTTTATCTTATAGGTATGTACCTCCTTGGATTTGATTAAATAACCATAATACCATAATACAACGAGGACAAAATCACGACTATCGTATTCGTTTTCGTCTATAGCTATTATTTCTATTGCTATGTTACTCCTGCAGCAGACTTTTATACTCTAAATCATGTAGTGTGTAACATGGCACGCGAAAAGGAAAACGGATGGTAACGAAGAACGAATTGAGATAAATAATCGTGCTCAGGGTCCATCTGCGTACCTACACACACCTGTGCAGTATACTATGTATATGTGCGGTCGCTCACTAACAAGACTACGAATAGTAGGGATTTACTTCGTAGTTCGTAGGTAGGTACTTATATTTACATATAGAGGTTTGGAGGATTTTCAATTGAATTGATTAGCTCAACTTCAACTTAGCTCTTGCTGTTATACACACAACTACAACAGGAACGCTTGCCCAAGACATGTACTGATAATGTAGGCACTTTTGTCAGAGTTTAAGTTGAGTGTAATAATAAGCCAGACTCAAATATCGCCAACTTTTGTAAAGCTGTAGAGAAAATGACATATAGCTAATCATAAATTTGAATTTGCATAAATATATACTGTATTCAAATTTGAAAATGGGCAAATGGGCAAATGGGAGAGAGACACAAAAATGATACGAGTATAAATAAAGTGAAAAACTTTGTATCATTATTGATTTGAATATTTTGGAGCCGTGCCATAGTGGCCATCGGCGAGTAACTGTAAGGACTAAAATAAAATTTGTGTATACTCAAGTTTAAAACTTGAGTGTGGAACGGTCGAACCTATAGACATGCATACGGAGGAGACGAGGGAGAAGGAGCGTCTGTGTCCACCACTGCCGCCACCGCCACCACCACCACTGCACTACCACTACTTATCATTAACCTTCTTTTTATCAGTATTTATATAGGTACAGAAGTTTGCAAGTATTTAACTTTAGATTTAATATAAGAGATCATTATTTGCCTACAAATTAAAATCCTGTTATCAAATTCAAACCCAAACACAAACTATCCCCAGAACCAGAACCGGGACCGAAACCAGCACGTCAGCTTCTCAGTCTTCGTCACGTGCGCAGCTTCAGAGTCTCACGTTTTGATTTTAACTTTGCTTTTAAGTTTAAAACTTGTTGTGTGCGTTGTTTCATTAGTTACTTACGGCGTACGCGTCATAAGCTCTCATGTGTGTGTGTGTGTATTAATAATTATTTTATCGTGAAGGGTCGGACTAAGAATATATTGATACAGCAAGCGCTGTGGTAAAGTTATACGCTACAACGCTACACATGCTAACAGCACAAAGTACAAAATACAAAAATACTACACAAGGAATTTCATTAAAATATGAAGGAAATAATAAATGTACATTTTGCTCTGTTTTAATGCATTGTACTTTGGGCTGTAGCCCATTGTGTGGCATTGTATTTTGTATTGCATATTGTTGTCCGTTGCAGTGCTCATACATTTCATTAATATTTGTGAAGCTAAAACGTCTGTTTTTGTGTAGTGTTGTGTATCGATCACAGTGGGGTAGTGGTACGTTTGTCTTGAACAACAACAGCTTACCTGTGTCTCTGTGTGGCACGGTAACGTGAAGTAATATTTATGCATAATTATATCCACTTATTTTACTAAATATCACCTGTGAAGAATCAAAGGGACCCAAGTCCAGCTTTAGCTAAAATTAAAATGTACTATCTACACAAAGTAATAAAATATCATCGCCCCAAAAGAATATAGCTGGAACTTTTTACAATTTTCAAAAATGTGTAAATAGAACATTTTACACTTTTCAAAAAACATGTAAAGAGAACTTTTTACACTTTTTGAAAACGTGTAATTACAACATTTTACACTTCTCAAAAACATACAAATAAGAAATTTTGCCCGTTCCCAAAACTCGTAATTAACATTTTACGCATCTATATCATTGAATGCTTTTTTTACACAGGTCATTTTAATTATAGCTTAAATTGGATATGGGTCATTTTGCTTCTTCACAGATTATATAAGTATATTCGCTTGCTTTAAATTCGAACTGCCTTTGAGGCTTGAGGCTCGTTTAATATCATAGCCCCGGTCCTAGCCACAGCGTCATGATTGTATTACATTAACAGATGTACCTACATGTGTATGTAATACTCGTATACAATTAGAGAAATATTGGAATAGGAAGTAGTAACACCCAAAGATAATAAGACTTTTAAGCCAGCGGAGTCTGCAGTCTCTGTCCACCCGCATTCGTCTGTCCGTCTCTAGTACTATTATTTATGATAATGCTGATAAAGGGAAATAAAGGGGACAATACAGAGAATGGATATGAAGACATTCGAAGTTTTGGATTTTTTTAAAAGTTGTATTGTCATCCCTCATTCCATTTTGTTTGAGTTCGTTTTCGTATTCTTAAGTTTTTTGGAGCGTCGTGGATGCCGGTGCCGGTGCGGTGTTGGGTGACATCTTCTTCACACTCCACTCACTCGATCCTTTCACACATTCTTTCTCTGACATTGTAATGCACCTACCTTACTCTTATTCATATTCCTACAGTTTAAATTTCATCTCTGCATCATCATTTAAATGTCCTACGAATAGAGAGCAAGAAGAGAAACATTGACAATACCGAAAATAGTAAAATGTGTATGAAGATTAAATGGAAATGGTAGTGCAGAGGCAGTGTATGTTATTTTTGTTATTAATCTGTGGGCTCCTGGCAGGGGCGGGCCTAGAAGTATTTTCTGGGGTGGGCAGTATATACATTGTGAGTAAAGAATCAAAATGGTCCATTTCAAATTTAAGGTGGAATTAAAATGAGCTATGTCAAGAAACAGCTGCATGACATTAGATGCGCAAAATGAGAATTACGAGTTTGTTGAAAAGTATAAAAATTTATATTTACATGTTTTTGAAAAGTGTAAAATATTATTTTTAAATGTTTTTGAAAAGTGCAAAATATTATTTTTAAATGTTTTTGAAAAGTGCAAAATATTATTTTTAAATGTTTTTGAAAAGTGCAAAATATTATTTTTAAATGTTTTTGAAAAGTGCAAAATATTATTTTGAAATGTTTTTGAAAAGTGCAAAATAATATTTTGAAATGTTTTTGAAAAGTGCAAAATATTATTTCGAAATGTTTTTTAACAGTGCAAAATATTATTTTTAAATGTTTTTGAAAAGTGCAAAATATTATTTTGAAATGTTTTTGAAAAGTGCAAAATATTATTTTGAAATGTTTTTGAAAAGTGCAAAATATTATTTTGAAATGTTTTTGAAAAGTGCAAAATATTATTTTGAAATGTTTTTGAAAAGTGCAAAATATTATTTCGAAATGTTTTTTAACAGTGCAAAATAATATTTTTAAATGTTTTTCAAAAGTTTAAAATATTATATGTACATTTTTTGTGTGTAGATAGTAAATTTTGTTTCTAGCTAAGGATGAATGATTTTGATTTTTCACCCCTGGATTCGCGCCTGACTCCTAGTGTAGGCACTTATGACAAGTGCAGGCACAGTCCATTGACTGACGACTCACACTGACCGCAGTTCAGAGTTTATTTCTATTTCTATACATGCGTAGGCATCTTTAATCTACAATCTACATCCTACTTCCTACACTATACTATGTTGCATAGCCATGTAAAACAGCGTACAGTAAAATAAATATTCCAACAAAGACTATACAAAGTGAGGCACTCACATTTTGATTTGAAATTTGGACAACAACAAAGTTGTAACTTGATATATGGACAGCTATAGAATGGACATGGACGGTGACGAAAGACATGAGAGAAACAAAGATATAATATGCTACTGTCCTTTCGTCGGAGGTTGGACTTGGACTTATGGACAAGAAAAACTATTAGTACCATGGCACTCTCATACATCATACAAGTCATATGATATGCGTGTAGCACTGGGTACAGATACATATTTGCATAGTGCAGCCTATTCATTTTTACTATATGCTACACACTCTGCACCTTACTTCCATCCATAATGTTCGTGTTCCAGGTGTGGAAAAAGGAAACCGTGCGAAATAAAAATCCGAATTTTGTAGGTATGTACCTAATACAGTGTTATGTGCATAGTACAAAATAACATTGAACTCTCGCCTTTGGAATTGATGCTTGAATTAATTGTTAATGCATACTGTGTACTATGTAGGTTACAAGTATTATGCATGGCTACCATATTGTCTGTCCCTTATCAACCCTCGCAATAATAATAAAAATGGATATGTCTTAAAGAGTGGATTAATAAAATGTTTTTTTCACACATTCTGCCCCGCACTCAATAACATCATTATTATCATACATTGAATTTATATTGTAATTGTAATTAATGTAATATATATATTGTTAAAAGCCCAACATAAATGTATGTGGATAGGTTACAATTTACTCTATGCCGATTTACTACATTTGATTTGCAGATAAAGGTCAATTATTGTTGTTGTTATTTTGAGGCCTCTGTTAATTACATATACATTTTTTTTCGCATTTCCATTGTATGCCAAGTAATGGAGGGAGGTATAGTAAATCTGCTCAATGCAGTACCAGTACCGTATAGTCACATAGTGCAATAAGAATTGAGACTGATCCTGTCGAGTGCATTATTAATTAGTTGCAATGTCTAAAAGTCTGAACACTTTTATTTGCCTCCTGTCTATATTTATGTTTATCAGTCCAGTAGTGATTCCCATTTCCCATAATATCTCAAGTACTTAGCCGCCGTACGAGACAAGAATAGAATTTAAAATGCATTGAAGGTAATCGCAGAACAGTAGGCACTTACCTACCGTGTGTGTGTACTCTATAAACAATGAGGATATATATAGAGAGGAAGTTAAATTCAAATTCTCAATATATCCAGAGAACATGAAGAAAAAAAAACAATTAGACAGGAAATTTTGTATTTCAAACTTTGTTCAAATCCATGTAGTTTGTCTCTATTCAGTACGAATTTCCAAAGTGAAACAAAGAAAAGAACAATGGAGTGTCAAATAAATCTTTAGACTACACCGTCACTCCACTTCATAAGACTTTGATCAATGCTTTCAATTTACAATATTTTCCACTAATAGATTTTAACTCTATTATATTCTTATGTGGAGAAATACAGCGCCAAGAAAAAAGGGAGTACCTACCATTACCAACTGCCTACTCCAAGAAAAGAATTTAATCAGGAAAAATAATGTATAATTAAATATTATAAGTTAATTATACGTATGGTTTAGATAATATAATTGCTTACACAATTTTACTGTGAAAACATGTAACATGTGGACTAAATCGAAATCCCATCTTCCTTTTTCCCGAGAGCTCTCCACACATTTCAATTGTGTTAGTGTGTTTTTCTATTATATATGACTCATTTGCTTCACTTATATACATGTGTTACGGCGCATATACTACTTCTGTGGGGAGTATAGTAGTAGTGAGTATAGCGCTATGTCATAAAGATGGTAATCAAAAAATTATTTTTTTTCCACAATTTTTCTCAGCAAACAATAAAAATGACTCAAGGTTGTCTGCCCGTCCCCGTCCCTTCGGTTTCAAGAGAGTTTCAATGTTTCTTCCTTCAGTATTTTCAATGCAATGCAAATACAAAATACAATTGAGTACTAAAAATTATGTAGAATTAAAATTAGCTTCCAATAATAACAATACCACTATGTACCTACCTATCTAGTTGCCGGCACTACTACACTCGATCAGTTCATACCTCTCCGGATTTCTCGGGAAAATATATCGCCATACATTCGACTTCGACCATTTGAATTATTGTGCTGTTGTTGTTGTTGGTTTGATATTGATGGGGTAAACTGTGTGCATACAGAGACTCAAGTGAAACAATAGAACCAGGATCACAAGTGACGTCAATTACTTTACTATAGCGCGTAAAAAAAATTAAATAGAGATGTTTCTGCATAATATGTATGAAAGCATATGTCTCTATACCTATAGTCATAATGATCGGATATACACAGTGGAGGAGTGAAGCAATGAATAAATTGGAATGGTTGTTGGATGTGAAGTAAAACTGTATGATTTTTCACGATTAATTATATTTTGTAGACGCTTTTAAATGGGAAAAAGAACTAATTGGTTGTGAATTTGTAAAAATCGTCCCTGAAAAAAATTATGATGCTTGTATTCTCTGCTCAAAAGTATGTACGTGTGGTTGTATGTCTGCGTTGTTTTTGTATAGGACGAAAATTTATATTGAAGCGTTCGACATGGACATGGACATGTAGGTATGGACATTGTATTAATTGTTTAAACAATTTCCCTATATATTTCCATTTAACTGGTGATATCAGTAATGATAGCAATAATGATAAGAATAGTATAGTCATAATGACGGTTCTTTATCTCCAAGTCCTCTCCCTCTGTTTTAGTTATACGTTTTCAAAATTTCAATTTCATTATTGACAAAAAAAGTGTACAATTAAAAGTGTACCTTGGTGCAATTAGTTGTTTTTTTGTGCTTTGGATTTATTGGGTTGGAGTTATACGGACGGAGCTAAATCACCGGCAGTGGGAATCTGGGAATATGACATGAAATTAAATGAGGGAAAATGAAGGAAGTGTATGTATGTAGGTAGGTAGACAGCCTCTCTGTGGTTTGGCGGAGTGTATTATATATATTTTTTATACTAGTATAGGTATAGTCTGTCTCTGATTCTGTCCGTTGGTGTAGTTGTATGATAGGAGGTGCTGATACTGAGAGACTAGGACGGTACGGTCACGGTTACACATGTTGCTGTTGTACACATAGGTATACAAGTTACAGTGGTTGTTATTATATGATGATATTGTGGTGATGCCTATTTGGCATTTGGTCTAATCTATCCCCATTTCCTATTATAGAGTCTAATGGCTTATTAAAAAAAAATCTATGTTGAGCGCATATAGTAGATTGGCTGGTATTTATTAAGGAGGGTGGCAGACTGTAGTATGTACATAATAAAATGAAAGAACAAGGCGTACACCTTATACTTGTATAGACACGTCATAAATATACATATTATACATCTATAGCTGACTCAAGTAGGAGACTAACTGAGTGACTGAGCGATGCGTTGAAAGGCTCAAGTTAGAGAGATGGAATAAAAATTGAAAAAGCGTGGGTATGTGCCCCAAGGAATCTCAACATTTAAAGGATTTATGACATTAATCCCTTATTTCAAATTCAGATTGGGATTTGCAGCGCTGCACAATTGGGATTTGGAATTTTATCATTTTCAAGTTTAATGATGACGCCGGCCGGGCCGGGCCGGGGCAGGCAAGCTGTGTTAAGTGCCAAGAGATAGATAGGGAGAGATCACAAGCTAAAACAATCCAGATACATACATTACAGTGCAGGGGAGATAGGATATATGATACGACGTGACATGACATGCTATGGTAATATGAATCTATTGCTATTCCAATTCCAATTCGATGACACAATACAAAAAATACAGTGCCGTGCAGTCTTTTACATATTATGAAATCTGTACAATATTAAGTAAGTTCCAACACACCTGTGCATAATATTATGTGCATACTTGATATAGGTAACTTGTAAGGTTTCCGGCATTACTAATAGTCCCAGCAACGTGGCTTTATTTTTTTGTCAATTTTTGCTTTGGATTACATCAAATTTGGGCTACAATCGTGTCTCATGCAAGGAACCTCAAAGTTAGTATTTTACTGCGTACGACGTAGAGAAGAGGCGTAGAGTGAAGTGTGGTAGGCAAAAGAAAGTTTGGAATTTAATAATTATTAATTATTTTTTAAAAATTTACTGTGCGTCACATGTGGTTCTACTGATACTGAGATTCTTCAGTATTTTGCGAGCAACAGTTTAGAATTTTGACTTTCGTCTAGGGTAGACATAGCGCCAGAGCCAGAGCCAGAGCCAGAGCCAGTGCCAGTGCCAAGATTATTTCTACACGAGCCAGGTACTAGGTACATATGGACATCTCCACATAAAGTACACGGAGGTTCGTAACATGGTAAAAATAATGTAGGTGCAGTGTAGAATTGAATTTAATGAGAATAAATTCACGCTGTCAAAAAATTCCGACTCGAAATATCCAAAAGCTTAAACATAGAACTGCACGCGAGGAATGAAAACGATCAAAAGGAAAGGATGGACGATGATCCAGAGACCAGGACCAGGACCAACGTCAGCACCAGACCAGATAAAAAATTTATTCCTTCTACACTGCGCACAGTTATAATTCTGCACATTATCAACCCCATAGTAAGGTGAGGTCCATTGTTATTTTGGTATATATGTACATATACGTAGGACGGAGAATCTTCTGGCTCTGGCCAAGCTTTGATTTTTGGTATGACATGATATGGTTTAATGCTCAATTCAGTTCAGCTTCAGTCTCGTAACTCCATAAATGTAAATACCTACCTACTTATTCAAGCTCAAAATTTAAAGGCAGAAGAGTGGAGAAGAAGAAGTTCAAAAAAAAATACAGATGCGATATAATTTCAGTTTGGTTTGGTTTAGGTTTGAGGTCGATCTCAACTTGATGATGATGGTCTTGATGAGAATCGTGAATAAGGAAATAATATGGATTTCCTCCACACATCTCTCCATCTTCTGTCTACAGTCTACGTCCACCTTCCCAATACTTTTCCCATTTATTTCCCTCGCTCACTCTCCTCCTCACATCGTCGTGCCTTACGCATTTTCTAAATTCAATCTGAGTGAGAGAGCTTAGAATACCCATCGCATATAAAACATAGGTATAACTTCGTCCAGACGGACAGATATGTGCGTCCTATTACATATGAGTAATGAAACTACATAATATTCTATACAGCATACAGTAGATTGTGGAGAGACATAAGGAGATTAGATTAAACTTACGATTCATTATTCATTCAGTAATTGTGATCTCAGCACGTAAGTTTATCGCGTAGTTATTTTTGCTTTTTTTGTGCAGGTAGACTATAGTATGTATCTCTAATGTAATATCCCATGTAATTTTCTTTTTAATTTTTTGAACGAATACGAGCATTATAAAAAGTACGAAGCGTATGTACGAATGCATGTAAACGAAGATGGGATTAAGTATTTTAGAATATTAGAAATGCATAAGTACGGAAGTTACAAGCACTCATGTAATCGCAGTGTTCATATTATGTGGTGTACGTGCTTGTAGAATGCAGAGGCATGCTATGCAGTATTAAGGTTGACTGAATCCTTTAGAGTTTGAGACGGAAAGCGTAAATACTGATATCGGATGTGGAGACAGGTCCTGTGTATAGATTTGATGCGTCAGGATGACATTGATAATGCTCCGGAGATGTAAAGGAATGGAGCTCCTGCTCCTGAGCCTGGAGAACTGGTTTGGAGCCCGAGAGAGTGAGAGTGTCGTGTATGCAAATGAGTAGCAAAAATAAAAATGCTCTCAATAGAAAAAGGGGAAGTTCGGCTTCGGTGCAAAGTTGAGAATAGACCGCAGGGGAGATGTGTGCTCAACTCAGAACTTTCCCATGAAATCCAAGTAGTAGATGACCAATCCAAAAACTGACCCTCTTTCTTCCTGTTTGTTCCACAACGTAGTACTCACTATTCCATTAAGCACTACAGTACAGTACATTACACACTACTCATACATGGTATATCCATATGACCCTGCACCCCAGCCCCAGTCCCGTATTTACAATAAAATTATAAAAGATTTATGTAAATATTGCATGGACACATTATCTTGAAATTCTATACATATATATATATATAGCAGAATGTTCTTTTGAGCATAAAAGTTTTCCACTGACAGTCTACTACGTACAACACTGTGTATATGGTTTATTAGTGGAATGAATACCATGGTCGCTGTCTCGCATGAACTTCGTAGCTCTCCTCTATTTCTATTATATTCTTGTATTTATATTTGTCTAGCCGCGATTTTATGCCTCTTATTCACCTCACTCACTGTCCCTCGTTTTCGTTTTCGTTTTCATTTTCATTATCGTCTTCTCTTTCAATTTGAGGAATTAAAAAATGCGTTTCTGTAGAAATTGAAGAAGGGCTACAGACACACACACAAAACATAAATAAATCCTTCACTTCCTTCGTCCGTCATTTTACAGGAGAGAGTGAAAATACTACAAATAGGTAGGTACCATATAATATACGTCGTAGTCGTAGGTATATCATATAATTGCATGGGTACCTTTGCCTTATATCAAGAGTGAGGAGCCAAGGGCTACTATTTGATTTACATGTAGGTAGTTAGAATACGAGGTCGAAACTTTGCCTGGAAAGATACGTATATAATGAGGCGTACATGCTATATCCAGAATCATGGACACTTGTGTGATCATCATCATCATCATCATTCCCCATGGCCCATGAGACTTCAGCTGCCCTTTCGACCGACCGACCGACACCGACCAACGAGCAAATCAAACGAAAAGAAAACCAAGACGTGTTACATGGAGAGAGAAAAAATCAAATTTTTACAAATTCATCTCAACAAACAAAACTCCTCAGAGTTTCGTAATCGTACTCGTAATCGTAATCGTAGTGGTAGTACATAGTGCTTATAGCGAATATATGAGGGGTCACGTTGCAAACGCCGTGCCGTAGTCATAGCAATATAGTACCCATATGCATAGTTCATAATCTCCATAGCACTATCCTAACGTTTACCTACCTATATGCTAACGGCTCGTCCTTCGTTTTCCTTATTCCTGATTCCAATGGCAAAGGCAAATGCAAAGCATTACGCTTAGGAGAAATGAGGAGAGACAAAAAACCGTAGCGTAATAATAAATCTTAATCCTCGTAAAGTACCTATGAGGATTTTCCTCTTGTTTCAAACTTTCAACTATATGAGTACCTATAGTAGTACCAGTACCATCTTATATAATGTGAGTATAGGTAGGCAATGCAATCCGGGCGGAAAAAATATACAATAGCAAAGACTAATGCAAAGGGTTATAAAATAATTATTATATTGAACATGGAACTGCACTTACAAACGGACAGAATGAGAAATTCTTGGATATTTTTTTAGTCGATTCTCTGGTTCTGTAAAGTATAATATAGTAAATATTGTAGGCAAATAGTAAATATTCACTGAATTTATTTATTATTATTAAAATATGCGATTTTTATTGCTATTATAATGGCTCCCATCATAATCCTACATATCTGCATGGCATACGTAGCATGCATGGAGGAATCAGCAATCAGCAGTTATGTCAATCAGGGTAATTTCGAGTAGAATAATACAGCATTTATTTGTAGAACGTGCATCGCTATTTTTAACTGTATTAATTACAAGTTTTTAAAAATTGCAAGGTATTCTACTTAGGTACTTGTTTTTGAAAGGTGCAAAATGATCTATTTACTTGTTTTTAAAAAGTACTTTTTCTATTTACATGTTTTTGAAAGTTGCAAAATGTTCTATTTACTTGTTTTTAAAAAAGTGCTAAATCTTCTATTTGCATGTTTTTGAAAGGTGCAAAATGTTCTATTTACTCGTTTTAAAAAAGTGCTAAATTTTCTATTTACATGTTTTTAAAAAGTACAAAATGTTCTATATATACAATGTTTTTCAAAAGTGTAAAATGCTTATTTAAATCTTTTTGAAAAGTACAAAATGTTCTATTTACAATGTTTTTCAAAAGTGCGAATTATTTTATTTACATGCTTTTAGGATCATCATGTTTTAGTTAATTTGTAGATAGTGCATTTTGTATTTAGCTAAAGGATATGCATTATTTTGATTCTTCACAGACGATATATAAAATAGCCTTATTTTAATTCGAGTGTAAAATACACACAAATAAAAAAAAGTAAATTCAGGGAAAATTGACATATGGACGTCAACAACTGCCTACAATCCGCGTAAAAAGTGAAGCAGATCCAAATTATAAAAATAGTAAATGAAGAAAAGACAAAAGAAAAAAGATATTTTTCCTCTCTAAATTGTGGGTTGTAGTTGTATGTAGTTGGTGTGGACTAAGGATGGAGGAAGGAGACATAGTTGGTGCTTACTACTAATTCATTGTCAGCAAGGGAGTCAGTCCCTGTACATATAGCCCTGCACTACTAATAACAATGATAATGATGCCGTTTCTGTGCTCTGAGACGTCCAGTGGTCTTACGTACAGAGCCCCTTTAAATGACTCAAGTGTAAGCGAGGATGATGATGGGGTCTCAGTTGTCCGTGTAAACAGAAGATGTTCAATAAAGAAAATGAATCACGTTCTTACATTCTCCACATTATCATTCCTTGTTACAATTTGAAACTTCCGTTTCCAACACTACAATTGAGATCTAATTTTCCTAATTGCTCTCTCCCATCCCCTCTCCGCCATATCTTCCGTCGCTCCACGTTTACGTTCAACGTAGAAAGAACGTCTCACAGTCTAGGAACAGGTACATAAGTACCGGTACCGGCACCTGCACCGGCAAAACACTAAACACTGTGAGTTACTTATAGTAACGCTGACAATATAGGACTGGACGCGGGAATATAGCTGTGGCCAAAAGGCTCAGAGGTACACAGATTGTTGCTAGTTATTGCTACTATTTAAATTGCCATTGCGTTTGTATGTGCCCTGATATGGTTTATATATGGATGTCTATATGCGTCTCCTAATCAGGCCAATGTAAAGGTAATTTTATACATTGTGTGTATTATTATGGTGCAGGGATTAATTGACTACATGACTTGATTTAAGTTAAAAACCCTTGTTTCTATTTGAAGAGTTGAAGAGCAAAACGGGTCAAGTCCATTTTTTTCAAACACGAGATTATTTTTCATTACGTGTGTATTGTTCAACTAGATGCGTTATGCGTTACTGTGCTGAATAGTAAATTTCAAAACTCGCCTAACGATATTTTTTAAAATTATTACCTAAAATTTCGTTTTTTGGCACAACAGGATAAGTCCACCTAAGACAAGGATTTCTGATTAAACTTTGGTTTTCCAGTACTTTCGTAGTTTGTAGAAGGCATTAGGCAATTGCCGTGCGCAAATTGTTTTATGTAAGAAAACGTTTAAAAGTTAGAAAAGTTTGGTTTCACTCAAAACGATTAAAATTTCATCTCACGGACTTTTTACACTCCATGTTAAGTCTGATTTTTAGGAAAAACGGAAAAAGTCCGGAAATAAATATGTTTGAGAATTTTCTAAAAAATTCCAGAGTGAGTATAGATTTTTGAAAGTGCTTGTACTAATGACGCTTTGTCAGTTACAGTACCTGTAGAAAAAATTGAGTTCAAAAAATAATTCTGTAAGCTTTTATTCATTATTCATTATTCGTTGTTCCTGTAAAAGCGTTGGTGGGCTTATCCCGTTTTGCGAAAATACTCTTCATGTAGAGAAACATGAGGAAAGCAGAGCTCAAGTTGGATTTGGATTTGGAATTGGAAGTTGGTTGCTTTCGGTTTTGGAGTCTCGGACTTTTTTTTTCGAGTCAAACTCAAAGTCAACAAACCATGTAATGAGCATGGGTAACATAGACATCTTTCTAATAAGTAGTATAAACTGTAAAGGAAAAGTGTTCAAGTTCACGTATTATTATTGTCTTACACACTGTACTACTAGGTGTAATGGTCTGCTCCCTGGAATCTGATGGAGGGGTGCACAATATATGTGAACCTATAGTTACTCGTGCACTGTATAAGCAAGCCAAGACCAAGAGCACATAGGTACAGGTACACCTGGAAGGTAAAAATGAGAGAAAAAAGAAGAAGAGTAGAGAGAACACGTGAAACAATTGGGGGAACAAGGAGTTTTGGAGGTATTTACAGAGATAATAATACTATACCTGAGGAGGAATAGGAAAATCTACGAAATGAAATCTACAACAAAGTATGAAAAACGAATATACCTAAAAGGTAGGTACGCATGAAATGTCTGTCTGTGCGTGATCTTCTCAAGTCTCAAGTCAAGGATACACTGGGAATATTTTTTGGCTTGTTTTTAGTTTTGGATTGGATCCACATCGGCATGATGGGCTTTGACAGCCCCACATGTGTATTTATTTATAATTTTATAATAATATTGCCGACTCAAACATCTTCTGTCTGCCCTCGCCTCTCACTACATTTTGTCTCTTTAAATGTGAACGTAGGTAGGTACCTCACGTCACATTCAAATTCAAGTGTAATAAAACATGATATCTAAAGAGCAATTTGAACATTTGACTCTGTAATTGCACCATTTTGCAAGGTATAAATTGTTCTGAATGCACATATTTTTTGCAAACTTTAAATCCACCTGCTGCTGACCATGATTTTGAACAGCTTAAAATGTTTTATTTGCAATAGGTTATTAAAAAAGGTACGTTAGCATATTTCTAAAATTGAAAAAAGGGAAACTGACCTAGATACGTAGTGTTGAATAGTGGCAAATTTTTTAAGTACTTATGTGTTTTAAAAAGGTGGGGAAATTTCCAATTATCTTTTTTTAAAGTATAAATTGTTTTAATTATGTTTTTTTTAAGTGTAAAATGTTGTAATTGTGTGTTTAAAAAAAGCGTAAAATGTTTTAATTGCGTGTTTTAAAAAAGCGTAAAATTTTTTAATTGCGTGTTTTAAAAAAGCGTAAAATGTTTTAATTGTGTGTTTTAAAAAGTCTTAAAATGTTTTAATTATGTATTTCAAAAAGTGTAAAACGTTGTAATTGTGTGTTAAAAAAAAAACGTAAAATATTTTAATTATGTGTTCTAAAAACTGTAAGATAGTCTCATAATGCTTTTTAAAAAAGTTCTGGTCAAACGAACTTGTACCGCAGTCAATACCATAGCCTACCAAATGCAGAAGGAACTTGAAGATCAATAAGAAACCCTCACGGACATATAATTATTCCTGTATCTACTCATGCATATAGAAAGGCTACCTACACTATTAGTAATCAGACTCCCTTTAGACTTTGGAAATACCGATACCGATATTATCTGTGTGAAATAAATTGTTCCGTAGCTTGACATTACTTGACCAGTACTTATTGTTAGAATGATTAGAGCCGAGAATGAATTACGATTTACAATTTACGATACTTTTTTCTATTCTTTTTCCTATATTCCGATGATCCTATATATTCCTTGTACACACTGACTTTCAAAGAAAAAAAATCTTGAATCCAAAAGAAAAAGATCTGCTGAAGAGAGAACAGAAGTGCCTCCATATACCTCTATACGCATAGTGTTATTATGATTATGATTATTATTACAGATATTATTTATTGCTAAAGTCAATTGCCATGTTATACAATACCAGAGCCAGGCCATAGGACGACAGCGTTGCTTCTCTCCTTCAAGAAAAAAAAATCTATAAGCATTGTTAGACAACTATTGTGTGTGGTGGTGTGGTGCACACTTGTATATGGTTATGGATTGTCTTGGTAGTTGCTCTGCGATAATTCTCAATTTGATCCTCGTAATTCAAGAAAAAAAAAGAACGTTACATCCATTTTCATCTCTATAGCGTACCATAGTATAGTATATAGCATACCACGTTTTACATATAGCTATAGACCCCCAGTAACAATAACAACAAAAACAACAACAACATAGCATGGGCAATATGTGAAGAAAAGATGCAGATAGCCGTAGCCGTAGCCGTAGAGAGTAGACACTTTGTAGGAAAAATGGCTGTGTAAGTGTATATATATATTCATACAATTCTACCCTATTGTTATTCTTACTACTGTGACTATGGTCTGTAGTAATCTATATGCATCCCTATGAGCGTTTGCTACCAGATGGTATGCAGAAAAATTGTCTATCAAGATAAGAGTAAAATACATGGCTCCTGCTGCATTCATGCATGCAATCAAATTATTTACAAAGAGGAAAAAATTTGTTTTGTCTTCAATACATAAGAGGTCAGCCTTTTTAGCTTTACATTATTGGTTTCGTTCGGCTCGGCTCGAACATGAGCATTCTTAGAATAATGCAGTCCTCCAATCTATATATCAGTAATAATAAGAATATATAATCCCTTCCACTGTGTCCACCGTTCCTCACACTGCACTCCTCACCAGTGTCCGTCCAAATCCAAAGGAAAAGGATATGTACCGATGCCGATGGGGAGAGTTTAGCTGTAGTCTAGTGGATAGCAGGAGCGGATCTAGAAATATTTTATAAGGTGGGCAATATATTCATTTTGTGAGTGAAGAATCGAAACGGCTCATTTCGAATTTAAGCTAGAATTAAAATGGGCTATGTTGAAAAAATACTGCATGAGATAGGTGCGCAAAATTTTCAATTTGCATGTTTTTGAAAAGTCCAAAATGTTCAATTTGCATGTTTTTGAAAAGTCCAAAATGTTCAATTTGCATGTTTTTGAAAAGTCCAAAATGTTCAATTTGCATGTTTTTGAAAAGTCCAAAATGTTCAATTTGCATGTTTTTGAAAACTCGCAAAAATTTCAAAATATTATATTTACATTGAAATTAATTTAGGATCATAATTTTTGTTTGTAGACAGTTAAATGTTAAGTATCATTTTTATTCTTCACTGACAGTATAACTCTGCCTTATTGGTTTAAATGCCCCTATGCTAGCCTGGTAAAAAGTTCATTTTGGGGTGAGCAACAGCCCTCTCGCCCACCCCCTGGATCCGCGCCTGGTGGATATATAGGGATAGAATATAATAATATTACCGTACACCGATACCGATGCCGATACCGACACTCAAGTCATGCAATATTAAGGCTCTATATGGCCTATATATGCGTATATGAGTGGCAGTAGTAATAGCTGTCGCACTTAGTGCTCCACAGAAAAGCAAAAGGCAATAAGTAATAATTATTATAATGGAAAAATATTTATTATCTACCTGCATTGGCGGAGTATTGGTGTAGAATAAACTAATAAATACCGAGACCCAAAAAGCGAAACAATTCACAAGAGTTATGTATTGACTAAGTGCAGTTAATGGTGGACAATGTGTAAAGCTGTGCTGGCTGAATTACTGAAATAGTAATAGCATGCAAAGTTTTAAAGTGTACTACACATTGCCATACTACTACACTGCTACACCACTATGTATAAATGTGGGGAGGCTGTAGCATGTGTAAGTATGTAGCTAGGTACATAGTTTAAGTATCATTCCAATTACGTACACATTATCCTCTTGCATATTATTATTATGAAGGCATGATAAATGATGAACTGCTGATGTGTGTGTAAACAAAAACGGCAAATAGCTTCTCTTTTCAGCCCCGTCCAATATTTACAAAGTGTCATACTAACACACTCCTCATGTACTACACTCTCCCCAACACACACACAAACAAGAAATATGAAAATAATTAGTTACAACTAACTACACCATAGCACTATATAGTCGAACTATATAGACATATAGATATGTTCCTTTTGCGCATTTTCCGATGCATTGCAAAAGAAGCTCTCCGCTCTAAAGTGATTTTTCAAAGGGTAATAACAGTAAATGTGCAGAGTATATAAAATCTGAGCTCTGAAACAACACCTTATACACTGATCCTAAATGTTCTTACACTGCGCTCAAAATGGCCAAGAAAAAATTTAGCCTCGTCCAACACATCACGTCTGGATTTCTAATTAGATGAAATATAAATCAAAAATCAAAATCAACATAATATAATTCATTCTACACTTTGTAATCTGCGTCTGTAGATAGACACAATAATAATGCAGCAGGGATATTATTACAAAAAAACTTTACAATTTACAATTATTTTGTCACCCCCCAGTCCCAGTTTTTTTTTCTTTTTGTCTTTGCTTTTCTCCACTCGATACAAAACAGAAAATATCCATTGTCCATATACAGCCATATAGCAGTAGTAGCAAAAATTCTTCTTACAAATATGTAACTAAAGCAGTTTCACACAAACTTTTGACAGCCTTGAGCATGCTACGAAGCGTGTGTGTGTGGCCGTCCGTAGTTGTCATTTCAATTCAACTTCTACTCCCAATTACACAGTTCAGAGTTGAGATGCTCAGCGCTCAATCAAGTGTAAATATGTAGCAGTGTAAGTGAATCGACAACGAAAACGAAAACGACAACGACACCGACAACGATAGCGAAAACGAAGAGACGTCGAGCAGTCACAAGACTGAGAAGAATCCATTTATCTACCTCAATTCGCATGAACCAATAATTCCAAATGAGTGACGGAGACAATTAAGAAACATTAGAAGGAGTAAACATACAAAATTGTAGGAACGCGAAATTAAAACAAATAAATTGAAATGCTTTAAACAAAAATTCTGTACTGTTTTTAATATGTATTAAATAAAAACAATATTCCACTTTCTCAATAATAACCATTGGAAATGATAAAAACGATGATGATTTCCACCATACGAGTGTGTCAGTAGCCCGTTTGCCGTTTGCACTTATACATTAGATACGAGATCACATTGCATCATGCAACATTTTTTAAGGATAATCATGTTTACAGTTACATAGGGATATGTATCTGCGGAGATAATGGCGATTGGAATATTATGATTATGATTAAAATGTTTATGGGAACAAGTTGGAAAAATAAAGTGCATCCATAGGTATAGGTGAGTCCCAAATCACACACACTGTCATGTAATGCACCTCGTCCTTTAGCGGAACGCAAGGGGCGAGGGATGAAGGAGCCATATTAGAATTACAATAATAATTCTAGATTGGACATGGATTTTTATTACAGGTAGTATTGGAATTTGGTATATGGGTATTATTGGCGGCTGCATCCGGACGTCTATCCGTCCCTCTCCTACTGGTAGGTAGGTTCTATAGTAGGTGTAGTATAGTAATAGCAATAATAGCACTCGAGCTCAAGTCATAAGAATAGGTATCCGTTATCCACCTCGACCAATCAATACGGGAATCGTTATTGGATGTCGCTCAATGCTCAGCACAGTCACGAGGAAGCCACACGGCATGGCATCTCCTTTTTACCTATGCTTCTCCACTCTCATCATCGCACATCCTGGCTTCCCTTTTTTAATGGCCGATGCGATGCGTACAAATACATTATGGACGTGTTACATACCATCTTTTTTATAGGAGTTCGTCTTCGTCTTCGTCTTCGTCGTCGTCTTGGGCTTTGCGTCTTCCCAGTGGACTATGTGCCTCCAGCTCCTTTAACATCTTTTCCTCCAATATTATGTCTCTAGTTCCTGTCCCCTGCTCTCCTCTGTACAGATGCTGCCTTTAAAAAATGGCCATTAGAGTGAGCGATAGAGATTGGGGACGACGTGACGAGTCAGGAATAAGGAGCTGTTCATTTTGATATCAGTATCGATATAGATACAGACACAGATGCTGCGGGAATTTTATTACAGCAGAACAGAAGAGAGTCACATAGTTGTACATGCTCTGCTTTTGAAAATGCTAATCTGAATGTGAGCGCAGAATATTCTCTCATCGTCAGTCAGAGTTCTATAGTCTAATGGCGTTATCCTGTAATCCTTAATGATGACGTCTGACGTCTTAGTGCGGCAGTTAGTTAGTTAATAGCAGTGGCAATAGTCAATATACAGAGCAGAGAATTACAGAGTGCGTCAAAGTGTAGGAGAAAAGACAATAATTGCACTTTGCATCGTAATCGTGAACGCGGGTCTATATGTATGTGCTATTGGTATTGGTATGGGACGTGGACAGAGATTATATTAGCATAGGCGCAAATACAAACATGAAACAATTTATTCCTTCGTCATTCGTCAGTCTATAATAATATATAGACTAGAAGGGAGACGAAGGATAACGATATGGTAGGAAGACGAAGACGAAGACGAAGAGGAGCGAGGTGACGGAGTATAGGTACCTACTGTACATTAGATAGCTCCACTCACCTCCGTTTACGTTACAATAAGGAAGAGAATTAAAATGGAAGCAGAATGCAAATGAGTGCAAAATAAGTGGCAATATTCTCAAAGGTTTCAAAGCTCCATCGTAGTATAGGGGAATTGTAATGAAGGGAGGAATGAGTGACGAAGATGAAGGAGCCCAACGGAGGGAGAGATTACAGGTAATCTAGTTGAGCAAGGTGAAGTCGACTTTTGAATCTCCACCACGTCCACCAGGACCAAGACCAAGACGAAGACGAAGACAACTACGACGACTTTGACTTGGGTAGAAGAAGTGAGAGAATATAAGAGACTCACAAGGAAAAAAGAATTCATGAAGAGGATCAAGAGATTAGAGAGATATTCGAGACAATTGAATTCATTCTAAATGGAAGTCAATTAGAATAAATTTGCAAGCCAATTAACTCACAGGGGTATGCATTCCCAGCCCCGTTCTAGAGCCTATACATTGTTTACTATGCACCATTTTTTTATTATTATTGTACCATTACCATAGCCATAATAGTCATACTATGAGTATATAGGCTGTACACCAAACTACAACTACAACTATAGCAAGAACAAGAACGCAGCGAGGAGAGCCATATAGCCATAGCCATAGACTATATAGTATTGAAGGGAATCCGAATTTGCATACTATTTTTAATAGTAAACAATCATATTATAATCTGCCTATAATGTCTACAGTCTACAGTCCACACATAGTCGCTGTCGCTACCACACAGATAGTACGTAGGGAGGTAGTTGAAATTCTATCAAATATACATGTAGCTAAATTGCCCCTTTAATATGCTTTCTTACCTCTCTGCCACAGTGGACAGTGACTAAGGTTAAATGACTTGATAGTCAAATTCGACAATTAAATATAATATACAACCTTAGCATAAAGAACAGCTATGCTCGTAAAGGTATAAAAATTAAAATTAAAAGTAATGAAAAGAAAATAATATGTAAGGGAGACTCTTGGACTGTGGACTGTGGGGTGAGATGATGAATATTGATAGCAGCAGTCATGTTGATGCTCATCTTGATACTCATGTGGGCATAGGGCATAGGCATGCATACAGGTAGGTACTACCATGGAGTATGGAGTATGGACTATGCACATTATAGACATTAATAAATAAAATAGAAATCTTTACGACGACACATTTATTTGGTTTGGCAAGATTTGTGGCTTGAAACTATTATTATAATGTCTTATTGTTAGTCTTTGGGAATCGTTAGCGTAATCGGCTTTGTTTTAACAAAGGAGACACAAAAAGGACAGGTATTTCCACTGCACACTCTACGCTACGCGACGCCACGTTACGTTCACTCGCGATCTTGAGTGATGTATAAATTTGAATTTGAAAAAAAAATAACAACGTTAAAATTACATTCAATAATTTCTAATAGAATAGAAACTAAAGGAGGAAAAGATACAAAAGAATATAACAGAAGCTGTGGAGGGACTGAGGACTGTGCTGTGGGACTGGGAAGTAATACACGTAAAAATACCACAATATTTTTTTTTGTACATTATCTCTTACGGTGAATCTGGTGCTGGTGCTGGTCTTATAGGTGATGTCAAGCCAATGCTTGTAAGGGAAAGGTAATAGGTCGACAGACCAAGTGGAAATCGACATCGGGAATGACGAATGTTATGTAGTAGAATTTACCTATCTGCCTATAGCCTATAGTAATAATATATAGAATGCGAATATTAAGCTGGCCATTGGCATTGGGATTGGGAGTACTGTGCACAGAGTATTTGGAAAGGAATTCTGTGTTGAACGTCTCGAAGTAGACAATTACGAAGGCTGGAGTTTGGAATTGAATGAGGGAGGGTGAAGTGAGACCGTCTTATTATTTATTACTATTATTACTTTTACCATTGTTGCTCACTTTACTCCAACCACCACCACTACCACCACACACTACCAGCAACAAACAAAACGAGCTGTGTATGTAATCTGCAGTAATAATGCCGAGTTGAAATGTGTATATTGTTCTTATTCCTCCATGTTATCACCCTATACTTACTACGTATGGCTATCGCTAATTTTGTAATTATTCCAAGTCCAACTACAACTACTACTACTACTGTTTCACATGGTAATTTTCCCTACACATAAATATTCATTTTATTTTATAGTTTCTATTATACAATAATCTATAGAAAATAACCGGGGGGAAAATCAGTCTTATCGCTCCTCCAAGTAAGTACATAGTAGGTAGTACACATGGTATGTAGTAGGTGTACTCGGACTACAGAGCCAAAAGCACTCTACACAAAAAGAAATATCTGTAGAGATGATGATGAGTCAGTTGAGACCGAGACGGAGACTGTCATGCTGAGAGTGTGAGTGTGAGTAGTGAGGAGACCTTTGGCTCGTTTTAGAGCATTAGCGTTATGGTTGTTCAATTATTGCTTTTGGATTTTGCTCTTCTTCCATCTGGGATTCTGGGATGTGTAGGTACATTATAGGGATTAGGGATAATGATTGGAACTAGACCTACCTTTCTATAACTTCCTACGTACGAGTACGAGTACGAGGACGAGACAGTAGTGGTAGTAGTGGTAGCAGTGCTGCAGTGCACTCTGTCTTTATCTCCCTGTCTCTTGGCTCATCCATTTAATGTAGTATGTAGGTAGGTAGGTAATTTAACATTAAGATACTGCCTTATCACATGAGAGAAAAGAGCAATTTCACGACTTGCGGAGTTACTATGTATTTATCCTATCAGTTGTGTTGTTCTTCAAATCCAATGTAAATCGTAGCGTAATCCTAAGGTATAATATACTGTAATGTGTGAATGTTCTTCCCTCTCTCTCTCAAATAATGCAAAATCCTCCTCATGCAGATTTGTTTTAGTGCAAAAATCTCTTGTTGTTGGGCCATCGAGAGATACAATAATTATTACATTCAGTCCTATGCTACATCTGAGATGGTACTATAAACACTTGAGATTAGAGGAGATAGCTATATACTCTACTCCTGGCTCTGGCCAAATACAAATACAAAGAGTCGAAATCGAAATCCAAGTGAAGAGCGAGCGATGAGATTTTTTAGTACGGTGCAGAAAGGAGGAGAGGTAAGTGGCTTGAGTTTGATTTTGAATTTTTGCCTTTTCCTTCCTATCTGATAATGATATGGTGCGGATGGTTATGTGGAAGGATTCTACGGGCTCGTCCATTACCTGTAATGCGGATGCCATCGAATTTGGATTTGGATTTGGAAGTCAAAGCAATTCAAAAAATTTTTAAATCCAGAGGAAGGGATCAACTTGATGGAGGTAGGTAGGTACATGTGTGTGTATTTATTAGAGATAGATTAACCCAGGGGCGGAGCTAGAAATATCTTCTGGAGTGGGGAATGAAGACTATCAGTAAAGAATCAAAATGGCCCATTTCTAATTTGAGCTAGAATTAAAATGAGCTATGTCAAAGAACAAAAAATAAATGAGATAGATCCGCAAAATGTTAATAATTACGAGTGTTTGACAAGTCCAAAATGTTTTATTTGCATGTTTTTGAATTTTGAATGGTGCAAAATTTTCTATTTACGTGTTTTTTTAAAATGCAAAATATCCCATTTACACGTTTTTTAAAAGTGCAAAATATTTTATTTGCATGTTTTTTTAAAAGTGTAAAATGTTCCATTTGCATATTTTTGAAAAGTCCAAAACGTTCGATTTACTTGTTTTTGAAAAGTGCAAAATGTTCAATTTGCATGTTTTTGAAAAGTCCAAAATATCCCATTTACTTGTTTTAAAAAAGCGTAAGATGCTCTATTTACATTCTTTTAGGATCCTATTTTAATTTTTTTGTTGTAAAATAGTTTTGTCTTTTATTTTGGTTTAAACTTCCCTTGTATTAGCCTATGTTAAAAAAATCATTTTTAGGGGAAGCAACTGCCCTCTTGCCCACCCCTGGATCCGTGCCTGGGTAAACCTGAGGATGGAGATGGAAGGCAGAGGCAGAGGGAGAAGTTTTTAATGCTAATGCACAATTATCTATATTATCCTTCGACAATGTATAGAGTTGTAGACTTGGTCTTGAGGAGGAATAGGATAGGATAGGCCGATAGATTGTTTATTAAATTATATATGTTTGGCGCTCGGTGATGTTTAGTGTTCTCTCTCTCATATGTTCATGTTCATGTTCCTGTGTAGTGTGTATGTAGTGTGTGAGTGTTGGTTGTGTGATGATGATGATGTGATTTGAGGCAAAGGTAAAGTCCGCTCCGTTCTCCTCCGTCCGCATCTTCTACACTTCTTCCCTTAACTCAATCCTCTCCTCCTCATCATCACTGTTATATTATGTGTAACCATAGAAATGGTCCAAAAACTAGAAGGACCGGTTACTTACTTCATTCCATGTTCATCATGAATGAAACGGTTCTTTTTTTTCTCTCTTTTTACAAATCTACTTTGTCCTTATCTTAACACTAACACATATTGCCTACACTTCCACATGAGTATCAGTCAGCACATCAGATCAGATACACGATACACTACTCTCACAACTGATACACTCACACAGATGGATACATCATCCAAATTCCGTATTTTGTAATGTAATCCCAGTCGCCTAGTCAATGTCCACCACTACCAAAACCGAAACCAATAGCAATCTTTTTTATCACATCACTACATCTGCACACATAAGAATTGTTGTGCTGTTGTAAAAAAAATCTGCCTATAGATTAATCTACACTACACGCACCCCTTCTTCCCATAATACGAGAAATACCGCATCCTTGTTCCTCTTCTTCTTCTTCTTCTTCTTCCTTTTACCTGTACAACTGTATATACTACGGACTACGGAACACAAATATATATGGAAATTCAAAAAGAAATAAAAAACAAAACAAAAATCGTACACCTCAAAACGCGGATTTCATATGTAGGTGTGTGTCTTGGCTCGCAGAGGTTCGTATGTTTGAAATTAAAGGATGTGCAATTTAAGAGGAAAACTACACGGAAATCCATTTCAATAAACATGTACGGAATCGAAATCAAAATCAGAAATCACAGAGAGACTCATAGAGATGCTGATAGAGCCTATGTTTCTGCTTTTGTGTAAGTTACTGTATACTCAGAGAGTCATTTAAATCCAAGATAACGTAGGATGGCGATGGATGTCCATATACCTTTGAGGCAATAAGAGCCCCACGATAAGTGGCTGGGTAAGATCCCTACATTCAACTGTACAGACAATAATGACATGATGATGTTACTTATTGTTTGGCACAGGAGGCACTTAGTTAGTACTGAGTCCAAAATTCCAACCATGTGTCACTTTGAATTGGAATTTTGGCATTGGGATTTTAAATTGAATGAATTGTAAATTTGTGTAATAATTCTCAAGGAATTTCAGGATTCTCAAATCTGATGATGACTATGAGAGGAGAGGAGAAAAAAAAAGGGAAACAAAAGTTTTACAGTTTGGGACCATCAAATAAAATAAATCTCGTACCCTATTTAGTACTTTGCAATCTAGATACCGATACCGATACCGACACCGACACCGACACCGACACCAGAATCGAAAACAACTTAGGTAGGTAGGTACATATTTTATATACTGTATGTGGTCCGCATCAATAAACTTGTGTGCAGAATTATTATGTCATTTTCATAACTTTATGAGGGAGCAGTCCTGAGCTCCTCAAATGTTTACTAAACTCGAAATGAGGAGAAAAAAGAAGTACCGAGGTAGCGTAGGTACGTAGCTACCTGTTTGAATGCAGTTCCGGTTTCTGAATGCTGTTACATGCGAGGACCACGCTCATAATATGCAATGGCTATACACTCCTGAGACTGTTATACATTTGTTTTGCCTTTTGCCCAGATCGAGATCACTGCACTGTACTGTACATAAGGACGAAATGAAGCTCTGTGCATGGTATTCTGTAGGAAGACTGGCGCACTTTTACAGGTAAAAAGATGAGACCGAGTCAGAGCAGACAGACGGAGAGATGCAGTGAGAGGCGAAGAGCCGCAAACCCCAGCCTACTGCCTCACTCACACTTGTTTCCCGTGAGCGTTAACACTCCATTACACCTGTCAATACAAACACATTGACTTGCCAACCAAGTCCTCCTCTTTCTCATAAGTCACAAAACTTGATTTTCCTCAAGTGCAGGTAGTCTCACTCTCCTATGCCTATATCTGTATCTGTATTTCTGTTCTGCGGCTGGGCATGGTCATGGGTATAGAGCATACTATAGCGTCGGCGTATAATCTTCTGGTTGTGGTTCTCGAACTGGCACTGGCACTGGAACTGGATCTGGAACTGGATCTGGATCTGGATCTGGCACTGGCACTGGCACTGGGTTCAATTCAATTCAAAATATTTAAGTGGGTAAAGGACCTACCTACCTACCTGGAAACAAATTGGGGGCACTCCATCAATTTCAATACTAATACAAATCTGAATGGTTTCAAGGTGTAGGAGACGAACCCTGGCACTGGCACTGGCACTATGTTCTGCACGAGCCACGAGCCATGCAAGAGATGTGAATGGGAATGGATTGGAATTTATCTCATTCTATTTCTATTCAATACATTCTACAAAAATAAAACCTTGAGATTTCCTATATTGATTAAGAATTGAGATTGAAACCATTACCACTTACTATACTCATTTGCTATTAGCCATTTAGTTAGACACATAGGTAGGTGCTTATTCATTTTTTGTGCTTTATTCACTTGTTTTTGTTCCTTACTATTAGACCACACTACGGACACATTATGATTGGATACTTATATGCAATATTCCTATACGTATACTGTTTATTACTGTTATTGCTATAGATTACCTTCCATTTAAATTTGGCATAAAAAGTAAAACAGGTGTTTCTTATATCTTACGATTAGTTACAATATCCAATGCAATTTATAATTTACATATTTCCTACATAAAAGGTTTTAGGTACATGATATGAAAATTCGTGGTTAAGGAAGAGTAAAATAGAATTCAGAATTAGACTTATGAGATTGAGTAACAGAAAAAAACAGAAAGAAATAGGCTGGTGTTGGAGAGTAAAAAATAGAGACAGTGAAGAATATGGGGATTGGCTCAAACTTTTATTCCCTTCCGTCCTATCCCACTCAAGTCCTATGGTAAGCGTAAACGTAAGCGTGAAAGATATTAATTGTCAAATGGCGGATCTGTAGAGTGCGAATGGCATATGCTATTCTATGGCTTTTGGCAATATGCTCTCGAATAGCCTGAGAGGCTCACACAAATTTGTATTCTAATCTAGAGAAGAATTTTTTTAGTCTGTTCTTCTCTTCGTTATTATGATTGTTATTTTAACATTTTAGAAAATCGTTAGGTTTTAACTTTGAAATTTAAAGTTTGAACTCATTTTTATCTACGTGTGCAATCTTGTCTTTGGACGTTTTAAGGTTTTTGCGAGAAAAAAATAGAAAAGTTATGAACCATTTTATAACAAAATAAGTACTGGTGAGTAGTCAACAAAAAAACTCAAAAAAATATATGAGGCCGTATGAAGACTAAAGACGAGGTAACACGTAAATGTACAAAATATATTTTGTAATAAATAACAAAAGCTATATGGGAATTTTCTCTCAAACATTTAGAGCAATAATATAATGCTATGCATCTTGCATAGGTAATATTATTGAATCCACGTTCCGACCCGGGCCACTATACCATACATGTACGATGCGGTTAGGCGCGGATCCAGGAGGGGGGAAATAAGGCATCCCACTCCAAAATGAATTTTTTTACTTAGGGGTATTTGAACACATTTTTTTAAGGCAAATATTTTAGAATTTTTTTCCAAAAACATGTAATTAGAACATTTTGCAATTTTGAAAAGGATGTAAATAGAATATTTTGCATTTTTTAAAAACATGTAAATAGAAAATTTCACACTTTTCAGAAACATGTAAATAAAACATTTTATGAACTTCTCAAAAACGCGTAAATAGAACAATTTGCACTTTTCAAAAACTCGTGATTAACATTTTCCACAACTGTCTCTTTTAAATTTGCGTTTCATAGATCATTTTGATCCTAACTTAAATTTAATATGGACCATTTTGATTCTTCAATGACAATGTGTATGGCCCAGCCCAGAAATCAGGTGTAGATCCGCCCCTGCACGAGACTACACGGAATATATGCACTGCTATATGGGCCATATAACATTAAGTCAAGAAAATACGAAATTAGTAAAATCCCGACACCGGCACCGGCACCAGACCAGAACTTAATAATTATTTTGAAAATTCCCAAACAAATAATAGTAAACAAGGGGATGAGATACACGGATACCGATACCGATCCTGATAGTGATACAGATAAGGTGAATCTCAGCAGTACAAAGATATATTAGGATTGGGAGCCGCAACCGCTGTGACTATAGGGGTGCGATAGTCACAACAGAGAGATACATATATGGAAATGGATGAGAAGAGAATTGTAAAACAAAAAGGTAAAAAAGCTGAAAGTTATTAGAGAGAGAGGACGAGAGAGTCAGATTCAAATATTTTTTATCCCTGACTTGGACTTGGAGTTTGTGTGGAGACTGTGATGACGAAAAAAGGAAGAAGACCAAGACTTTTGCAACTATATTACAGCTCGTAAAAGAGCATGGCCATAGTCTCGCTCTGTGGCTGTTATTGTTGAGTGGGCGTTGTGACACTCTTCACATTTTTGGGTGAATCAACCTTAAAATTGACGATGATGGCAATACGATTTTACCCCGAAGTCACAACAAGTAATTACTTACACGGCGGACGGAGGATGCATACCGATGATCAAGACTCTAGAGATCCAGACTAGACAAGACCAAGACGGTGCGGTAATAAAGGGAGAGAGAGACAATATGAGGATGGATGGACAGTCAACTGTACCTATACCAGCACTGGATACTATATCTATGTAATTACATACTGTACATACACCTGAACTAATAGCAATTCACAATATTCATTTTCATAAAGGTTGTATATTCGTATATTAGTCGTTACTTTTTTGTTGCCCATTTTTACTCGTATTTTCCATGATACGACGGACGGACACTGCCATTGCAGAATGCAGGCAGGTTGGTGCTCTGGGACTGCGGTGCTGGTCAGACAATGAAGATTAGTAACATCCGACGGTTCATTTCTTCACCTAGTTAAGAGTGACGCGTCGTTGAAAATAAAAACGGAAAATTGCATGCCATTACAATTATAATAGATGGTCAGAGAGTACAGCTAGAATACAGTACTGTTCCACACCAGAACGCCAGAACCAGCCCCACATGCACCACTCACACTCAAACGAACACTCGCAATGGCATAATAGCGCGTATATCCTCACCACCCTCACCTTATTCCTATTTATTTATTTTTTTTGTAAATCTTTTATTGCAATCTCAAATCCTCTTGTTAATTTTCCCCATGTTTTTATTTTGCTTTTCTTTCCAACTTTTCAACACATCTGAACAATTCTTAATATTCTGCCAGATTGAATTTTCTTGTATGTCTCAGGCCATCGGCATTCTCAGGTATGTGTCAAGTGTGGAACGTATACATAATAAGGCATAAGGTCCTCTCAAGTCTCATCATTATTGCCCATTGGCCTATTACCCATCCGCAGATTTTTTTTTCCATAATTTGTAAGACAGTTTTTTAAAGGATTTATTTTTCTTCAAGTTATGAGCCAAAACTCAAAACTACTCAAAATGACTGCCAGTGACCAATGCAATGATTCCCAAGTTCCTATAAAGGACGCGACTGCGGCTTTGACATATTTTATTTATTTCCCCTCGTTCCTTGCCGCTGAGAGTCATGAGACGGTTGAGTATTTTGAATGGAGGAAATGTTAATGTGAATTTAAGGGACTTGACAAGAGAGTGTGAAGGGTGTGGGATGGACGGACGGAGGACGGATACGGAAAGGACATAATGATGTGGACGTGGATGTGACGGAGATCTCCAATAAGACAAGTGATAGACATCCAAATATTGCTGTGGAGAATTTGACTGTGGAACGTTTTATTTATTATTTCCTACATTAATTCCCCTCAAAAAAAGCACGTTGACATAG
Organism: Dicyrtomina minuta; assembly: GCA_949802685.1. Classification (NCBI taxonomy): domain Eukaryota; kingdom Metazoa; phylum Arthropoda; class Collembola; order Symphypleona; family Dicyrtomidae; genus Dicyrtomina; species Dicyrtomina minuta. The sequence goes on along the minus strand of OX461812.1, from coordinate 11,248,810 downwards.
CTAAGTAAGTACATTGTAAATTGAGTCAATTCTACATATGGGCCACGCATAGAGTGCCATCGTCATCATGCCATGAAGCTAATAGTAGTGGAAACTTTATCAAACGAAAAAAGCTTGCTGGGCCCGAAAATCTTGAGCAGACAATTACATTAAATTGCAATCTGTATCTGTGCTCCTCACATGTATATTCTGTTTCGTCACTAAAGCAGTGACTTAAATTTATTTACAATTATTCATGTCTACTTAAAGTAAAGCACGTCATAATATATTTATAATATTCAATTAGCTTGTTTTGTATTATAAACCTAAAATAAGGGTCAAGTCGACATATGTACATGTATAATACGTATAATCTAACTATGAATTTGTCCCAACTTTAAATGTAATTCCTACCTTTCGGGAACGAGCGAGTCGAGATTTCAATGCATGTATAGTTAGAGCACATATTCCTTGCTATATATGCAAAGGTCGCGTTTCGAAATTACGGGGCGTTTGTCTGTAAACTCATTTGCCGTAAACTATGTTTTGCTATACCTTAAGCATTAACGTACATACTTACCTTTGTTTATCTTATTTGTATTCATTTCCTATAATGTAAATTTATCTAAACTAAGGTGAATATTATGTATTTGAATTTATTCACTATCCAATGTACTAATTAGGAGCCGAGACTACTCAACCAAATTCTACCTACATGACAAGCTCAGGACTGATACTTTATTTTAATCTCTTAAATCATTAATGTTAAATATTGTATTTTTCCTTGTCAGTACCTTTAGCCGTCTCCCTCTACTCGCGACCTAGATTTATTCTTTGTCTGTCTATTTTTATGATTAAGCACCAACTAATTTCTTGTAATAATATTCATCCCGCTTCCAGTTTCTTTATTATAAAAGTTTTAATTTGAGGTAAAATATCTAACAACAAATCACTTGAAACTTGCATTTCAGACTTGCAACTTGCAATCCTGGAGACACAGCGAACTTACCTGTCTCCTGCTCTCTTTCAAACTCTGTAAAATTACTCAAATCAAGTCAAGTCAAAGCAATAGCTCCTTCGTTATTTCTTTCCAATACTTTGTTGTTCTTCGTAATTTAACTGTTAAATAAATTGTAGTTTTCGTTTATTAAGAATTCTATCGTTTCAAACCTACTAGCATTTTATTTTACGTGCCACGAAGTCTACCTTACAATTAAACACTCAGCACTAAACACATAAACATCCAAGCACTCCATAGCACTCCATAGTACCTAAGCACACCAACATCATCTCAACATCCCCACATCCGCCATCATTTTCTCTACCGATCTTAGTCGCCAAAACATTGGTCCTTCGCAACACGGATATTAATTCGGATTATCCTTTCTCGGAGACTAAAACTTTAGTCTTTTCTTGGAATTCGTATTTATTGAACTCAACACTTCTCGGTGAAAAACTAAGATCAATTACTTAAGACGATGGCGCTTACACCACTACAGAAAGCACTCATCAAAAGAGAGAACATCCAAAATATCATCACTCTAATCGGAAAGAAGCTTGCTGCCAACTCTTTTTCATCATGGCAACTGTCATCAGTACAGTGTGAACACGACCTCCTGCATTTTCAAGAACGCAAACTCGTTGAACTACAGGACGATTTAGTTCTTCATGCTGTAGAAGGTGCAACAGATCACACATCCAAATCATCTATGATGTCAGTTTGGACCGACATTATGATGGAAATTGCAGTTTTAGAAGACAAGCTAGCATCTCACCCCAGAAGATTAGAGGCGATGACTCCATCACCATCACAGTTCAGATCACTAGTAAGATTGCCTGTTATCAATCCTTCTCAATTAAGAAGAGAAGTCAGCACCAACCACCAGCAGCAAAAGAAAACTCCTGTGAGCAACCATAATCAACACCAAAAGAGGACAAGTGTCAACTCACATCGCGCATCAACCCAAACCACCTGTAAAATCTGTTACAACAACACACACAAGTCCTACCAGTGCCATCAGCTGGAGGCTCTTTCTATTGAAGAAAAGAAGAAGCTACTTCAAATTAAAGAATGTTGCTTTAACTGCCTTGGAAAGAAGCACAGTGTCAAAGACTGCAGATCAAAGTTTGGCTGTCTTATATGTCAGAAACGGCACAACACTGTTTTCCATGAAGAATCCAGCCTAGAAGTTCCTGTCATAAACGAAGACCAGCCAACCTGCATCCTAACAACAACATCAACCAATAATTCAAGCATCCCAGTTACAGCCCCCAGTCCCTCAGAAATCTTGGTGGCAACTTCCGTGATTGAAATCAATAACAACAGTGAAGAATTTAGCGCAGATCACGAGTCAGTCGACCAGGAGTCAGAAGCAACCTTCATACAGAAAGATTGTGCCTCTCGACTGAATTCATCATCAAACACAGTAAACGCAACTGTCTCTGGACTTCAAGGATCTTTTGCAGACACATTGAAGGGCACAGAAAATTCAGCAATCCAATTCAGCACCTCTATATTTACTTCCAAAGTTCACCCATACTTTCTACCTGAAAAACTAACTGTACCTTTCCTTACCCACGACTTATCATGTTTGTCGTGGCCTAACACCCATAGCTTCAAGATCCTACATCACCAGTTTTACAAATCCACTCTTATTCATTTCCTTACTAAGGCAGAAATATCTGCAGACATTTTACGGTGTCCTGGAGAGAATCGAATCATTGACTTCCTGGACGCTCCCATCACTCAAAACACCAAGCTCGGCTGGCCGTTGACTAGACGAGTACCACAGAAAACAACATCAACAACCCCAACAACACCAACAACACCAACAACAACAACATCAATAATATCAATTGTTTTACCTCATCAACCTGTCCTCCACACTCATGTTACTTCCAATACTAGGACTCAAAAGCAGAAACCGACAAGCACCATTTATCAGAACCAAGAAGAGGAGTTTTCTGTTCACCTGAACCAAGAAGGGGGATCCTCCGTTCCACACACCAAAAATGGAAACCTTTCCAGTCAACTCCATGTTAAAGCCCATCCGTGCATAACTCTCCACGCTATGGCTGAATCACACCAGGCTACTTCTTGGATCAAAAGTCTACTTGCTGGGGCATACAACCACACGCAAGCTACCGGACTATTTGGCTTGAGTACTACCTCCGTTTTATCTACTTTTACTGTTGCTTTGGAAATGACGTCTTCTCAGTTCTTATGGATTCTTGGAAACAACTGTACCGGTGCTCATCTACTTTCGGTTCGACGACATCATCAACCGTTCTTGGATGTGCAAATCCGTTTTCAAGATCTCCAGCTTCGTCTGCATGTTCATCATGGACTCAGACTATCGCACCAATGCTACCGCATCACGGGGGGAACTCAGTTTGGACGTCAACCAACTCAACAGAAGCATAGATCTAAAGGAGGTCAACCAGCTCAACCAAAACCAGGACTCATCTTCAACTCTTTCCTTGATGTATCAAGATCTCTCATGGCCGCCGACGTCTACAGTTGCCTCTTAAACGCCGACGACGTTATGCAGCTACATATCTTCCGCCGGGAAGTACGAGATGTTTTTATTCTTGGAACGAAAAATCTATCCACTTAGATGAGCCTCCTAGATCCTCCCACAGCACCCCAATACCGTAAATCGTTGAAGACCAGCCGCTACCGTTTCGTCACCAAAGGTAATAAGTTTTTTTAAATGTGCGTTCACTTTAAGTCAGGCAATTCCTGTCTACCTAAGGATGACGTCATTTTTATCTCATTACTGGAACTTGGTTGAAGACATTCAAATAGCAGTTCTTCAGGTTTAGTTTCAACACTAACTACATATCATTTATTTAAGTATAAGTACCTACATCTATACTTACAATTATTACCATTTCAATCAATAATCATAGTTACTTACCTTATATTTATAACTCATATAACTTCTATATAACTTCTACAAATATATATACCGCAACACAAACCTTAGCCTACAAGTTATTTCCTTTGCCTACAGTCATACAATGTCAACAAAATTAACTATGTAAAGTTTATGCCATGTATGATTGTCAGTATATACAATTTCAATTTCTACCTATTGTAAAGTCATTAGGTTTATTTTTCTTATCATTAGCATTAGGGAAATTCAATTAATTTCGGCCGCCGATGTTTCGTCACTAAAGCAGTGACTTAAATTTATTTACAATTATTCATGTCTACTTAAAGTAAAGCACGTCATAATATATTTATAATATTCAATTAGCTTGTTTTGTATTATAAACCTAAAATAAGGGTCAAGTCGACATATGTACATGTATAATACGTATAATCTAACTATGAATTTGTCCCAACTTTAAATGTAATTCCTACCTTTCGGGAACGAGCGAGTCGAGATTTCAATGCATGTATAGTTAGAGCACATATTCCTTGCTATATATGCAAAGGTCGCGTTTCGAAATTACGGGGCGTTTGTCTGTAAACTCATTTGCCGTAAACTATGTTTTGCTATACCTTAAGCATTAACGTACATACTTACCTTTGTTTATCTTATTTGTATTCATTTCCTATAATGTAAATTTATCTAAACTAAGGTGAATATTATGTATTTGAATTTATTCACTATCCAATGTACTAATTAGGAGCCGAGACTACTCAACCAAATTCTACCTACATGACAAGCTCAGGACTGATACTTTATTTTAATCTCTTAAATCATTAATGTTAAATATTGTATTTTTCCTTGTCAGTACCTTTAGCCGTCTCCCTCTACTCGCGACCTAGATTTATTCTTTGTCTGTCTATTTTTATGATTAAGCACCAACTAATTTCTTGTAATAATATTCATCCCGCTTCCAGTTTCTTTATTATAAAAGTTTTAATTTGAGGTAAAATATCTAACAACAAATCACTTGAAACTTGCATTTCAGACTTGCAACTTGCAATCCTGGAGACACAGCGAACTTACCTGTCTCCTGCTCTCTTTCAAACTCTGTAAAATTACTCAAATCAAGTCAAGTCAAAGCAATAGCTCCTTCGTTATTTCTTTCCAATACTTTGTTGTTCTTCGTAATTTAACTGTTAAATAAATTGTAGTTTTCGTTTATTAAGAATTCTATCGTTTCAAACCTACTAGCATTTTATTTTACGTGCCACGAAGTCTACCTTACAATTAAACACTCAGCACTAAACACATAAACATCCAAGCACTCCATAGCACTCCATAGTACCTAAGCACACCAACATCATCTCAACATCCCCACATCCGCCATCATTTTCTCTACCGATCTTAGTCGCCAAAACATATTCTCCATTTGATTGTAGTTCACCACTAACAATACGAGGATCGCAGTGTATTTCCATTACTCCACTGGTCTCTGAGTGAGAGGAAGAAAAATCAGTTGGCTATATTCTCTCTCCTATTGCATGTTCCAAGAATCGGTAATGAACCCGTGAGAAAAGATGCGAGAATTGTCCTCGTGAAAGTGAAGTTAATAGTAATGGCCATATAGCGAGAGAGCCATGGTAAGTACATAGTTAAGCTAGCCATTGCCATGGTCCTGCAGTAATAAAGGAGAAATAATAGAGGGTCACGGCCATAAGAAACCTATAGGTTTCCTTCATCGCATCGCATCATCATCATCCTTGGGATGGATTTATATTTATTTTGTATTGTCGAAAAATAAAAATTCGAACGTGGACAAAGATACAGAATGAGGAAGGGAATCGTAGAGGAGCGGAGCTGAGTAAATGTTTCTGTGTGTGTGTGTGAGTGGAGACTTTTGTAGGTAGGTAGGTAGGTACGGCCAGGGCCGCGGAGAGAGAACAAGTGCGTAGGAAAATGATGAGAGGAGACCATTTGGCGTCCTAATTTGGGCAGTTGCTAGACCCCACCTGGACCCATGGAAAAATGCCACAGTTCAAATTCAAATACTCATCGCTCCGTAATGATAGAAGGACTATTTTGTGTCCGAAAAAGTGAAAAAATCTTCAAGTCGCATCTCATTATGTATGCACCCGACGTTCAGTCTTCAATTCCTTCATCCAGACTGTGACCGTGTACCATCATCTACCATCTCACCATACTCAGCCTCAGCCCATATACCATACAGTATAACATAGCCGTGGCTATATAGCCCCATACTGGATCCCTTTCGTAAAATGTAATTCGTAATTCGTACACCCTTCACCCTAGTAGTAGTAGTAGTAGTAGTAGTAGTAGTAGTAGTAGTAGTAGTAGTAGTAGTAGTAGTAGTAGTAGTAGTGATGCATGTAGCTTAGAGTGAAGCTATATTCCAGTGCCGGTCGAGAGATACGGACGTACTTATGAAAATGTAAAGCCTCCTTGTGCTCGCTCTTTTCTTTGCTTGAGTGCCTGCCCTCCCGATATGTATCTAGTTAGTGGTGGAAGGTGAGTACATGGAGTCCCAGTCCATTCCAGCATTTCCCGTCATCCATCACACTACATTATTAGAGAGTACAGAACCACTCTACAAAATTCAGAGCAGTCTATATATAAGCTACATAGTACAGTATACACGTAGTCATATAGGCTCATTTCATTTCTTTTTCGTCCAATCTTCAAATATCCTCTCTCTCTCTCTCTCTTTGAAATTTTTATTTTTTAAACAAAATGTTTCCTTGTTGCTTATTGCCTTTCATTGAATTTCTTACGCTTTACAGATAATAGGTAGAATAGCCATCGGACTATGTGGACCGTAAGTACGTGCTCTTTGAGCTCTGTTTCTTCCAGTTGTGCGTTGTATTATTGTAAATTGTAATCTGATGTTCGAAATTTCTCTCTCTCTCTCTCTCTGTGATTCTCTAGAACTCTAGAACAGAGCATTGAGCATTCAACATAATTTATATTGGGTTCCTTAGAGATGCCTGTGCAGTACAGTGGGGACTCCATTATGCTACGTACTAAAGATACCAATGTGGATGAAAAAATTTGTTTTATATATTTAGCCCACATTTCCCAAGTCCAAGTTTCATTCTCACTGCCCAAAAAGCAGAACATAGTCTCTAATCTTTTATTACAGAATGACGATAAGCCAATAAGTAGATAGGGAGAGAGAGAGGAGAGGAAGGTACTGCTTAGTTCGAATTCGACTTCCCATCCCAGCCCATCAATGACATGGACTTGGACGTGGACGTGGACATGGAAATCAGATGAGCTTAGAGAACTAATTCGTATATGGAAATAAGTACCGGTACCTACGTCCTATCTGGATATAGGATCTACACATATGGCCCTCCACGCTACGTACATACGACGTGGACTCGGACGACGACCAAAACCAAAAGCCAGGACAATCATCCTCATAACATAACATATAGGTAGACATTATTCGTTCGTTATTTCTTCGTTAGGTAGGGAGGGATACTATACTAGTAAAGTAATAGCAATCATAGCAGTTAAGCCCGCTCAGTTTCAGTTTCAGTTCTAACGTAAGATGTTTTTTAAAAAGGCTAACAATAAGACTGGGAGACTGGGACTTGGAGGTTAGAGCGAGAAAAAATGTAAATGCTCAAATGCCCAAATGTTCTCTCAGTTTTTGAATTGTTCTCGTCTTGTTAGCTCCAAGTTGACGTTTGACTGAGTTGAAGCGTTTGAAGTTATCTCATCTTACATTTAAGAAGAACACACATCCGGAAAATACAAATTATTCTGTGAGACTTTCTGAACCGAGCTTCCACATCGGATTAATTGAAACTCTTATTAAAGTCTTGTTAGAGTGACTGAGTGTAAAGTTGCAACTTCCAACTTCCATCTCGAACTCATCCATTTAACATGGAGCACGGGGCTCCGCTCCTGCAACATACATAATAAATAATTCTACCTGTACAGAGGCAGTCTACTCCCAACACAGTCCAAGTCAGAGCGCTTACTTGAGCGAAAACTAAAAACTATGTCATTGCCCAAGTTCATATCTAATATCTATAGAGTAGTTACGCTATTATTTGGACTCTATATACACACAGGTAATGATAATGATAATAATAATAATGCCTTGTACGTGCTTCTACAAATCTCTGACGTAATTAAAATCGAGTTCTTCCCAACCAAGCACCAACACCAACACCAGCCCTCCTTCTTGTTTCACTTAAATACACATTTTCTTAATGGTCAGCATGGATTACTTAAAAAGATTAGTTGAGAGCAGAAAGAGACGGGTCCGACTCTTTGTTTACTTACGCAGGGACTTGTCTCTACAGGCTATATGGGGTCTAGAGGGGGACTATAGCTAATTAATAAAAATCCTATCTCTCACTATGCCATGTTAGTCAATGGAATGGAATTGAGGGGATTCTGTCAAATTGTATCTACTCATCGTCCGTGGAGGTAGTCAACTGTGCGGTGGTGAGAGAGGGAAGATAAGAGAATAAATTTCTTTCACTTGGCGGACTCGGAGTGTGGGACGAACATGGACATGGACGAGTATTTATTTTTTTTTGTTTTTTTGATGAAATTTTTAAGTGGAAAAATATTACCACCAACCATCACAATTACACATTTCAAATGTTGTTTTAAACTTATACTATTATTACAGGCATTTATATTGATATGGCTTATCTCCTTCTGATTCTAGTTCTAGTTCTGGTTCTAGTTCTAGTCTAGTTCTAGTGCGCCAGTAGTGTATTAATTTTTTTTTAAATCACAAAATGTTCTAATTACTCAAAACTTTTTTTCACGCTGTGCAAATTACGCATTTTTAAAAAGGTGCAAAAACTGTTATGTAGATGGATTTAAAAACCTATAATAAACATGGAAAGAAACCCTATAAACTTTCAAAATGCTTAAATATGGCGAATTTTTTGAATTATAGTACATTTTGTGGTATGTAGTGTGAACTTCCCCAAATATGGTGGGATATATTATGTAGAGAGATTGATCTCTGTAATTTCTAATTCTCTATATCGGTATTGGTATTCTAAATGGCTATATCATAGCCATCGTTATTAATTTGCAAGAGAGTTTTTTGAATCTACATTGAATGAACTTGAGTGAACTCTCTGGTGAAAATCTAGACAAAGTTCCACAAGTTGGAAGAAAGAGAGAGAGAGAAAAAAAAACTGTATCGTGATTTTTATTTTAATGGAATATATTAAACGATTTTAAAAGGCATCATATATTATGTGTAATGTGTAAGAATTGTTTTTTGAAGCTAATTTTTTTAAATATAATTTTTTTATAGCGTGTGAGCCAATCTGATAACTGATAACGTAAAGTTGACTCTCATCCGTCTCTAACTATTTTACATGAATATATAATATATAGGAGAATATATAGGAGAGAAAATATTATAGGATCGGAGAGCGGCGGATCGGCATCCTTCTGTCCTTCTTGCAAGTCCAACAAAAGTCAAAGTCGAACATTGAACATTGAACAAGAGAGAGAAGCTACTGTGTGATTCCCAATCCCAATTAATAATGTTACCCTTTGGAATTTGCATTAAATGTTGTAAAATGTACAAGGAAAGGAAACATAGTCAATCCAAGTGCACTATCAAAATCAATTGACGTCCCAATATATAGAACTGTCAAAGACAAGATTGACAAAAAAAACGAGCTTGTGGGGCGACGAGTCCAATTCCAATTGTGGATCGTCATCAACAATCAATATATGAAAATCAAGCTGTAATAGTAGATAGATAGCAGATACTTATTTTATTCTATATTACACATAGCGCCGTCGTCGTCGTCGTCTTCGTCGTCGTCGGGTCGGGCCGTTGCCTCTTTTATACTGTTGTTGTTCCACTACATGACTTGGCCTATGGTTCGGCCTGACGTCGGCTAACCACGACCACAATGAATGACAGACAGGACCACATACATACTACAGGCAGACAATGTCACTGTACTGTACTGTGTACGGATTACGGATCGAGTGAGAGGATAAATGAAGCTTTCTCACACAATCTTCCACATTTTTAACTTTAATACAGAAAAATCTTGATGATTTAATAAAGTTATTTCAATTTACTTGAAATTAAAATTTTTGTAATGTTATATATACTATGCTGTTTTCTATAAACGCGTCAAAAAATTATGAATTATTTTTTCCCATTTTATGATTTGCATATTTCTACCCAAAAGAAACTGAAACTCAAGTAAAGCTTAGAAATATTATATTAAATACTCCCATAATAAAGTCCATGCTGTAATACCAATGGCTGTTTTTGTTTTTGGAAATTTGTAATATTCATTGCGTTCACAGCCAGACGCGGGTCTAGAAATATTTTCTGGGGTGGGCAATACATATTTTGAGTAAAGAATCAAAATGGTCCATGCCCAATTTAAGCTTCAATTAAAATGAAATATGTCAACCAAACTACATATGAGATAGATGCGCCAAATGTTAATTATGGAGTTTTGAAAAGTACAAAATGTTCTATTTACATGTTTTTGATAAGTGTAAAATGTTCTATGTACATGTTTTTAAAAATTGGAAAATTTTCGATTTACAATGTTTTTCAAAAGTGTAAAATGCTCTATTCACAAACATGCTTTCAAAATGTACAAAATTTTTTATTTACATATTTTTAAAAAGCATAATGTATTAAAACATTCATTTTGTGGTGGGCAACTGCCCTGCTACCCACCCCCTGGATCCGGGCCTGTCTACAGGAGATATCATGCTACGATATTCTGTAACTGAACATTTTTTGTTGTTAAACCTCAACAAAAATATAAATGATCATTGAATTTACAATTTACAATAATTTACATGAACACAGTGTAAGCATTTTGTATTTTTTCATCAAATATGTAATGTACCAGAGTCAGAGCTGTTATCCTATCAGTCCTGCCAATCAGAGATCTGAGTAGGACGAGCATTAATTAAGCTTTCAAAGTTCAACCAGTTCACAAGATTCGAAGAACAAGATGAGTACAATACAGAATGCAAAATCAAAGACAGGAGCAGGAGCAGAAGTTGGAATAATTTGTCCCTTTTTTTCTATTTTTTACACCTCTCTGTTCGTCAGTCAGTCAGTCCTCTCTCTCTCTCTCTCAGTTTTCAAGTGGGCACTAAAAATCAAGTCAAATCAATCTGGGAGGCAGTGCTACATGTTTAATGGGGGGAAGAGAAATGAAGCGAATAGAAAAGGGAAGGCCAGGAGGCCAGGACATAATATATATCCCATTGAAATTCCTATTATAATTATTATTGCAAGGCATAGAGTAGCATACGCATAATTAAGTAGCCAAGGGAAAAGGTAAGGGGTCGTCCATGCATGGCGTTCAGGAAAAAGGCAAACATTTTACTCCCTCCCTCCCCTTGTTTAGCAGGCTTGTTTAGAAGTTTACACAGGTCGCTTCCTCCCTTAAATCTACACGTCATTGATGGACGCCCCCTAAGTAAAAGCGTGACAGGAAAGTAATGCAATGCATAAAATAAGAGCCGCATTCAGCTTCTCCGTCCGTCCGTACAGGCACAGACTACAGAGTACAGATATTATGCATTTTTTCAATTGATTACTACATTGGTAGGTACTTAAAAAAACCAGAGTTTTCTGACGACGATAAAGTCTCGGACTTTGTACTGTGAAGATCAAGAATAATTAGAGGCGTAAAAGAGTCGTTGAGGTTTTCGATTGAACAAGAAAAATCGGAGGACAAGATTTCCATGTCTAATCAATCACAGCTTCACCTGTCAATCTGAGTCACCTCTGAATTCTGATAGTGAGACGGAGGGAGACGGGACAAACTGTGTATAGTGGTGTATTTTGTGATGTTTGTTAAAAAAATAGGAGGGCTGGGGTAGTTGGGGATGGGGATGGGGATGGGACTGGGAAGAGAGGAGCGTTAATCATCATGGAAGATGGAAATGGACTGACAAGACGTGGACATGTAGTGCGAAAGTATAATAGTGTAATTTAATTCAAATTCCAATACCATAAGTACATTCATGTGCAAGAGGCGTCAGGGGAGAAAATCCAACTGCCAATAAACCAACAGCGAGAACGAGAACGACAACGACCAAGCAAATGAGCATAGTATCATCCAACGATCCAGCCCATCAACTTGATTTTAAATTCAGCTGAACACACACCGCGCTGCGGTAGAGAAACAATTCTAATTCCCAATCCAATTATTATTTACTTCAATCCAAATTTGAGGAAGGGAAAAAAATAGAAATGTAAAGAGTATTGAGAGTCGATATCGCCTATACATTATACTATACGCATTCCATGAATTTGCAAAATGCACTATCTGTAGTGTTGTATTTCTGTATTTTCTCACACTCAAAAACGTACAATAAAACTATTTTGCAATTTTGATATGCATACATGTAATTTCTTGATTTTGTCCTTTTCGAACTTTTGAAAATCGTGCTTTTACCATTTTGAAATTTTTGAAAAACATGTAATTTAACAGTTCGCACTTTTAAAAAATATCAAATTATATCATTTTCCCTTTTTTCCCAAACACTTAATTAAAGCCGTTGCAACACAATTGTACAACACAACGTTCTCGCTTTTGAAAATACTTGTAAATAGCTCCTTTTGCATCCTCAATGAGAGCACATCTATAAATATATCAGCCAAGTACTGACGGATCCTATCTGCACATTATTCCCCTATTAAACCAATGAGAAAGTGACCAGTGTCAATGACTAATAATGGGAGATGCTTTCGTTGGCATTAAATAATAGAATTGAAAATGTATTTACATTACATTCAGTCAAGACTCTTTTAAATATTTTTCTACATGAGATGCCCTATAGGATTTGCCGAAGCTACATACAGTCACGTGATGGATTTGTGGTTGTGCCTGATGATGTTCAGGTGACAGTCCGTTTCTCCCTTTACATTTTCTTGATTGCTCCACCACGACAATGGCTGACAGGACGACGGTGACAACAACCAAGACGACGACAACGGGGAACGGGAAACAGGACAAAAGTCTTGTAAGCTCTACGTGTTAAAATTATAAGCTGACATTATATAGCTTAAAACATGATGCTCTCGACTTCGACTCAGCGTGGCTCTTTACGTGTAAGTATGCATAACTTCTTTAAGCTGGAGCGTATTTTACTACGAATACTTCAATTATGTAAATACATACAATCGGTATGCCGTGCATCACTTGGGAATCGCATCAATCCGCTTGATTTACTTGGGAGGTTCTATTGTTGTATCCACGTAATTTAATATGTTATTGCATTTTAAAATTCCAATTTACATTTTCACTGGAATTAATTTTTACTAATTGTAAAATATAAATCCAAATTAAAAGTGATGGAAACATATATTTTTGACTGGGTGATCATATTATATTGATATATTCCATGAATAAATTATCGAGGTTTCCATCATCATGCGTCATTATTAATTTTTGAAGTCCAAGTTTAATTCGAATTCGAATTAGATTTTGATGCATGGCTCCTTTTCAATTTTGAGATTAGCTTGTACGTATCCACTGTATATAGTACTGTATATAGTACTTCTCCCTGAGCTACATCCAAATCTACCCAGGTGCGGATTGAGAGGGTGGGCAACAGTGCAGTTACCCGCCCTAAAATGACTCTTTAAACAGGTTACCATAGGGGCATTTAAACCGAGATGGTCGACTTACATCATTTGTGGAAAATCAAAATGAACCGTATCCATTTTTAGCTGGAAAAAAATTCCTTAGCTACAAAAATATTAAAATACCTTCATCATGAAATCATGTAAATAGAACGTTTTGCACTTTTCAAAAACAATAAAATAATTTGCACTTTTCAAAAATGTGCAAATAAAATATTTTGAATTTTTCAAAAACATGTAAATAAAATATTTTGCACTTTTCAAAAATCTGTGTAAATGGAACATTCTCGCACTTTTTAAAAACTCGTAATTAACATTTCAACCATCTATCTAATTTAGTTTTTTTGACATAGCTCGTTTTAATTCTAGCTTAAATTGGAAATGGTCCATTTTGATTCTTCACTCACTATATGTATAGCCCACCCTAGAAAAACATTTCTAGATCCGCCCCTGACACTACCGTTGCTATTATTTTTTTTAATGGAATAGATGTTCCAAATATATGACTACACAGCTTGTACACTTCTATTACAACTACAGGAGATGAGATAGAAATTTTAGCCCAGGTCGATAATTCATCCTGTTCTTGTTCAAATTCAAATTTGACTACGTGTACAGATGTGAAGAGGAAGACGAAGAGGAATACTAACGTAGGCATTACGAGGGAAGGATTGCTATTTGCCAGTCGAGGAGTCCCGGCTGACGTTCAATCAATAATAATAATAATAATGATAATAATAATAATAAGAGCTGAGGAATAATAAAATGTGTTGGACAGCTATTGGGATGATATGATGATTGGGCGTGGCTTTGTACACCGAGGGAGATGGTAGTAATAGTTTTATAGTTTTATCGATATCAATAGAGGAAAATAGGAGGGAAATCAAAAGTAGAGGACTCGAGACTCAACGAGGAAAAGTTCATTCATGCTACATAACATACAAATTACGAGCTACAAATAAGACCAACGTTCGCCTCAGCTCAAGTCCCATCTCATCCTTATGTAACTCTAGATTCTATCAGTAAATGCTGGATTTAGAAATAAAATGTAGGCGGCAGTAAGCACTATGTTTATTTGCACATTTAGTATTTCTACATAGATATTTTAAAATTTATATTTAATAATAAACCAAACCAAAAACAACGGCGACGGACTCGGAGCGTATCACGTATCATGTCAGATCGAATCCAACTCAAACCCCAATATAATATTAGTGTCAGTATCTGAGCCCATCTACAGGCGCGGATTCAGGGGTGGGCAAGAGGGCAGTTGCCCACCTCAAAATGAATTTTTTAACATGGGCTAACACAGAGGGAATTTAAACCAAAATGGTTTATACTAAAAAAATCCAAATTTCATAATCTTAAAAACATGTAAATAAACTATTCTGTACATTTTAAAAGCATGTAAATAGAAAATTTTATACGTTTCAAAAACATGTAAATAGAACGTTTTACACTTTCCGAAAACATGGAATTAGTACATTTTGCATCTTTTCGAAAACATGGAATTAGGACATTTTGCACCTTTTCAAAAAGATGGAATTAGAACGTTTTGCACCTTTTCCAAAACATGAAATTAGAACATTTTGAACCTTTTCAAAAGCATTGTAATTAGAATATTTTGAGCATTTCAAAAACTCGTAAAAGCATTTTGCGCATTTATCTTATTTAAATTTTTTTGACATAGCCCATTTTAATAATAGTGTATATTAGATTTGGACCATTTTCTAATTTTAGTTACTTTATTGTCAAAAAACACTAATTGTCAGCCAAAATAATTTGATTCTTAAATTATTTCTATATCCACCCGCGTTCATCTATACAAGCGAAAAACAGTATCTTATCGGTATCAGTATCCGTACATTGCACTATGATGTACAATTCCCCTGTCGCTGTCGTTAATTCTTGCATATTGATATTTAGAATTTGAATTTGGCATCCACATGTCTCCAGCTCTGTAGACAGTAGACAGATAGGAGGCAGAATATACGTGAGAGAGTGAGTGTGTGTGTGTGGATTTGCGTGCGAAAAAACTCAAACTTACGTACCTACCTACATAATATGAATTTTGTACTTGTTGGTCCCTATGTGATCTGTAATAATTTGATATGATATGCTCCAACTCGAACCAAGTTTGAGAGGGACAGAGGCTCAAGGAGCGATGCGAGAGACTGCATAATATGGAAGCGCCGAAGAAGATAGCTTCAAGATGGTTGGGAAGATGCTGATAATATGCTGATGCTCATGCTCCTGGCCAATATTATATTACTCATGTATTGCTTTTACCTCCTCGCGGATGGAATCCTATAGATTCACTTATTCGCATGGATGGAATGGATGGGTAGGTTGGAGTTTGGAGTCGTATGTATGGAGTGCCTTGCCTTACGCTACCTATAGTATACGTACATATAGCATGGAGACAGGGAGTGCATAGAAGTGGAAGGGAGGGAGGTAGGGATATTGTGTTGAATCCCAAAAAATATCTAATACTTCATCCATCCATGTCGTTGAACTTTTAACCACCACACATCAACTACTAACGTATCAAAAGTTATCTGTAAATACATGATGACCACTTTACAACACGTACACACAAATACAAAGGCTACACACACCGGGGCTATATAGTATAGAAGCATCTTCCACACTGATACCTCCAATAATTTTTTACATAGTGTAGCAGTGAAGACTTTGGCAAATACTGCAGGTTTCCTTGGCCACTGGGCGTTATATGTATAGTATGTGGAGAGGAATATTCAGATATTCAGAATTCAGATGCAGATAAGACGCGGCGCAGACAATACATAGGAGAAGCTAAAGGTGCATTAGCTGCCCGTATAAAATGTGTCTATCTGTTTGTGTGTGTGTGTGTGTGTGTGTGTGTTGATTGAAAATATACCAGGATGAGACCATCACAAGTTTCAGAAGCTACCACCACCATCACCACCACTGCCACTACTACCACCAGTACCAGCAGCAGGAGCAGCATCTCAGCAAAGACAAAGCATATCTTCGTATAGAGTCTTTTGGTAAAGTCGTCAATCTCTGACTCTCTGACTTCTGACTCTGAAGCTCTGGACTCGCGGAGAATTGAGAATTCCAAAGTTTTGAGCCATTCAAATTCCAATCCTCTCGCCGTTCTCGTCGTCCATCTCTCAAATCCTTCCTTCTGCCTTCTATCGATCTCGGCCTCGGCTCCGTCTGTCTTTCAAGGCAGAAGAGCGCCGAGACGAAACCAAAGGAAATCACCATTCAAATCAAAGGAGCAAATAGGAGACAAACTCATGGAATCTTGGAATGTGAAAAACAAAGGAGAGTGCAGATTAGAAAGGGAATTAATGGAAATGCCAAATGCATGTTGTTATTACTGTTGCAGAATTTGATATTCGAATAAAAATCCAAATCCAAATGAACTTGAGATGGATGGAAATGGAGATATGCAATGTATGACGATGACGAGTCCGTCTCCGGCCCGGCTATGGCTAATGATACGAGTAAGAAAAAGGATGATCTTAATGATGGTGATAAGGGAATTGAAAATGTGAATTGAGACTGACTATGAGGAAAAAGGACGAAGGATTAAAAAGAAGCACATTCTTTGGGTGAATCGAACCGAGGGAAAATCTAAAGAGGAAAAACCACCACGTTATGAATACGAATACTTATCGTTGGGCGATTAAGGATTAATATAATATTATTACATAGGTATGTATCTCCTGGCTTGAGCTCTGCCTACTCCCGATCATCCCGACTACACCTACCTTCTTACTTTCCTATATATTATGCATGTTACAGTCCAAGTCGAAGTGGAAGACGAAGGCTCGTTTCGTACTTGATAATGCATTTAAATGAGTAGTAGTAGTATAGTAGTGGTAGTAATGTATACTTTATAAAATGCCTTTGCAATTTTTTTTCTAATCCGGACGGATATCAGGGAGTGAAATGGAGTAATGGAGTACATAATAGTATAGATAATCGTCGTAGTTACAGATTACTATTTAACTATCGCCCATCTGGCTCAGTCTGAGTCTCACTTGGGCTTTTTTCTTATCAGGCTCTGCTCCTATGATACGGCGCTTCAAATCTCTCACAGTTATAGCTCACTAGTCACCATATATTCTACTTTGCATATCCATGTAAATATTTTCTACCTGTTTTTCCGCCCCTGCACACAAACTTACACTCTACAACTGACAAGTCTAAATCTCAATCAAATTTGAAATCGAATTTCATAGCGTAGACACCTGTACTAATTTACCATTATGTGAGACGATACTATATAGCATGGTTTTACACAAGTCGGAAATGTTACAAAATTATTTTAAAATGTCTCGCGGCTGCTGTAGAGAGTGGCGGTTGCAAAATTTTCAAATTTTCAAAATCTACCAACAATGTGACTATTTTTATTATTATTTTTTCTAAAGGGTTTTAAAAAAATGAAAATAGTATAAGCAAAGCCAATTTAACTTTATTTGTAGACGGTAATACGGATATTTTAAATATTCCATGTGGATATTAGTACTGGTCACTGGTATTGGTATTGGTGGATGAGAGCCTATTCATTCTCTCTATGGTCTCTCACTGCATTGTGTCCGTTGTTGTTGTCATGCTTGAGCGTCTCTCGCCTCGCCTACAGCTTCAATTTTTTTTTGCGTGCATACTATTAAAATACAAAGATTCGATTTTTAGTCCCCTACAGGTTGGCCGTCAGATAGATTCCAGTGCATGCCCACTGTGACGATGACGATCTATCATTGGTATTGGAATTGGTCTTAGCCTTAGTACTGCTTTAGAAAAAACTGAAAGAAATCAAAGCGTAAAAACATTCTACATTTGATTTTGAACTATTTGCATTTAGTAGGTATAAGCTTTTCTATAGTATTTACATACCTACATATATTTCCGTGAGCCCACATGACCATAATATTAGTCTGTAAACCCCTATGCCTATATATATACTGAAAATATACGGAGTGCACATGGAGTAGTACAGAGCCAATGGCTTTTGGGCTGCCTCCGAAAAAAAAATCACCTGAAGAGATCAATAAAAATAAATTTGCCTAATAAATACTGTGTGCTGTAAGCTCTGCGCTTTGTGGCTCGTGAAAACGCTTAACCTTTCCATCGTCCACAGATATATATCTCAACGACTGACTCCTAGCTAACTAACAAGGGAGATCTTTTCTTGAGTCTCTCTCACTTTTTTCCTCCGTCTTTTATACTTGAGTCTTGAGATTCGAACCTGAGCTCATAGTGCGGCCAGTGCTGTGTACTTTTACGATTAGTAAACAAATTCAAATTTTAAATTCAAATTCAATCCAATCTATTTCTATGGCTTTTCCTATTACCTATTGCATCTCTCTCTCTCCCTCGTTTCGTGTGCCTTGTTTTGATTTAACTTTTAATTTACTGGCCCAGCCAATAAAACCCAAAATCATTAAGCAGCAAGCCGTGTAATGTTAATAATGGAATGAGAAAGAGAGAAAGGAAACGGCAGCGGTAGGTTGCATCTATAGTGTTGTAGGTATTTATCTACTCTGTCCAATTTTCAATCCATCCATCACCCATCATTATTATTTTACATCATTTTTTTTTATTTTCTACATTTTTATATATGCATCCCCACGATTATCAGATTCTTTGAGTTTTTTTTTGCCTTGTAAAATTCCCTGTAAAAGAGTTTGGATTTGGAATCTTTTGTTATTTTTTTATACCTATTTACGATTAATATTTTAGTTTGTCATAATATCATTACTGCAACTGCAGAGAGAGAGAGAGAGTAGACAGTATACTGATAGACGGGGGATTTTTTTCTTCTTCAATAACGTAGTAAGTCATGTGCTCCGCGAATTATCCGTGAATATGTATGAGTGAGTGGACGTCTATTTACTCGTTTACTGCGGTACTGGTTACTGCAGAACATGAGATATCGTGAGGAGTTTCACGCCTTTCAGTTAGAATTAGAATTGGACGTGGAATTGATGAGCCTTTTACACATAGTTTTATTAGACACATTATATGCCAACTGCTAAATGGCTTCCACTCATAGTCATAATAATTATGCTGCTGCTGCTGCTGAGGTTATATTATATTATTTTTTTAAACACATGTCTCTAAGTAGCTATTAATTCTAATTTTGTATTTTTGTATTTTTGTGCTTTTGAGGTGTTTTTTGTACGTGAGTCTGTCTGTCTGTCTGTCTATGGGGAAAAAGAAAGGAAAGTTGTTCATAAAATACAAACGTTAATGGTTAATAATGTGAGCGCGTGATGGTTGGTGTTGGTGTTTATTAGAGTGTTGGTCTTTGATGATCAAGTCATGCGGATATCAAGAGTCAAGAGCAGGGCCAGGGCCACTGCGTCTCAAGATGATTCATGCATATGTAAATACATGTGTGCATGTGTGTAGTTTACAAGTTTAGATTGTAGTTTGTAGTGCGGACGGCGGATATGAATGGAATGGTTGATATTATCTTGTATAATTAGAATCAGAAGCTCAAATTAACGCTTGTTAAATCCAGACTTTTCCCCTATTTTTCTCTTACTTTGTTATTTTTTTTTATATACCTTGGATGAGCTGAGGTACTGGGTTCGGTAAAATAAGAATTAGCATTCCAATCTGCATTACATACTTTTGTACTTGTATGCCTCACTGTACTGTGTGGACTCCGCCTGTGAAAATAATTTAATGGGATGGTAGAATCAAGTCAGAATTAATAGTTTTGTACCTACATATAGACCTGACTCCAGCTGAGGTAATTAAGTCAAGGGAAACCATAAGACCAAAACTATACAATTTTATTCTATATTTTTTAAACCAAGAAGGAAGACTCAATACCAGACAGCTTCAAAATATTTAATTTTTTAATTTCACCTAATAATTCTATCCTGTCTTGAATTTTAAAAACATAGCAAATAGCTCATATTACTTCTTCTAAAATCTGAGAAGAGTTTGAGGGAAAGTTGGATTAAAACAAAAACAAAAAAGCAATGGACAGAACTAAGCCAGATAGTGAATAGAACGTTAGTGTCGGTTCAGAAGCTTTTGCCTCTCTGGATTCTGAATTTTAGATTTTCATTTAAACTATTTTCCTCCATTAAAATGAGCTTTGAAGTTTTGAATTTGACAGCGTGCGTAGATGCTACTGACTCCTCAAGCCTATGCATAGGTATATATACGAAAAAATCTAATTGTGAAGAGGGTATTATTATTTATCATGAGATCAGGACCAAACTCAAACTGACTCACTCACTTTGACTCATACACTCGACTCTCGCCTTTATGTTCCTTTCTGAGAAAATAATAAAGAAATAATAATGATAATTTAACGGTTAGAACATTTACATAAACGATTTTTGAAATTTAAAACGTGTCTGGGTAATAATAATGGATCCTTATCACATATCACCCTTTTAACTCATCCGGTTTTCCTCAAATGCACAAAACACTGAGCACTCCATCCACGCTGTACATTGAGTTCGCTATGAACACTGCGAGAATGAAGGGGAACATTTACTATGCTATTTAGTCAGTAGTAACAGTAAGTACAGCACTACGCCATATATCCAAACCTACTATATGTATATCAACAGGTTGGTAGGTGCATTTTTCTACAGTGTACCTAATGTACTGTAGTAGTAGTGCTTTTTCTAACTACTGCTGATGTATTTCCGTAGTCGATAATAGCGATAGGACAGGGGCAGCTATACTCTGTATCTCCCAATCCCAACATTACATCACATCGCATCCCAGCTAGCATCTCGCTCCCGAATAAAAAAAATCAAACTCCACGGACGGGACAGAAGAGGGACAGAAGGGGGGGGGGGATTACACTGATAATCATAAGAATTAGCTCTCATCGTCAACCATTAATGTTAATAGGAATAAGTTTTTAAGGAGAAGATATAGAGAAATGTATTTATGGTTCACAACACTGTATATTAAGATGTTGAAATAATGAAGTACATGACCATAGCACCTTCACCAGCAGTACATAGCAGATGCTATATGTACTGATATGCTGTGTCGGTATCGGTGTCCGTAATAAAGCAATACATAATATCACCTCCGACATCCACAAACTACAAACGTAGACTAAACGAGACTGGAAACTAAATACTAAATGGCTCTGCCAACTTCGTAAAGAAGACGATTTGTATGTGAGACGAGTAGATTTGAGATTTGGACGAGAACTGATTAGTTCTCTGTCCAATTTATGCACTAGAGCATGTCCTGTCGACTGTCGACTTCGACTCAGGACCGTTTCCTACGTACGTACTTACTACTACTACTACTTCTACTACTACTTGGAAAATAGAAAATGGTGGATTGCCTATGGAGCAGAATAGCCTAGGAATATTATTATGAATAGTGAGAGACAATATCTGAAGAGCCATTATGATTAGCCGTAGTATGATTTTCTATGGAAATGGAAAAGTCGGGAAGAGCTCAAGGCTTTTTCTTGTACCTTTTTGTAAAATGTGGCTCTTGGCTTTTGAGCTTGAAAGACTTGAGAGACGTTCTCATGGATTATATTCAGAGGATTCAAAATCCCAAGTTGAAAGTCGAATTCAAAGCCATATGCCATGTCATTACTGTAATATAACTGCATATAGGATCTATAGACAAGGCATATGAAGCGCAGGCCCAGGCCCTACAACAGTGCACTGTCGGAGAGCCTCAAAGATTTTAGGTTGATAAATAATAAATAATGAAGCACACAAGGAAAAAAAATAGTATAGAGTATAGATATAGACTAATATATTTAAGTCTGACTCCCCATTCTGTTCCTTATTACACGAGCTGAAGGATGAGGAACGTCCTAACGTGCAGAAAAAGAAGCGGAGGAGACCTGCTGACTTGGTTTGTTTGTCAGGGGTCTCAGGGGGAAACGTAATTATGTTGATGATGTGCCGGGTTTGTTTGCGAATTTCCTCAACTTTCCTTCAGTATTTATGAAAGCTCCACGTCGAGTTTTTGAATATTAGATTTTTCTGTGGCAATTAAATTAGCATTTTTTCTTTAGTCAACAATACACACAGAATATAAGATACAGTTCACAGTCTTAAGGCCCATAAGACGAATTCAAAGTTTCCAATTCGAATTATTCGAATTCGATTTCAAGTCTTGTACGCTGTATTGCGGTTCCTATATGGCACTCGCCTGGTTTTTGATTTAGCAGACACTGTGATTGTGAGTGAGAGCGGAACTTCCACACTGAACTTCAGCTCATCTCCTTTTCAATCCTTTTGCTCATCCTTAATAGTGGGTATAATTATTGAAAAGAAACAGAAAACAGTTGTAATTTACTCAATCGTAAATTTCAAGGAAATCCCATCCCATCCAAAAGATTTAATGATTTTAATTCTAATTTAAATGATAAATTTAATGTGGCTCGCCACTTCGCGCCATCATACGTACACACCGCACGTAGTTAGATCCTTGGCCAGGCGCGGATCCAGGGGGTGGGCAAGAGGGCAGTTGCCCACCCCAAAATGAATTTCTTATCATTGGCTAACATAGGGAGATTTAAAACAAGATTCTTTCTTCGAGCGTGAAGAATCAAAATGTTACATGTCCATTTGTAGCTAGTAATTATCATTATCTACAATAAAATTAAAAAATTAGGGTCCTAAAATCATGTAAATAGAACATTTTTGACTTTTCAAAATGATGTAGATGGGACATTTTAATCTTTTCAAAAACATGTAAATTGAAGATTTTGCAATTTTCAAAAATATGTAAATTGAACATTTTGCCATTTTCAAAAAACTCGGAATTAATATTTATTGTACATCTTATGTAGATTTTTTGGCATACATAGCTCAATTGAATTCCAGCTTTTGGAAAAAGGCCATTTTGATATTTCACTCACGCAATGTATTTGCCCACCCCAGAAAGTATTCCTAGAACCGCCCCTGTCCTCGGCTAATAATCGAATCCAAGCCAAACCAGTAAATAATAATACAAACTAAACAGATGACTATCTGCAAAGTGAGTATTCAGAGTGGAAGAAATGCTAATATTAATTTGTATTAATGTTAATGGGCAATAATGGTCGGAGGTGGGAATGAGATATCTCTATGATCTCCCCGTCATATACATCGAGCAAGGGAGGGGAGGGAGGGGAGCTAAAATGGATGAGACTGTATTAGCATGAATGAATTATTGAAATTAATCAAGTCAATGCTGGAGACACCAACAGGTCCTCTACACCTATACTATATACCTGGTCCGCAATCTCATATGGTCGCGGTATAAGTATATGGGAAAAATCACACATATCACAAAGGACATAGATTACGACCAACACTTTTATTACGAATTACGACTTAAGGAGACTTGCCGTTGCGACGGACAAAGTTTATTTCATTGCCTTGGTTTTTGTGTCTTGTGTCAGACTACATACTATACAGTCTGTCTCATCTACATCGAAACCGAACGAAAGTCAAAGTCACACACAACCAAAAGATTCTCCGTATAGATACACTATATTGCACACACACGAAATATGATTTAGTTATTTATTTGGACGAAAAATATTTTACCCACACAATGAAATATGGAGCTATTTTTTGTACATGTACATAGTTGATAGTTGATTGTATTATATTATATAATAATTCCTAATCTCATGGTATATTATAATACTGTCAAAAGTGTGGTCTCTCCTCTGTATTATGAAGACACACGGAGAGGCCTACTATGCATGCACACACAGAGCAACAGTCAAGAAATATGAGCCCAGATTTGGATGTAAATATGACCAAGAGAAGAAGAAGAAAAAAAACTACAAGGGAAAAGCGAGTCACCCAGAAATGGGCATAATTTAAATGGAGACACAAATGATGATCACAATAATTTTTTCATGAGGTAGGCGGTGATCAGATTACACATGCCAGAGCCAGCGACCACTGAGAACGTATAGTACATAGGCCCCATATATACATGAGAGGAGATACAGGGAGTGACAGACCATATTATGTATATATGGAGTACGCCATATACTATATGCGCTCCGCCATATGAAGTGAGGTGATATACTGTACAATAATACGATTACGATTACGATTATAATGAGGGAAGAACAAGCTACATGTTGTTATCCTATATGCTCATCCTTCTGCCCGAGACGAGACTGATGATGAGATGAGCTTGTTGATTATATAAAAGAAATCTATAAAAATGAAGGAACATGAGCAGAAGAGCATCTAAATAACAACAACATCATATGTGTATGTTGGCCTGGGCCGGGGCCTGGGAGAGGAGTGATGTGATGCGATGTGAAGTGAGGCTCTATGTGTGGGTTGAGCAAAAATTGATCAGTCACAAAATTTGAATTTAAATAAAGATATGGTTTATTATGTTCTCACATTATATACTACATTGTATATGCCTCCTCCTAAACTCGCATTCGTTACTCGCTTTTTCCCCTTTTGAATTTACTCTGCATTATTAAGCGGCAGTGGAGTGCTGTACATAGCTTTTGTCATGCCACAATTTATTATGTACATATTTGAAATACAATGGAATTGTAATGGGCACGGTACGGTGATGGTGACGGTGCCGGTGCCGGTGCCGGTGCCGGTGCCGGTGCCGGTGCCGGTGCCGGGGACGGTTAAGGTAGTGCATATTTTATGCATCAGTATAGTGCGTCTATATAGTAAGCATTAAGCATAGCATGTAGGAGAATTACTGTGGTTTTCTTTCTCTTTCCTTTTCTTCCTTTTCTCTTCCATGTACATGGCTGTGGACCGTGTTCATTATAAAATTACCGCTGCTTCGAGTCTCTAATTACTTGATTTATGGTTTATGAATAATTTTATATTTGGAATTGATTAAAATGTTAAGGTGGAACGGATTAAGTGATTGAGTACTATAAGTGCATGTACATATGTGAGCCCTACTGTCTCAGTATGAAAAGGGATCTGTAATATTGGTGGAGATATTTGGAAAATGTGGACAGGTATAGGATATAGGTGTACATAGTCAAACGTATGCTTATATTCAGCTTGGTTCTTGTTGTGGTTTATAATTTTGTAATATAATGTCATGCATTACAATTAAGTACAGTAGATATTCTGCACATGTACATGTGGACGCCTCAAGAAAACCGAGTCAAAGGCCTAAACATACAGAGAGCCTTACCTACATATTTGGAGAGTGTTGGGAGATGTTGAATAATTGGAAACCCGTAATAATCGTGAAGAAATGATTCAATTAGAAATAACTGTTCATTTTTTTCACACATTCCCATATTATGAGCGTGGACGGGACGGGACGGAACGGTACGGGACGGGAAGGCTTGACGTTGATTTTGATTTTGATTTGGAATTTTGAGTAATGTGTGAATTTGAGAGTTGGAGTCTTTCCCATTGTACTGTTTTGTATATGTTTTGTGATGATGATCGATAGGAGAGATCGAATTAAAATTAGAAGCAAAATCCTGTATCTCTAATCAAGGCGGCAAATTTATTTGTATAGCTAATGAATATCTATTGTTGTTATATGGTGCTCAGGAGGCTCAGGCTTACAGCATAGTTATTTAGAGCTTCCTATACAATCAACGATGAAAAAGGTTTATTACCGTATTTCCTATAATAAGAGACCCGTCTACTAGTCAAATTCGCACTTTCCGACCCCCCTAAACCTGCCTGCTATTACAGGTCCGTTCCCTCTTACAGGCCCGTCTACTGTTATAGAAATTTATTTTGAATTTGTTAAAAATACATTTTTTTCATTTGATTGGAGTCTCAATCACAATTCATTATTTCTAAATTTTGAAAAGCGGTAAAATACACCAATTTAGCACATTTTAAAAATGTACAAAGTGTCATACGCAAATTTTTAAAAACTGTCAAGTAAAACAATTTTTACGCTTTTAAAAACTGAAAAATGTAATAATTTGCACATTTGAAAAAGCTGTAAAATGTCATTTTTCACATTTTAAAAAACTTGGAATAAAAAATATTTCAAAAATTTTTTAAATTAATTAATACCGTTTTATGCATTTAAAAGGCCTGGAAATGTGCTACTTGGGACTATTAAAATCTCCAAGTTAGAATACAAATTGTAACCAATATATATGTATTGCATGCCACGTACGCTCTACAACGACTGATGACATACCAGTACCAGTACCAGTGCATCATACCCCATGGTACTGTACAACATACATAGGGACGTAGCCTTGGGTCTACAGTGTGCAGTATGCAGTCTGCTACATCCGATCCTCACAACATAACATCCAAATATGGAAGAATTTATAAGGGTAGACGGATATGGAAAAGTAAAACAAGACTAATCAAAGGTTGTATTGTAAATATGACACATTTACCTGCTGCTGTCTGTCATAATTTCATTCTCCATGTGTCCATGGCTCTACAGACAGACAGTCCAACTCGTCTCTTTGTAGGAAGATCTTGGACTTTCGAAGGTGTGTGTGTGTGTCTTCTGTTTGTGTTTGTATTTGTGCTGTTGTGCTTGGACAAATTTTTGTAGCGCAACTTCAAAATTTTCAAAATCAAAGTCCAACTAAGGAATTCCTCCACGGCTCAAAAATAATATGAGAAAGGCAAGAGAGACGACCAAAGTCAGAAAGGAAAACGACGACTCCAACAACAGCAACAGCAATAGCAACAACAACAACAACAAATACGTCCCCCATCCAAATTTCAATGATCTACAGTGGAGAAAATCAAAGGTTAGAGTTAGAAGACGAAGGAGAAGGAGATGATGATGATGATGATGACTTGACTGGTGATGACGAGGACTGAGTCTCTGTTATTGTCCCTGTCGCTAGCGGCATATCAATTTCTATACCGTCTACAGGTATTATAAGGCAGAGACTAATAATTATCTCATACATTCTATACCCTCACTCACTGAGCATCACATACTCGGACGCACAACTCAACACGTATCTCTGTAATCGTAATCTGTAATTCTGTATCTGTAGCATTTTGATGATTTGGATTCTGATTTTCTGTCGAGGTTTTCACGTACCTATAATACGTAGGTACCTATACCTACTATACCACTACTTTGTACATTCAAGTAAAAATCAAAAGCTCAAAAATTGTAAACAGGTTAACACAGAAACAACAAACACACACACATAAAAAATACACTACATGGAGATCAGTCCCGTGTGTGTGTAGACTGTTTGTACAGTTGTTAGTTTTTTGGGGGAAGATGTGTTGGGAAGTTGTAAAGTACCAAATAGGAAATTAACAACGTATCACATTTTTTTAAATCCACATTTTTTCAATGTTTCACAATGTTTCAGACTTAACTCGTCCCAATCAAATATGCACATATTAAAATACATCTCATGTGTTTAATTTTTTAAAAGGAGTTTTCTCTGATGATCCGGTCCTAAATCTAAACAATTTTTACAGTTAATGAAACAATACAACTTGTGCTACACCGACACCGCACTGCACTATGAGCAATTATGTAGTAAAATATTATAGGTCATCCCATAGGCGTCTTGTCGTACACTAATATACTTATATTATGATGTCAACCCATAAAGGCCCAAACCCAAACCTTCACACGAAACGAAACACTATCACACCAAATTAACACCTAACCAAAGGAAATACAAAAGACAAATAATCCCAGAACTTTTTTTGATTTTTTTTTCTGGGGGAGAGATTTTTAAATTGGAAACACCACACACAATTATTTTATAAAACGAAATATTCACAAATATTCGAAATGGAAACAATCAGTATCCATTCGATCAACGCGGAAGGCTTTATTTCCTTCCAAAAGTCACACTCGAAAGCAAAATCAAAACTACTGTATGTACCTATGTGAAAAGGAAGGGTGGATAATTACAATGGAGTATCTACAAAAATATTTGTGGTGTAGTTTGCATGGCAGTAATATAGAGATGATGAACCAGCAGATTCTGCACTACAGACTACAGACTGCAGACATTCAGACAGCTATCAACACATTTAAAAAAAATATCGAGTTCAATTCCAACTCAAATCTAACGATAAGTATGACGTTATAACTTTTGCATGTAGTAGGTAAGGTTTAACGTTATACAGTAATTATGATATACAAATAATATATCAGATTATGCCTATGGAAATATAAGGATAAGGCTTCTTGAAGATAGAAGATCCTCTAGCAATAAAAGGCTTAAGGAATTTCGAATTCGAATTCGATCATTGGGCCAAATTCAAATCTTACAGTGCAACAAGTGTTTTTTTTTACTCTCTCAGAAAATAAGTCAAAGTATCTTGTATATTATTCAGTATGTACAATATGTACTTTCATTGCATTAGACTTTAGACCACTCTATCATGGTCAGTGCCAGTAGTCGTCGTGGTGAGCCAAGGGCATATACATACTATACAGACATACCTATGTATGTGGTACATACATAAACATTTTATTTCATATTTCATTGCATTTATAAAATACATAAAATATAGGCAATACTTATAAAATGGTGATTTGCTATACGTCGTAATCGTAATAGAAGGCATTTATAAGACATTGTAAATATGCATGTAGGATTGGTGTAGATAGTGATAGTAGATAAGGGATAGACAAAATCTGAAATAAAACTTCTTCGTGACCTTGGCTTTGAACCATAGGGTCACTGAGGTTTGGACGTTTGGACGCTTAAATTTTGGGGAAATCAAAATGCTATATAAAGTATATAGTTAGACTATCTCCAAATAATATATAATAAAATTCGTCTCTCTATACTACTACATACTACGATGGCATGCTTTTGGGTTCAGACGGAGCAAGCACTGAGCTGTCTATGTTCACGAATGTGTAGAAAAGTCATATGTTACATATGAGCGTATGGAAAGGAAGACAAAAAGATGTAATTGCTACACATAAGAAGTCATAGCCTGTAGCAGTGCGGTTCCTCTAATCTGCTCTGCCCTATCTCTCTGCCTATGTACAACGATAAGTTTCTGTTTCTATAATGGACCTATATACATATAAATAGTTTACATTTATTTGTAATCTCTTCTCTTCTTTATTTTTTTTTGCACTTGTGCTAGATTTTAGATTTTATACAAAATTTGCTTATTCAAAAACATGATTTCACTATACTGTAAGTATATAGTATTATAAAAAAAGTCTATGTCTGAAATCGAAATCACACAGTCAAAATCCTGGGGGCACGTGAAGGTTCCTATATATTTTCAATTAGCGATTTCGCTTTCTTGAGTGTATTGAGTATTACTTTTGCTTAATATATTATTCCGCAATAATTATTGTTTCTGTTTTATTATATTATAGATTACAGATGCTTATGTAATTATTGTTGATATTTTTTAGTTTGTGGGTGTGCAGATTATCTGTACAGATTATATATTCAGATGTGGAAATATGTTAGTATTTTGATATTACAGATATATAGGTGTCAAGGAGATGTGTACTACAGATTGTGTGCTGATTGTAAGTTCGATTTGAAATGACAATAATAATTATTGAAGTAACTCCACAGACAGAGCTACAGAAGAGATGAAAGATGAGATGATTAGATGATCGAGGGGCAGTTGAAAAATTTTTGGCTCTCGCTTAATAATAATAGCAATAATCAAGGAGGACAGCAGAAGACAAAGATGAAAGATGACAAAATGACAGAGGGATTGAATTATCTAAATGAAGATGCTGCAGGGACAGGGACATGTGTAGTTATCTACATCTAATTATTTTCAATAACAAAATCTGTACATTCTGTCTACTACAACAAGAAGAACCAAGAACGAAGTTAAAGAGCGACAAATAGATAATCACATGAAATTTTCATAGAGTTCCCCCCTCCACTTTACTCGGCTGTGCGGCTGTGGCGGCGTGAGGGAAATACATAGAAGGATTATAAAAATTATTAGATAGTGTGTGGGGCCATATACTCATCTTATAACCATGTGTCAATACTTAGTATGCATAGTATACAATGCCAAATGTAAGTAGGTATGTACGCACTTTTCGAGTGTAAAGTGTAGACCGACCATGATTATGATTAGGTAGTGAAATGTCGTTGTCGTTTTGCACCAGCACATTCCGTATCATCACATCATTCGTCGTTTCGACGCGACTTGTCGAATTTGTCGTATGTCATCCAAAGCCATATTGATTGTACATAATATGGTGTGTCATAAAGATACAGTAGAATTATATCGATATCGATATTGATTTACACAGAGCGTCACCATAATCTTGGTTCGTAGAGTTGGTAGGTTACGTACGTTATATAGTTTTGTGGGCTAAAAGACAAATGAGTGACAGAGATGAGGATGGGGACGGACGATGGACGATGGGCGATGGAAAGACGAATACGGAAAATCAAGAATAATTTCAAGGGCTTACATAATCGCCACACTTTTATATGAATCATGAGGTGTACATGCCTCCTCATGTAGCATACATGATTATTTTCTAATCTACGAACAATCAATGAATAAAATATGGAAAATTTATATTGTGAAATTATTTTTTTTGTGTGTGTACTACTGTGAATTTGAATCATTTCTATAATCTAATCTAACAACTATAACGACATCCCTATACCCAACTATGTAAGTTTACATATTCTCCTATAGATATATTACTACATATTTTTTACAACTACATGTTTTTGGACACAGCGTAATTTCCTCGTGAAAACAAAATGGCACACGAAAATAAAATATTATTTACAATTTGGACCTTTGTTGTTGAGTGCGCAGTAGCATGTCTCATTGTCAGTACCTTATTATCTTTCTAATAATAAATTTTTGCAGAGGGTTACACATATACTGTAAATATACCTATATATTATGCGTCCAGCTATTGAAATAGAATGTATGAAAATCTCCTTACACTTATGTCAGAGGCGCATCTAGAATTATTTTCTGGGGTGGGCAATACATATCGTGAGTGAAGAATTAAAATGGTGAATTTTCCATCTATTTTAAATTGTTAACAGTAAAAATTATGAGGAAATTACTGGAGAAATTCCGGAAAGAATGATACCGCTTTTAATAAAAATTTTTCACAGAGCTTCAAGTACTGCTTTTTTTTCGACTCTGATATTTTCAAAAAATTTAAATTTAAATTGTTCGCAGGTTCAAGTAGGCCCTACGCGTACATAATATGCATAGCATTTATTTTGAGCCTATCAGTACAAGTAGGTAGGTAGGTATATATATATATAAAAGTTACTGAAACACACGAAATAATATTATGTTTTTCTTCACAAAGATCTGATTTGGATTCCGACAATGAAATTGAGCACACGGCAAGGCCTTTAGCGCTATTAGTAGAGGTACAAAAGAGAAAAAAGTACCTGGTCGGCATCGGCATCGACATCGACTACACGTCACATAAGACACACTACCTACACCGCAGAGCACTTACCTACCTACATTTCTCAATCTGGATTTTATGATTATGATTTTCATTTCGATTTAGACAATCCTCTCGATTCTCGATCGATGGATCGGGGAAGTTCAGGACATTCAAACAGAGCACTTGCTGAGTCGCTCAGTGAGTGTATTATTTCTATATATATCAAAAGGCAAAAAAGTTTGACTTTTCCACGATGAGATTCCAAGATAACGATAATGATAACATAATGTAATATTATGTAGGTAGCTGTACTGTATTTATGTTGCATGGAGATGGAGTGGAATTGAAGTGGAGGTCCTACTGCCTACTGCCTCCGCTACCTACCTACTATACAATTCTCCATTTCACAGCAGATACGATTCCCAATAAAATTCAAAAGCTGCATTATAGAAAGAAGGAAGGAGTGAGTACCCGCAGCAGTGGGTAAATAAAAATAAAGGAATACGTGTCGAACGTGGTCCGAGCGGAGAGCTACAAATTTTCCCTTAAGATTTTAGATGTGGAATTCGATTTGTGTGTTCAAGATGAGGGCGAAATTCTGTAGGGAGCAGAGAGCATAGAGAACATGCCACCTGCATATCTATTTTGTACAGCATATTTTTGTGTTGGTTTTTAGCGTTGTTTCCTCTTGGTGTTGGTGTTTGGTGTTGGCGTTGTGAATTGAGCAGGAGCTAATTTGATATGTTTTTTTTTCACGGATGAACCCAAAGTAATTCTTTGATGGGAGCCAAATGAGAGAGACGAAGTAGTTTCAGAGTCTTTTGTGTTGCTCTGGAAAGAGTTTCTTGTGCACCTTCTAATGAGGTCTCATGACGAATGGTGATTGCACCCACAATTAATAACCGCATAGTTTAAACAACCACCATCACCACCATCAGCAGCAGAGTACTAATACCATATATACCATCCTAATCCCAAAGTATAGTGAAAGTAGCCCTGCCACTGCACTGCATGGAAAAACCATGGCCGCCATTTGATATCGATGTCGATGAGATTTGCTGTATTGTATACATATTCTACTGCTGTCTTTGAAAAAAATACAAAAACCAAATAAAACTTCAAGACACGGCAAAACTAAACGCTCCGCGGCATCATCTTTCCGATGGGAAATGGGATTTCAAAATAATTTACAATTTAGTATGATACCAATACCTATAAGGTGATTTCTAATTTTATATTAATATTGATATGCATGTAGGTAGGAATTACGCACATGCACATGCAGAAGGATGATACACCTTTTTGGTTGGTGGTGAAAGGACGCCGAAGGTGTGAAATTCAATTCATTCGTAAAAAATTACAACTAAGAAATTCCTCTGTTACAGATACGTAAAGAAAAATTTAAAATTTGCACACAAAAAAATGAAAACTTATGCAATTAAAATAGCGTAAAATACGTACGTAGCAGCTACTACTTGATTAAATAATTGAACTTTAATTTATTTTTAAATGCAAATTTCCAACCTTTCTTATAATCTTCTACACCAACCTTTTTGCACCCTTTGCCAAAATTTGATATACTTAAAAAAACAAGGAAAATTGTAAATTCTTATATTAAATTTAAATTTTTGGAAAATGCTAATATCTGTAGGTAGCTTATTTTGTTCACCTTGAGTTGCCACCATGAGGATAATCCAATGGAATAATATTCCATGGATTCAAGTGCAGGTAACATAACGACTACCTGACGAACGAAAAAAGAAAGCAGTGAACAGTAGTGAGGTCATCATTGTGT
This sequence comes from Dicyrtomina minuta, assembly GCA_949802685.1. Classification (NCBI taxonomy): domain Eukaryota; kingdom Metazoa; phylum Arthropoda; class Collembola; order Symphypleona; family Dicyrtomidae; genus Dicyrtomina; species Dicyrtomina minuta. Next base: position 11,215,185 of record OX461812.1, on the reverse strand, counting down.
AAAACTCAAGACTGGAGATATTAGACACTATGTGGGGGCAGCTGTTACTCTTACATTGGGCCTGGGCTACCTCATCAGATCTCTTATTACTATGCAAATACATTCCTAAAACATTATATTATGCAAAATGTACAGCTGTAGACAACTCAAGTACCTTTGCGAGACTCACTCTGTACGTACGAGTCTCGACTCAATAAAAAAAAATTTAAAATCTGAAGACCCTTTTTTTTACATTGTCAGAAGATTGGTGAAATCAGAAATCATTGATGCTCTTGATTTTACGATTAACTTGAATGATTTGTAAATATTAATCAATATACCTTATTATTTGTGAATATTTGAACTTTGCCAATTGGGAATTGGCACAGGAGACGCGCGTCTGCGGAGCTACTAGTGTGCTAAACTCATCATTATCATTAGTAAGAAAAATAATTCAGAGCTCAGATTTAGACTCTGTCCCTGTAATTACAGTTGTTGAATAATGTGTAATTGGGAGTACACTCTATCAAAATCAATCCTGGTCATGGACATATCATAGTAGGTACTCACCTCATAATGCTATACCTATATCTGTGCATTCTGTAGATTAATGCTGATAGCACTGTGAGCATATGCATTATATATTATATGGCTGGGGAACTTTAATTTGGAGACAAGAATAAGAAAAAGTTTTTAAAAAAAACTATTTTTTGAATCTCTATTCTTCTACCCCGACGTCCGACGTTGACTCTGACCACGGCCATGGCCATGGCGATGGCAGCCTCTGTATCTCATCCCTATATCATATGATCAAATGGACGATAATAAATTTGCAATCTTCCATTCGTATGCAAATTCTAATGACTATCCATATTTCATATTTTTTTTCTATCTTGACCGTCTACAGAGTAAAATAGTGAGAGACTCTTTTCATCCCACCAACTCCATCTCCATGTTTTGTGTACATAATACAAAAGCATAACAATACAACACAGTAAGACATATCACAAGTTCACAACCATACTCATACATTATTTCTCGTCTTCTTCGTCTCCCTTTATTTGATTCCTAGTAAATCTTATACTGTATAATTCAGAAAATTCCTCTAGTTCCCAACTCACTGTATTTTCTCACACTGTACTGCACTCTCTGAAAATTTCTTTAAATTCGACATCAGTTTATTTCGGTGTCGGTATTGATATTGCTACCATTTGGACTTTCTTTCGGAAAATCTAGATAGATAATTTTTGGCGCTATACAAGAAATACAATAGAAACGATTCAGCAATTGTAATAATTGTTTTTGGAAATAATTTACTAAAACTCTAGTTCATCTTTTTTTTTAAATTGGCATGAGGTTTGTATTGCCTTTTTGGTCTCATACGTCAAGTAGTTCTTTTGGAAATATTGGACTCGGATTTAAATTTTGGATTTGAGATTGTTTCCTTGTGTAGACGTAAAAGGTAAATATATACCTACTCAGTACCTACACTTCTATTTCAAATTACCATAATAATATTTAAAATTTTAAAAAAATAATAAAAGTTGGGTAATTTCCCAGTCTCAGCTGCTGCTGTTAGAGCATAATATTCACTGCTAAGTTTTGGTTCCTGGGAAAAATGACTGATTTTTTGTTTAGGTTTAAAAAATATTATTGCGTATTTTTGCGTTGATGTATGTATTTGACGGAGGACGGACTGACCCCGTCTGAGTGTGAATAATAATGATAATGTACCTAATACATATTATAGTGCCAAAAAAAATCCTCATATAATATTTATTTCTGTTTCTGTGGCATTTCTGAAGATGGAGATTGACTCTCGACTGAATGTGGCCTGCATACTTATTCATGTAAATGTGTAATCAAGTATTCTCTCATTGCTCCCTCGCATCATCTCCTCAAACTTCTTTCAGTCTCCTACTCATCCTCATCCTGAGAGGTGTAGGAGAAGACCAAAGTGAAAAACACAAAAATCAAAAACTCCAAAAGATTCCAAACTAAAGGCTTTCAAGAGACGAAGACTTATGAGTGTGTGCTAGACTCGGAACATAATCATATTTATATCTGACCATTGCGTACTCCATACTGCATATGCATACAGAACAAGAGATAAAGTTTAGGTGGAAATGAGTCAAGTTCCATCGCGTCTCTCTCTCCCCAGTTCACCGTCCACACACACAGTCCACATAATATAATAGAATTCACATCCACGGACTCTACGTCTTTGTGCCATAGTGAGTCTCAGGAGAAACGTAATAAATCAGTTACACACAATTACGAATAACTATCATCTTTTTTTCCATAAAGGAAGACCAAGAACCGAATGAGCAGCAGCAGCAGCAGAATGGGGAATGGGAAACGGGAATGGCCAAGCCAAAAGATCATATTATGAGAGAGTATGTGCATAGTAAACTAATTGTGTGCCTCCCTTTCCTTTTTCCTTACTTACTACTCACTCCAGGGGCGGATCTAGAGATATTTTCTGGTATGGGTCATATATATTGTGAGTCAAGAATCAAAATGGTATAATGGTATCCAATTTAAGCTAGAATTAAAATGAGCTAGGTCAAAAGAAAAGCTAAGTGAGGTATATACGTAAAATTTTAGTTACGAGTTTTTAAAAAGTCTGAAATGTTCAATCTACATGTTTTTAAAAAGTCTAAAATGTTCAATCTACATATGTTTTTAAAAAGTCCGAAATGTTCAATCTACATGTTTTTAAAAAGTCCGAAATGTTCAATCTACATGTTTTTAAAAAGTCCGAAATGTTCAATCTACATGTTTTTAAAAAGTCCGAAATGTTCAATCTACATGTTTTTAAAAAGTCTAAAATGTTCAATCTACATATGTTTTTAAAAAGTCCGAAATGTTCAATCTACATGTTTTTAAAAAGTCCGAAATGTTCAATCTACATGTTTTTAAAAAGTCCGAAATGTTCAATCTACATGTTTTTAAAAAGTCTAAAATGTTCAATCTACATATGTTTTTAAAAAGTCCGAAATGTTCAATCTACATGTTTTTAAAAAGTCTAAAATGTTCAATCTACATGTTTTTAAAAATTCCAAAATGTTCAATCTACATGTTTTTAAAAATTCCAAAATGTTCAATCTACATGTTTTTAAAAATTCCAAAATGTTCAATCTACATGTTTTTAAAAAGTCCGAAATGTTCAATCTACATGTTTTTAAAAAGTCCGAAATGTTCAATCTACATGTTTTTAAAAAGTCTAAAATGTTCAATCTACATATGTTTTTAAAAAGTCCGAAATGTTCAATCTACATGTTTTTAAAAAGTCCGAAATGTTCAATCTACATGTTTTTAAAAAGTCCGAAATGTTCAATCTACATGTTTTTAAAAAGTCCGAAATGTTCAATCTACATGTTTTTAAAAAGTCTAAAATGTTCAATCTACATATGTTTTTAAAAAGTCCGAAATGTTCAATCTACATGTTTTTAAAAAGTCTAAAATGTTCAATCTACATGTTTTTAAAAATTCCGAAATGTTCAATCTACATGTTTTTAAAAATTCCAAAATGTTCAATCTACATGTTTTTAAAAATTCCAAAATGTTCAATCTACATGTTTTTAAAAAGTCCGAAATGTTCAATCTACATGTTTTTAAAAAGTCCGAAATGTTCAATCTACATGTTTTTAAAAAGTCTAAAATGTTCAATCTACATATGTTTTTAAAAAGTGCGAAATGTTCAATCTACATGTTTTTAAAAAGTCCGAAATGTTCAATCTACATGTTTTTAAAAAGTCTAAAATGTTCAATCTACGTATTTTTGACATGTGTAAAATGTTCCATTTAGATTTTTTGCAAAATGTTTCATATACAGGTTTTTGAATGGTACAAAATGTCTCGCTTCTATTTTTTGTAAGTGCTAAATGTTCTTTTTACATAATTTCAGGATCATGATATTTTTTGTAGATAATGAGTTATTTCTATCTTAAAAATTAATTTTGAGGTTGCCCACCCCCAGAATCCGCACCTGGCTGACTCACAATATTATAAATGCGATGTCTGCTTCTGCACACACTGTGTACGGGTGTACCATATACTATGGATATAGGGCTCACAAATGTAGCTATGCGTTATACATACAAGGAGGTTCATAATGGGATGGCATGGCTGTAGGTTTGACTTTTGACTGTGATGAGATTGAATTTGATTGGATATGCAAACGTACATAATAAAGCATAAAGTTAAAGTCAAAAGTTTCAAAGTTTTTCTTCCTATTCTTCTTGGAGCAACACACAACATTAGAAGTCAGAGGATGATCTCAGGTCCACACTCATCTGGTCCTATGGTCACTGCTCACTTCACTTCACAGTCCATAAGTCCGCGCACTCTCGGCACTCGGCATTTGGCATTTGGCATCGGTATCCGTATCATGAGCATCGGCGAAATTTAAAAAAAAAGTCAAGTATCATATCGTACCCATGTGTCTTTTTCCTTATGATTAATTTTGACGGACTCTGTTATATATGGATAAAGGATGTGGCTATATGACTGCCTATAGTTATGATTATGATTACGACTAGGTAGGATGGTGCATGCCTCGGAAGATATGAGTAAGTCATATATAGTGATAGTCATAATAGTTCACCTGTCTTCAAATCATGTCTTCCAGCTATTCCCTGATAGATTACACGGAGGGAACTGACACTGAACGAAAACGAACAGTGCACTGAGAGCATCTAGACTGTAGTGAGTCCAGATGCGGATCCAGGGGTTGGCAAGAGGACAGTTGCTTCACCCCAAGTTGAATTTTTTAACATAGGCTAACATAGGGGAAATGTTCAACTCAGTTTGTGAGTGAAGAATCAAAATAATTCATGAAGAACATGTAAATAGAACATTTTGCACTTACAAAAATATTTAAATGGAATATTTTACAATTTTCAAAAAACTTGTAAGTAGAACTATTTTATTTTTCAGAAACTTGTAATTAATATTTTATGCATCTATCTCATGCAGTTTATTTGTCACGTAGCTCATTTTAGTCCTAGCTTAAATTGTATCCAGACCATTTTGATCCTTCATTCCCATGATATGTATGGCCCACCCCAGAAAATATGTCTAGATCCGCCCCTGAGTGAGTACTAGGTACACTTGTGTGTATAATATAATTTATAAAAAAATATTTTGTATTTTGTAGATATATAGTCTGACGATGAGCAGTATATGGGATTGCCTATACGTCCAGGCTACATGCCTATATGGGCTACAGCTAAGAGTCTACTGCGGACTTATGGACTGATGGGATGAGATGTGTAGAATGAGAAGTTACAGTAAGTTGCTAGGAGCATTTTCCTCATCGTTTCTCTCAAGACACACCATTAAGCTAACATTATGTTCTTTTTTATTATGATTTTTAAATACTTGACCAACCTCACAATTAATTAAGATACAAAAACAGAAATGTTTCCAAGAGGAGGGAAGGTTTTCGTTTACTCTGTGTCTGTGTCTATGTAGTTTACCCCCAAACTAGCTAGTATGTATCCTATCGGTTTGATTATAAAATATATATAAAACTGTGAGCATTATGGATTGAGTGTGGGATGAGCTCTAAGATTCTGGGATAATGCTCTTTGCTCTTGATTCTTAATACCCCTCGTCGTCACACTCTTCATCGTCGTCGTACTCTCGTACTCGTACTCGTGCGTAAAATATTTACATAATTATTTATACATGTTGGTGGAGGGTTTTAGTTGTAGGGGCATAGGACTGTCTGGCCCGGCCTGGGTATGTGCATACTAAAAAGAAATATTTCAATGATGAGATGATAGGAGACAGGACACTTTGGAGGGCATGTTTAATAATATATTATTACAATCCATCTTGTATAGGGAGAATCTATTGGATTGGAAATATGCAAAGCCTCGGGTCTCACACATCGTTATCCGTATCCTTATAGCACTGCACATACGAACATGGATATGGGCATCTTGTATGTGTGGAAGTATTAACCATCATCCAGTACAGTCTTCACTTCTGCAGTTTACGCAATATTTTTTATTAATGTACCTACCTACCTACCTACCTATCTACAGACAAACTACAGACATACCTGGTCACTGCCAGCTTTTTTTATATTTTTTTTATGCACTTGAGACTTTGATATTTTGATATTTTGAGAGTGAAGCCTCAAGACACAGGCACACACACACAAGATGATGGCAATGTTAGATGGAAATGGTAATGGGAACGGGAACGGCACTCTATATAGAAATATGGGCATGCTATATCGTTATCGTTAATATCGCTCGTCCACTCTTCTTGAGGATTATTTTGTGAAGAAGTTTAAAGAATTTAAGTGGAAGTTGACGGGAACAACTCCTGAAGTCTTGACCGCTCCTCACATTAAACATTAAAGGCTCATTCTGACTATATTATGACTCGTACATGGCATTATCTATTACCTTTTAATAGGAAATCACTCGGAACACAGAGCAAGTCTGCGAGCATGAATTCATTCCTTCTCTCTTGCCATTAAAATCCCCATATGCAAATAGCATCAACTATCTATGTACTCTGATACTATGTAGCACTTGGCTATACCATGACTATAGCATCCCTATCACTACTCATATCGGTAACTGCTCGATGTCTCTACTACTACTACTATTAATCCTGCTACTATACACTACCACCACTAAATGGATATTTACATGTTTTCCCTTATAACAATGAACCCATGAAAAAATGCCAATACTTTTTTAGACTGTACTTACTTACGCCATTATAGACTTTGAGGTTCAATGAGACTTGAATATAATAACAACATTAAACATTATACGATTACGATAAACACTGGGATTTATTTGCTGTAGGTACTTTATGTGTAGTATTATTTATGTAGCTTGTGCTATTGTTCACAAAATTCGACACATTCCTCATTCTATAAATGATCCGCTAAGGCTTACTTAATATTTTTTTACGAGAATATTTTTGTTGATTTGTCCATGTAGATTTAAGACGGTAGACGGTACTTATCGTTATAGACATTGAAATAAGGTATTTTATAATGTGGCTCCTGACACATCCTGACCACAGCCATCTGTTTTGTAATAGCAATGTTAATGTTAATGGTCATCTCCGTCTGTCTTTTACTACTACTACTACCCCTACTACCGCGACCCATAGCTATAGATCAAGAAGATTCCAATTCAAATTCGTCGATGAATCGAACTTGTTACAACTTACAAAGTAGGGTAGTTACTCTTTGAAAAGTGACGTACATAGGATTTCTTACAACATTCTAACTAAATTCAACTATGTGCAAAATAATTATTGCTCTGCAGATTTATTGCGATTAGAAAGATAGTTCAAGTTGGTGGAGCCATTAATATACGTTTCGCGATTTGGAAGGTGGACCGTGTACCCAGTCCCAATGAAGATAGGTTGTCGATTATTATTATTATTATTATGATTATAAATAATGGAATGATATATCAGGGGATGGATTATATGAGTATAATGTGCTATATAGTTTGGTTTCGGTGGTATAAAATAGGGCGGTGGTATGACTACAGGACTTTACTCAGAAAACTCTTCTTGTTCTTCTTGACTTAGTGAGAGGTCAGTTAAAGATTTAAATAAAAGATTCCAATTATTTTACAATTTTTTGTCTAATATTTTTTTCGTTTTACTTGGAATTCCTGCAATTTTCCAAATCTAACAGAAATAACTTTGTAGTAGTAGTGCCTTTTGGATTTTTGCATGTCGCGTAAATTCTAGGGAGTAATTTATGCTTATGTGAATTTAATAGAGCTTTGTCTCCGGTTTTTTTTCTGGGGACTTTTATATGTACTATGGCGTCGAATCGATATCGATGCAGATAATGATATCGATTCCTGATAGCAGTATCAGCATCAACAAGGACCATATTGTCTATTTTATTTTATTTCATTTTAATTTATTTTATGTCCACAAGTCTACAATCATAAATTAGCTTGAAGAAATTACACTTGATTTTGATTTTCGTTTTTACAACTTTTCTGTTGTTCTAATCTTATTTTTGTTATTTTAGTTTTTACATAAAAGTTTTTGCAATAATGTTTTGTCTTTTTTTTTGTATTTTGCAGTATCAATTGTCTCATAGATTTTGTTCTTGTGCCTCTTTTCATGTGTGAGAGTTTCTTTAATATAATTTAATGTACAAACGAGGCACTAACATAAAATTATCTTTATCTTCTTCCCTCTCGTCGATAGTCTCGTAAGAGCGCCAACTTGAAAGTTCACGACTCCTCGTCATCCGTCCAACTCAAATTCAAAATCGACTTGTACTTTCGATCTTGATTTATGACAAACAAGTCAAGTCAACTCTTATTACTGTAAGCTCTACTAGGGAATAAAACTATAAAAAAATAAGAAGATGTGGAAAATGAGGAAAATAACAGTTTCTAAACATAATCTGTACAGAAACATAGTGAAACATTGAAATTGAAATGTACACTGCCCTTGAGGCTAGCAATATTTTCAATTTTTTGAAGTTTCTTACCTATAATTCCCGTTTCATTTCACAATGCTGAATTTATTATAAAGTTTAAAGTGCGCTGAAGTCTACAGCATCTCTGCTTCGGTTTCATTTTTGATTCAATATATTTCACAGATAATATTATTATCAACTATTATTTCTTCAATTGGGTTGATCCACTGTAGTTGACCGGGTTTAGGGCAACAATAATAAAAATTATTATGAGTTATTTATGAGCAGTGCCGTATTTTTTTTTAACAAAAAAAATATTTCTTTTATTTTACCTTAATTTGTAATTTTAATCAGGCTATAGACCTAAAAGCCATACCAGGAATGCATGAGTCAAAAAGTCAGTGTGGAGTTATATAACTTGGCAAATGAATATAATATCTGTGCAATTATGAGAGAGAATTGAAATGTGGGTTTGGACGAGGTATTATGATGTGAATGTGAGCGGATGTGAAATGCGGACAGGCTCACAGAGCAGAAACTCTAATGAAATAAAATGAAGACAAACTCATCTGCAGTCCGCAGTCTCCAATAATTGTTATTGTACGCAGGCAGTGTGTGTGTGTGTGCAGAGACAGGGACAGGGACGGAGACGGAGATGGTCAGAAGAAGCCGCAGAATACATAATAATCATCCTAATACATTTTACTCATCCGAAATCTCCCCTCGGGGAAAGAGAGGGAGACTGATGGGGATGGGTAATGACCGTATTCACACTCAATAGTAGGGCGCTGGATTAATCTCCAAATCTCTTGTGGGGGAAGCTGGACCTTGCACTGCTCCTTTGGACCCTGTGGTCTTCTTTCCTGGACAATGTACTCTAATGTTTCCTTCGGATCCATTACCATGGTGCAGAGTCGTTTTAGCAGTGGAAGCTAACTTTATACTATAATTACTGATTATCTGAGATCACCCCCATTGTTGATTCCTTTACTTCCTAACGGATGCGATCTTACTTCTTATAGCGCAGATTAGATATGGTATCACGAGGTGAATGTTAAATGATTCCTGACGATCGCTCTACGGTGTAGTATTATTAGTATTCTTTATTATAGTTATTCTCGGGATTATTCCTTTCACGGATCTTTACTAACTAAGAGTAGGTAATTATTTCTATCTTACAAAACCCCAATACGATCTCAAATGATGAACCAATATACAATAACAAGATACGGAGTAGAAGCCTGACACGAGCTTCAGCTAATCCTGAGCTCCGTCCGTATACTGGCTCCCGTTTCTACGGCGTCATGCCTTCTTATCTCTTCTTCCGTCTCACTCTTCCCTCCTTCATTCTTATTTCCTCATTCCGTTTCTCTTCTGCTTCTTCTCCTCATTCCCTTATTTGGGTGTTCATACTTATTTTTAAATCTAAATCGCTTTTCCTATTGATCCTTAAGTATACATTCAAACTTACTTTGTCTGCCTTATTTCCACATGTTATTTCAGATCATCGTGAAATGACCTGTAACAGCATCCCCAGGGCCATTTAGAGTCGACTCGACGAACCCTGGTTCCCTGTGACAACACCAAGCGGTGGACTCGTTTACAGACTTACTTCAATCTCTCATATGGACATAAAAACGAATAACTAATTAGATACACACGACGTTATTACAAAAATGTACATTTTCAACCTATTTCTGGTGATGTCCTAATTTCATGTATACCATCGAACGATGATCGTCCTTGTGTAAATAAACAAATACTGAGACTTCACCTAATTCTGGCGCGGTTGTCGTCACAACTTGGCCACCTCAGGTGATAACTACAGTACCCGATTACTGATTAATCAGTGCTTTACATTGAAGTGAAACAATACCAAAATCCAAAACAAAATGATGATGTTCATACTTGAATTCTATCATGGGCTTTCTAAAAGTCCTGGTAGTAATTCAAAATTGACAATGCTTCATTGATGTTACTTGTAACTTATATCCAATACATACAATATTAACACAAATGTATAAACATACTGCTTATAAAACGACCATTAAGATAACATGGCACTCGAACTTAATAGCTAACTACAAATTGTTTACCAACCATGTATATTGGGAAAATTATTGCGGTTGCATGTATCATTTTCATCATTCCATTTAAACTCTTATCATTAACATACATAAGGCGATAATATGCCTATTAGAATTCTCATCATCAGCTTTCTAAAAGTTCTGAAAGCAATCAAGAACTAACACTTGCCTCTATAAATTATACCTGGGAAACCCCAGAAAAAATCATATCCTTTAAGTTTAGCATACACATATCATATAAATCAACTTCTATCAAAGTACATTACTGGATATAATATCCTTGAACACTTACAAAAAAATTCGCATTATAAATTCAAACATCATAATTCCTTACAAACATACGTAGCATATTCTCTATTACTAAAATAACCAGAGTATTATACATACATTTCATGTGAGTCATGAGGATATGTTTCATTTACATTCGGAGAATGTATCATACTTATAACAATTTCATCAATCATAAAAACTCTCATATTATTAAATGTGTTCATAGTTATCCCTTCATTGTGCATAGTCACATATCACACAATCATTTTACATGTCAACATTACTTCATACAGTTCAATGTGCTTAACACGTAACAATTATATTTTTAACGTACAATCAATTTAATATTACTTATAAATCATATTCGCACGCATGCAGTACATCTATTTTGACATAGTTCTAAAATTACGGCATCGATGACAATTACGCCACGTCAATGCATAGAAAACATGCTTATCCGATTGAACCTTCGTTGATATCTAAGGTTATAAAAAACAACATATTAAACAACCATTCCTTTATATTTGCATATAACGTATATTGTGGGGTAGGCACCCCCTATGCATGATCCCATTAATACATTAGTTTTCAAGAAATAATAATACTGGCATATATAATATCATCGGGTGGACACCCCATATGATGCCCATTTGATTGTATAGTAGGTACATAAGGTATTCATACTCATATATGTCCTTTGTTCGCCTGACTTACATATAGTCAGTATTGACACTTCATCGACCTGTCTTATCATTACATTAACACATCAACCGTGTACCTATAATTATTGCAATACATTGCCTTTACATTTGACACGAAAATTAAAGTATATCATCGCAAGGTTACTTGGTTTTATGTTTATACTCAATGGTTTTACATTTTTATGGCAGAAAAATGTATATATATATATATCATTCAACTCGCATAAATGCCATGTAAACAAGTACGTGTGCAAGTTTCATGGTACGTACATAACATATAGCATGTGGTCGACACCCCTAAGTCAAGATGTCCATAGTCACCACCTATCGTGGAGACTGAAAGTACTCCATCAGAACGTAAGTTTATCAATCGTTGTTAGCCAGTGCGTTTTTTTTTTAAATTAACGGCAAAAAGATGTACATATACAAACTTCTTTAATCCCGTATAAACGAGTGCCTATCTGAATGTATGATAGGTACATACAGTTCAGAGATCCTCTCATGTGTCTCTGTCTCATGTGTGACATGTAGGCAGTATTGACACTTCATTGACCGTCCTTAATTTGAAAATAACTCATCAACATTTATTTTAACACTTAACTCAATGCATGCATACTTATACTTTGTCATGTGTCTGAATGAAGTCACTTGAAGTCCATTCCAGTATAGGAATTGTGGATTCCCAAAATATATATCATAAAACGTTTTACGAATGTTGTCTCGAAGAGGAGGCTAAGCTGCCTCTCGGATCATGAGTGCAGGCGTTCATGTTAAACGTGCACATTAACTGTTAAACACATACATACCATTGAAATGAATAAGGGGGTGAGGCTTGGTGAACCCAAAAAATCGCTGGAGTATATTGGGAACAAGTTCATTAGAACAAAGGGACTAAAGTTCTGCAGAGGTCTGATTATGATGAGACATCAGAATATTCTACTCTGGAGTGTGTCAAGACGGTACTAAAATAAAGGGACAGGGGTTCATTGTTTTTGTACCCAATTTAAAAATAATACCCGCCAACAATACGTGGGGGCAGGAAGGGAACGTCTTTATTTGCTTTCCAGTGCATCATGGGAGCCCGAGTTGTAAGTGTGACTTAACATAATTCACCGAAAACATCAATTGTGTATGTCTGTGATCTACGGCGTATATTAATTAAAACTGTGTAGTTATATCAGCAATATCCATTGACCATTAGCAATTGTATTGCCTACATCCTAGTACCGTGTAAGGCTATCGTGTGAATCACTGCGTGTGAGCAGAGGGTTACTCCCTACCTAGATAAGAAGTAACTTATTAAACATTGTGAAAAAAAATATTGATTACGTGTAGAAATAAAAATCAATCGCGCAATTACAATGGTGAGAGTAAAAAAGACTGGCAATTCCATGAAGCCAGTTCAAGCAGTGGCCGTAAAGGTACCAAAACTAAAGCCGATGCCGAAAAAAATTGGACCATCACAAATGGTAAGATTGGGTCTTTCTGTTACTATTAATATCATAACACTAGAAGTGATGGAGTATGTACTTCAAACTCGGACACTTGAGTCCTGGTTGCCATTTAGGGAAAAAATCATTTTAAATTATAATTAAAACTAAGAACTATATACCCATTGCAATGGTACAATAGGTAATGGTACTAGGAGTAAATATATAGAGTATATAGCACTGTATTGAGACTGAGCTCACACCAACTCCCGGTCGACTACTGTATAGACTGAGGCAGCATAGTCAAGTATCTTCCCCCACAGGATGTCTCACGATATTGTAGCCTGTTGTGAGTTTCTTACTTTTCGTGTTGTTTGCTCATTGAAGACGCACTAATATAAATAATATGTGAGGATGCACAAAAGGAGAAACTGTAGTTGGAGGCCTGCACTATGCTAAGTATAGCAGAATGCCTGTAGTATTATAAGAATAATAATAACTACATGTTCAGTCAGGCTATAACTTGCTCTGTAGAAAGTGAACTGACTGATACTGAACTCATATGGTTGACGTTCCTCTTCTGTTGTCGATGACTAATTTCAATTCCAATCCAAACATGAACCAAAAGGTTTAAGTCCACAATCCACTTTAAAGCAGACAAATGTAAGCACCACTGACACCGCCAAGTCAATAATAACTTCAGCCTTCGTTGCAATAATAGTATGTCCCGCGTGTGTGTACTGCACTCTGTACGAGACGTTTTTATTTTGCATATGTTCATTCATATATCTTGATAAATAATCTACCCACATAAAGTACCTACGCTTGAGTATGTACAGTGCACAGAGTGTACAGTGTAGTAGATACTAGTGTGGATGGGTCATTATATGACATTGATCTTTGGTCGTTTATGGTTATTGTATTGTTACTGTCTTAAGACTGTACGTCATTCCTGGAACTGAAGGGCAAATACTAATTGGGAAATGGGCAGCATGTTATTTGAACGTATAGACACACGATTGTCTAAATTATTTCCAAATATTATTGGGCTCTACCAAGGAAATTATCCATGGATGTACTATATAATTACAGAGGGGCGATCCTGGTTTGGGTTAACACTCAAGAGAAATATAAAAGTAGTAAGGCCGTTGGCACCACTACTGTTTTATACATTCCTTAAGATAGGTTTTGTGTCAGATGAACAAGAAATCTTACGAATAACTTATTGCATTTGATATTATATCCATACTCATAATCATAATGTTATCCATTCTTATTTATACTTTCTATTGAAATTAAGTACTGTACACACGGAGAGCTTGAAGAAACCATTGGAAATTTGACCATGTACCCCCATCCCACATTGTTTAATTATTATAATACCCATTCGCCAAATTAATAAGAGGGTTTCAAAAGAAATTTAAATTAATTTCTTCAATTCAAGTTGAGCTGTGCACACTTGTGTGCGTATTACCTGTCGACATTGGTACTCCTCAAATAGTTCTTTCCCTATCAATTCCATTTCCATATAGAAGGAAAAGATTGGAATGAACATTTGAGTTGGAAGGGAAAAATCAGGCTAATAAGGTCAAAGGCTTAAAAGTTTTAAAAGATGCCTTTGGATTATTGGCATTGGTATTTTGGCATTATGATTATGATTATTATGAGGCTGGATTTCCCTTTAATCTCCCGTGTCATTGTTATTGATCTACTTATTTGTCTCCCATAAAGTTGTATTTCTATACTACAATAATAAGCAGTAGGCACTAAATAAATCGTATTAAAACTAATATTATAAAATTCATCATACCTCATAATAATACACTGATAATCGTAATAGAAACAGCATCATACTGTGGTATTACAACACATAACAAATAACCAGACAATACTAATTGATTTTATATATCCCTATCAAAACATTATAAACAAATATTCATACAGTAAAAGTAACTGTACAATTTTTTCAAGATTTCGCAATCAGCGTTTGATTCCAATTCTTATGCTCACTGAACATTTACAATGAAAAGAAATGACAACAAAAGCAGAAGCAAAAATACCGTTGACTGTTAGAGCATAATAATGTAATAATATTTTCCATTTCCTTCATTTTTCGTACAGGATAGATATAGGATACTAGGAGCTTATTTATTGACTATAATTTGTATAAGTGCATTAGCTTTTACACTGTACTCTCGAAGAGTCAAAGCCGAGGACGTTATATAATACTAACAATGTAATGTAAAATAAAGGTAATTAATTTTGTTATTTACCGAGAGAAGGCATTTAGGGGGATGTATACGAGGAATACAATAATTATATTCAGTTGCTTCCCGATTAAAATTCGAAAAAACATCCAGGAAATCAAATAATGTGAAAGGTTCTCATGCTTAAACAAACTCCTATTACCCATGCATTCAGAAAAATTCAATTGTTCAGCTGTTTCAATAATGTAATAATTTTGCCGGGGTTTGTTCGTACTTAACAGTTCATACTAAAACTGTATTATAATATGTACCAATAAGCCGAATCCGATATATGACAAGCTGATGCCAACGCCAAGTGCCAAGGTGTCAACATCAGTTGTTCAATAATTTTTTACAAAAGTCAGAGAATTGTCTAAAAGGCCAATCGGAATCGGCATCGGAATCGGGGTGATACAAAGTGTATTATGTATAATCAGTTTTCAATTTACGATCCATTATGATTGTTT
Organism: Dicyrtomina minuta; assembly: GCA_949802685.1. NCBI lineage: Eukaryota > Metazoa > Arthropoda > Collembola > Symphypleona > Dicyrtomidae > Dicyrtomina > Dicyrtomina minuta. The sequence goes on along the minus strand of OX461812.1, from coordinate 11,199,571 downwards.
AGGTAATCTTACCACGATGTAAAAAAAGTAAACACACATCAATTTCTGAGTAGTTAAGTTTCACTCAGAACCACTCAGAGGTATGTTCTATATATTTACACATGCAATAAATAATAAGTTAAATTATTACATACAATCATATTTCATCGACAATATCATTAATATGGATTAATGTGGGGAGGTTTTGAGTGCTGATAATACGTAAGTAAGTATCTGTATATTGAAAATAACAAAAAATACAAAAATACATATAAGTAGGAAAGTTGATATCTTGTTCAACTATAAGCCACTATAGCCGGCTAATACCTGCTTTAACCACCACCAGCAACCACCCAGTGATAAAAATAAAATTAAAAAAAAATATAATGAGCTTATGATTATCAGTTTTCAGTGTAAATCCAAAGCCCAAAGTCAAAAGTCGGAATAGGCGCCAAAGTATCTAAATAAACATTAATTACGTTTACATATTATATGTCTATAGATTCCAGATAATTGTTGTATATCTCATTTAATTACCAAAAACATAAATCAGGATTCACAAATAATTTTATACTTATATCGTTTGTGAAGAACCAAAATGTCCAATTTAAGCTACAATGAAAATAACCTATGTCATAACAACAAAATAAGAAACATGCGTAAAATGGTAATTAGAAGTTTTTGAAAAACGTAAAATGTTCTAATTCAATGTTCTCGAAAAGGTGCAAAAATCTCTAATTCCATGTTTTTGAAAAGCTGCACAATGTTCTATTTAAACGCTCCCAAGACACATTTGAATATTTTTGTAGATAGTTGATATTGTGTTTAGGTAAAAAATGGATATGTGTCATATTGGTTCTTCATAGAAGATATGTGCCTTTTGCACTTAAATCTCAAATAGTTCCTTAGCAAGGGAGCTATAATATTATGTATTATTTTATAGCACCCATTTTCATGGAGCATTAAGTACTAATATACATAATATACTGTAAGTTGCACAAAAGAAAATTTATCGATTTTTTCTATTAACCTGAATTATAACAAAAAGGCAACAACAAAATTGTTCAAAGTTATAAACTCTTCATGAAATTTTAAGACTCACAAGTCATTATAAGTACTGCCTATTTTGTTTGGAGATCATAATCTCTAGAATAACATTTTAAAACCCTGTTTTAGACCCCCTTCAAAATTATAAATTATTTTGATTATCTTAATTTTCCACATATTAAAAAGTACTTCAATGCCCATAGCATTATGCTATCTCTAATACAAGGAGGAATACCTGTGCCATTGCCATATGATATTAATAATGTCAATATCAGCGCTGCTAGAATTATATAGGTAATTAATTATTCGGTATAATATTATTACTACCTATCTACATAATTTACCGGAATTTTGAAAATTTTGCAATACTAGACCAATTTTATCGTGCCATATATCATTCGAAAGGTAATCACTAGTAGAATTCAAATAACATAATGCGCCTTTATTTCTACTAACAGTTTCCATGGCAACGATCTTTTAATTTTTCAATTTTAACAAAAACGGGTTGTATGGGCCACAAACTCAAAACAAAAAAATTCCATCTAAGTTTGTTTTTGAAACCATTTGAAAATTACTAACTATCGTGCGTGCACACTAAATTATTTAGATTTGCCTAATTGATACCGTTCGAATATTATATCATGTTTGGGGAAGTTTACTGAGTGACCGGTCGAAATCTGCATTTAACACAATAATTAAAGTTTTAGGGGGAAATTCAAAAATTTCATTATTAGATTTTTGGATTTATTGAGAATATCAAAATACCTGTGCGTAAATCGTCACAACTAACCCGTTTATGGTTTCTTATCTTTAATTTAGAACCTGTTAATTGCCAACTAAAATGTGGCGGCAAATTCAAAATGTTTAATTTCGCTGTTAAGGCTGCCATTAAACAAGGGCTTTAGCCCTTGTGTTTTTTTTTCATTATAATAATAATTATTATCAATTGTAAATAGTACTATGCTGCATACATTCTCTATGCATGTAACTGTTACTAATGTAAAGGAAATTTGAACTATACTTTAGTAATCTCACAAAGGCGTGCAGAATGCAGAACACTGAAACACTCAGCCCATACCTAGCAACAACTCCACGTATTAATCATTTCCAGCTAGAACAAAATGCACTATGCTACAGAACAAAAGCTCAAAAGCGAATACCTTCCATGTTGGTTAATTCAAAAACATTTGAAGAGAATAATCTACACTTTGGGTTGATTAAAAAAATTCCAATTCTGCATTTTAAGTGCTTCACAAGCATGGAAATAATACACCGCCGCAGCTGGTCTATAAATATTAAGCCTAGATTAGAATGACTTTCATACGGGAATAACAGTTGTGCTAACAACGGAAAAATTTAGAACGTAAACTGCATATATAAAAAATACAAAATCAGTATTGAATATGATACCATATTCCAGTAGAAATCTACTCATATAATGCGTATACGTAGGTATGCAGATTTTGCACCCTGTCCAAAAAATTTATCTAGAGTATGTAAAAAATTGATTTTTCATTGAAGTAAACTATAGTTTAAAGTCTTTGCTCGGATATAGAAATTGTAGTCATGGGGTTTACGTTTACACATAAAGCCCAAAATGGTCATTGGAGTTGACTGTTCCCAAGTAAAAATTATGGTCGTAGGGTTTGGATTTTCCATGTTAAAATTATGGTCATGGGGTTTAGATTTTCCATAGTAAAATTATGGTCATGGGGTTCAGATTTTTCATGTGAAATTATGGTCATGGGGTTTAGATTTTCCATGTGAAATTATGGTCATGGGGTTTAGATTTTCCATGTTAAATTATGGTCATGGGGTTTAGATTTTCCATGTTAAAATTATGGTCATGGGGTTTAGATTTTCCATGTTAAATTATGGTCATGGGGTTTAGATTTTCCATGTTAAAATTATGGTCATGGGGTTTGGCATACAATATGAAAAAAAATGGTCTTGGGGTGCGACACGTAAAACGCATGCTTCCCCCATGTATTCTTAATTAACCACTGTATTTGTTGATTATTTCACTACACGTGTAGCATGTATACTCATTTAAAATGAAAGATTATCACTTGCTAATAATTTCTCTTTGGTCATTAGTTAATCGGGGCGCTGCAGCAAAAGAAAAAACAACAAGCAACAACTAGTGCCCGAGACAAACAACATGATAAGGTATTGCATATATATGATATCGTGATTGCAAGATACTCTACATTGCTTATGTTTTCTTTACGGTATTTGCTCATTACCTAATAAAATCTATTATCTATTGTGTGTAGGGAGTCCTACAATATATTGAACGGGAAGCGAAGGAATCTAGACTCGATGATGATTTCCGTATTGTAAGAAAATCATATTATTAATGTATCAGTTGATTAGTTATCAATGTGTGTATACCTCATGTATGAAAATTGTTGAATTGTGCTAATCGTAGGTCACCCGAGAAAATGCTTACCGTTTGCCTAAAGCATATAGTTGCTATACGGATATACCTGAGGAAGGTGAATCAGCACTGCAGGCCCGTTCCTACTCGTGTAAACAGGTCGTGGGGTTCAAGACGGTCTTGTTTATTGATGCGAACTATAAAGCGGCGCTGCATCAGCTCGCTTTCGTACAGGCACCGTATGTTCTCACTATGTTCTTTTACTTATTACAGAGACTTTATCACCTAGAAATATTATGGTAATTTAGATTAATATTAATAATTTGGTTCGTTGATAGATCGGAAATTATCGCTTTTTCTACACTACCCAGAGACGTCCAAGATCAGATTGTACAAATGGTCGAATCGAACACCGATAATTATTCTGTAGTAGAGGAACTCCCTGAAGTTTGCACGGGACCGCCAAGTCCAACAGGCGATGTCATGCAGAGTCTACTACCACAGGCGGACTTACTAGCGAGCATCCGAGCAGGTGGTCGGACTGGAGGCATCCACATCACCTATATGCCCTTTCCAATCAATGTACTTAGCCTAGCAGCGCACGTCCAAGTTGATGTAATGCAGCGTTACACGGCTGGCGAATTCGATACAAAATCACCTATATCAAGTATTCAGAAGTATGCAGTGTGGCCCAGCATGACTACACCTCGATGGACTAGGACGTATCCTAGTTGGACCACCTGGTTTCTTTTGTTTTTCAACGCTGGCATGGCCGCGCCGATCATATATAATAATGGACTAAGAGGAAAGGGATGGAATCCTCATTTTTTGTATGATGTCGATGAATCGAGGGGTCAAATATTTGACATGAACCATACCACTGTATCAGACATCCTATACCTACATTATAAGGTAAGATCCAAATTCTATTATCATAAGTGTACATCTCGTATGCTTTCCGTATTACTTATATTCATAGAAGTGTGTCCGGATTAGTTGGACGGAATATATTAACATGTACTTGTCTATTGAATTTTACAGGTCAAACATGTTAGCGGTTCACGAGCCTACCTTAACTGGAATGAAGCTGCACGAGAGAATCTTCTTGCCACTGATTTGGGGCAAGATATCTATATAACGACAGCCGAATATCTAGAGATAACCTCGTTGACTCCAGATAAGAAGAATGAAATACGGGCGGATTATGAGTTCGAACTCACAAAATCCGCGTGCGGCGAGGTTGAGCCCTACGAACCTCCAATTTTGCTGAGTGAGGCTCAATTGAAAAAACAACCGGAAACCGCCAAAATTACAATTAGTAAGTTTATTAAAACTTATTTAAGTTACGTATGGGACCCGCAATAATACTACTAGCATCCTAAACTACACGTTATACCGTGACATAGGAAATTTTTATCATAATCTATCTTATTGGTTGTTATTTTCAGACTGTGCAATTTGCGGTGGGAAATATACCGGTGGAAATGATCGGTATGAAAGAAGGCATAATGCAGAGCATCACCCACCATTGCAATGCAAAAAATGCGCCGTAGTCCGTTTGTTCCAAAAACAGGCTTTGGACATTCATTTAAAAACTAATCACGCCAAGGGGCAAGGTAACAGATGTACCCGATGCGAGATGACCTTCAATCGTCCAGAAGGATTGAAAAAACATAAGCCACGTTGTAAATTGCCAAAGCGTGCGGACTATCGTGCTCCTCCTGTGAGAGACGCCACACAATCATTAGAATCTAAGAAGCTTGCCAAATCAAGGAAGCAAACAACGCGGGCAAAACGTATGAGACGGACTAAACAGACAAGACAGAAGTCCGGCTCACCCGGTAAGCTTGTGTATTTAGTGTTATCTACTTTTTGCTCAGATTTTTGAATGTATCTTAATCTCCAGATAATTATGACTGTATGAACAACAAGAAACAAAAAACCATCATTATAGCTAACTATAATTTTTTTGTATCATGTTTATTCTATTATCAGTTGCTGGTCCGTCTTCGGCACCTCACCTCACTAAGCCGATTCGGCGGAAGCGTGTCATATCCTCGGACGACGAGGAGGATGATGATTCCCATATCAGAAATATTGAGAAAATAACATTGGATGAGCTGCCGCTTCATACTGCACTGAGTATCACACCAGCCGGAGAGGTAGTTGTCCTCCCTAAGGTGGTAGAGGAACAAACTACGGTTCCTACTCGTAGTCTAGACCCTTTATTGGCACGCTATCTGGCCGCACAAGAAATAAGTGTTCGCTTAAGTGCGCCCAATCATCCAGTAGACCTCACTCCTACTATAAGTGGACTGGTAAAACAAAACAAGGCTACGCTCGAATCCGCAGGCCGTACCGTACCTTTTATCCTGAATGCCACTGGTGTAACGAAAAAAGTTATCTCCCCTGACAATTATTAAGGTTTTGTCATATTCATGTGTTGATTAAAAATTAATTTTACCTTGGTTGCCTTTTATCGCACAAATATGTGGGATACTGAGATGGATGCACTTGATTTATGTAATATAATGATTCACATTTTTCTAATATTTTTACCTATGCTTTTTTAAAATAAACCAATTTGTATATTTGCTTAAACATGTTTATTTATGTTCTATGAGTCACGTGGACTATGGATACTTTATTATCATAAGAGTCTTTTCCTAAATATTGTCTTGGCTTCCAGATCCTGGAGATCAGCCAGAATCTGTTAGCACTGAATATTTTTCTTGATCATACACATCGAATTTATTTCGTATTTTTTATGTTCCCTATTCATACTCATGTGTAGAAGAAACGTCATTCCAACTCACGTCGTAGTATGTGAAATTTACAATATTTTAGATCATGTCTGTTTTTCTAGTTTGGAATTTATGGGACTTGTCGCATGCTTAAATCACCCCTGTCGCTGGTATTTATATGTGGCATCGGGGTCCGGAGCCCTGATCCATGTGTAAATGCTTTTACGATTTAAGCATCGGGAACGTGTTCTCGTACTATTTCAGATTAGAAGGAGATGAGATGGTATAATTTAATGTAAATTCGTATGCTACTGCATTTCTACAATGAGAAGGATGTTAAAATACTCTCCTGTTTAAATAAATAGTGTACATGTGGGAATTACATATATCGCAGATGTTACTCTAAATGACAAACTGATAGTTTCCTGGACGAAAGCCAGAAAATCTCACATTCTACCCTTTTTTAGAGACTATTCGAAAAAAAATTTAAGTAATTTTGCCTCAGCATGTGTGTGTGTTTTATTTATTATCCCTGCTATCTGGACGGAAATAATTGATGTGTACAAAAGTTTCCTCACATCGTTGCATTCTCCAGTCTATTTCGAGCTACATCCAATGCTTGCTTATACAATAATTTTACATATGCACGCGGCCCAGAGCGCACGTGAATTAAAGCACTATACTAACACACGTATATGTCTCGCAATTCCAGCCATTTTTTCTATCATCTTTACGTTTTTAAAGGAAAACCTTCTAGGGATCGTTAAAATGTGAAGACTAACTTATGTGAATACGTAAATTCTCCAAATATGGAGATTTATATTAAAGCACTCCAAAGCATCGGCTCAATGAGTCGTGCTGTGGAGATTATTTTTAAACGCCAAGACATAATTATGTTCATACTCCAACGGGTCTCACTTAACAACACAATTACACATGCCTGCACTCGGACTCAAAGTCTGGAGTACGGCCAAAAAAACAAAAAAAACTATTCATGGGAAGACAAGGTGGAAATAAATCTACCGAACTTTAAAGCATCGGCTCAGTGAGTCGTGCTGCAAAAGTTATTTCAAGGGTTTTGAAGACGTATTTATCGTCATAATTATTTACGATTGGATATGAAATTTTACCCGTGCCTGTACTCCTGCTTAAAATCTGGAGTCTGGCCAACAGAAGAAAAATAAGGAACTATTTGCGGTGGGAGAATCATAAAAATCCAAGTTTATGTACCTCGCTTACTCATTTGGACACATACAGAGTTTTTTCTTTCGTTTCCACATCTCAGTACTGATTGCTTTTATCTTACAATTAGATTCTGGTCGTAATAAATGTAATTCCTGATATTTATATCTATCTCACGCCTGCTATGTCTGGCTATTCAAAACACATTACTGACGCATTCATTCACTTCTAATGAATAATATAATTTAATAATTAAAAATACGGTACGTATTCTATGCATACATAATCGTACTGATCTATCATGTAATTCGGACAGTCAATGTTTCTTCTGTATATAATTTACTGATTATACTTATTTATCTTTTAATTAACACCTAATTACAGACACCATTAATCATTACGTACCCGTGTTATTATATATGCAGCATAGTGTCGTTAGGAATTAAAGCTTTTTGGTACCAGTCGCTGTAAATTACTTATCATATAGTTGGCCTACCTAACTACTTCATATAATCGGTTTCAGGAAATTCTCCCTTACACGTTTTTGTTGCCTGTTATGCAAGTACATACGTAGCATTTTCACCCACTGACTTATGCAATCAATACCTTTCGATAGATTGTTAAAATAAAAATTTACATCGATGGGCGCAATCATATCCTCAGATAGACTGTATGAAAAAAAAGAAATTACATGTACTGTGACATGTTCAATCGATCTACCAGAGAGATTGTATCAGCTAACCGTACTTGAATAAAATTCAACAAGACAGACTCGATACAGTCTGCATACTTGCAAATTATACCTTAGATTTTAATAATTCCATTTCATGCAAGAGTCTTATCCAGCCAAGAGACCAATGCTATTACATTCCGCAAAATCATTATTGTCCAAATCCTCCGCATAATTTTATGTAAAGATATACGTATCCGTTAAACTACATTACCTATACCTAACAGGTAAAATTATATGATATAGGTATGTACTACATCATTGTTATCTAATCATCTCAATTACCAGACAATATAACTGGACACAAGTTAAAATCCTCTTTTCCTAATTGAGATAAATTTTGGTATATGTTATAGATTCATTTTTGCGACAGAAAGCCTAATTTCCATACATTGCTTTATATTGGGTACGTAATATCTCTTTTATGGTGGTATTACTCTCATTTGTAAATATTAGATACAAATATATTATTATTAATATCATGAGATACTAGAATATTAGATCCTCATGCTCATGTGACCCTATCTACATCTCTCTCCTTTCGTTTTTTATTGATCTAGTCCGGAATTACTATTGACTTATCTGAGAATGATGACCAGAGGTTGCCTGGACGAGTAGCTTAGCATCCACCATGCTGTCTCCATCTCTGATAGTATGGATTGGTAGCATCCTCAATGGCTTTCCAGTTCAAGTACAGTTGTCGTCTAATCTTCTTGCGATTGGATCGTGACGGTTTAAAAATTGAACTATAGGCAGGAATCGGTACATATCCCGGTGGGTACTGTGGATTCACCTTCATCGGTGTCCTAGTCCAGTCGTTGCTTCGTTTTTTGGGTCCAGCACGAGGAGTACTGTTCCTGGTTGCCTGTTGGTCGAGTAAAATCGGTGTCGGCTCATTGGTGCTGGAAAAGTTGACCACCGGTGACCGACGAATCTGCTGTCGTCGTTGTGTAAGTGGGTCCGGCGCTGGAGTTGGATGGACGTCCGCTCTAATGGTCTGGTAGGTCACCGTTGGTTTCGGTTGTGGTGCTGTTCGTTTTAACGGCTGGAGATTCTTCCGGTCCGAAGAAGTTAGCACAGTTACTCTATTTGGCAGGGGCTGAATGGAATTTACCATCCTTACAGTGGGTTCATCCTGACTTATGGATATACTATCCTGAAACTGTTGATTCCTTATGTGCTCTTGCTTGGCCATTTCTCTCATACTGTCCGTTGTCATCTGGACTTCTCGTTGAATATGTCTCACGTCATGACTTGGCTTTCGCAAAATCGGATTGGGGACGGCAGTATTTTTCGCGGAAATATATCTGTCCTGCCGGGCTCGCCAATGTGCCTTGATTTCTGCTTTTTCGATATTTCTCTTTCGTTTCTCCTTCCGTTTGCGTTTGCGGGTCATTTGAGCTGGAGTTAATCGCAGGCAGTCATCTTTAGGGTTTACCAGATGAGCATATTCAGGGCCTATGGTCAATAATTTATCTGGACCGTGATATCCCCATGCCAATGTAGGAATAAACCCTAAATTTCGGACTGTTTCAGTAGAGGACAGTGATTCACTTGATTCGCCGTGCCTAATAGGATAAGCTGAACACGACGGTATTGATTTGGAAGTGAGTATTTCGTCTGCAGTCTTCGCCTCTCGTGTAATACCAACGACTTTCTCAGTAATATCAATTGAATTTGCTAAGATTGCCTCAATTTCCCCTTTCAGTTGTGAATTTACATCCTCAATAAATCTCATCTGGTTCCGGAAGTCTTGCAAAGCGTTAAGAATTTTGGTTGCCGGAGGATGTAAATTATCGTAATTCAGTTGAAATTGGGTTCGTAATTGTTTCAGCAATGTTGCTATTTCCTTTTTATATTCCGTGTGTTGCCACTTCTTAGGTATTTTTGCAAGAATTTGATCAAACTTATCTAAATTTTGCTTCTGATCCTCCCGTGATCTTTGAATATTTTCATGGGCGTCAAGTAAAAAGTCGTAAATTGTTTTGATTTTAAAGATAGTTTGGGAAATAATTTCCGGGTGTTTTTGCAGACGCGTCAGATTCTCAGCTAATGTCGGCAGTAGGTATTCAGATAACGTATTAATGTCCGTCTCAGAGTAGAACTTTCGCGTAATATGTGCCATTTTTAAATCTTCGGTTTGGTGGGCGATTTGCTTTTATAAAACAGTGGGGAACGTAGATTTCTTCGTGTTATTCAATCGTCTTTCCGACGCTCAAGCTACATTTTACTCATCCGAAATCTCCCCTCGGGGAAAGAGAGGGAGACTGATGGGGATGGGTAATGACCGTATTCACACTCAATAGTAGGGCGCTGGATTAATCTCCAAATCTCTTGTGGGGGAAGCTGGACCTTGCACTGCTCCTTTGGACCCTGTGGTCTTCTTTCCTGGACAATGTACTCTAATGTTTCCTTCGGATCCATTACCATGGTGCAGAGTCGTTTTAGCAGTGGAAGCTAACTTTATACTATAATTACTGATTATCTGAGATCACCCCCATTGTTGATTCCTTTACTTCCTAACGGATGCGATCTTACTTCTTATAGCGCAGATTAGATATGGTATCACGAGGTGAATGTTAAATGATTCCTGACGATCGCTCTACGGTGTAGTATTATTAGTATTCTTTATTATAGTTATTCTCGGGATTATTCCTTTCACGGATCTTTACTAACTAAGAGTAGGTAATTATTTCTATCTTACAAAACCCCAATACGATCTCAAATGATGAACCAATATACAATAACAAGATACGGAGTAGAAGCCTGACACGAGCTTCAGCTAATCCTGAGCTCCGTCCGTATACTGGCTCCCGTTTCTACGGCGTCATGCCTTCTTATCTCTTCTTCCGTCTCACTCTTCCCTCCTTCATTCTTATTTCCTCATTCCGTTTCTCTTCTGCTTCTTCTCCTCATTCCCTTATTTGGGTGTTCATACTTATTTTTAAATCTAAATCGCTTTTCCTATTGATCCTTAAGTATACATTCAAACTTACTTTGTCTGCCTTATTTCCACATGTTATTTCAGATCATCGTGAAATGACCTGTAACATACAGAGGGATGATAGACACCATGTGTATGTACATGACGGAGGATAGCATGGGGAGCGTCCCTCTCCAAATAAATCTTTTATCTCAAACTGGACATAGTTGAGTAATTAATTTCAGTTGGATCAGTTAAGTTGAGACATTTGTTTAAAACTGTCAGCAATTAATCATCCTCAGTCCGGTGATTATTATTATTGTCGATGGTAATGGTAAATGGGAATGGTAGTCGTATAATGGCAAAATGGCTTGTAGAAATGTTCTGTAGTTTTAGTTCTATGATTCTCGACGTTTGGGCCACGTACAGAATATCACTATGTAACCATACCAGAGCATGGCTAGGCTACAAAGTATAAATTTTGTAAATTTTAAAGTTGTAGGAAGGTAATGTAAGGCGTAAGGTATGGCTATGGCTATGGCATCGTTGGTCATGATGGGAATGGAAAATTTAAAACAGAGAAAAATATTAAACTTCAAACTTGCATTTGCATTTCACATTAGCATAAGTAATCAGACTCGGAAAAATGTTGAGCAAGGAAAGTCAGAAGTCAGAACCACAATTTCCCCATTCACAGTCCCAAAGACACTGTATACAGTCAGTGTAGTAATATCGATATACCCTATATATATAAACTATACAACTATTTGCGTAATGCTATGCTATTCACGTTAATAGATGCTCCCGAATGTTACTGCTACATATATACTGGAAATTATAACACATTGAAACGATCCCCCAAAAAAGCACAATATTGTGCAGGTTATAGATTTGGATTAGGAATCAGAAATTACAAAATCTATAGCTGAATCTGAAGCTTTTGGATGCCGTAATTTTCAGTGTTGGTAGAATGTAATTTGTGTATAGTAATAAATATGATGGACTGCTCTTATAGTGTACACATAGTAGATAGATAAGGTGTATGGGAAGATGAAGATGAATTAAAGGAGCAGAGAAGATTAAGCCGCCAACGACGACGACGATGATGATGACCTATTCCTTGAGGTTGTCAGTGTCAGGGTGAGTGCAGCAGGTGTCTTTCGCTTCTATATACTGTGATATAGTATTATGGAGTGCTTCTCTGTGAAGCAAAATTAAATCATCTGTTCGGACAATTGAGTTTTCTGCTCCTTTTTTTATCATTATACTAATGCCTAAAATGTGTACCCTACAATTGTGACCTATCCTACCTTAGAATCCTAGACGGTAACAAATACATTGCGTAATGGTTATGATAAAATTAAATATACATTGCCCCTCCGTCTCCGTCTGTCTCCCTGTCTAACTCAATTGGTCAGTCTTCAACTTGTGCAAAATAAAATTTCCATTAATTCCATCCGTCAATGAAAATGTATTATCATAAAGGGCTTTTTTACCTGTACCTGTACTATCCTATTTTTTGTAAAGGATAAAATGCTCCACTTATATCACAGGCAGATTCACTACTGCTCATTGTTTTGGACAAAATTCTACAGGCCAAATAAAATACTATATGCACTGATCTAAGGATAAGTCTGGCTGACTATTTAAAAGTAGCCTGAATTTTTACATCTGCAATAATCTGCATGCTCTGTTCTGGGTCTGGGCTGTCACCATAATAGTCAGTCATATGATTGGAATCTCTCCCTGCACTTGAACTATCAGCTCTCCCAACCAACGTCCCAACCCAACGTTATTAAATGGAAATGTATAACATTTTGCTTGTTTACTATTATGGTGGTGGTGGGGATGGTGATGGTGATTGTTGTGAGGCAGAGAGGTTCCGCGATGAGTTTATTTTATGCACAGAACTTACAGAAGTAACTGTATATAAACACTATTTGGAATTTGGAGTCAAAGTCTGCACATTTTAAATGGTTAATTTAAATATTCCATGGTGTACCTATTTACGAGCACAAACATCAAACATCAAACAAGCCCATAGCATAAGGGTAGAATAGAAATTATTAATTGTGGAATAGGTGTACCACCTTAATCATGTTCGAATTAATGTGTAACGTTCGATTAAATGAATTACAATACATAAATAATAATGCCAATGGCATAATAAGGAAAATTCAAGAGAGGGAGACGAAAGGAAGGAAAACAACTTGTGTTATTATGTGATATTGCTTTGCTATGACTTTACATGGCGTACGACGATGCGATGGTGGCAGTATAGTTGTAGTAGTTGTTGTATAGTAGAAATATTCTATGTAGTATATAACGCGATTTGATTGCAATTCCGATTACGATAACGATTACGAACACAAATAAGATGATGATGACTCCTACATAATATTTAACAATATTAAAAGTATTGCAAGAAGAGACTATAGTTAAGTGGCCTGCCTCCATGTTGGGTTTTGGAATGGCAATTTCATTATTGGCATTGGCAATGAGATTGGAATTGCAAATATGTAGGACTTTGAGCCAAACAAACATTTTTGAGATTTCAGTCATGGATTATAAATGAATGTCAGCTGTTCCAATCACTCTATCTACATACCAACTCTCTTTCTGATCATCATAATATATAGTCCTCCGCAAACTCATCCTCATCTTATTTTTTTTTCTCATCGTATATATTTTCTTCACCATTATAATGGAATATTATCCTCCTCCAAGTAATAATGTAAATAATAATATATTGTTATATGTAACTCAAACTCCCAACAGAATGGGAAATATTTTTACATTCTTAAAACTTGTTGAACGTGACAAAATTGATGATGACGACTGACGACTCTCAGACCAACAACGTCGACCAGAGGCAAGAAGACTATAAGAAAGGAAGAAAGAATGAATGAGCGCGAGAGAGTCTAAATCTAAAAGTCTCGAGACCAAATTATAATATGAGAGTTCAAGTCAAGTCAACGCTAGTTGAAATCATGATAAATAGAAATACATATCTCCAGGGTTGTCGGACATTTTCCCCCCAGATAAAAATTCTATGCTAAAAACGTATTATAAATCTTTTAAAATCTAGATTATTCCACGTTCTACTTGTTTTACATTTTACATATTCCTATAAGCCCATCAAGATGGCAACTTTTTTGAATGCATGTTTTTAAAAAATCCAAACTTTTGGAAGTTTTTGGAATGTAAATTTTATTTTTTGGACTGACTTGGCCAAAAATGTATGTTAAAAATTTGAGAGGAAACTGTCCGTTCCATATTTTTAGTGTAGGATTGCTATATATATATGCACACTATTTCTGATGCATATTATAGTCAATAATAGTTGGAGATTGAGGGTAGTTTTGTTAACGCAACGTCTTGGTAGCCCCCCAGATTAAAATTATGCAGGCATGGAAATGTAGCTATATCTATAGTTTTTTTAGCTTTGTTAGTTATAGCTGTTGGTATTTTTATCTTTCTATTCAACTATTTTGTGATGGGAAATTGAATGATATGAAACGTACGGTTAATGCAGTATTACATTTTGAAGTATTTTATTTTGAACTCTAACTGAACGCTAACGCTAACTAGTAGGTTTGAAATCTGAAATGTTAGAGAGGATGACAAGTGAGATGGGTATGACGGAACGGTTCAAATCATTTGTGTGAGTTTGACGAATGACATTTTTCCACATCCACATCCCTCCAGATGCATTCTACAAGGCAGGATCATTTGACTGAATCAGAATTTTGAATCTAGAATAAATGACATGGTTCCTCCAATTTTTTGTATCTATATACTGCTCGCCCATTTACGTGCACCATTTACCCTATAAGACGACCACAATACATATAAGAATTTGATTTGAAATTCCGATTCAGTTTCAATTCATAATTTTAAAGCTCCAGACCAGACCAGATTTGGGGATAACTCACGATCATAGTTTGAAGCAAAAGTCTACCAGGCAGGCACCAGATTAATAGAACCCAGACATCAGTGGCGGAATTAACTATCTATCAGTAATTCTATAATTCTACGGTTACACAAGGGTCACGGTCCACTTACTATTAACTATGTTCAGGTATGCTAAACTGTGCTTGTTACAAGCCAATTACAAATTACACCTGATTTTTATTCCCTTGTACATTTAATAACGTGATTCAGGATTCAGATATTGTAATAATTACTGTTAAGGTTGGTAGTTGGCTCTCAAATTGTAATTGTAAACGATACCATATGTATGTATTGATAGGGAATCTGATTATTGTGGGAGTAGCAATATATTTATAATTATAATACGCTCTTGTATAAGGCTCTATAAGCTATCTTACTAGCGACCAAACGACTAGTCTAGGCTTAAAATTTTGTGAAACTATGGGTATAGCGGAAGGTATATAGAGGTGTGTACTTGTAGGGTAACATATATAGTGGGACAGTTTCTGTAATCCAATACGCGCACACACAAACTTCGAGACTCGAGACAGAGAGACACAGACAGAAGATATTCTTGAGTGTAATAAAACAATGTTTGTTGGTTCTTTGGGCTGTTGTTGTTATTGTGTTATTATGTACACAAGGAGAAGGGACAGACTACTCATCGTATCATCATCCTACGTTTGGGTTCTCCTATATTCGCCTTCATGGACGTGGAGCGATTCAATTAAAAATGTTTCCCACAACATTTTATCAACATTTACCATCTTGGAAGTGTTATTTTTTTCCATAAACTCCAGAAAAAAAAGTCGAGCACAAAAAAAATAAAGTCAAGTCAAAACTCGAGACAGTACACCCACAAGCCTACAACTTACATTCCCTATAATGGTATATCAGTACGGACGGAGTACGGGCTGTGTGTGTGTATTTGACTTGAATGTTTATCTGTTTTTCTGAGCTATATTTGAATTCCCTCGTAATCATAATCTATTATAAGGACTTTACCATTGCATTCGCTAGACAGATACGAGCCACATATATCCCCTATATACACAATACTCTTGTACTTGAGAGGGCAAAAGTACCTAAACGTGAACGTAAAAGGGAAGGCAATAAAGGTTTCCCTGCCACCTGTTACAGATACTCTAGATATTTTCCCTAGTGGCTTCACTTCTTTTTAGGCTCAGAGTCACTCTTATTACAGCTTTCATCGAATGAATCTTTCCAAAAAGACGAGGCTTTACTTCTGTTTCCAGCCGAATAATATGTAAGGTACCTTACACACAAGAGCTGAACCCAAGCCCACCACTACCACCACTTTCCTATCTACTTTAAATTCCCGGCCTCGGCCCGAAGATTATGATACATTAAACAGTATGAGTGTGTGAATACCTGCCCATCAAAAGGATGCTTGTAGTGAGACACTTTGGTTTTGGTTTTAGTTTTTGGCTTTGCTTATATAATTCCATTCCAGCCATAAAGTTCATGGGATGAGCATGAGATCAAAAGAAGTCAAGTGCACCCATATGTAAGACTGTACAGATTTTTTTAGTTTTAAAAACTGAGCTGTATGTATCTATAAGAGGGTGCTGTTCCTATTAGTACTCAAGTATAGCTACACAGAATTAAGGAGGCAGAGAGTCAGAGGCTTATGTCCCTTGATACTTAATAACAATAAGGTTGGGATGAATTACTGTCTTACGCTTGTACATGCATGTAAGTATTATTCTACAGGGAACAGAGCAATTCTAATTTTAATTCTATATACTATATGCGGATAGGCGTAGGGATTGAGTCATATACAGGTAACAGTATATTACATATAGGGAAGATTTTTATGTCTACTGTAAAATTTGGTGGGCGCGCTTCTACTTTTGAAACTTCTGCCACTACTACTGATTCGGTTACTGTTGAATTCTGGAATGAAATGCGTGTTGTTTGTTGGGCTGTGTGCAATTTGAGGTGGAGTATTATGTATGTTTGAGTATAATATAGGAACAGAAGAACCAAAAAAGTGATCATGATAATAATGGAAATAGTAGGTGGGTTGCTTGAGATTTATATTTAGTACATGTGGGGCATGGAACTCATATTCAGCTCATCAATTGTTGCTGCTGCTGCTGCTGTTCCTATATGTATTGTTGAGTTGAATTTAGATTTGGACTTAAAAAAAGCACGTGGTATGATAATAAAGTCAAAGGCAAAGCTTTTTTGGTACTGTGTACGGGACCCCTATAGTGTCTGATCGAACATACGTCGCACATGCATATAGCTCCAGCTACACACAGATGCGGTATTAATCTATATTTATAAAGGGAATTCTAAATTCTACATTCTACAGTAACGCTGACTAAGCACATGGAATGCATGGGTATATAGGCCCAACTCCCAAGTTAAAAATATAATCTACACATATGAGGAAAAAGACTCTCGTACATCGTCGACCTATCCCCTTGACCCCTCGGACTATCTCCATAAATTCTAGAAAATGTTTCAGCCTTGTAATTTATACTATACGATTAAGTTTGAGAAAAACTCTGGCGAGCTTGAGAGTCGTGCTACGGATGTTCTACAGCATCCCTCCTTTCATACTCTTTTTTCAGCTCACCTTTTCATGGCAGTGTAGAGATGAAACTAAATACAACTGTGAAACTGTACTGCACCACTATACAGTTCGACACAGACAGTGGACTGCCACCACCTCCACCGCTGTATTAAATAAGTACATTTTCACTTTTTTTTACCCCTTTTTTTGGCCACACTCTGGCTTCTTAAACCTATACGTATACCTTCTACATTACGTATCTATACGGATCTACAAGTACCTATACGTACCTTGGTAATGTATATTTTTAGAAACGATGATAATATTGTGAAAAGTTTAAATCAAAAGTCCCCATCCTCAAACTCTTCTACCGGACTTGGTCTTATCGTTAGAGCCTTGGTCATTTTCCAATACGACTCAACTCAAGAACCAAACAATCTTTTAACTTGCTTCGACTAGTCTCATTAAAAACCGTAAAGTGAGCTACACCTTCTTCTTCCTTTATAGTATGGAAAAGAAGAATAAAAAAAGGGAAAAACATTTTTACTCTTTTTAACTCCACACACACACACACAAACAAGTCATTATCCCATATAGAACCAGAACCAAAAGATCATCGTTCTTCGTCTTGTGTAGTAATTATGTATCTGTACAATAAGGCTAGGCACAATTACAACAGCACTACCACCACTGATGGAGCTTTACGGGGATATACTGATTATATGCTCTGAATTGCTGCGTGTTACATAACCGTGTGGGTTATTTAAATGTATTACATTCCATTTCAATTTTCCAAGCTTTATTTCCCTTTTCATTTTCCTCCTCGTTACTGTTGTACTACGCGGGTAATATATTATTATTGAATTACAAATGAGCTAATTTTAATTTACAATTTACGGTAAGTGGGGGACTGAGAGAAAACACAATAACCATTTTAAAACCATTTAATTTTTATAATTAATATGCTCATACCTAGCTTTATTGTTGTTTTTGTTAATTTACCATACTAGCAGCCAGAAATCTTTTCCAGAAGTCCAGAAGAACCAGAAAAATAACTGGGCGTAAAAAGACTGGTACTGGTACGGTGAGGTGGTCGGGCACTAGTATATGGTCTTATGGAAGCGGTACTGATCCGTCATAATATTTTAGTTGTTCGTAGGAAATGAAATTCATACCTTATACAGAAAGATAGGAAGTTACACGAGGGATGATGAGAGTGAGAGAAAAAAAAGATATTGTTAGGGAATACATACGATGATGGTAGTATTTATGCTAATCAAACCCGTTTACGGAGTAACCTTGCTATCTGTATAATGTGGCTTAGGCCGGTCAGTAACTCTGACGGATTCCAGAGCCAAAGCCAGAGCCAGTGCAGTGCAGTCAGAATACATGCCTAGGCCTACCTCTTGTGTCCTCCAGGGAACTAAAAAAAATTGCGGTTTACTACGAGGTGAAGGTAAAAAGAACTTGCCCTGGCGCTGGCCCGGCTCTCCCTTCATTCTCATTGTTGTGTAGTTCTGTGCAGTGTTTGTGTTTATTCATTTTTATTAGCATTTTGCATGACGCATTTTTTCTTTGCAGAAACAGGTGTTCTCTCGATGATCGTGGTTGTACAATTTGAAGCTGATTTCGGATCAAGATATATATTTGAGATTCCAGATTATTAAATTATTGACGTGGTCGTAGTTAGTAAAGCCAAAAACTAAGGGCTGATGCACACATGACATCTGACAGATCAGCGACGGACGACGGAGCTACTTCCCTTTTGAATTAGAATAATTGCTTGCTTTACAACCTGTCCGCTCGAGTCACCGAGTTTAGATTTTGAGCTTTGCTTCAAGCCAGGAATACGAATTTGTAAGAAAGAATTATACAAAGAAGAAAGAACGACTGAAGATTCTGAATTTGAACTTGTGGATATTTATTTTCAATTTTAGTTTTCCACTTCTCTGTGTCAGTGTTTAGCCCTGGCCTGGTGTTGAACCAGATAGCTTAAAAGTGTAAATAAATCACAGCAGGATTTTTTCTCATCCGCCCGTTCTTCACCCGGGAACTATCAGCTTCAACTATTGACTATTATGTGAAGATGAATTATATGCATGGAAATAGTACACGTAAGAAGATACGGTTGGTGGTAAATATGTAGGTTTAGTACTTATCAGCTTGTTAGTTATACTTATTGTGTATTGTTAGAGCGAGAATTATAAATTAGAAGTGGCACAGGAGAGAACCAAAAAACGTAATATTTATTACAATCACCTAAGCCAGAGCCAGTGCCAGTGCCCAATACCCAGTACTAATAACCAACAACTAAAAAGTGTAAATGGTAAAATGTATGAACTATATAGGCGGGACTTATAAGGATAAATATCCACATGTGACTTACGATTAGGAAATAAAATTGAAGAGAATATTGACTATTGAATATTGAAGCATATACCCAAGTGGCATGAGAGATGGACGGACGTAAAAATAAAAATCTCGGTGCTTCGCGAACGATTTGCCCACTGTGGGCCTGGTTGAGATGCTGAGCGGCAAGCTAATATTGGTTTTAAAAAATTTAGATATTTTTAATGATACCAGAAGGTTAGGATTGCAACTTTTCATTAAAATTACTTGCTAGTGCTAGACATAATATGAGCATGTGTCATAGTGATCCTAGTAGATCGATCGAAGTAAAGCAGAAATGACTTACTACAGATCGATCCAAAGTTATGAAAATTAGTTCGAAAATAGATAAAACCAATGTGTAACATAGCTTGTGGACTGCCCATGTTTTACATTTAGGATAAACTCGCCGCTCTTTTGAAAGTACTTTAAAGAAAATTGGAAGAAGCATGTGACCTGTAGATCATACGGTCAACAGACGGACAGACAGACGAACATGACCATCCCAATAGATGCTTATTGAGCTAAAGCTCACCATCTAAACACAATAATTGTGTTTGTGTTACATTTCGTTTTCGTTCGAATTGCTCCAGCTATCTAACTATCTATATGTATGTTCGTAGAGGAAGAAAGAGTAATCCTGATGGAATTCATTGAGTATTTCGTCCACACCCACCTTCTTTCATCTTTCGTTCCGTTTCGATGTTGTTGGTCGTCATTTGTGTGTAAAAACTGTGTAAGGTATGACTATGAGACTGGACTCGAACATAGACCAAGCAAAACAAAAAAAAATACGAGAAGAAAAGATTTGGACGAAGAAGAAAACGCATCTCTTTAGCTCTCTGGCTATGAGCAAAGAACTTTCATGAAATACGTATTTCATCCTGAACACATCTGAAACTTCATCTAATTCCAAATCCAGTACAGCATTCAACCTGCACGTGAAATTACTAACATACTATAACGTGACAATGGGAGGTTTGCTATACATGTTCGCCATGTATTTAGTTCTATCTGTAATGTTCTGTTAATAATGAATTGTTTGAGGGGTATGTGTAGATAGTAGAAAATAGACGTAGAAGCGCGCAGGCAATCACTATTATTTACCCGGCTCTTTCCCCAAACCTCATCCATCAAGATCCCATCCTCGGCACATTTAAAATTTAATTTTCCAAATTAACAACCATTCTTTTTCTCTTTGAACAGGGCAGTGAAGTGAGCAAGAGTAGAGTATTCTGATCTCGAAAGATTTCCATGGATTTCGTGATGCCGTGCCGTAACAAGTACGATTATCTACAGATTCAATAAATACACAAGAGTATATCCCCTTCGATTTTGGAATACAAAATGCATGATTGGATTTAGATGTTGAATAATTTTTTTTCCACTATAGATTACCGATAAATTCTTACTACTACTGCACTGTGCTATGTACACTGTATTGAGGATTGATAATAATGCTAATACTAACACTTGTTTTTGATACTTTTTGCTTGTATTTTTTTAATTTCTAAAGGTACGCGCGTTACTTTTTCGGCTCTGCTGGGATGCATTTTTGATTGCAATGATTGTATGACCAATATTGGCATATACTAACGGAAGCATCATTAAGACAAGGGAAGATGAGGGGAAAAAATGGGAAGAAAACAACAGCAGCTGTAGGTATCTGTATGAGATCAAGAGAAGAAGAGACGAGACGATTACCAGCACCAGGGGAAGGACCTACTGTTAGATTTATATAGAGCCCATCACCAATGAATTTCAAATGTCCAAGAAAGAAGCCAGGCCCAGGCGTTGAAAAAGAATGTGTGTGTTTGTAGATAATAAGAAGTATGGAAGATTGTGAGGGAGCGAGATGTGAAGAATTGTCTGAATTGCTCATGTATAATTTGTGAGAAGGAAGATGGAAGGAGATAAAGTGAGAACTCCATAGAGCTAACGATAAGTCATATAACGTAACGTCTAGTTGGTAGTGGTAGTCTGTCGTAGGGGTACAGACACAGACTTGAGAACTTGAGACTACAGGCACAACAGCCTAATGTTGTAATGTATAATGTGTCTTATAATATTATGTATTATGTTTATGTGTAGGAAGAGTGAGGGAGCTGCCCTCCACGAAACCAAGACGAAGGAGGAACAAGCAGCAACGGTCAATAAATGTTCAAAGAAATCCTCGACTCTCATCATCATCAATATGATGATCTTTTCGTCTTGGTCTTCGTCTTGTTCGTCTTCTCGTCACTCGTCGCTGAGAGAGGAGATGGCTTGAAGAAGACGAAGGAGAAGATACAGTTGATTTAATGGCGAAAAGCCGATAATGATGTGAGCATTGGCAAAAATAACGGTTCATCCTCGGCCACTTCATTGTGTCGCTTCCACGCACATCTCTAAACACTCAGGGTGAGTCGGATGAACAATATTTTATTTCATTCCTTTCCATCACTTTACTTCTCTCTTTTCTTCCGTACTCATTCCATCGTCATCGTCATCCTTCCTACTTTATTTTATTACTTTGCTACTACATTTGAGTACATACTACGAAGCTGTCACTGCCACTATATACGAAGACCACTTACCACGACCAGTCCAATTCCCATTCCCCCTCCTATTTCCTCATCTCAACATTTTTTTTCACGTCTTTCACAAAAATTATATTTCTCGAACAACTTTAACATGACTAACTAAAAGTACAGCGACAGTGTAAAAACTTTAAACGTGTCATATGTTTTGATCTATGAAAAATTACCTACTCAATTTAAATAAGCAAAAGAACTTTACATGGGACTCTGATGTAATTTTGTAATTTGTTCCTCACTCTTAAAAAATTGATAGCACATAACGAAGAGGGCCGGCGAAACTCGACTCACATTTTGGACGGATAGGCCTTAGAGATATTATGTACAGACTAGCGCTATATTTTTCTTTCGGCAGTAGTACATAGTTAATAGTGGTACTAAATAAAAGTCCCGGAAATAAAAATTTGAAGTACAGGTAGAGAATATGAGCTGATGCCTATTAGATTTGAAATAATGGTAGTTGGAGTGGAATAGTAAAACTGTGAAGACAATTTTAAAACACCACACGAAATTTTTCTTATGTATTATATATATTATTATTAAATAGTCTCTCTCTCTCTCTCTCTCTCTCTGTTTCACGAACAGTCAAACATGACTCTGAGTTGTAAGTTTTACAGCCCTAGATTACATAGGGGGGAGGTATTTTACGGATGATCCCGTTTAGAAATTACAGACACAGAACATACCTATAGGAGACTGACTGAACTGAATCATGCGGTAGCATGAAACAAAAACATTGATAGTAATTATTATTGAGACACGTAAAGAAGGGTGAGAAAAAAAACTCCCACATAGATGAACCAGTAATTGCTGAGCATTAAGCTACATATACATGCTACTATTATATCATTACGGGCATGTATGTCCAATTTACTCTTGATTCTTCTTTACATGTTTTACATCTCTCGTGTACGAAATATTTTTCATTGATTAGATTCGGATTTTTAGATGTGGGATTTCGTATTGGAATGCTGGCATTTCTAGTGTCTTCATGGAATCAAATCACTATCATATGGTTTTAATCAAATTCTAATTCAGCCCAAGAATGATAGTAATTTTAATTCTCAAAAATACCTGACGATGTGTCGGATCTTGTATGGTATAGCTATCATGTACATAATGGCACAA
Organism: Dicyrtomina minuta; assembly: GCA_949802685.1. Taxonomy (NCBI): domain Eukaryota; kingdom Metazoa; phylum Arthropoda; class Collembola; order Symphypleona; family Dicyrtomidae; genus Dicyrtomina; species Dicyrtomina minuta. The sequence goes on along the minus strand of OX461812.1, from coordinate 11,176,016 downwards.
GATGCACCACCACACCACAACAGACCGCTCTGCCCTTTAGAAGTCGAACTCGAGTCAAGTGTACACAGGATAGGAAGGAGTCAAGCTACATATTATATGATAGGATGAAGGATGGGCATCAGTCATACTCATATTATATTCTGGCCAGATGATAATGTAGGCATGCATAATACACATTTTCTGTCTGCTTTTCCCTCAGATGCAACACAACTTGCACCTCGTAGTGCAGTGCGGTTGAAGTGGAAGTGGTATCTCGAACTCAACTCCAAATCGAATGTCGAACGAGAACAGGTCATTCATAATTCATTCATAAACTCTCTCATCAAAGTCCATTTAAAGTACTGTTGTAAAAATTCTACTATTGTAAATTATACAGTAGTAGACACAATATTTTTATCCATTTATTTCTATGGTTATGGTCATTATATGTACTATCCATGTGGGTAATTACCTCACTTGATTCTGATTTTGATCTTCACACGTTATTTTATTATTATATGGCAGAATCGCAACTGGCAAGGGACTGCAGCTACGATCGAGGAGACAATTGACAATTGGCAGGGTTCCAATTGGCAAATTGGCAGTTTTTTTGCCAAAGGACAATACTCAAGACTCAAGGTGCTTCTGATGATGGTGGTGCGTGGTTGGAGTTCGGACCCATGTTTTGTCCCATCCCACAAATTGTATATTTAAAATATTCTTTAAAAATCCTATTTATGAGCTGCTAATATTGTCCTGCAGCATTACGCTATGAGATTATGCGATAGAGCAAAAAAGAGGAAGCCTTAAGTTTGTGTATTCTTTATTTTGTTGAAGCAAAAACATACTTAACCAGTGAGTTCATCAGTACATTTTTTGTTACATAATAACTTAGAAATGCAATGTATTAAAATAGAAGGCGATTCCCCTATTTACATGCAAACACAATTTTCGTATTTTGTTTGTCAGAGACTGTTTAATAATAGAATAGTGTATTTTAAAAAGTAGAAGTAACAATACGTATTCTCTAGCTACTTACGTAAATCTTTTTAAATTTCAAATTAAACACTCCGGTTTTACTGCCGGCATCTTCCAGTTTCGTAGATTGCTCATGAAGAGCTTCAAAATCGTGCATCAGATGAAACCCATTTTTGTTCTTTATTTGGATTTTTGGTATTTTGCTACATAATATTATAGGTGTGTGTGTAGAGACGGAGTATAATAATGGCAAGACAGTTTCCAAAGGAAGGATGCCTAAGCTTGATTCTACGTATACTCATTATTATGCGTGATAAAATATATATTTTTTTTTAAATTACTAAACTTTTTGAATTTGAAAAGTATGGCATGTAATGGACCTGCAACCATTAGCATTTGCATGCCATGACATCTGCCTCTCCATGTTATTTTTTACTTTTAAAAATACGAATGATGGTTTTGTTTTGGAATCACCAAAATGTATTCTGGGTACATATTGGGATAAGGGTGCCATAAAATTTTGTAAATATGTTCAAGTATATGTAAGTCATGGAACAGTCAAAAATCTTGACAGGATTATTAAAAAGGTGCGCCACATAGTTAAATCCCATCCTATAATAATGTATTGCAATTGCAACGTTCCAAGTACCCAAGACCAAAACTAAAGTAGCAAAAAAGTTGTGATCAACCCTTGCCATCCCAATGTTCGTTGTTGAAGCATTGCACTCAGTGTGTAACAATATTATTTTGTCAGCCGTAAAAACATAGCGCACTTGTAAAAATTGACATCTTTACAATTGTTTTTACAATACTAATACTAATCGTAAGATATCTTCACATTCTACGTATATAATATTCTTTCCTACCGTTGCCTTGCGTTGGTTCACATGGCTTGGTTTGGTTTACCTTGCCTTATTATAACCAGGTAGAAAAAAAAATTAAGAAGACAGCATGTGTAGCTTATGTATTATTGCTGGGTATATACAGATATGTGTATAAATGTATTCCGCAAGTACTGCATCCAATATGGTTGCAAAAGTAAAATGCGAACTTTGACTTCTGAAGACTTACGCTCAGCAGTCCACGTCCGCACGGTCCTTTTGCACAGTTGTTTCCTAAATTTTTCTGTCTTCATACTCATACTATTATATCTAGACGGACGGAGATATGTAATTCCTTGTTGTGAATTTTTTTTTAAAAAACCTCAACTCTATAATGTTTTACCTATTCCTTTCTATGTCAGCAGAGAATTTTCTGTAATTTAAGGTGATTCTCAGTTTTGAACTATGGTGATGGAAATGGCTCTAAAAAAATGAGTCATATTCCGTTCAACTGTATGTTTCGTTTTACTCTCATGTTTTTCCCTCTTTCTTCGACTATTTCTCAAAAATTGTTACGGTGAATGGTGAATTATGGCCAAAGAGAAAAAGAAGTGAGTGGAAGTCGGCAAAACTTAGTCCCTTTAGTGTGCTTAAGGGACATGTAATAATATGTATAATACAGAATAAGGGGAAAAAATATAATATTTTTAAGTTCATGTGTGTGTGTGTGTATGTGTGTGGACGAGCCAACGCAACTTATCGTTAGGAATATGAAAAAAAGAGGCAAAGAAGGGAAATATTATTCATCGTGATCGTTATTGTTGTCGTTATCGTAAAAACAAAAACATTTATTATTGTTTTTTTAGCGTAAAGCTCAAGGAAAGTACTTAGGCAATTAGGATCATGCGACGTGTAGCTTTGCAGGTGCTTGTGCTGACGTTGTCAATCGTTAACACATTGTTGTGTTATTTTGAGGCAAAAAAATAAATAAATAGCACTGGCAGTTCTGGGGTTGAAATTTGTTTTTTGAACTCCCTTCTTTTTTTTACTGTGCGTTTAATGTTTGTATTTTCGTCTCCGCGTCGCGTCGCCTTTTCTGTTTCTGTAATGTTTGTCTTCCGAGTATTGAGTACAATAAATTAAAGTTGCAATTTGCAATACATTCCGTTGCATTTCTTCCTATTTCTTTTAGCAGGGAGAAGCTGAAGTGAACCTTGTATGGCAGTGACATTATACACATACAGACCCTCAACTTTCCTCATAAACCTAACAAAGAAAACAAAAACCGTGTACGTGTTTAAGAATTTGGAATCAGTCTACAGGAAAATGGAATGTGTGCTCTGTTCCTGTGTGTAAGCCCAACATAAATAACTATAATTTTGAAGGCTTTTTCGTTTTTTTACAATTTAGTTTTATCCTTTCCTTACGACATCACAAAATCACAAACCCATAGCGGATAAAGACACAATAATAATAAAAACACGGAGGAGTACGACATGTTTTTTAGTAAATACCCATGAAAACTTTGACTTAAAATAATATATCTTTTAAAGTTGAAGTTTTCTGCAATTGAAAATGGTTAAATATTTTGGCTTTGAATTTTTTAAATGAGGAATTGGGAATATGGTTTTGTATTTACTATTTATACAGAGTTTACTTCCCTTTTCCATCTTGCCCTCTGTCATATGGGTTTATGGTAATAAATTTTAATTTCACATTTTTCTTTTTTACCAAGCAGGTAAAAGATAAGTAGGAAGAGACGTACTTTTGACGATGCGACGCAAAAGGGACAAATAAATATTGAACCTAAAGCCGACATAACCTTCCTCCCTAATAATAATATTGTGATTGTGTTTGTGTAAACAGATTTAAGTGACTTCGAATGGAGACTGGGACTGGGCTGCGGATGCTGACTGAATGATGCCGACATGTTGATGATACCTGAACTTTCGTCGTTGGTTGAGGTAAATATCCTATATCTGCGAATATTTTAATATATTTAAAAATACTCCGTTTACCTATATTTCCATGAGGGAAACCATAAACCATTTAAAAAATTTAAATAGATAAATAAAATGTAAATACTTCTATTTACATATATCCAAGTATAAAAATAAAAAATCCTACGCTGCAACACGCCCAAATATTTCTAAAATATCAGGATAGCACGATTTGAACTTTAAACTTGGTGGCGTGTAGTAATTCTGTTGTAGTTGTAGATTTGTAGGCAATCCAATGACACGCTCTACTGTACTGTAGTATTAGTAATAGTAATTTGTAGTTGTAATGTAATAACAAGAGTAATAACGTGGGACGTGGTGTTTCCTATATGTATCTCTATTTTTGTACTGTTGTTGTTCGAACTGGAAATGGGAGGAAAGTGGAGCAGTTGTTGGATTTGGATGATTACTAAAAATGTATCTACTAGATAAACGGTTACGGTAGTAGAAGTACCTAAATTAGTTTGAGGGCAGAAGGGAAATTTGTGAATAGAAAAGTGGAAGAGAGCCGAAGATCGAGCTCCTCGTAACTCTTGCACAAGTCTCACAGAAGATAGTTTTACAAAGCCGTCCGAAGCCGCGAGACCGAGAAAAGAAGAAGAAGAGGGCAAAGGTGTGTTGCTTCAAGTAATCATTGTCGCTCTCTCTTGCATGTCGATATATCTCATGTATAATTTTGAAACAGCACTTAAGCCCCAACTTGTACCATTCACCATCATGTAATCATCATATTAGAGTATCAAATCCAACAGAACTATTGGTATATTATGTCGGTATAGGTACCTACTACTACACTATACTCTGTCTGAATCTCATTCCCAAACTAAACCAAGCCAATACAGTGAATAAGTACAATTCATTCATGTACATTCCTAATTATGTAAGTAGTTTATAGTAACACGGGTTTCCTTATTATTTTTATTGACAATTACTATACGTTCCCTAGTGTAAAGTAGTAATAGTAGTTTAGTAAATCGTAAAATACTCGTCGGTCCTACTGTAGACTACATCTGGACAGCGTAAATACATAGAAGAAAAATACAAACACATGTATTGGGAAAGATACCTCAAGAACGATGCGATGTGAGGACCCTTTCGTATGCTCACAAATATTATTATGATTATTATGTAATGTAAACGTGTGGGACCACAAGTTACATGTATTTGGAATGGATTGTGGATATATTTTCATAATATCTGTTGATGCAGTTGATGGAATAGTGGCTGAACAAGCTTTGCCTTTCTTTTGACTCGATGGGCTCTCTTCTCACTCCTCTTATTTGAGTTGACTTGGAGTTGGAGAGTTGGACTTGAAAACTTCAACTAGCTCACTCAAAATGTGAATGGAGAGGTCGGAAACAACTTTTTGAAAATGGGTTTAGCAGGAAAACCTGCTGGATCATCATGACTCGCGAGTCAGACTGAGAGAGAGCCAGAGCCAAGAAGGACGTGTACAGTATTGGATCTTGTTTCGAAAAAATATGAATGAACAACTTTTTTCATTCAAACCTCTCTCTCTGCTCTGGGTGATACGATGGTGATCATTCATAAGAAAGTTAAAGCTAAGTAAGAAAGACTAAATCTCACCAAGTAAAATCCACAGCCAAATGCTGTGTACAGTCATCTCATCATAATATTATAAGAACAACCAGAACCAGAGCCGCAGAGAGATGATAAAGATGATGTTGAGGATGATGAAGAAGTACGACTACGACCAAACGATAAGGAACGAGGCGGCACGCACACAAACCTTTACTACTACTACTAAAACTTAGTATTACTACTATAATATTATGGTGTACTACTACGAAAGCTATATGCTCTAAACTCCTCGATAGATAAAGATATACTGAGATAGAAGATGTACATGATATCATTTCTCATAAAGCACCTTCCCCTTCTACGTCTCTCTCTCTGTGTAGTGTCTACTTAATGTCTATGTCTGCCAAACAATTGGTTCAGTCGTCAATGCAGTCCATCCATCTCCATAGGAGATTAGTGGTGCATCAGCAAAAACAAAACAAAAACAAGATTTTATTAATACATTATATTATTCAATTATCGTTATCACTTTCGTTCTTGTTTCGATGCAATGTAAACAGAGGCAAAGCATGTTTGTGCGCCTCTTCCCTTTTAACTTGTACCTGTACACACTTTTATGAATTTCACACAAAACTAGCTACCGTAAAGCTCCAAATAGAAACGCTTCTATTGAAAATATCAAGTTTGAGTTGCAAATAATAGCAGGCCATTATTAGAGACCCGGCTTCTACTTGGAGCTTTACGGTACGTACAGTCGATAGCAGGCAGCAAGCTATTACACTAGTTACCTAGCTAAAGACATTGCCAGCACCGTGCAAAGTGCACTGCACTGCAGTTATACTGCATCTCTCTGTCCTGTTGAGTCTGTTAATAATAATTGTTTATTGTTTTAAAAAAATTTGTAATTTATAAATATGAAAATGTAGACAATTCATTTTAACTAAACAATGTTTTCGTTCCCTCCCACGTGGTGTTTCGAGTCTCGAATCGAAATCCTTGGGAAATGCTTCAAAATTGCACTATAACAACAATACGGATGCCAAAGCCAAACTATTGTGACGGCTAATGGTACTTTAGTATTTTGTATTGATAGAAGGTTCGATGGTAATAGTTAAAAGTAAATAGGGTGACTTGAAATTACGATATGAGTACATTGTACGCGCATACTTTTAAAATATAGATAGAGCTCGAGTTTAAATGTTAGTTATAGGCATGCATAGTTATGGATATGGGTAATAAACACCCTACAACTCTCTCGAAAGTGATCTCACCCTCCTAAAACTTTTGATCCATGAATCAGATCTTCTGCGGATGTGATATTTAATAGCTGATAAGTTGTCGATGTGAATAGTTGAATGTGAGGAATTATTGTAAATTGTAAAGTTGATTACAAAAACCAAAGGGAAAAGGGAACGTACTACAGACGATTTTGAGACTTGATTTGACTTGGCATTGAAAGCCATTACGGCCCATGCTCCGTCGTTCGTAGTCCGTACCCCATAGACCATCAACATACAGAATACGATGGTCTATTGAGAGGACGTTGCGTTGTTGTGTCTGCGTGTGTGTGTAGAGTTGAGAGGAAAGAGATTAATAAGACTAAGAAAATGACGACTATATAATATGATGAAGATGATGATGACGGTGGATACGAGAGATGAGACTTATCTATATACCTTTCCCTTTGTTATTGGCTCTGCTTTGAAATATTCCTAGTGGATTCCATCCTCATATCGTTAAATCGAAATGAACAGCCAAAGGATGGTGGAGATGGAATTATCAAACCAATTAGCCTCTGCATTGTTGTTCTTGTATGATTTCCCATTGTATGTAAATAGGATAATATATAATAATAAAAGTGTAAAGATAAAATACTGTCGATGAAGTATGTAAAGGGGTGTAGTAAGTAGTGTGGTGTGGAGTGGAGTCTCTCTCAGTTATACAGGTAATTACACGATATATAAAATATAAATACAGAGTACGGGAGTTGAAGTTCACATTCACACACTCCTGCCACATGTACCACTGAGAGACCATAAGACCGAGGCTGATACTCATGTTGATAGCAATAGCAATCGAACGAAATAACAGCCACACATCCACATCGCAGCCAGCTTCAAGATGTTACAAGAGAGAAATAAATTACGAGGAAAAAACCAACCTACGATTAAACTGAAATGTTTTATGTAAAAATTGGAACGTTAAAATGTTTGAATCGAAAAATTGAGACCTATGAACGAACACAATTATGCATAAAAGACGGAGAGAGGTAGTCGTAGTAGTAATCGTAATTGTGGAGCTATGCAGTCTATGGAAGTTTATATAGGTACATGATGACATCAGTCCCAATATAATAGTATAATATGTGTATATAGCAATATCAAAAAATCAAAATGACGCGTCACGTGGCTAAAAAGGGGCACTGGTACTATCTATGAGCGTTATAAGCATTTTCCCCCCACTCCATATCCAAGTATGTGCTTTTTGTTTGGTGTAAATATTCCATGTAAAATTAAATTGGAATTTGAATCCCAAGACGCAGTATACATATTTATTTTTATTGAAGATTGTATAAGTTACTACAGTACAATTTTACAGTGCATTCGTTCGTGTTAATTTTGATGTTTTCTCATATTTTTTTTTAATTCTTGACAGAGATTCGTCCAAGGTGGCAACAGGCTTCTAGCAGCACTTAGTCGTGTACCTAAGTATAGTACATAATAACATAGTGAGTCAAAGTCAAGATGGTTCGCAGGATGAGGAAAACATGGCAGGGGATGAAAAATCAGCAGTAACTTGACGTATTTCCTATATCCCTTGTCTTGTCATTGGCAGAGCTAAATCACCAGGAGTGAAACGTATGTACCTAATATGAATAGTACTTGGAACGAACCATTGCATTGTATTTTACGTATTGTGTGCTAAGGATGGGTATAACGTGAGGCGTAAGGAGTCGTTTGCATATTATTACCATGTGATAGTTATAGTATCATAATCGTATTCGTAGTAGGTCTATTCTATCCATTCAATTAATAGTGATTTGTTGTTTTCTCTCATGTAGCCACATTACATGCTCGCTCAATGAATGAAGTCTTCCATTTATTCACAAGTTACGTTTACAGCCAAACGTCCATATAATGTTAAGTTGAATTTATTATTCAGTTTAAGAATACTATATAAATATATAAATTGCATTTCAATTTCAAGGAAACCATAAACTACACATCACTGAACATTGCTAAAGTCAAGAATTAACCAGACTAAATTGGATTGGGTAGTGTTCGTAGGGGCTGGTTCGTAGTACGTTGTTAGTAGGACTTTATTCGTATGACGGGTTTCGTAGTTTGTCTACTTTTGGTGGGACGTGTTTCGTAGGCAGAAGATTTACTTTACATGCATATAAGTTGGTATGAATAATATGTAATTATAAATGAATAAATGATTTGAATTTGAGTATCATAATAATAGTGCGATAAAAAAAGCGAGGTAACAGTAGTTTACAAAATATCAGTTCAGTATGTAATCAGCTCCTGCTGGCAAGAATAGATTTTTCTTCAGATATAAGCGAATTTGAGTTTGAAAAGTCTAGATATTTGGAAAATCTCTGTGACTAAAGTGAAAAACTAGAAATAATTGGAAAAACTAAACGGGGTGAAGACGTTGCCTGTTACGATGGATACGAGTTCACGCAAGAGGGGAAAGGAATATAAGGAAGTATTTACTTCGTGTGTCGTAGGGTTAAATGACGTGTTTGTCCAGGTCGTATCATTTGGAACGCTGATAAGAGTGTAACTGTAAGGAAAGACCATGTCGGACATTTGCCTTGTGTTGTGGAACAGACAAAAACTAAAGTTTTAACATTGTCAAAAAGCAAAGCATTAAACAGTTTGAATGACAAGCCTATTCAGATTGTAGGCGATGTACTTAGTACTTGTACTGCTGCTATTGCTTCCGCATTATCATCCGAGAGGTCGATGCGAAAATACGTTAGTACTGTAAGATACTACTATGTACTTACTATTTTTTTAATACTTTTTATACAATGACCAACGGCCCTTTTGAGGGCCACCATTTACTTCAAAGATCAAATCTTCTGCCTACGAAACACGTCCCACGAAAAGTAGACACCCTACGAAACACGTCTTTACCTACGAAAAAATTCCTACGAACCAGCCACTACGAACACTACCGATACCGACTAAATTAGGCGTTCTACGTTTACAACAATTCTACATGTTTCCATAGTTTTTTGTATAATGTAAACGTTCATTCCATTCCAGTCCATAGTCAGTACATTGCAACTTACAACTTGCAGCTTGCTATAATATACAGCATTACTTATTCAACTTTTTAACTAGTATCGCCTCCATCTGCAGTGCAGTTTTTTTAAGTGCATTGTTTATACTGATTTTGCAGTAGTTTGGCTTTTCTAATTTATTGTTACAATTAGCTGAAACATGTTAACCTTTATTATTGAGTTGAATTGTGAATTCTAATTTTCAACTTTTTAAAAATAAAAATGGGTCGATATTATTGTACATTATGCATTTCATTATTACTTATCTATGCACACATATATCGTCGGTGAAGAATCATTCTGTCTTAAGTCCAGTGCACAGCTAAAATCATTCTGTCTCAAGTCCATTCAATTCTTAAAGTCATTCTGTCCCAAGTCCATCCAATTGGTAGCTACTGTCGAGGTCGCACCCGTTTTGTCCTATGCATGGGGGGGGGGGGGTGGTATGTTACTGACTGCATTGTACTCATGATGTACACTTAGGGGTCGTCCACAAAAGACTGCATGTAAACTTAGGGGTCGTCCACAAAAGACGTAATGTTACTATGTTGTACTCATGACGTAAACTTAGGGGTCGTCCACAAAAGACGTAATTTTACAATGTTGTACTCATGATATACACTTTGGGGTCGTCCACAAAAGACTACACGTAAACTTAGGGGTCGTCCACAAAAGACTACACGTAAACTTAGGGGTCGTCCACAAAAGACATAATAAAAATTTTATTTCCAGAACATTTTGCACTTTCGAAAAACATGCAAATAGAACATTTTGCAGGTTAGAAAAACATGCGAATAGAACATTTTGCAGGTTAGGAAAAAATGCAAATAGAACATTTTGCAGGTTAGAAAAACATGCAAATAGAACAATTTGCACTTTAGAAAAACATGTAAATAGAACATTTTGCATTCTTCAACTTTTTGAAAAGTGCAAAATGTTCGATTTGCATGTTTTTCGTAAGTGCAAAATGTTCTGGAAATAGTATTTTTATGACGTCTTTTGTGGACGACCCCTAAGTGTACATCATGAGTACAATGCAGTCAGTAACATACCAAACCCCCCCCCCCTCCCCTTATGCATAGGACAACGCGGATGCGACCTCGACAGTAGCTACCAATGACTTTAAGAATTGGATGGACTTGAGACAGAATGATTTTAGCCGTGCACTGGACTTAAGACAGAATGACTCTTCACCGACGATATGTATTATGCAATTTAGAACCCGGTGTTAGTTGAGTGAATTAAAAGAAATGAATTCTATTTATTCATCCAGTTCTATTAAAAAAACTGGAGAGTTTTCCCATTTATGTTCGTAGCTTAAAACATTGCATCAGTTGCATCTCATTTATTTTGTGGTATTAAAACTCAAGACACTATAGGTAACCCATGCGATCTATACTCTATACCAGTGCCCTGCTGCTTGTTGTAATTCTGCTGTACTAACTTCAACTAGCAAGTAGGGGTACGTCAAAAGTTTCAAGAGGATATGTAATTCCGTCTTTTTGTTCGTTTACTGTACTGTCACGTTGATAATGATGGGAATTAAGTACCTAACGCTTAAAAGCCATGACAGCTGCATATAATATATACACAACAATAGGAAGCTGCTGATGAAAGTTTAAAAGTTGTGCTTCAAAAAAAAAATTATAATAATAATATTAAATGGTAAATATAAAATATATTATTTTCAAGGAGTTGGAAATTGGAGTTAAAATAAAGGCGGAGCATGTTGAAAGGATGTCTGAGTGACAGTTGACAGTTTATATGTTGACATTTGACTCTAAAAGGGTGTTGTTCCCTATAATATTTTTACCGTTCTATTGTATGCTAAATCAAAATAGCAACAGATCTAATGTTATGGGTGTACTACATTAATAATATTATTATACGGTAGTTTTTTTTTCTTCTTCAAGAATCCGTAAATTCAGATTTCTAGTCCGCTTTCTACAAAAGTATATTATAGAGTAGATATACACTTCCTTAAGGAAACGATGAAACAGTTTCTATTCCACAGAAATAGAAATAGATATACGCAATGCGACAATGCAGTCGCATAGTGCCAATTGAATATTATTAAAAAAAAGTAATGTACTATTGTTTACAAAAATGTAATTGTTTTGTTAGGGTCTGCGTGAGGGAAGTTAAGATTTCACAAGTTGTGTGCATATTCATATCTATTATCTGAACCATCAACCTAAGTAGGTACACCTATGGTAGGTATGTAGTAATATATTTGCATAATATGTGTGTGTATGTGCATTATGTAAGGAGAAGAGAGGTGACATGACGTCCTAATTTTTTGTTTTATTTTATTTTTTCCAAATAGACAGGACCGACTTAAAAATGAGTATTTATGTTCGTGAAGGGAAAGGACCACATAGAGGCTAAAGAGGCATCTCTCCTTTATTTATGGATGCTTCAACATCATCTAGACGTGGCAGGACAGGGACGAGCCGACGTGGACGAAGGCCTTTGGCTTGCATACTTATATGCTTTTACATATGCAATATACAATATTTATAATAGACCATATATATCCATATATATTAAAGTGAGTAGAATTAGAATCTGCGAAAATTATCCAGCTACACAACACACGACCACGACCACTGACTCTATAGTCGTAGCCGTGCAGCCTCATATCATATAAATATATAGCTGTAATAATCATAATAATTCTAATTCTAATAAGATTTGAATATGTATCCCATTCTTCTGTGCAAGATTTTATTTTTTTATTTTATTTTTTTTATTTTTCTGTATAATTTTATTTATGCTCTGTACAACACTTTTTACGTCGCATTCACTCGCACACGGCTATATATGCATTAACTTAAATACTCTGTGTAAACTGTACAGTGTGTGTCTGTAGAACTCCACTAAAAGTCTAATGTAATAATAACTCGAGTGTAACTAAATCAAAACCATGCCATTTGTGTACAGTGTAAAATTATACGAGAGAATAATTTTATTTATTGCTTTCCGTATGCCTTGTCTTTCTATAGTATACATGTGACTAGTATAAATCAGGCATTTATTATATTACCTACATTTATATGCAGCTCCCTTACTTTAGTCACAATTGTAATTTTATTCGAATTTTTTTTCTTCTTCTTCTTTTAAATAGGAAAATCTTATAATACGATGCCATCATCATCCCATGCTATGCTATGCCACCAACGAGGACGGCAAGAAGTCAATTTCTACATGTGGAGGATATACATATATGAGCAAATTTACTACATAATAATTATATACACATGTTCATATGAGGGAGAACGAGAACGACAACAACTTTGAAGAGCGAAAACAAACATTGATGAGATGCGAAATGGGAATTGGTAGATGTGGAGAAGAGGCAAGAATTGCATCCATACAGTCTACTGTGGAACAAGAACAGCACTCGGATTACCATACCATTAGCATTAACAATTCCCATCATTTGATATTTCTGAACCCACAGTAAGAGATTAAAAAAGAGAAACATCGCAGAGCACATATACACGTACTGACTGATATTATATTTAATTTATTTATTATTTTATTCTTTAATATAATGCAATACGACAATTTTGTCTACTTCTCTGTTCTGTTTTTGAACTTAAAATGTAAATATTTTCAGAAATAGAAGCAGGAGTGAAGAGTGGATGTGGAATAAAGATACAGAATACATACAAACTAGGAAGGTGTGCAGAACGGTGTGGAGGGAAATCACAAATAAAAAATATATATCAACATCTATGTAGATCATAGGAATTAGCATTATCATCTTAATTTTAAAATGTACCTATGAAATGTAAAATTGTTCTGTAGTTCTGTAGGTTCATAATAATATAACCATTGATAAGTGGATTATTTCCCTTTCATTTTCAGTTCCAGCTCGAGTACCAGTACAAGTACCAGTCAGAGGAACAAAGTATATGTAGGTAGGTACTTTAGCGTTACAAAGAAGGTTAGACAAATATACCTATATAGGTGGATAGCTAGTCACATTTTACAGCATATGATGATAATACGACTTGTAAATATTTATGGGTATAATGTAAAATTGTAATCACAGGGGTTCGTTTATAGTTGTTAGCGAGTATTTAATTTAATAGAGATAATCTTTCGTTAGTATATATTATAACAGCTAGAAACAGAAAAATGTTGTAAACAGCTTTGAGCTCATGGAGGTACATGGGGTAACGCTCAAAATGCAGACTCTGCTACTACTTACTTAGGGGAAGGGGGAAGAGGAAACGAATGTATCTGGAGGGTAGGTACTGGTTAGTAGTGCAGTGAGCAGTTTTCGCAGTCAGTAAGTATGTATGTAGCACCATCTACGACGTAGAGCAGGCACATATTATTTCCATTGCAAAATGTAATCTTTAATCTTGAGCGTTTTGAAGCTGTATAACGACTTTGTTCTTAGTCAGTTATAATTTCTTTAGTTTTTACATCTTTCCAATTTATACGTAATACAGTGCATGTATTTAAAAAAATTAAATCCGTACTTACAATTAGTTATTTAATTAATTAATAGGAACTTTAAAATATCGTACAGCTAAAATAGGACTTGGACTCTCAATTCCTATAATGTGTAAGTCAGATATTGAATGAGATATCTTATACAATTTTGTATTTTTTGTACGTCTATCGGAAACGTTAGCGCTATATGCTAATTTTAATGAAAATTAAAATGGCAAGTATGATAATATTAAGATGTATTTTTATTTGCATTGCAGTGCTATAAATCTATATGCTCCTCTGTAGATTATATGTATAAGCAAATGGTAGGTACAGATATCCACTATTTTTAGTTTATACTCGATTTTTTCAGGGAATTTACACACGTGTAATAAAAGTTTTAAAGATGTGTGGATCGATGCTTGTATATGTTTCGTTATTGGAGGATTGTAAATAGGAAAGGTATTAAATCTTATTTGCATTCGTAACGTGGCACTCTGTCGGTCGGTGTCGGTTACATTTGTGTAGTAGTTTATATAGTATATTGTACTACGAAGGATGATGTGTTACTGTATCTGTATCAAGTATATTATGAGGTGAGTACAAGATGTGGAAGAGGAACGAAGCTGGAACTGGAGAGAGAGGGGGAGAGTGGCAAAGTCACATCACATTATCAGCATGTAAGTGCATGGTTATTTGTGTAGGCACATCACAAATGTGTAGTGTAGTAGTACACAGTTTGTGCACATATCATGGTTATTATAGCTTATATATTAGTCTATATACAATGATACAAACTCCCTGTAGGGAATACCTGTAAAGCTCCCCCCAAAAAAATAGACAAGGGAGAACTCGACCTTCACGATAATGAGACGAATTCGAAAAGAATTTAAAAAACAATGAGAGAAGAGAAAGAAAAAATTCTCAAGATTTAAGATAAGCCTTTTCACTTGGAGTTCGAGCTTTTGAGTTTGACTTGGACTGGAGCAGAAGATTGAGTACGACAAGAAGGAACCTCTACACAGAGCTTACCTATTATATATGTGGTAGTCCAGAGGTCGATTCAGTCCATTGGCCCAAAGGACTAGTCCACAAGCCCAAGGTCTTTCTTTAGTGTGACCAATTGAAGCTTTGAAGTTGAATTTTCACCCAAAACTGAATATAAATCATTGAATAGTGTGGGAACTGTTGATAAGAAGAATTAATTTGCTGCATTGTACGCATCTATCATTCTAAAAATACTTGCTTTTCGTGATTTGGGACCTCGTGGTCTAGTCCAGAAGATCCGACTTTTTCTTAATTGAGCTCTTTGCTGATGATATAAGCGTGCAATTAACCTAAATAAGTTTTCTTATTAACAGTTTTAACCAAATACATTGATTGAAATTCATTTGTGGGTGAAAATCTACCACAAGAGTCTACAATGGTCCGCTAAAGTTTCCGAAGGAAACTTCTTCTGGACTAGTCCAGAAGGATCTTGGGCTTGTGGGCTAAACTGCCTCTGGACTACCACATATATGCTCACATGCTATACCTAAAAGTAGGCACAAATATATAATAATTATAATACAACCAAACGCACCACTACAAAAATAAAGGAATAAAACGTTACATGTACTGTGGGTTAAGTATTGTAGTATGTGTAGCATATAGGGGGAACATTCAGCGAGGAAACTATTATAATTCCATGTGCTCTCTAACTCCAATGTCCAACTCTCCAATCCGCTCAACCTTTCACATCATCCCTGTGATCTGTGTGTATAAGTCATAAGTGGCTTTACTTACGTTTACACCACTGACTGTAATACACAGAATATATTATTACATGCAGTTTCAGACCACTTTGTTAACACATCTCATACACCTCTCTAACCTATTTCTTTATAGCTAAATACAGTCCTGTAAAATTAAATTCTTCATGAAATCAAAAGCCTAAGCAAAGACCACGCTATTATAAATCTGTTAATGTAAAAATCGTATAGGTTTAAGTTTACAGAGTTTTGCGGGGTTACGGATAGAACATGTATAAAAATCGCTATATCTTATTTTGTAAGCCGCCCCACGTAGCTTTGTAACAATAATATTAGAAATAGTTTTTTAACTCCAACTCCAGTCTCTAATAGCACAGAGTATATTTTTTGAATAAGGTGCTTTTTTCAGTGGCTGTATACTAAAAAAAATTTATTTGGTACTATGTATGGACCTACCTACAAACGTAGTAAATGCAAATAGTTTAATTATAGATATAAAAAAATGCAATAGCATAAGAATAGTGGCGCTCCTAACCCAGTTCACAGACGACCCGTATGTTGTAATGCACGGTATGGAGTATGGAGATGAGTATTTTAGTAGTAAAAGTAATAATGCTTTCCTTTCCCTCCACACAACTCACAAGAGCAGAGAAACATGTACTACGCATGGAATAGTGTATGCACGTGGAAGAGATTACCTCCGTACATGTATGAATAAAGCACAGATTAAATGTAAGACTCTGACTGAATTTCGATGTCGACAATAATATTATTGCATAAGAAATCTTGGAAAGAAATCTATGAGTTTTATGATGCGACCACTCGCGCTTCTTTTTCCATCTCGTCTTCGAGTATCACTACAAAGTGTGCACACACATACTTTGACATGTAGGTATATAAAATCAGAGGCAGTCTCTTTAAATACCTATTCATCTGATATACCTATATCTCTAAGTCCTGCACTACAAATACCTGTGCTGTAATCGTAAGTAATTGTAATTGTGGTCCCAGTCGTGGTCGTTCGTGGTCGCAGCTCAGTTTCAGTCTCAGTTTCTGTTCTCCATATGACGAAGGCGATAACTACCCTTCTTTCCCCGTCATGTCCAGATCCAAATCCAAATCCAGCTAACACAAAATGACACGACGGGCAGATGCAGTTATGCAGACAGAGACGGGGACGAGGATTTTATAGTTTTTCATATAGATTACTATTTGAAATGTGTACAGATCCATGTGCACCAGGGTGATAGTAAATAAAAATAACAATCAGGCATCTGTGTAATAGTTTCGTAATAAGACCTATATGTAGAATGTAGGTAGGTTCCTTCCTTCGTTACATTTTATATTACTTTGGACAGTGGGTTGGATTTTGGATATTTGGATTACATTGACATGATGATGGGGTTTTGTTGTTGTGACGCGTTTTAAAACGAGGAGAAAAAAATCTGTAAGAATATCATATCAGTATTTAGGTAGGTAGGTACATTTCCCTCTGTATTCTGCATAATGTGGTGACTACAGATACTCTGACTGAGAATGTAAAAATGTACAGGGAAGATGAGGGAGGATTACGAAAGGAAGACTGTGTGTAATTATAAACTGAAGAAAGAATCAGAATAAAGTTATGGGATGTTGATATTATGGAGTAATGGAATCAAAATGAAGATTTCTTGAGGTGTGCTATATCTATTTACATTATAAATGTAAAATCATGGAAGGAGGACACATAAATAGGATTTTATTTTGATTTTTTTTTACATGAACGCGGAGTGAGTCCAAATTCACTCTTTTTTGACTCTACATTTCTGTATTACGAAGCACGGACCGAGTCTATGCTATTCTCCTATTGAGTACAAGTACAGGTACGTAATCCCTTTATACACGGCCCAGGTAAGTATCTAAAAAAACTCAAATTAAATCTAGATAGAATATTTTGCACGACCTAATATACATATACATATGGTGCCATAAAATATAAATTTGTGACGTATAGGATATAGGAAGAAGGGCAAATATGAAAAGAAATATACGATTTAAAAAAATTTATATTATGAGCTTATCAAAAAAAAATTTCAAGCTATAAGATGAAGGCCTTCTGTCTCATGTAGGCACTGGGCTGTGAGATGCACTATTACTCTTACACATGCAATTAGATGGTAATGGTAATGGTTCATCACTCATGCAAATATTATCTTGACATTTCAAAATTCAAAAACATTCAAAAGGAATCGTAATTCGTATAGTGTTATAAGGCTGACCTGACACACGTGACGTTGATGTTTGGTTGATGTTTGTTTTTGATTTGGAATTTGGGATTTGAATACCGTAACCGTATCTCTGAGCATATGTAGGAAAGATTTTCCTTGCGTTTCCCCTCAGTCAGTCAGAGTGCGTTTTCTCTGTTTTGTATTTGGGTCAGCTGAGAGAGTGTGAGATGTGTGTGTGTGATTAAATTAATAAAATGTAATTAAATTCTGTTACACCTTACTTACAATTTATAATTATTTGAATTATTACAATGTTTATTTACAATATGCCCAGTGGACACATATCTGCAGAGTCTGCACCCTTTCAGGGAGACATGTAATGTAAAAGTATAATCGCATTCGTTTTATCACAATTGCACATTTTTTGAGTCCTCCATAATATACTCCATACAGAGATGATATAGAGTGAGAGATTTAAATAAATTTATATTTATTTGGGAGGGTTCTTGTTGGAATTGTTCATTTTAATTGTGTAGATTTCATTTTGCATTATTGCAAATTACGACTGCAGTATACGTAATAAATTGTGATGACTAAATTGTTGAAGGATGAGTTAATATTATTAGTTATTATTACTGTTTTTAGAATGTTACATTAAAATCTAATTCCTGTAGTATATAGTATAGTGGGGGTGGTGCTCTGTGGTGGTGGTTGCAAAAATTTATTAATAAGAAAATTCGCATTTTCAGCCTGATCAAGCAAGACGCTATACGACATACGCTGCGGTCAGCCTATATCTAATATGAGCCATATAATGGGATATAAATGATGTGATGTTGATGCGTTTAATTGCGTGAATAATTATGCCTCATTTTATTTTATATACATGGCGAAATTCATCACATGCAAAAAATGAAGGCTTATGTGTAGCAGAATTGGAAATACTACATTGTACCTATGCTAATTTCTAAGCATATGTCCCTATGTATTTAGCTCTACAGTCTACAGAAATGGTCGTGAACACAACATGGGCGGGATGTCACCATGCTTATTATACTTATAGCAACTTGCGTTAAAAAATAAGAAGAGACCTTCGAGATCCACCCATGACCCATCCATGTGCAGAATTAGTGTCTATAGGTATAACACACTGAGACCTAAGTCCATAATGTGCCTATGATATATTTTTCATAATATTGTTTAGATTTTTTGAAGTGTCAAGAGGAATTACTGGAAGAATTTTTCACATAATATAAATATTGTTTTTTATATACAATGACCATAAACAAACTAATAGACACGGGGTATAATATAAATTTGCATTTTTGAAATTTGGATAATACGCACAGTGGTATAAGTTGTGTGGTTATTGCCTACTAATGTTGTTTCTTGAAGGGAGGTGATTGGTGGAAGTTTAAATTGGCGGATGTTAATATACAAAATACAAATTATGTAAAGTGCACTAATATAATTTTAATAATAATAATTGTAATTAGTTATCTGTAATGTAGTCTTTGCCGTGTATTTAATAGTTAAACGAAGACGTTTCGCACTATTATGTATACTTTTAACATTTGGGATTTATGTGGGATTGTGAATTTTGAATTTTGGTCATTGCTTATGAATGTATCTATATATACTAATCTTATCCTTAGATATATAGTATATAGAGTAGGTAATTATTTTATATAGGGATTATTACATATGGGAACCATTATGTTAATTAGCATGGCAGTTCAGTGGACACACACATTCATAACACGCATTCATTCACTCAGCAAGACTCGTCACTCCGACGAGTGTGACTCATGCAGAGACCTGTGAAGTAACCAATTAAAAACTATAAACTGAGAGTGTAACTAACGCACAATTAACACAGAGTGTAATAATATATTATGTAATATTATTCTATGAGGCTCATCTCATATCATAGTATAAGAACTTTAGCACTGGAGGCTTTTGGTTTTAGTTTTTGGCATCCATGGGCTTCACTTCTTGGCTAGCCATATGCTGTGTGGTGATCTGTGATGGTGATCTGTGTGGTGTAGGTAAAAGATTTAGTAGAAAAATAAATACGTATGGTTTTAGGCTTTTTGACTTTTGCTCTGTGCTGATGATTAGAGGGACGAAGTGAGGATGAAGTTTTTTGGGTCGGGTTGATTTGCAAGTGTTGCTCAAAAACTATTTAACGGAGACTCTCGACACTCTTACTCTCATTACATGGTAATTCACTGTATTAATTTAATCATGTAAAATACCCCATACGGTTTTCAGTTACATGTTTTTATACCCCTGGCCACATTATTAGCCTATGGCTTGAGCCAGCTTGCTGTGGTCTGGTACTTGTACTGGTGCTATAGCCAAGCCGCCTCACAGATGACATTAACTTAAAACGTCATTTACATTTCATTAGCAACGTATATAGCATAGTGCAACATAATATACCATCTACTATCCAAGCATTTATTTTATTTCATTTTTTTCCTAAGTACTCGTCAATTTTTTTCCATATTTTTTTTAACAGATAACATTTAACGTTTAATCATTTAACAATATTTAATGCTCAGAATTTTATTCAGTGTTTTGGTACTAGTGCAGATATTGATATTGGCTGTGGGATGGAAATTGAAATTAGATATGATAATGGAATGCGTAGACGAACTTGTCTATTTAAAATAAAATAATGGTTAGACGTCTATATGGAGGTAGTTACCTATCTTGAGATTCTCTCCTATCTACCTATTCACTATTTATTATCCCTATATACAACATGTCTTATTAAGTATTCAGATTGAGACTACGTAGTGGGTACCTCTCTACGCTCAAGTATTTATGTTCACACTTACTTTTTTTTATTACTAAATTACCTCAACTGACTCAGAGAGATGCTCAGTGCTCAAGTAAAAAAAAAGAGGACAAGACTCAAATGAATACTTAAAATATCTACAAATACAGAGAGTAACGCTGTTCAGTGAGACGAGTCAGGAGTCAGCAGCACCAGCACCAGCACCATAGCAGTGGTCAGGTGTACGGATATGGCAGAGGGAGATCATTGCATTAATGTAGACATGTAAATTGAACACAACAATATTCTAATATGCTCTGTGTCTTTCTGACTGACTTAATAGTTGATAGTTAAATATGTGGATAGTCTGTGTCCACGTGCATTCCATTTCCATTCTCCATTCCATCTTGTTCAATACATTTGACAAAATTTACGTATTATCTCTCGTATTTGAGATTCTCTCTTGATTTCAATTTTTAAAGATGTTCACATCAACTCAAGGAATATCACAACATAAAATAAAAAATGGTAAATAATGGGGCGAAGAGGGCAGAGAGTCATTTTCATTTGAGGTAGCACACACTCTTGTTTAGTACAATAATAGAAAGAGATAAAATCCAAATCCACATCCAATATAATCGAATCTCTCTCATCGTCAGTTTCAGCTTCAGCTTCAGCTGACAGTACCGTTCAAAATTAATGGCTGTCCTTTTATTGTTTTTCTCAGTCTTTTTTGTCATTGATTAATTAAGTAAGTGTGTCCTGCTGCTCTTGCTGCTCCTGCTGATAGTGTGTACTATTTTATTTTATTTTTTATTAAATGTGACTTTTTCTGTACTGTACAACACCTCATTCATTACATAATTGCTTAGGTAAGCATGTAAGGGGTTGTCCACAAATGATGTCATATAAAAAAAATCACCACATTTAAAACGCTATGACCCACCTAAGCTGCCATCACCTTAATCATTGCGTAAATGGTTATCTTTAGCATATGGGATGTCATTAGTGCAATGGCCCATTAACCTTATCACTGACGTAATTTTTAGACGATCCCTGCGCAGAAAATTGAAATTTGGTAGTATGTATGACATAGTAGCAAGGATATCTTTAGTGTAGTTTGTATGGTGTGGACATATTTGGTGGTCATATATAATATGTGTATATTTTAAGAATATGATTATGTAAGTTTATTTAAATGCAAATATTCCTCTTGTATATGGGTAATAATAATTAAATGACGACTTTAATATGGACACACAGTGCACTTTCAACTTTTCAACCGTGTCCATTTCGATCCACTCAAACTGTCTGGCTAAAATAATATTTCTTTTATTGACGGTCGCAAAGCGATAGGATGGGATGGTGATTTGCTGATGTTCAAATTCAATGAGTAATTTATAATCAAGATCTTATACTTGCACACTGCTGCTATATAGCATGCTGTAAAGCCGTAAGCTCCTATTTGTACCTTGTCATGTCGTATGCATTGGAATTTCTGGTTAAAAAAACGAAAGAAACGATAACGTTTCAACCATTGTCTTCTCTCGATCAGCAGCTCCGTATTTCATTACTTACGATGTACGTTCTACTCGTAATTTAAGTTAGTACATGTATATAACGTTGTGTGGGGATGAAGAATATAACAAAAAAAAGTATTATTTTTATCTTGACTGACACATCATATAAAAGTGGAGATATTATTTTTCTCTTCTTTTGATCTTGATACTTAACACAACAATATTTCAATATTATCAATATCAATAAAAACTTGAATACTGTTCCTGCTCCTGTCTCTATATCATTTTAAGAGGGCTTCTTTTTTCTATTCTATTCCCTGTGTGTGTGCCTCTTAATTTTTAGCTTTAACCTTTTGGTCGTAATTTGCAAAAAAAGAAGAAAAAAAGAAGACAAAATACAAAACTACAAACACAGACCAGGTCGGGTCACAAGATAAAGCAGAAAGTTATAGTACAAAGAATAAATAAAATACTTAACAACAGAACGGTTGTATAGTTGGAATACTAATGCTATAATCTATAACTACAACTGGCAACATATGAAGAGTTGTTCGGCAAAACGGGTCAAGTCCACTAAATAAGTTTTGCAAAATGTGATAAGTTCACCTGAAACATGCATTTCTGATTCAAATTTTGTTTTCCAGTGTTTTCGTAGTTTGTAGACGACAACTGCCGTGCGTAAATATTTTTAATGCAAGAAAAAGTTTACAAGTTAAAAAAAGTTTTGTGTCGCTCAAAACGATTAAAATTTCGTCCCACGGACTTTTGACTCCACGTTAAGTTATTGCTTTTGAGACAAAATGGAAAAAGTCCACAACTTAAAATTTTTTTAAATTGTCTAACAAATTCCAGAGTCAGTTCAGATTTATGAAACGGCTTGTAACAACGCTTCGTCAGTTGCAGTACCTGTAGAAAAAATTGAGTTCAAAAAAATAATCCTGTCACCTTTTATTCAATATTAGTTGCTCCTGTAAAATTTGCTTTGGTGGACTTGACCCGTTTTGCCAAAAACTCTTCATATCCATGTGTTTACCTAGTGCTATAATATATATGTAGAAATATTCCTACACATGTTCTACTAGTCTCAACTCCGATGTAAAAACTACACACTAAAAACCATGACCACGACCACTCCACATAGTATATACCTACCTATAGTATGACAAAGCATGGGAAATGGGAATTTCCAGTCTCACATCATATTATATTATGAGGATGACCAATGCCAATGCCAATGCCAATACGAAACCAAATACCTGGCCGAATCCTCAATACCAATCAGAGTCACAATTTATAAAGAGAGAAAGAAAAGAGAACATTCCAATCCATGCTGGACTCCTCACGATCGCATCTAATAAAATTAAATGTGAGAGACCTACTACTATACAATGGAGAGCTACGAAGAGGAAACTACACAGCTCCTCACTTACCTACCTGCATGGAATCCTCTCAGTCATAATTCAGGTTTATTTTGCCGACTTTTCTCTACCTCACACAGTCACCGTCAAAATCCAAATCAAAGGAAATCAATAATCAGAGAGAGAGAGAGAGAGAGGAATGATTATTGGAATTTGTAGCAGAAATAATAATATTAATAATAATCATACTAAAGCATGCTTCTATGCATTGTATTCTACATGATACTTGATTTCATATAGCTAAGTACCACTCCACTGTACATTTTCAAAACTTAGTTAGTAGCAATTTAACAATAAACGACGGTGCTTCCGTATATTATTATTCATCTGCAGACGGCAGAGTACTGAATTATTGATGCAAAGATATACACTCGTCGGATTATAGTCTATAACCATAAGCTAAAAAATAAGCAAAGCACTATACAAAATATTTTGACTGCTCGGTAGAATTGGAAGGCTATAAAGTTAAATGCTAATGTTAAATGATAATATATAGTGGAGTAGCTATGCAGTATCCATGTGAACTTCTAGTGCCGGGAGGCTAATGCTAAAATCCAAATTCAAAAAATGCTAATGTTCTTGGAATGCTACAGAGTGAGAGCCAGGGAGTTCTAATACCATGTCTCTGTCTGTCTGTCTGTCTGTCCGTCCGTCCGTCTATATTCCAGCGAGAAAGATTTCCAATGCATTGCCAATGAGGACTCTTGAGGGAGTGAGGAGTTGTTAGTAGTGGCTGTGTCGGTGTGTGGAAGTGGCAGGAGATGATAGTATTAAGTCAGAGCACGTAATCCACAGACTAACCAACTACCAACAAGAACAAGAAGTAATAACAAAAGGAACAACAAGTAGAAGAAGCGGAACGCTCCTCCAACAACAGCAACAACAACAACAACGACAATCAACGAACCAACAGCCACCACCAGCCAGCAAGCAAATGCAAAAAGCTCCTTCGGTAGGAAAAATTATGTAGAATATTATTATTATGTCTTCCCTTATTACTATTACTACATCTCTTCAGGCCTCCTCATCATGCTCAGCCGAGAAGTCCTCCATATGAAGAGTTTTGAGGCAAAACGGGCCTAGTCCATCAAAGCAAACATTACAGGAAAAAAACGAGTAAGGAATAAAAGGTGACAGGATTATTTTTTGTGAACTCAATTTTTTCTACAGGCACTGCAACTCACGAAGCGTTATTTCAAGCAATTTCATAAAGCTGGACTGACTCTGGGATTTTTTAGAAAATTTTGAAAAATTTTAAACTGTGGACTTTTTCCGTTTTGCCTCAAAATCAATAACTTAACGTCAAACGTGGAGTCAAAAGTCCGTGAGATGAAATTTTAATCGTTTTGAGTTAAACCAACCTTTTTTAACTTTTAAGCTTTTTCTTGAATAAAAAAATGTACGCACGGCAATTGTCTTCTACAAACTACGAAAACACTCAAAAACCAAACTTAAATCAGAAATTCATTTTTAACGTGACTTATCCCATTTTGCCAAAAATCATTTAATGAACTTGACCTGTTTTGTCAAACAAAAACAAACGTTTGGCTATTTTTAAAAATTGTTGTGGTTGAACTTTGACCTTTAGCATTCAACACTGTAACAAATCTAGTTAAATTTGCACACGTAACACAAATAATCTCAATTTGGAAAAAAATGGACTTGACCCGCTTTGCCAAACGACTCTTCTTATACCTCTCAACTTATTGCTGATCTTACAATTAGTTCCTTTTCATTTCTTTAACTTTCCTCGCTCAGTATTTATCGACGATATCATCCATCCCAGCGAAAAGGACGAACGACGAGGGACTTCTCAAGAGCTGATGCTCCGAAGGACGAGAAAATGTAATCTATTAGCTATGTATAGCTAATCGTAGGAAAGAAAAACAACTATAACGTTCCTCACTCTGGACTTGGACTTTAATGGCGGGGAAAAAACTCTGTGGAGTCATGTAAGCGACTACACAGACAATATCTATCACAGCAGGAGAGCCTATTGGTCTATGGAACTCAAAGTCAGAGTCAGACGCTTCAAAAAACACTTGAAACCATAGCGAAAGCTAATGCTCAAAAGTCAAGCCAAATTTTAGAGAGGCTTGCAAGTGTGAGTGTGTGTGTGTGTCTAGAATGTAGAACTGCTGTATGTTGTTATGTTGGGACTTGTAAATTCGAATTGTTAAAGAAAATGACCACAGGTTGATGATTTTAATTTTCATCCTAGCAAAAGTTTTGCAGAGGAGATTTTCAAAATTGAAGAAAATTTAAAAGTAGACGATGGATGATTATGATTATGATGCGATGAGACAGAAAAGGGAAAATAAGAAAGAGTGTCTTATCCCTTCCCTGTCGTTGTCCTTCCGTCACGTCTTTCCCTGCCTTATATATTTTGTAATTGGAATTGGAAATAGCAAAAGTACAAAGTACCTAGTGTTTTAGTTGTAGCTAAATACAGGGGCGGATCTAAAAATAATTTCTGGGGTGGGCCATACATATCGTTAGTGAAGAATCATAATGGATTCGCGCCTGACTATATAGAATAGACAACAGGAGTTATACTCGGGGCATACATAATTACAATTACAACATAGGTAGGGACGTCTCGATTAATTTGTTGCTCCGAGGGTGATGAGGTCTCAGAGTATAAAACTGTGTGCAAACTTATACTATGACCCTGCCTATACCATACCCATACTGACCATTCTCATATAGAGTGAGAATTAAATTAGGTAGTGCATGTACGTAATATATATTACTTAATACACTGAATGGTATATGGCATATGGCTATGGCTACTACGTGGCACTAAGGTATGGTCTCTTCACTGATTAACTTTTTTATTTTTTTTTTGCGATATCCATAATGATCAGGGAAAAGCCTCATAAATAAAGTAAAAGCCTCTCGCCCCTCTCCTTTCTGCTCTGTTCTTGTACGTAGTTTGAACTTTACTGTCTTATTCAATTTTCTATAATAGAATTCCATACTCTATACGCTACTAGAGTAGAATATAAATTCGAGTCTGAATATTTGAATTGGAATAATTGGAAAGGAGAGGAGAAAAAAATGGTAAATATTTTACAACTGTAAAAATGAAATCGATTAAAAAAAGTTTTAAAATGTGCACTTATTATTTTCCCCTTCCCCTGCCTGCCTGCCTGCCTGCCTGCCTGCCTGTAGTAATTAATTACAATTTTGAGGAATTTCACGGGGTATTTATAAATTCATGTAATGTGTTGGCTGTTAATCCAACAATGGGTAGGTGGGTACTTTGAAAAATGTGATACAGAATTTACTGTGTAGCACAGAAGAATGCAGGAATGCCAATCTATGGATGCAGTATGTGAGGGTGACATTGTGGACGGTGGATTGCAAGGGATTTATCTGTTGGCAGGTAATTATAGCATGTTCACTTACAACTTACAGCCTATACAGAGAGCAGATTGCAGATTGCAGGGGCGTATCTAGAAATATTGTCTGGGGTGGGCTATACGTATCGTGAGTGAAGAATCAAAATGTTCCATATCCAATTTAAGCTAGAATTAAAATGAGCTACGTCAAAAAAAAACTAAATAAGTTTTTAAAAAGTTCCCTCTATGTTACCCCATGTTAAAAAACCATTTTAGGATGAATCAACTGCCCTATGTTGCCCACCCCCTCAATCCGCGCCTGGTGAGCAGATTGTAATGTTAATTTTATCGGTCAAATTCTAAGTTGACGTTGACGGTTGTTGACGGTTGATGCTAAAGAAATTGATAGTATAGGTTTAGGTTTAGAGGGGAAGGTGCATCAAGTAAATTCCTTCTTATACAGCCACGGACACCGAGACTCGAGACCGAGACGGAGACCGACGCAGCTATCAGTGGGCCTATAAACAACACTACAAATTGTCTAGTTGCAATAATTGTAATGCATGAGAGATGATGTGAGTGGGACTCTCTCAAGACTCTCAAGATGAACTTTTCCACAGGATTTTGAGAGAGTCGACCGAGAGACAAGATAAATATGAAGGTGATATGTTTGATGGAATTTGTACGTGTAAGGTATAAAAATATTATAAAGTGAATTGACTGCAGATTAGATTGGACTCACTAGTGAGAGAGGGTTCTAATACTGATGATCATGAGAGTTGACTTCTGGCGTGGATTACGTATGCAATATGCATTCTACAATACCTTACCTAGCAATATAGCAATATACCCATTGGAGCATTTACAAAAAAAAATACATTGTGCAAAATACATTACTTGTTCGTTGGTTGGTTTCTGGTACTGGCACTGGTACTGCTACTATGGTCTTGATCCTGGTCCTGCCTTTTTGGATTTGAGTGCATATATCAATAAGTTCCATTAAACTCTCACGGGTCGTAAAATGAGCTTTTCCGATTTCCTGGTAGCTATAGGTCGTTTGTACTTGTTCGAAGGAAAATAATCACTCTTTTTAAGTCATCAGTCCTTTTGGTCGGAGACGGACTCGGGCTCCGACGTAATTGTAGTCGTAATCGTAATCGTAATTTAACTTTTGTGACTTTCTTAGTCTCCTTGTCACTTGTCTTTACTGTTAAGTCTTACGAGCCTTTTCTCCTTGTTGAATGCTATACATATACAAATATATTATAGAGACTAACAGGTGACAGTACCGTAAGAAGGAGCTTCGTAATTACTTTTCCATTCCTTTGTTGTTTTTTTAGCATTATAGCACTCCACTTTTCAACCGCGTTAGTCGATGATAGTTCGATCTCTCGGATATATTATGTTCCTTTTATTTTTTTTAATCTCGGAAGATGCAAAGAGAACTTGTCCGTTGTTTTTTTTTAAGATTCTAGTTTTCTTCGTCTACAAAAGACACAAAGGTAAGATGCTCAAAATAAAGACGCTGAGTGAAAAAGAGATAAAATGTAAGAAACCAAAGTGCACCGTTCACATTTGCATTTACCCATAAAATAAAAATGCATTTGTACTATGGATATGTACGGTACAGTGTACAGTGTAGGAGATAATGAGAATGTCACTGCTCCCTCCGTCTTTATAGTATTATGTCTATTATAAGCACATCCTCAGCTGCTTAAGTGTCTTCAAATACATGAGTACCTATAGGTATAGACATGTGTAAGTATGTAATTCCCAATTTAATATTTTTCTTCCCCAACAAACAAGACAACAGAACAAGTTGAATTCAATCCCCAGTGTCATTTTATAGGACGAGGATTTCTTCTGCAGTCAGGATTTTTATATTTTGTGACAAAAATCCAAGTTGAAGTAAACGAAGGGAGGGATCAAAAAAGTCAGGATTTTTCACATTGTTGTCAATAGTGGAAAGCGCACACACAAATTATGTAATGACGAATGCTTTTTGCTTAGGTATCGATCTGGTTTTTTGCAGTAGATAGTAGGTAGGTGAAAATATATAGTGAAACGAGAACTTTGTGGAAATTGGAAAGGCTACAACTGCAATTAGATTATCTGTTGAGTGAGTTAATGAATTCGGTAATTGAAGGTTATGTTTTGTTCGGGTCCTGGAATGTTTAGTAGTAATAATGCGTAAAATCCAGGATTTGTTTATGGACACTGGAGACACGTATAGGAGCGCGTTGAGCACGTGGATGCAATGGGATTTGATTATCTGATCTGTATAACGTCACATGTCGTACTTCTTATGTGTTTGCATTTGTCTTTGAACTGAATCTGATATTCCCAAAGCTTTTTTCACAATAACAATACATAACAGTAGGAGGAATATTGCCGATTAAGATGCGGCTATGGCTGTAACTGTGTTATAACTCAGCTGATATTATTATTAGCCACTAGCATTATTTCACATTTCACTTTAGTTTGAATTCGAATTGCAAATAATATTTGTGTTTAATTAATGACGAAAAAAGCTAACTTTTTAATTCCCGATAATTTCCACTTTCCGGTTTAAAATATATGAATTTTGTATTTATTTTTTTATGCATTTATTCCTTATTGGAATTGCGCAGAAAATTTTTATAAATTGAAGATTTATAGACGCAGTAGGTAATAAGGCGTATACAGGTAATAGGTAGATTTTAATTTTTTTAAACCATGTTCAGTACAAATCAAAATAAAGCTGGAACAAACTGGGACTCCATTGATTTGTGTTTCACAAATGCTTTTAAAAATTTAGTGTTGCTACAAAAAAAAAAGAAGAAGAAACGGGGGAAAAAGTTCAAAATAATAAAATATATTATTGTGTGTGATATGATATGATGTGATGGGCTGGGATTTGAGCGGTAGAGTGTGAGTATCTTTGACTTGAGATGGAACTTTTAACTTTTAATATGACTTTATGACTTGGGAAAGAAAAGGAGAGGATATGCATATATATGACATATGACAATCTCTATGTAGCTAAAATACTCTATGTAATACTATAGTCAACGTAAATACTCTCTTTTTACTCTCACCCCGAGTGTTACCATTAGTGGTATATAGCTTAGCTATATAGCTTACCTTCTGGGAGTACCTATACTTTAAATATATGGGTGCATGCAAATATATATATATAGAACCATATTGTAATTGTAATTCCGTGTTATCTACATATCATATGTGTGGAAGAGATGAAACAGAAAGAGACATACGCAGTGTTTTTACGGACCAAAATTCTCTATAAAAGTGGTATGTAAATATGCAAAAAATAACGTATAACAGAAATGCATATGTGTAGTGGTAAAAGAAATAAATACTCAGGTATAATTCCTATATAGGGGTGCTTTTGGGTCTTATACAATACAATATATTACTCAAAATTACAATTACCATTAGCCCTATGACACACACTGATAACATATATAGGGTAGGGTTAAATCATGCATAATGTATATTACGTAGAAATGTGTGTGAAAAAAAGTATAATAACATTTTTGATATACAAACTTCACCTTTTTCTTCGTCTTCTTCGTCGTCGTCTTCGTCCTCTTCATCTTCTTGAGTCATAATCTCTTGTGAGTCTCTTATGTCTGTGTGTCTCTGTCTGTAGAATATGATGAGGCTCAATGCCGAATGCCGAAGCTGAAGCCGAAGCCGAAGCCGAAAAGAAGGAGAAAAATAGTATCTACCCGTCTGTCTGTTCGTCCGTCTCTCCTACACACGGCACACACACTTTTTTCCCTACTCACTTCCCTCTCACTCAGTCAGCCTTTTTCTTGAGCTTTTTCCCTCAGCTTATACGATTAGCCTTAAACTATGGAACTATGGAACTATGGGCTAGAGGAATGACGATTACGATTACCTACGATTACATTATAGAATTAGAATAATATGATGCACTCTCGCTCTCATCTGGGGCTAGGTGCTGTACTTACAGGCAAGCTTAGGTAGGCTCTGCAAGGCCTATACCTATAGATACTACAGACGTAAATATACATATATACAGAAAAGCCATATACCAAAGGTCCAACGTCCAAATCCAAATCCAAGCCCAAGCCCAACCAAGACTCACAATGCAATGCAATGAGAAGAATGGACTTTAAGTTTTGACTCTCTACCCAAAAGTGTCTCTGTTCTGTATTGTTGTGTATTAATAAATAAATTGACTGCATATGAAGAGTTTTTTGGCAAAACGGGTCACTTCCATCAAAGCAAATTTTACAGGAACAATGAATAATGAATAAAAGGTGGCAGGATTATGTTTTGTAATTCAATTTTTTCTACAGGTACTGCAACTAACGAAGCGTTATTACAACCAGTTTCATAAATCTGGACTGACTCTGGAATTTTTTAGAAAAGTTTAAAAAATTTTAATTTGTGGTCTTTTCGTTTTGCCTCAAAATCAATAACTTAACATGGAGTCAAAAGTCCGTAGGATGACATTTTAATCTTTTAAACCCTCAAATAGTCTCATTTTTGAAGCAAGTGGACTTGAACTGTTTTGCCAAACAGCTCTTCATATATATATATAGAAAGACCACGACGCTGGGTTTAGGTATAGGGGCGTAGAATATGTACATAATATGTAGGTTAGACACATGTAGGTGGAGGTGTAGTGTAGAATGAAGACTGTAGGGATTCTCGTTCAAAAATAGGCAAATTCTGTCTGTATGTATGGAATTTTAATTTCAAAGGACGTGAAAGTGTTGGACCTTTATTATGCATTATGTGTAAGCGTAATGTGTACCCCATGTACCAATATAGGAGCTTTGGTTTTGGTATATTGTTATTATGACATTTTTTGGTTTCAATTTTATTGTATTTTTTGATGAGGTTCATGTGGACGCGGACGGGCTATTTTATTTGCTCTTAGATTTGAGCCATGATGTCTTCCATTTTTAGATAGTGGTGGTAATTGTATGCTGATGGGACTATATAATATACTACATACATAGGGCAATAATATTTGTGCATTGGGTGCGGATGCTTCGTTAGATGTTTAATTACCTAACCACAAACTTGTCTACAAACACAAATCTACAATATGTAAGGACTGGACTGGACGAAAAACTGAAGCACCCGCGGCCGTGTACTTCTTAAAATACGTAATATATGCATATAGCCTATATAAATAAGCACATTCAAACTATTTAAGGGAATATGCGGCATGAGGGATAGAGCTAACGTCTGTTAAGTATCAAAATAACCCACATCCAATTTAAGCTAGAATCAAAATGAGCTATGTGCAAAAAAATGAAATGAGATAGGTGCGTAAAATGTTAATTACGAGTTTTTGAAAAGTGAAAATTGTTCTATTAACATGTTTTTGAAAATTGTAAAATGTTCTATTTGCATGTTTTTGAAAATTATAGAATGTTCTATTTACTTGTTTTTTGAAAATTGTAAAATGTTCTATTTACGCTCTTTCAATCTCCTGAGTTATAATAGTTTTTGTAGATACTGCATTTTGATTTTAGCTAAAAATGGATATGGGTCATTTTGATTCTTCACAGACGTAATATGTTACATATTAAGAAAATGAGAGCTGTACAAGAGACACCTACAAAGGTCAGACTTTGTCTTGACCCCGCCGTCAGTACTATGCTAGGTACATATTAAGCTAGTATGGTAGTTTTCCTTTTTAATAGCTTCTAGGTTAATATGCTGAGTGCTGAATAATTAATAGTATTTGTCCAGTTTGTGAAGCGTTACTTTATGAGAGATGAGATGTATGCAAGTATATGCATAGCCAGGTACAAGGTTTCCATATACGTAAGTGGGTAAAGTTCCTATAGCAAGGTGCATGCGTTGTCACGGATTATAGATGCAGTACAGCTCTTATTGTTCATCTTTAAATGTAATCCTTTTTATTTTCTTCGTATGATTATAAATAAAAGGACAGCTTTGGAGTCAAAATGCCTCGTACGTCGTACAGTCAACAGCTACAGTGCAGAAAGAAGGTCCTTTTTGTATTGTTTCCCATTTTAAACCCCAAACCGTCTATCTACACATTTAGCCTCAAATTCAGCCCTCTTTTTTTATTCTTTGTGTGTGTCTGTGCTGGACTTGGCCAAAAATGCTTCTTCAGCTACGGAATATAATAGAAAACAAAAAATTGAAATTGAAAACAAAAATATTAATAAAGGAAACACATTTCGCCCTATCTAAAGTTCTAGATTCTAGAGTTAGACGCTGTACATGGACATGGAGTGGATGAAGTGCAAAAAAATTGAAATCCGACTTACATTTTAATCCTTGGTGGAGAATTTATCCTTGATTGTGTGACTGCAATAATATATGAAAATGAAAGGTGTACATAGTACATTTATGTACATGCTATATGAAGTGAGTTAAGATTTTTTTGAGACGATATTATGGATAGTGTAGTGATGATCTTAAGACTTAAGCTGTCATCTCAGGTCATAAGTAGTATTATTACCCTTCCACTATACTTTCCACTACTTTCATTCTTAATAATAGATTGTGTTCCCCATTGTTATTTCTAAGTACATAGTTAAACCATATTTATATAATATGTAGTTTAAATCTGAAAACAATGAGTATACACGTCCAAGCATATTACATACTAAGCACTACATACATATTTATTTTATACTTTTTCTGGGTATTAAAATAGAATTTATATTGTTAATTTTTTTCATTGTCATTTGCATTTACTTTCGTCTCTTTTTTAAATTTTTTTACTTTATCTTTAGCCTTCAAATTTGCACCGCTCTTAATACATTTTTTGAGGATTTTTGCTTGTATTTAATTACTGATATTTATTTAGGTACATATTTAAATATGTGCCTGAATTTCAAAAATGGGAAGAAAACCAATTGTATCCTTCACCCTCGATATGTATATAGTTTATTTTGCAATTTTGATTAAAGCATTCAATAAGAATTTCTTAAATTCACAGAAATGCATCTTTTATATATGGAAATTTTGCACAAGAAAAATGCATGCAAAAACTTTAAAACAGTTCAAAAACTCACATTTTTGCATTTTTGAAATTTTCCCTTTTGACTCGACATGAAGAAGGGGACATAAATTGTAAACATTTCAAAATTCTATTGGATTTAAAAAATTGCGAATCTCAATACATAATTCACAATAATATTTTAACCCCTTTAAAAACAGTGTACATGATTTACACAGGACAAAACCCGAACCGACCGCAATGTAACGAATTTAATTTCTCAATTATTCTAATTTCAAAATAAAATGACATCACTACCACTACCACTACAACTGTCTCCTCAATTCCAATTCTAACGGCAGCAGCGGCAGGAGAATAAAAAAAAAGAGATCATAAATAAAATTAAAATTTGAAATTAATTCAAGAAAAACACAAACAAGAATTTGCTTTATTGCCCTGTATAAGCTCTAGGCGCAGTAGTCCAATAGGGAATGATTATAAACATCTAATTAATTAAAATAATAATTGAAACAAAACTCGTCGTTGGCATGCATTTCCACTATACACACAACACACAGGCCAGTCCCATAGTACCCAGTATTCAGTATACAAAAGAGACAGATGTAACCCAAGTACCACTGACGACTGGCTGGCATTATAAATATCTGTAATCGGTCTCTCCGTCTATATGTGTAGTATATAGGTATCAGTTAATAGCCGCAGCCGAAGCTGAAGTGAACGTCAAGTCAAAGGGAAGAAAGACGGCGGAAAGGGTAATAAAGTAAAGGCACGCGGCGACGGAGGTACAGCATGCTAATGCTAATAGTGAATTCAATTTTGGACTATATGTAGTTGTATGTACCTTGTAGGTACTATGAATATACAGAGCCGAGTGTATGTCGGATGTAGAAAAATAAAAAAACTTATATCCAACCAATTAACAAGATGAATTTGATTCCATGAAAATCTCGACAGATACATGCTCATTCTTTTTTATGTCATGAATTTATTTTAATAATAAAACAGGGAGAGTCTTTAAAAAAACGAGGTTAGTAATAAGAAATTATGCGTCTCACATTTAAGTAGTAAGTAGGTATACACAGAAATTAGAGATGTGTTGTGTAAGCAAATGGGAAATGTTCTCCTCGTCTTCTTCTTCTTCTTTTATTCTTTTCTTTTTTCTTTTTGTTCTTCGCTCACTTTGCTGCTCAGTCTGAGCATCGTCAGACGGATGCCTTCTTCCCTCTGTGTGTACATTGTACGGCATTAGGGGCGGATCTAGAAATATTTTCTAGGGTAGGCAATACATCCCGAGTAAAGAATCAAAATGGAGCATAATATACAATTTATGCTAGAATTAAAATGAGCTATATGTCAAAAAATAAAACTAAATGAGATAGATGCGTAAAATTTTAATTATGAGCTTTTTAAAATTGTAAAATGTTTTATTTAAATATTTTTAAAAAGTGCAAAATATTTTATTTACGTGTTTTCTAAAAATGGCAAAATTTTGTATTTAAATGTTTTCAAAATGTGCAAAATGTTCTATTTGCGTGTTTTTGAAAGGTGAAAAATATTCTATTTGCATGTTTTTGAAAAGTGCAAAATCTTCTACTTGTGCTTTCAAGATAAAGAAATTTTAATACTTCTGTAGAAAGCGATTTTCGGTTTAAATGTCCTTATGTTATTAGCCTATGTGAAAAAATTAATTCTGTGGTGGGCAAGAGCAGCAGTTGCCCACCCCCTGCATCCGCAACTGCATGCCATGGGATGGATGTTGTTGTCTATAGAACTGAAAGGCAAGTGCAGAGACTGCAGACGCATGTATGTTAATGCGAGTCAAGAAAAAGATTTTGATTCACAACGTAAAACTGTTGACAATAAGTTATGTTTATTGCTCTTCTCCCTTTATGCTTGTATTATTTCACTTTGAGAGGGCTACTTATTTATGCGCGCTTAATTATTCATGAGCGAGCATATATCGACACGACTATACTCTATACTGTCTATACATACAGGTCTACAATTTTTGTTTTTCCTTTTATTGTATATGTTACAGTGTTTGTTTAATGGCTTTAGTCTTCTACGTCTGTAGAACTGTAGAACCCTCTCGCTGTACTATGATATATAGATATAGGCTTGACAGCCCAGGAGATATGTAGGTTGTAGCATAGGTAATTATAATTATTATGTGTGCGTATAGCTATTAGCTGTATGAGCAGTACAAATTTAAATGATGTGAGGTTGCCATTGAGAAATAATTATAGAAAGGAGTAAACCAGAGATTGTTTGCAGTTTGTGCAGTCCACAATAATCAAGGCATAATTATGACTCAGAATTACGAGTATAGCGAACAGTTCAGACAGACGTGTAAGTTTCTGGTGATTAGAGTTTGGACAGTAATCGTAACAAACAAGAAATCCCCTTTTGCTTTCCTATCTCTGATTTCGGATGGGAAATTACAAAAAATTTACAAAATTATTCAAATATCACATGGTATTGACAGTATGTAATAAAAGAAATTTGAACTTTTCAAAAACATGTAAATAAAACATTTTGCGTTTTTCAAAAATATGTAAATAAAACATTTTGCGTTTTTCAAAAACATGTAAATAGACATTTTTGCACTTGTCAAACAACATGTAAATTGAGCATTTTGCACCTTTCAAAAAAACAATTAAATAGATCATTTTGCAATTTTCAAAAAACAAGTAAATAGAACATTTTACATTTGTCCAATAACATGCAATTAAACATTTTCCACTTTTTCAAAAACTAGTAATTATCAATTTGCGCCGTACGTTCTATCCCATTAATGTAGTGGATTTCTGGACATATCTCATTTTATTTCCAGCCTAAATTGAATATATGCCATGTTGATTCTTTACTGCTGATATATAGAAGATGTGTCTATAGTAATATTTTACTATCTTTGGCAATGTCAGTCAGAATTTTAAGATCCGAATTCAAAGTTCAAATAATTCCAATAATTGAGACAATATGTTTATTTCCCCTGCGTGAACTATTGCTAGTTTGTTAGTAGGTGTAGGTGTCTCGTGGCTTTATGTAAATAGGCTAATGGCATATAGGCTCGTACATAATATGAAATCATATTCTAAATACATTCCCCGTAATGACTATCTTAAAATCTACAGAATCTATACCTATAATGTGATTATCATCTTTGTACATTGAGAGATGGCTATATAGGAAGGAACTTATGCGCGTGGGTCATTGTTGTGTGGGCAATTGGAATGGAATGAAATCATGGAAATGGAATGAGATGATTGTTGATATCTGTATTTGCGTATTTGATCCACACGTAAGTACATCTCATGTCTGCACTGAACATTTGTAGATTCGATACGAATTTCTAGAATGGCATCTGTAATCAATAGTTTCACGTTCTACGTTCTCAACTATAATTATAGTCTATGGTATTGAGAATTGTTAGGAATAAACTTATTTAACTTGTGATATGTGAGATCCTGTGATGATGGTGATCTCTACAACGCAACGCAACGGCCACAACCACAACAACAACAACTCCAACTTAAAAGTGTATTGCATGTACATCCCATACAATTTACAGATGGAAAAGTCAGAGGAAACAAACGAAAATTAATTTGGATTTATTTGGACTTGCTGTCCAATTCCATGTTCAGGACATGACGTAAGCCACATGCCGCATTCCATTTAAATAAACCAATTCAACTGGAATGAATATTTTTCTCTCTCTCTTCCTACTAATCACATCTTATTTTATAGTCCTTCAGCGTGGGCATAACATTTATTATAAGAATAATAGAAATCTTTTTATCTACTAATCCATGCTACCTCCTTGATTTCGTTTTATTTTAGCCTAGCTCATTTTTTTATACTGATAAAACAGATGATATTTTCATTTTTTTTGTTGCACAATATACATCTGCGTATGAAGAGTTTTGGGGCAAAACGGGTCAAGTCCATCAAACCAAATTTTAATGGAAAAACGAATAATGAATAAAAGGCGATATGTTTATTTTCCGAACTCAATTGTTTTCTACAGGTACTGCAACTCATGAAGCGTTATTACAAGTATTTTTGTAAATCTGGACTGACTCTGGAATTATTTAGAAAATTTTCATAAATATAATTTGTGGACTTTTTTCGTTTTGCCTCAAAATCAACAACTTAACATGGAGTCCAAAGCTCGTGTGATGAAATTTTAATCGTTTTGACAGAAGCCAAACTTTTTTAACTTTTAAGCTTTTTCTTGCAGAAAAGAATTTACGCACGGAAATTGTCGTCTACAAACTACGAAAACACTGGAATACCAAATTTAAATCTGAGATTAGTTTTAGGTGGACTTATTCCATTTTTCCAAAAATCATTTAACGAACATTTTCCCTTTTGCCAAACAATTCTTCATACTATTATGATGTTTGATTTAAAATAACGTTCATTCAAACATACCAAAAAACACTTTAAAAAACAACTACATACTAATACTACTAAGCAGAGGGTGGACTGCTATATGCGTTTAATTTAAAATTAAAGGCTTAGGCAATACATAAGGTCAAAAACACAAATTACATTTTAATAGGAAAATATATTATGTATTTTTTATAATTTTTCATTAATTGTGGCAAGTAAAAGTACCTATGTGACCATTACAAATAAAGTTTCATATTCCCTCTCGTAGAAGAGTAGCACAATCTAGCAGGCCGAAGAAAGTACAGACAGTAGAGTGCAGAAAGTTCATTTCATAGAGTATTCATCAACACTTGTGGCTTGAATTGTAATTTGAGCTTATGATTCTGTTGTGACTGGCATGATTGACTGGGAGGGAGAGAGAGAGAAGGTGGGTCATTATAAATTGCAAATATATATATACATACTGATAATTAAATAGTTAAGAATAGAGCTTCAAGCACGTCATAATGTATAGTTTATTTATGACTTTAGTAGACGGAGACTCACTATCGATATCGGTATCTTTCCTGATATGACGAAATATCTACTTTCTGTATTGTACGCCTCATCTCCAGCTGTCTACACATTTGATCGCGTACGGATAATTGCAAATTGTTGCGAATTGGAAATTGTAACCAAATATAATTCCATCTTAATTATCAGGAGGGAAAAGGTGAGTAGTGAAAGGTTAAGGAATTATAAGGCTATTGCTGTTGCTGTCACTTGAATGGAGTTGCATTGGAAACGTGGCCCCGCTCATGTGCCTATATGCCCCGTGGCCTATGGCATATATGAATTATGGTTATATGGCTATGGAATTTATTATAGAATTATTAGGGGGAAAAAATGTGGGATCACATAGATGATCTAGAATTTAAAAGTAAAAAAAATACAAGACGGTGTAAATATATCAATACAGTCCAAACATGTGTAATTACATACGGAGAGAGAGACGTGTGTACTGAGTCTGTGGAAATGACGCGTATTATTAAAGGAGAACAGGTAGGGAAGAAAAATTGAACAAAGACATTATATTATATTGTTTACGCTCAATGAAAATTTACGTGATTTTATTAAAACCACGAGTTAACACTCGATTGTGAGTGAAACCACAGAAACACGTTTTCTCCCATCTCTCTCTCTCTCTCCACATCACTTACTTGAGCTGGTACTGGTATTCTAGTCTCGCATTATTGGTCCGTCGTTATCGTTATCGCTCTCCTTCTCTGTCCCATATGAATCTCTGTATTAGTAATCGTAGTAGAAATATGAACTGGCGGACGGACGGATGCGGAGATGGAGATGTGAGAATAATTTTTGCAGCTGTATACACAATGGATATTATACAGCCAGATAAATACAGAGGTACGACCTACCTACCAATAGGCATAGGAAGGAATATATAGTTATATATCGACAGAAAAAAAGTAAATTATATATTTCATTATAATAATCATATTATTATCAATACTGAGCTGACCAAGATGAAGTACGAAAGATGAAGATAAAGACAAGAGCTAAATAGTAAATGCATTCTGCTTCTGTTCCTGATCATGTCAATACCATAATACCACCACTGCACTGCTCCGCAAACCGTCAAGTCAAATCCAAATATGAAGAGTTGTTTCGCAAAACGGGTCAAGTCCATTTCTTTCAAAAATGAGATTATTTGCGGTATGTGTATTATTCAACTAGTAACTAGGTAGTTAAGTACGTTACTGTGTTGAATGGTAATGGCCAAAGTTCAACCAAAACAATTTTTTTAAATTGCTAAAAGTTTTTTTTGGCAAAACGGGCGAAGTTCATTAAATTATTTTTTCCAAAATGGGATAAGTCCACCCAAAACATGCATTTCTGATTTAAATTTGGGTTTCCAGCAGAGATGAAAACCGCAGTGTACTTTTAGTAAACAAACTCGGGACTTTAAAACAATTAAAACATGCCACTCCCTACATGTCCCTTTAAATCCTTCATTCATTCATAAAAACGGACTTTTAAATATTCTCAAACCAATTATCTGAGCCCTTATACGATTTAAAGGGACTTGAAGGGTGGAGCATGTTTTACGCTAAACTTGAAGTCGAGAAAAGTTGTAAAACACACTGCGGTTTTCATCACTGGTTTCCAGTGTTTTCGTAGTTTGTAGAAGACAAGTGCTGTGCGTTAATGTTTTTATGCAAGAAAAAATTTTAAAGTTAAAAAAAAGTTTGGTTTCACTCAAAACGATTAAAGTTTCATCTCCCGGACTTTTGACTCCATGTTAAGTTGTTGATATTGAGGCAAAACGAAAAAGCTCACAAATTCCAATTTTTTTAAATTTTCTTAAAAATTCCAGAACGAGTCTAGATTTATGAAACTGCTTGTTACAACGCTTCGTGAGTTGCAGTACCTGTAGAAATAATTGAATCACAAAAAATAATCCTGCCACCTTTTATTCGGTGTTCCTGTAAAATTTGCTTTGATGGACTTGACCCGTTTTGCCCCAAAACTCTTCATATTTACATTATGTATTTCTTGAAGAGATAAGTTTTTCATGTAATCTGTAAAATCTCTGTGTAGACTCTGTAGATGGTAACTTGCACGGTTACGGTTATGATGATCATGTGTGGAGTGGATAGATTATTACAGAGTCCACTCACAACTTCTTAAAGTACTTCTTGAGGAGTTGAGCTTAATAAGTTATACACTTTGCATTTGGATTTGGATGGACTTTGTTTTACTTTACTCGCTCGCTGTCGCTCGCTCTCGTATGCTCTTTCTGTCTTTGTTTCCATCTTTAAAAAAAATTGCACAATAATTATTTATGTATGTAGTGTGCACTTCTTTTTTTATGTGACTACGCTTCATTCTACGTGTACTACATGTTTGGTTGGTGGTGGTGAGTGGGTATAGTGGGCAGTGGGGAGTATTAGTGCTGTAAGTAAGTAATGTAGTAAATAGCATTATGGTAGGTGCGTGCTTGGTGGCTGTCGGGCAGAGGAAATTACAATTATTATTATTATATTGAGTATTGACTCTTCCCTTAATGTTGGTTGAATGTTGAGTGGAGGAGTGGACTGCGACTGCTGCTGTCGAATCTGGATTTTGTCGTTTTTGGTTTGGAATGGATTTTTGAGGATGCGAGGAGATGCACAACAAGTTCCGCGTTGCGATTCCCACACGTTCAGGGAGCCACTTGAGGCCACTCACAGGGTATGAAGGAAGATGAAAGAAGTGCAGATGCATGCAGTACAGCCTATAGGCATCTATATAGATTGTTTCGAATGTACACTAATATTGATACAAGGTAATTTACTCAACTGTATAATAGGGCATTGTCTTCCCACCAGGCATCAAATATAAGTCGATCTTTTCAGTTTTCAGTTTACACACAGACTGGTCTATAACGTGCTTATGCCATGTATTTACGAATGTGCTTTGAGAAGTATAAAAAGGAGAATTTAGCCTTTTGAATTAATTGATAAAATGTGATATCTACACATTTTGAAATCCCGATAAAATTTAATATCTATACATTTTGAAATACCGATTAAATGTAATATCTACACATTTTGAAATAACGATTAAATGTAATATCTACACATTTTGAAATAACGATTAAATGTAATATCTACACATTTTGAAATACCGATTAAATGTAATATCTACACATTCTGAAATACCGACAATATGTGATATCTACACATTTTCAAAAGTGCATATTATTATAATTTTATGCTTTTAAAAAAACATTCAAAATAAATCTCTTCACCTATTGAAAGAGTGCAAAAAATTTCGTACGTATGATATTAGGTATCCACGTACACACGTTTTGAAAAGCACTGTTTACGAATTTTAGAATTTTTATTTAAGTACAATGCAATGTCTACCCAAATTTTGGATTTTGGAAATTTAAAAAAAAAATCGAAAAGTATGTTTTAAAGTTTCACAAATGTATGTATGTAAGTACCTATATGAATATGTCACGGAAGTAATATAGCGTACCTACTGAAAACCGGACCTCTTACCTTAGCGGTTTGTTTTTTTTAAAAAGGGCTCAATATAGAATACGGTATATACTTAAGGCATTTTACATTTAAGTGGATGTACTTAAGATAGAACATTTTGGTTGGGCTAGGAAGTTATACTTAATATAATATACAGTGTAGAGTAGACAGTAGTAATAGATTGCTAATATTGATAAGAGTTCAAAGGTTTCAATTCGGAGTCAGAAATGTGTTCAAAAACTCACCACAAGACATGGACTGACGATGCGACAGTCGAAAGAGAACTTTTTAATTTGCTGTATTTCTATATAATATTCTATTCTGTGTAGCCTAAGTAATAAGATCTTAATTCTATCCATACCGACAATGACCGACATAACAAGCTATACATATATAGTAAAGTATAGCTATATGGCTATGGCTACATCACATCCCACCCAATACTCTACAATAATAATCCAGTCTCACGTACTAAAGGAGAAAGAGACGGACGACCGTAAGATGCTCATTTTCTGAATCAAACTCATTTGTTAAGAAAATCTCGAAACTTGTTTCTCTAAATTGACTTTGACTTTTTCAACTGCTGTAAATCTTTCATCAGGTCATTTGTAAAAATAATTGTACGACCTGCTACTTCACTTACGCTCTGTGTGTACTCACTCTACCACGGCTCCACTCTCTGTCCTCTGTAGATTGAAGTTTGTAATGTCTATATTATTTAGGGGTAGTCCGTAAAAGATGCCATCGAAATATTTAA
The DNA here is from genome assembly GCA_949802685.1 of Dicyrtomina minuta. Lineage (NCBI taxonomy): Eukaryota > Metazoa > Arthropoda > Collembola > Symphypleona > Dicyrtomidae > Dicyrtomina > Dicyrtomina minuta. The sequence continues at coordinate 11,132,763 of OX461812.1, read as the reverse complement.
ATTTCTAGGACCCTACGACCGTGTCATCAACTTAACCATTGCGTAAAGTCTATCTTTCACATAAGATGTCATCAATATCCAAGCAGACCCATTGACCCTAGCCATATGACATCATTTATGGACGATCCCATTATGCCATATCTCTCTCTCTCTTGTTTCTGCTCAAGAAGTCTGTTCAACTTCCACTTCCACCGACCGGCGACCCTCCATTGTCCAATTCATATCTTAGACCGCCTAATATCTATTGGACTTGGAAGGTTTGGACAGTCGACATATTCGACATATGGGATAATATACGTTCAAGTGATGAATGGGTTTATTGACAAATTTTCATTTCAATAAATTCTAAATAGTTATAACAGAGGCTTTGTATGGATGACTGTGTCTTCCTAATCGTATTTGATTTGTAAGCTCTCAACTTTTTGTTGCGATCCACTACTATGTAAGTATATTTTTCATTTGTTTTGCGAGGTTGCTGGGGCCATGGAGCTTAAGGTATATAGAAGAATGATAAATCTGTAAAACCGTAACTGTAATTAAGCTGTGAAGCTTAATCGCATAAAAGAATGATATATATTTTGTTTTGAATTTCATAAGCAAATTGTAAATACAAAATATGATGTATTATTTTTACGGTACAGGGAACAGTTGTGCCCAATAGCTAACACAAGTACTCACCAAAGATCTATAGCAAAAACAAGACAAGTCAATGGGCTTCAAATAGGCGTCTAGTCAAGTCATCTGCAATTGCAATAGTTTGACTTCAGCTAGACAACTTAAAAGGAATAAACAAGTAAAAATAACCATGAGTCAGGATAAGTTACTACGACCAGGAGTAACCTCCCTAATGGTGATCCGCCCCTAATGGTGATCGGTAGCCGCCGTCAAGTACTAACGCCTTTAACAATCTGTGTGACTGATATTAACACAGCTTGTAGTCTCAGCTACATGTACTTGTAATTTCAGCTCCGTTCTTTAAAAAATTTATTATTATTTTGAAAAAAACTTTTAGTAGGTACCAACTTCTGCTCTGAGTTCTGTTCATTTTTAATTCTGATTCTGAGTTTCTGAGAGCCAATTACACCAAAAGCTATAAATATTGAACCATTGAAAATACAAGTTAATGCTAGTGAGGAAAAGGAAGGAAAATTCGGAAAATTAAAAATCAAGAATATTTCATTAGGTTTAGGAATCGACTTTAGGAAATGACTTTATCGATAAATATCCATTTTTAGGGTCCTGTGATCCCCCTGTCACTAGCTTAACCATTGCATAAGTGGTTATCTTTAATATGGGACGATGTCATCAGTTTCTAAGTAGACCCACTGGCCCTACAAATAACGTCATTTGTGGACAATCCCTTACTAATTCAGTAGTCAGCAGTTAGCAGTAGTTCAGTTTTGCATTTTTTTCATTATTGTAAAGAATCGAATCACCAAATTCAGCAGGTGTATCGGTGTATGTGCTGTCCATGTGCGTAATTAATACATATTTCATAAAATACTTTACAAACTAAACATTGAAGATTGAATACAAGCATCCTTTATCGTTTTTATGGGCGTTCGTTGTTTTGTTATTGGATTTCATCTATAAAGGTCAACCTATTATAAGTTATTCAACTCAAGTTGATCAAGATTAGCCTCTACGTAGAATGTAGAATAAATGAGGAATGATAACAAAGTAAATTCCTCCCCAACGGCCAACGAGAACAAGAACGACATTGTTGAGAAGGAGGAAAACTCGCAAAAAAAAACACACATATTCTGTTCAGCTTGAAGCACAACAACGTAAAATAAGTAGAATCAACAAAATGTGACATAATAATATAGATCATGTGAACAGGTAAATCTTAAAGAAAAAAAAGCAAACGCATGAAGAAAATAAATTGTAAAACATAATCTTTATATTTAATCAAATTAAAAGTTAGAATTTATCAATTTATGTATCTTTCCTATAAACATTCAATATTATTATTACTCACATATGATTTTTCGTGTTTAGCTGAGAATTTTTCAAGTGTCAATACTTAATAAAAGTTAAAATTTTAGATCGTCCTTCTTGAAGAATTTAAGGAAATCCAGAAGACAGCAGATAGTACACTGAGCGACTGGGCCAGGAAGACAGGTGCAACGTCCTCACTAGTCAGTCAGAGAGCCACAGCTCGCAGTTAACACAGCGTGAAGTGATGAAGTCACATGTTGTACATTTGGACTTTTACACTTTTCTTCCCATTTTTCCTTATGAAAAAGGAAACAGAACGTCACAAATTTTTTGTAAGTCTATAACGATAAGTTGTGTAGAGTAGAGGCTCAAAAGATTTCCGTTGCTAGATCATTCTGACTGGATTGCGTTATTAAAATAATGAGGTCAATAAAATAATAATGCGCTTACATAACATGTTTTTTTTGTGTGTCTCTAAACCCAAAGTTAAAAGATGTCTCATAAAATAATAAGAAAGAAAAACAAACAGACACAACAGAAAAAAAATTATAACAATTTGAAATCAAGAATATGCAGGTAAGTAATAATAGTTACCGTCTTGTACTTTGCAGTACTGTAGTACTATAGCTATTGTATCAAAAAATGTATATATAGTTATGTCGACTTCTAAAACACGTCGTTATTAATCATACTGCTCCATAAGAAAAGTATATATTGTATAACATACCTATTGCATTTATTTTTATATGTTTTAGCCCTACTTATACAGCCCAGTCCAGTGAATAGTGAAGAAATTTTACAAAAATATTATACACCGTTACATTGAGTTTCGTTTTATACCCTTGTTTTTTCGGTTTTGAATTCCTTTTTTTTTGTTGGCTTTGGTCAAAAACTATTTAGCAGAGCATAATAATTATTATAACGTCTAAAACTAAAGACATTCAGACAGAGGCCAGAAGAGAAAGAAATCAACATTATTACTTCAGCTGATATCTCACACACATCACAGTCACGTCTCACTTCCATTCAAAATTCAAAATCCAAAACAAACTATGAAGAACGTCTATTACTTTCCCGTAAGATAAAAAAAAGAATTTAACATTTTTTCACTTTTCTATTTGAAAATAATAAAAGTTAATTTCACTTATTAAATAAATCATTTACAACAGACTCGATCGTAGCAGTATATACATAGTAATGTCCTATATAGCCTATATATCAACATCATCCAGTCAGTCATCCAGTTTTCAAGGTCCCATGCCATAAGCATTAATACTTGAGCAAAAAATAAATGTGTATGTATTACATAAATATGTACATGGAGCAATAGAATAAAGTGTATCAATGTATTCATGTCAAGTAAAAAAAATTGTATATAGTATTAGTATATATCTTTCTACTGCTATTAGAATTGGTTGAAGAGATACACACGTAAGACGTGCCATTGATATGATACGATTACGATCCAAACAAAACAATCTACCTACATTGATGGAATAGCCAATAAAAATGGCAAAGCTATCTAAACATACCTCTTAAGTGGTGCAGCTATAAGAAAAAGAGACTCAAGCAAAAGAAACTTGGTACATTATGTACATGAATTCGACTATTCGACTTTGACCACGAATAAGAATAAGAATTTTCTTGAAACTGTTCGCATAGCATCATCAAGTTTGAAGCCGAAGCCGAAGGAACAGAGAGCTACACACACCTAAAAGATGTACTTGGATTTGGATTATAATGAGCCGAGATCGTTTCTGTTTTATAGACAATGCAAAAAAATATATATTTATCATACCCTTAGAACTTAGAGGTAATCAGAAGCCATAAAATGATAATTTATAATCACTTTACTTCGTCAGCTTCACTTCTCTTCTTGTGTATAGTCAGTGAGTGTGAGTGGTGTGTAATTATATAGGAGGCAAAAGCATCCATGTCTGAATGGCTATGGCTACCAGCTTGAGTGAGCTGACGCTTTAATCTGTAAGTATAGTACCGATACCGCGATGCGATAGTCCTTTTATATATGTAACCACTTTTCTGTTCTATGTTAAATAGCCTTCAAATTGGAATTCAAAATCTTTTAGTGTTCATGACTATATGGCTATATGACTTTCCTCATTTATTGCCCACTGTGTCGTTCTCTTGTTTGTGGCTCTGATAGGGAAAAGTGCAGACTGAGTACTGAGCGCTGGACCCTCGCGATACTTTTTAAATATTCTCGACAGTTACAGATTTTATTAGTACTATGTACCTACATACATCTCAATGATAACTTCGCAGTGTGTCTGCAGTGGACTTTTTACAATTAACAATTATTACTACAGTACTGTTTATATGCTTGAGAGTATGCTTTTGTTTGTACAACCAAATGGTAATAATAATAATGTAATTTTTTCTGTATTTTCTTTATAGCACTACTCTTATGTGGTTTGAGCTTCGCAATGGGAAATTACAGAAGATAGAGAAACCGTTTTGAGGCCTCAAAAATTTCTCGCACAGTGGAGTAGAATAATAATATGAGTTACGAGTCACTTTGTATTTCCTACGATTAGGAATTATGACGATTACAATCGAAGCTAAAAAGGAGCAAGGGGAAGTCATTACTATGAAGGAGAATAAGAAAAAAACAATTGACCGGTGTATTCGCTCATCTTTGTATTGTGCTGCTGCTGGAGTGAATTTTGAAATTTAATTTCTTTGAATTTCGTTTTCGTAGGAGCAATAAAACTGGATGAAGAAAAAGAAGACGAAGAAAAAATTAAATGGATGCAATTTAGGATGGAATTCAAATCATGGGGCATAATATAAGTAGAGGAAAGTTATGAACAATGAATTCATGTTTGATATTGATGTGCGGACGAACATAGAAAAACTAAGACAGTAGGACTATATTATGTATTATGCTGGGAGCCTAGTAGTCTATGAGAGTCTGTCCATATTACCAGTAATTCATGTATATGAGGAGAGCAGAATATGGCACTGTCATGACATGACTCCCAACTTTTTATTTTTTATTGTTCTAATATTTAATTTGTGTTTTCATGTGGTGCTTCCACTGGCTTTTGTAAACGATGCGATCTATGATATTATAGGCTGTTCTTACAGTTACATCAACTACTACAATACAGGTAAGATATAGCCGAGATGGATGAGAGTCGTACTTGCATTTTTATTACAACTACTTTACGTGTATACAGATATGTATTATGTATTATTGTCAATATACACTCCCAATCGAGCTGCTGGCTTTTCCTCTAGGCCCGTAGAAAGAATGCAATTGGCTAAGTATGTACTTATGCATTGGAGTAGAAGGTTCAAAGCTTGCTATCTACTGTATTTTTCAAAATATGTTATAAAGTATATGGTTTAATATGTATTATGTATTATGTATGTCCCTAAATTATCTGCACGTGGTTTTGCAGATGACATTGCTCTTCTGTCAGATTCCATGGACTCAGCAAAAGAACTTACTAAAATTGCTGTTCATAATTTCAACAAAGTTGGCTATGAAATCAATTATGAAAAATCAATCGTCATAAATATTAAAAAAGGAAAAATTTGTGAGGACCCACTAGAAGTGTTTCCAGGGTGCAGTATAAGAGCAGTCAAAATAGGTGAGAGACTAAAATACTTGGGGGTCAATTTTAAAGATGAAATTATTTTTGATCCGGCAACTACAATAAAAAATTTCACAAAAGATCTTCAAAACCTAGTCGGTACACCCATGCTATATCCGCACCAAAAGATTAAAATAATAAATCAATATTTGTGGCCGACATTAATTTACCCCCTTCAGACGGCACCCCTCCACAAACTCTCTAAAAAGTTTTTAACTGACCTAGATCAACTCATCCGAAGTTCAGTTAAGGAAATTATTGGTTTACCCACTGACACACCAAATTCAATGCTATACACGCACAAAAAATTTCGGGGTCTTCAAATTGTTAGGGCATCGTGGGAAGCATTTGTACAGCATTACAACATATGTATGACACTAATTAAGTCACAGGATCAGTTTGTAATATATGCCCGAAATTTAGATGAAGAACAAAATAATTGTCTAATGGGTTTGCAAATAGACAAGTTAGAAGTAGAAGATAAACTTGCTACAAGTCCCAAAACCAAACCTGCTAAAATACTGCGAAAAATTTTACGGGATCAAGAATACAATAATTGGTGTAATCTGCCTCAAAAAGGGCGGGGAGTTCAACTTTTCAAAGAATGTCCATATGGCAATAAAATTATTATTGAAAAGGATGGACTAACCACTTCAGAATGGGTTGCATGTTTGAAAATGTCTTCAAATAATTATCCAGTTCGAGCAATTCCTGGCAGAAACCTAGGCATTCCTCAGTGTCGTCATTGCGCTGCTGAGAGAGAAACCCTTAGTCACGTCTTGGGACAATGTCAGAAAAGTGCTCTACTGAGAAACACAAGGCATCATAATATTAGGTCAATTCTTGCAAAACATCTACGTCAAGCCCCTTCTTTCTTTCAAAGATTCTGGAAAGTCGAGGAAGAAGTAGGATGCCATGATGAAAATGGGTCTCCGCGGAGAGTAGATATTTTGTGCTATGACAAGGAGCAAAGAGTAGGGTTTATAATCGACCCAACAGTTCGTTTTGAACAGGGTCCTGATCAGGCGTCAGAAGTAGATAGAGAGAAGAAGGCTATATATGATCCATGCGTTAAATATTTTAAGGAGCTTTACGACTTGGACCAAATAGAAGTCATCGGACTGTTAGTAGGGGCCAGAGGAACAATGACGTCTTTTTTCGAAACGTTTAGAAAACGATTTTGTCTAACGCCTACAATAACTAAAGACATCGTTGTTGCAGCTGTTCGAGGATCTACCATGATAGCGCACCATCATTTATACAATACCAACTAATCGTGAATATATAGAAATAATCCACATATATTATATTATAAAACTTGTTTGTATTTTTACTGTGCCTTGATGGCAAATACTATTGTAGTATCAGTGTAATAAAGTTACTCTCTCTCTCTCCGTTTTTAAATGCTAAATATTCTAGTCTTAAAATTTTTTAAAAGATTTTTAAAATAATGCTAATACAAATTAATACAAATTGTTTACATTTTTTTAAGTAGGGGTAAATATTAAATTTTCAAGTTCTTTAAAATGAGATATTTGTGTAGATAGAACTTGACTGACAATGGAAAAATTACCTTATACTCTATAAAACTCTATACTATTGCCTTTTGTTATTACTCCGTTACCGTAACCGCATCCGTAATTTCCTCACATAGTCCGAATGAATTATTTGTACATTTACTTTATTGGTCATACTTTATATATTAGAAAAAATAAGGTGAGAAATCTTGTATCTCTGTAAATGCTTATGCTGACCGTTAGTGTTGGATGGAGTGGTGGCGTTGGTACTACCAATGCCAATGCCATTTGGTACTGGTAGCATTATTATCATGACTTAACCTGTATACTGACTGTCGATAAGCATTATGTCCAATGCATGAGGAGATATATAGATGAATTCTACATAGGCTCTCATGAAACAACTGATTTGATGAGTCAAGTCTCGGTCTCGGGTAAATTGAAAATGCTTGTAAAGTAGAGAAGCATTAAAAAACGTTATTTTTTTGTATTAAGTTATGACCAAGTGAAGCTATCTTCATGCTGAGATTCCTATTATTCCTCATCCTCTCAAGTCTTCCTTCATATCCTGCGCGTCCATCCTCAAATCTTGAATTCTCAATACACACTTGGATTATTTCAATTGAAATCTATTACATTCGTAGACAGTGATCCCTTCCATTGGCTGTGGATTTGGAGCTTTTTAGTACTTGGACTTTGGAAAATATAATTCGAGTAAGTAATATTATTGATGGCGATGAAGCATGAAGAGAAAAATCCAATGAAGTCTTATAATACAAATTTTTATGAAGCCCCTTTGTTCTTTCGAATTTGGATTTTGCAGTTCATATTTTAGAGGATCAAGACACGCGGAAGAGGGATACGTTTAAAGACGTTGTCAGTTATTACGACTCAGACCATCATCATTTTGCTAATAAGTCCGAAAATGTATCCCGTGTGGACTGTTGTTGTGAGGAAATAGGAAGGTTTTGCTGTTGTTCTTGTTATTACTTTAGGGGCAAGGGGAGTTGTTCAATATTTCATTTTAATATTCTCTTTGGAAACCTTTGCGGAAAATTTCGTTTTATATTATCTCTTGGATTTCGATATGAATTTTATGATCCATTGAAATATTGGAAATGGAAACTAAGAAAATAAGTGAACCACACACACACACACACACACACACAAGACTATGTACGTCAACATACTTGTCTGTTTTCTTTTTCGATGTGGACCTAAGGTACTTGATTTTGGGTGTAATATATGCACATTTATAATCATATATGAATATAAGTAACAAGTACTGCTATCTTTCCTTTGTTCCGCCTCGGCTTTCTCGTCTCTCCGTCAGTAATCGGCGCTGTATATGAGCGCAATTCGAATAAAATGTCTCGGTATTCGCTGAGTAAAATACCTATAGGACCTGGGTACGTGAGTTTTCTGCTATACTATTTTTCTTTTGGGAAGTTATGCATTACTTAGCATTTTGTGTTGATAAGATATAACGTATTCCGTGCTATGTATGTAAGTACAACAATTGAAGGATTTATGTTTTCCGTATTTTCCTGAAATTCCGGCCGCTTGAATTCCTATAAGTGTCCGGAAGGTTCAATTACATAACACTTTTTGATTGTTAAAAACAGAATATTAAATTCAGTGTTTGAAAAATTCTAACCATGCAGACTTCCATTAGCTTTGAGCATTAAAATGTGTGTAAGCGTAGGAAGAGAGAAAGTAAACTTTTATTCACTGTTGCGCTTCCAACAAAGGGATAGAATGGAGAAAACATGTTATTTTCAAATTAGAAAAATATCAATAATAATTTTTTTCAAACAGAATTGTTACATTCCGTTCAATTTGGTATAATCTTTACAATTTTATTACAGTACTGGCAACGACAAAGGTTTGAACTGAGTTTGGAGCGTTCGAAAAGATTTACATAGGATGCTTTTTGTATAATATGTTTGAAGCTTGTACTTCGTGGACAGGAGATAATTAGATAGCTTATTTTGAATTTATTTTTCCTGCAGTCTCGATCCTCGATGTCGATATTTATTGAACGCTACTCTGGCTCGGGCTCTAGCTCATCTGTTCCTGGTCTGTTCAAGAAGGCAAACCCGCGTGTGTGTGTGTGTGTGTATGTGTTGAGTGAAAACATTGAAACTTAAGATGCTTCGATTCGAATTTCGAAGCGGTAGAGAAGCGAAAAAAAATCAATTGTCAATCAAGAAAACTACCCACGAACTCTTCATTGCTTATTAATACGATTTACAATTATTACCTTACCTTTTGGAAAATCATTCATATGTGAATTGCAAACAATCATCATCATCATTACCTGGCCTGTTTTATGGAGTAGATGTGATATGTTATCAGGGTGGCCATGTTACTCTCCTAATGAGCTACACCTGCATCAGTATCAGTCAGTCCAGTATCTCTACTCCAATACTTACAAAATCATATCTACTTTTGCATTATTTCATCCCTCTATGTGCCTCAGCCACCGACCGACCGACCCACCGATTCAACAACTAGCCAACCAGTCCACCATCCATCTCCTATTACTGTGTTTGGCATCTAATATATTTACATCCTAGATACACTGTTCCATCCCTTCGTGCACTATGTAACCTATATAATCATACTTAAAATGTATCATATATTCTAACTGCAACTGTTGCAAAATACACTATCTCGATTTTCTCAAGAGAATTGCTACTACCACCTATTATTATTTGATTAATTGCACTGCGAAATGAAGTATAATGTCCAAGCCCGCAGATATATTCGAACATTTTTTAAATTAGTAAAAAATTATATAAAAAGCGCTTTTTTCTTTTTAAGGATGTAAATATAACATTTTGTATTTTACAATCATATTGCTTATAACACATTTTGCATACTAGCAACCCGAGCTAAATCTTTGATGTTAGATTTGAGAATGATATAATTATGACTACCTACATTGGACATATAAGGGACGCACTACACTCTGAATTCTGTATTTTCCATTTGATCGCCGGGAACGTAATCTGTAATAGGGATGTAATGGTATGTAGAAATGGAATGGAATTGGGAGGTTTATCTTTGAGAAAATTACAGTAGGCTATCATCATGCTGATGCTGACACGAAATGATTCGTAGAGAGTCTTTGACTGGAGCTCGTTGAATATTTACCATGTTACTGACTGATACAATTCTATAGTTCAAATGTTTCTATACTAGACTACCAAAGATATATACAAAAGGAAAATATTTCATTGTATAATTAGCACATTCTATAGCATGTTTTCAAAATGGACAGAAATTGTAGGATATTATATGCCCATGTAACTGCCTGTCTTCTCATCTCAAAATATGAGAGATCTATAACGAAAAGGAATTTTCCGATGGAATGTGTGTATTAATTTTAAATTTGTCTGATGACATTAGCATATAGGCTTTTGCAAACACCATCACGACGGATGGATGGGCATGAAACTGAAAGAGACTTTCATAGTCAATGACTGCCAAATAAAAGCCTAATCAAAAATGAGACCCCGACCAAAGCCGAACCTTTTAAACCAAAACCAAACCCAATGCTCAGGCAAAGCCACGCAGCACAGCTGCTTCCTACTTGAATTTGACAAAAATTGCCTTCGAGGCATTTTTTTTAGAAATAGGAATAGGAATATAGCATTGTGGAATGGATATTTAGATATTTTACGAGATCTGTAACAGCAAGAACGGATATGTCGATATCGAGTATGAAGATAGACATATGCCATATGTAATCCCAATTCAAAATCCAAATCCAATGAAACTCCTGGTTTTGATTTATTCAATTGAAACGTGATACATTAATTCCTCCCCGTGTAACTTTTTATATGATCGATTAATTCCCCCTTTTGCCAATTCATAGGTTCAGAGATGGAATTTTTTCATGGAGCTTTGTTTTTGTTTTGTCTATACAAACTTCAAAATGTGCACACTCGACATTTGCACAAGTGCACACCACACTAAAATACTAATAAGACAAAACTTTTATATCGTACTCTCGTAATTCGCAATTCGTTCTCATATTATAAATGCAATAAAATAAAGATTATTATTGATTATGTGAGCAGCCAATAAAGCAGCTTGCATGTTTGTTCTTATTGTTAGTCTTGTTTTTATATTGGAGGCAGAATGTAGATGTGGAAATGAGAGTAAACATTAAGGACTGAGCTGTATAATTAATTACTATTATGTGTAGTAGGAGTGTGAAGTGTGGAGTGTGAGCTAAATCCGTAATTATTTCCTATATGTACATGACACGTAGTCGGGGTCGAAGTGGAAATGACGTCTATCTGACTCTTGCGTGTGTTGCGCCTCTCCCTCGTCGTCCGTGCAAAACAGGTAGGCAAAATGTCAAGAAGTTGAGTTAATTTCTAATCAAGGAGCAAATCAACAGATTATTATGAATACTCTCATATATAGAATTAGAACATCAACAGAATGGTAATGGGAAACGGTTGTGTAAAATACACCTAATTTTTAATTTTATACAATTATTACAACAAAAACAATATTTATAAACCTAGAATTTAATAAATACATTGTTGAGTCCTCAGTTTTAAGCTCTTGAGTGAGCAGTTTGTGTTGTAATCGATATTCGAGCTAATGGGTGGATCTAAAATCTCTAATAAAAAAAATCCAAGAAAGGGAGGTGGGAAAAAAACATGGACTCCCTGAATTTAATGGAAGAAGACGAAAAAACTTCCATAGCCGCTCCTTCTGTATTCGCTATTGTTATAACCGCACTGTGCCCGTAAGTAGTCCATACCTCTAGTCTAATATTTATTATTTCCATACAAAAAAGTACGCTCTTTCGTTTTTATCATTTTTGATGGTGGTCACAACCAAACCAAACTAAGCCAAGTGAAAACGATACCACACCATACCATAGTTCATTTATTTAGCGTACTGTGTGTATTATATACATAATATAAATTCGTTTTTCTTATTATTGCTAATGAAATTTTACTACCTTTTGATTGACAATTTAATGAGTTGGAGGCTGTAAGAGACGGCGAGATAGCCATCATGCTTAATAAATGCATCTTCACCTCTTTCTTTTACACGATTAGATCTACCCAGACCTGACTTGTCATCTAAGTTTTTAATTTTTCTATTTCAATATATAAATTATTATAGGTATAATTATCAAAGGCTTCATTGGGGTGGTTTGATCTTAATACTCAATGTTTGTAGAGAAGGAGAGAGTGTGTGTATTTAGAATTTTACGATTTAGTTAGACACAGACTGCAGATTGAATACTGACTATGATTACGATGAGACGAATTTAAGAATACGATATGACTACAGACAGAGAGAGACAGACAGACAGCAGCCTTACGTACCGAACAACATTAGAATTTTTAAGAAGCCTATGTAACAATTTCCCTCAACATTTTTGACTTGGCATTTTGTTTGTACAAGTGTATAGTAATTATTATTCTCGGGATCTGAGCTGAATCTTGATTACGATTTAGGATATCATTTATTCAATCCTATGCTTTACAATGTCTTGGAACGCTCATATGCTCAAAACACAACTTAAGTAGACACACGTCCCGTTAAACGATGATTTCCGTTTTGGCAAAATAACTACCATGCAAGTCCATGTTCAACAGAACAACAAGAACCACACCGTCGTATCGTCGTTAAAGTCTTATGGCTTAACAAGAGAAATAAAACGTTATCGTTCTAAAAATCCAAAATTCTCAAGTCAAGCCAGGCCACAGGCCACAACAGGGGTGATCATCCATCGTATCACATTCACATCGGACCGGCACCGGAGAACACCAACTGAAGGAAAAATACAAAACAAATGTCATGACATGAGAGTTTTAAACATTATAAATATTATATAGTGAAACACATATAAGCAGGGAGACATAGCGAGAGAGAGAGAAAGAGGAGTCAAAATAATTTATGAGACCAGCAGAAACAAGAACAAATTGTTAAGTTCACGTTCAAAACATTATATAAAGCTGATAATAATTTTCATGGAAGGAACATAACAGAAAACACAAATACAACATTTGCATCTCAATCATCTTTTAAGACAGCAGCGACTATTGCTATCAATTCAATGTTGTTGTTGTATTGGTGTAATAGGTGTAAGTTTAAGCATGCATATAAATTTTATTACTTGAGCGAGATAGTTGTACAAAAGGCAAAGTTATTCCTTTTGCCAATACCATACCCTACCTTTGCGTCATGCGATATAATATTTTTCAATGAAATAATAATTCAATTAATCACAATATAACCTCTTTTTTTCTTGAGTGGAGGAGTCCACGGAAGGTAATTTAACATTGCGTTGCGGGTATCATTATCACGAACTATAGTAAAGCCGAAGAACCAAGTATGTGTGGCAGATAATTCCAGGGTAAAAAAAAACACACACACACTACAAACATAAGCAATGTCAGTGTGGTCGGGGTCGGGATGGATGAACATTATAGCAACGGCATCAGCAACCACATCGACATGGGTAATTTTCTTATTACAATTATTACACGCACTCACTATCCTTTAGGTTAGAATTATCGATTTAATTGTGAGTGGACGACGGACGAGCACACAATCAGAATTCAGGATACAATTCACTAGTAACTGCATCTTCTGTGTAAATCAAGGCCGATGATTTTTTTGTTCTGCTCCAAGGCTGCATTTGCATTCCGTAGTAATTCTATGATATTTTTGAATCGAAATTCTGAAAAGGAGAGAAACGAAGACAACAATGATGAAATTCATATACATTTATTTGAAAAGGAAAAATCATAAATAAAGGGCACTCACATGACTCACATCCCTACTTAGGTTTGCACATTTTATAAAAGCCATTTCTGAAATTTTTAAAATATAATGTAACTTTTAAATTCAAAAGGGCACAACACTATCATAGATACTTTAAAAATCTTGAACCACTACTGCGTTCTTTAAGCTGCAAAAAGAAATAAAATTAGGCAATAGTACTATGCCCTGTCCACGGCGCTTTTTTTCTTTGACTCGGAACTGACAGAGACTGCAAATGCTCGGCTAATCGATTTTTAATGTATTCCAAGTGGATAATTTAAATCCTATATAGAAATTAAAAACTATGCACATAGACACGACTTTGGATGACCTCCTAAAGAGTGTCTAATAATACGGGACTGTGCATATATGGTGGAAAGGACAGGGCATTGATGAGCGAAAAGGGAGAACGGACAGAATACAGAAGAAAAGAGAAGATACCCTGTGAAAGCTCACGCTGTTTTTTGATTGAATAAGTCTGACTTACACTAACAGTCTCATAAGTCTATTTAGTCGTTCTACCGGACAAGTTAATAGGTAATACAAAATTAAAAACTCAAGCATTTTTTCCACAGAAAATAATCTCTTGTTATATATTTATATATAATATAATTTTGTATTAAGGATTAAGGTGAAGCCTTTTTGTTGATTTTGAATGTTAGCTATATCTATTATCCTTATTGTTTGCAACAATAACGTTATGTAAAAATCTGTTTTGGCCCTGCCCCGTCCCCCTCTACCCTCTACGTAATTATTGTTGTTGTGTACGCACATGTCAAAGGGTAGGCAGCTGGACCCCTCCCCCCAAAAAATGCCAAACGTTATTTTTGCAAGCTCCCATTACCATTATATTTCTACCTCACCATTCGCGTCTTACTTTTACCAGAATAACTAATTCTAATTTCTAATCATATTATGCAGCCAGTTGCATATAAAACTAATGGGGTATGGAATGGTAACTAGCGATAGGATGTAGACTGTCTCACTGAAAACCAATCGGTGGCTGGCGCGGTAATTCGAATCCGGTAGACACCGCCAACCGGCATGTGGGTTTTAAAGTGATTAACACACTAAAGCCTACACCTAAAAAACGAACTGGAACTGGGTTACTGGATCCATTACACAAGCGAAGCCCACAGCCAAAACAAGCTGGCTCCCCCGTGCCCGTATCGTCTAATTGTGAATCGGGAATTATTAGTTTGTTAAAGAAGTTGTAAGTAGTAGGTATGTGCATTTATAAGTTCTGATCTTAAACTAATTACTGCTGATTTCAGGTGTTTTGAATTCACTCGAAACTTGAATAATGTAAAACCTTGAAATTAGTAGTAATTAGTTTGAGATCAGAATATAATATGGTTTTGCATTCGTAAGCCGAAAGCCAAAGTACATTGTGTATAGTTTTGTGCTGTTGTGTTCATTGTTTAAAGTAATTCACTATTTATTTGGTTGCTTACTATAAATTCAATATTCATCAAACAGTAGATAGTAAGTAGATGGTTGGTTGGAATTTACAATATTGCTTGCACTAGTTGCACTTCCCGGGCTGACTTGAGTCTCAACGTAAGTAGATTTTAATTTGAAGTAGAGATACTGAGCGGTGGTTAAAGTGGCAGTGATTGATGGTTGTTGATGGTGTCGAATCAATTAACTTTTACACCAAATTATTAAGGTAAAATATAAAACTTTTCTTCTCTTATTTACTTTTCAATGAGATAATTCTACACATCGTTATCTATAGTTGATAGTACAAATTAATGGTGAGCGGAAGCTACAAGTTAGTCGACAAATGTCGGCCAAACCTACAAGTCACAAGTTGGCCGACAGCCGGCAAAATTTATTTTTTTAACTATGCTAGTTATTCAATTTAAACTACACATCGCCGGTGAATAAGCATTTTTGCCTAAGTCCAGTCCAGTACTAAAAGCATTACTGCCCAAGTCCATTCGTTTCTTAAAAGCACATTTGCCTAAGTCCATGCAAATCCTGTTCAAACCTGCACAGTTCGGTGGACTTGGGCAAATGTGCATTTAAGAAACGCATGGACTTGGGCAGTAATGCTTTTAGTCCTGGACTGGACTTAGCCAAAAATGCTTATTCACCGGCGACATAGGTCTACACGGCAAATCATATCACCTCACATTATTTTATGCAAAAAGTTCATTGGTACTCGATTTTGTTAAAATGTTTACATATGGAAAGTTTTAAGACATCGCATACTGTTTGGTTTCATTAGGAGTACATTATTTAATATTGCATTTCGCTTTTCGTTTCCGTCTCGGCAAAAAAATTGGAATAGTTCATAGTTCTGGAAGCCAAAAATGTATGTATCAGTGACATAGGTATTTCAAGGAGATAGAGATTGCTAATTCCCAGCCCTTGCGCTTTCCAAAGCAAACTTTCCTTGCCTTCCTCAAAATTCCCAGTCTTGCCTATAAATTCCTCCTGGATAATATTTCCGAATTTTCCACTTTTTTGAGGGTTGGTTAAGTTTTAATTCGGGTTAAAGTAAAATACTGTTTTGCAACGTCCTAATCGAATTTCTGGCCACTTTGCCGAATTTGATATCAGCCATCACTTACCGAAGTTAGGCATATTTTACTAAAGTTGGACATCACTTATCAAAGAAACCCCCTTTGTTGTAATATACTAACTCCGTTGACATCAAACCTGTCTGGGGTTGGTGATGGTGTGCATATTCAAACAGAAAAATTAAACAGGGTTACTACTTAAGAATAGACTAATTCTGTCGTAATGGCGTCTGAATTAATTGTCACCAACCCTAGACAGGTTCGATGTCAGCGAAGTCGGTATATTACAACAAAGAATAAAGTAGAATTTGTTTTGAGTTGGGGGTTACCCCCGGCGGGGGGGGGGGGGCAGTTGTTGTGTGCAACTGGCCTTACTCCTAGTATATTATGCATAAAATATTTTATAAAATTTCCTACACTAATTAATTGGTTATGGATATATCTGAAACTATATGGTTGTGACCATAGGGCTGCCGAGTAAGAATATGTATTGTAATAATATAATAACATTGGAGTAGAACACTATACAGGCCGTTGCCGCATCTGTCTTAAATCTGATCTGGAGTTGTGTGTAGTGTGTATGTTGCACCATCTCCTCCCACGCGCCCAGCAGATCTCGCAAAAAAAAAGTACAAAATCCCAAGAAATAAAAGTTGGAAGTAAGTAAAGTATTTACCTGGGGATATAAAACACAAAATATTAAACAATATAATACCAGGGCGTATCAGTAATTTCCTACATATATACCATGAGGCTGTGAAGACTAAGTATACTGTGTGTAACTTTTCCGAATAACTGGAAGTATAAATATTTTGTCAGTCAGTAATAAAAAAATTGTAATTTTCAATTAGAAAATTTAAATTAATATCTACGCAGGGAGCCTCTGCAGATCTCTCTGTATGAGCACGAAAATTCTGAATAGAGACATAATTAAGATGAGACAGAATGGACAGATCGTTGCCCATAATGTAATCATAATCATATAATCATAATCATCATCCATTCAGTATATTCAGATGATTCCATGATATATCTTGTCTTCCCTCACATGATATGACACTCTCACTCACAGTGCAGTCATAGCCCCAGCAGCCGCATCAGAGCTCTATGAATACGGTGGTGATGGTGATGATAATGTGGATGATGCTGAGCTGAAGGCAGGGTTTCGTCTGCTAGTTTTCGCCTCATGTTCCATAGCCTAATCTGTAAAATAAAATAAAACCCCTTTTTTTAATAGCTCTTTTCACAGTGCTCTATAGTTCTCTATACAAACTACGTTTCTACTATACTATGAAGCGAATAAAATAACCGCCAATAATATTTTAGGTATTTTGCATAACCCATGTAGTTTCTTGTCAGACAAATTGATACATAAGTCAAATTGTTCTCGTGCGTAAGTACGTTCAGGTACTGAGATGGGATTTAAACACACACACAATACAATAGAAGAACGTACTATAAGAGATGAGATAGGGACCAACTGGCATGAGGCGAGAGTTAAAGTGTGCATTAATTAATGATATTCAAAATTTAATATCCAGTCAAGGCAGTCGCAGATATATTAGATATGAGACGGGAACATTCCCTCTGCTACATGCCACCATCGCCAGTACATTTTAAACGATACATCAAGTTTGGGTGATATAGCGTTTTGCATGTGCTGTTCCACCACCATCACCGGCCTGAGTGTTGTTTTTATCATTAATTCGATGGAGCATTTTATAACCTTTTAATCGGTCCCATTATATATTCAAGATGCATTCCAGAAAAAGACCTTTCCTTTTTGCAACACACACCGTATAATTACTTAATTTCTAAGAACGATACATACTACATAACATCCATTTGTAAAAGTGTACACACACAAAATGTGTGCAGAGTTTAAGTGTTGAAGATACTGATTACGTAGATAGTTATACACAGACTAAATAAAAACGTATTATTTTTTCAATTCTAATAATATCGGGTACAAAATATGAGAGTCGAGGGAGGAAAGGGAAACTCTGTGGCTGAAGATTTTATGTTGTAGAGTGAGCGAGAGGGATGACCAAAACAACACCCATATGAGTTGTGATGACCACGATCACTGACTTTTAATAGCCGAAGCCGCCGTATACCTACCCGTATCTTGCCCTCATGATGATCATGGTCGTCATGATCATGATCAGTCAAGGAAGGAAAGCATAATGATATGGAAAAGGAATTTATGCCGTTCAGTGATTCAACATGAGTGTCATGTGTAACATTACAGCCTCTCCAAAACTCCAGTTTTTTTCGTCATGCCTACGAATATTAGAATTTAGGATTATTATGATGTTTTAAGTGTAATTTTTAAATTTGAATGTTTCAATGTTATATTGATGCTTTGGTTTTCGCTGCTTGCATCTCTCTGCGTGGCATGACATGGGATTCCATTTCATGCCAGGCCTGATGATGGAGTGATTCATAATATGTATCCGTAATAATACTTGTACAATAATAATACAAGACGCAAGACTCGAGACTCTTTTTTTTATCATCATTTTTCTACCCCGACTGAGAGGTGGACGGTTGTTAGATGTTTTTTAGGAGGTTGGAAGTTGGACCATTCATTTAGAGATGAGCTTAGATTTAATTGCATTGCGTGTAAATTGCCTATTTTTCGCACAAAACTTCTTTAGTTATGACTTTCGATTGACCATATGTCCAGCTTAAAATATGATCATCTCGTTTCATATACAATTAAAGTAATTTACTGACAACCGAAACTGTGGTGTGACTAGAATGCTAATCACATTTTATGGTCACACAGTGGGCAAGAGAACAGAACGGAGCACAAGACAGCGTAACATAACAATACAATACAAAGCCCTACATACACATGATCCGAGCCGAGAACCCAAAATCAACATACAAATCATATGAAATTACATATACATATTATACGTAGGTATTCCCTTTCACAGAAGACATCTACCTGTGTGAAGTGTGTAGAAGAAAGATCAGAGGAGCTCATCATATAATTATGCATGATTCTTCCAAGTATTTTCTGCTGAAGCATCCGATTAAGGAATGATAGAAACCCGAACTCTTACTGTAGGATGGGGGGCATACTCGTCACTTAGCATTGATTACACATCTCATTACATATTACATATATTATCATTTTCAAGGGATCAATATATTTTTAGCCACTGTATGTCTCGGTCGGTTATCTGCGTTATAGAAATATACTAGAGGATATTGTTGGAGGTAGCGATGCGGAAGCTACCGAGTTTTTGTAGTGTAGAAATAATATAAGTATTTGAGTCATGCAATTGAGTAATTTTGTAAATTAAATTGTGATGTTTAGATTTAGCAATGCGGAAATTATCAATGATGAATGGTGACATTATTTACCAACTAGTCTAGACATTTAAGCATGATGAAATCAAGGAAATAAGTTAATGAATTTTAATTGTTTAATGTAAAAATATTTGATTTATTTTGGAACGCGGAAACAAAACAATTGTTACTTTTTAAGGACGGTTTGAGAGCATTGTAAAACACTTCCACGTCAAATCTTAAACCGTGAACTAGTACCTACCTTATCTTGAATAGTTAAGTCATTTATTTTGTGTATCAGCTTAGACCGTTAATAAAACTAATTTATTAACACATTTGTTACATACAAATCGAGAGTCACTTCATCTTCATTTATTTACACTCCCATCCAACAGTCATACACATATCACTAAACCCAATATGGTGGCCGCAAGCGTACCCAGATATTAGTATTGCGCAATTTAGAAAGAGCAATTGAGTTTCAACAAAATTTTTCAAATTTTAATTTTTATCACCAAAAATCTAATATTGCTTTCCTCGAGGAAGAGGGTGAGATACCGATCAGCACAGAGTAAAGTACGAAGAAATCAGTATCCACCATCAGTGATAAATTGTGTAGAATATTTTTTGACTACGGAGGAGTGTAGCACGCTTTACCATAACAGTAGTAGCAGACAGAAATTAACAAGAAGCAAAATCCTTTATCTATTAGTAAAGTGCACAACAGAGTAGACATAACCTATCCCATCCTACCTAGCTTAAAGTGCCAATAGTACGAAAACGCAAATAACACGCTTAAACGAAGGCGAAGTCGACACTCAAGGTTGCTGAATAACAAAAAACTGACAAATACAACAAGAAATAATCGGTCCAGGTACACGGCAGAGGAACTGACGTCGGCAGTCTGGATCCAACATACACTCTCACGAGGTATGTAAACACCTTAAGGTACTGAAAGCTTTCAAATTTTTTAGAAGGAGAAGTCTCATGAGCATATGCTGACTACCGAGTAGGGATTAAGACAGTATATACAAATCGATTTAAGTTGAGATAGTAAATTCCATAGACAAGAGGCAATAAAGCACGCGCTCATAGAAGTACATAAGTAAATAGTACAGTTCATTGTCATATCATTTACAAGGAAAAGGAATTTAGCTTAAGTAAGCATTAGTAACTATCCAACTACACGCATAAGCACTATATAGAAGCATTTCACTTTTATGATAGGCGCGTAAGTACGAGTAGGTACACACAGATATATAGAGCACATACCAATAATATTTTCGAGCAGGAAAAGGTATAGTCAACAGAGCTGTAGAATATACAGGCACGCAGTATAGTACAACGTCAAGTCATAAGAAATATTTAGGAAATGTCAATAAGTAACATACCATGGGGAAACATGGAGAGATATTTCGACCCAGAGATAGACGATATGCAGGATCATTTAAATCATTTTAATTTAATAACAGCAGTAATGGACATAAATGACGACAAGGAAAAATGTAAGCTATTTAAGGACACATTAATGGGAGCAGCTAGGGACTGGCATGAAAATATTAAAATTGAAAGAGACTGGCAGCAGATGGAATCAGAGTTCCAAAAGGTCTTTCGGCGGAGCAGAGCACACAGTAGAGTACCACAGAATGCACAGTGGCGAGCGGAGAGGAGAATGGCAGGCAGGAAACCAATGACAGATGCACCAAAACCAAAGCCAGCTAGAAATCCTACTCTCTCCACACAGGCCATGATGTCAATGGAGGGTGAAGGCACACCAAACACCACAATGAATTATGAAGGTTTAGATTACCCCGTATTAATTGACACAGGAGCGACAATTACTCTCATTAGTGAAGAAATAGTACGGTCAGAGAATATTTATCCACTTTACGATTTTGCAGTAGAAGGGCTAGGAGGGATTAGGCAGTCACCAATAGGGAGAACTGATTTGACTCTCATGAAAAATGGAGATAAAATCAAAATTGTAGCTTTCGTATTAGCCAACGTTTCACCACCAATTATTTTAGGAATGAATTTCATCAAGAAATACGATGCTATTTTAGACTGCGCACTTTTAAAATGCATACCTAGAAAGTTAGACATTAAATCTTTTGACTTTGAAATTAAAGGCCCCACCTATGCAAAATTCATAACTCCAGTAATGTACAATAACAACAAAGCTAGAATAGCAGAGACCACAATGTTAGAGCCACGATCAGCGACTATGGTTAAATTACAATATACACATGACGACCATCCAGAATTATTATTAGAGCCCAAGGCGGAGGTATATAGTAAGCAGAGATTATTCATAGCAAGAGGATTAATAAAGAAAAGTAGCCCAGAAGTATTAGTATTTAATCCATCAGAGAAGCCCAAGAAAATATTTAGAGGAGCTGTAGTAGGTACATACGAAGACGGCTATACCATTATTCATGGAAAAAGAGCTAATTTAAATCATAATAAATCCACTGAAGAGGAAATACCACCACCAGCGGACTTTAAATTATTAACAGCAGAGCAGCTTAATAAATTACATATTAATCCAGATTTAGATGACGAACAAAAAGAGCAGGTCAAGAAATTATGCTTAGAATTTTCAGACGTTTTTGCATGGTCAATTAATGAGGTAAAAGCAGCGAAATTACCACCAATGAGAATTAATACAGGAAATAGCCCACCCCAAAGCAGCCCACCCTATAGAGGATCTCCACAGGAGATGGAGGAAATAGCTAGACAAGTTGACGAGCTCATAGAAGGAGATATTTTAGAGGAGGCCCACAGCCCATGGGCATCCCCAGTATTTTTAGTAAAGAATAAAGGAGGCAGTTTTAGAATGGTAGCAAATTATCAGAAGTTGAACGCAGTAACAATAGGAGACACATGGACATTGCCAAGAATAGATGATATTTTACATGCACTCAGAAATGCATCATTTTTTAGCCCGGTAGATTTATACGCAGGCTTTCATCAAGGTCTCATACACCCAGATGACAGAGATAAGACAACAATTATAACACCAAATGGAACATATAGATATAAACGAATGAGTTTTGGTATGAAAACCTGTCCTAGTTTTTTCCAATTTTTAATGGACACAGCTTTGTGTGGCCTAAAATGGAAATACGTTTTAGTTTTTATAGATGACATCATAGTACATGCACCCACATTTCCAGAGCACCAACAGCGATTGAGATGGTTATTTAATAGGCTTAGGAGATATAGACTCTCACTGAATCCCGAGAAGTCACATTTTGCATTTACAAGGATAAGTTGTTTAGGTTTCATAGTAGACGCCAATGGAATTTACCCAGACGAAGAAAAAATAAAGGCAGTCAGAGATTTTCCACGACCACAGAATGTACACGAAACTAGAATACTGATAGGACTTACATCATATTATAGAAAGTTTATTCCAAATTATGCAAAAATAGCCAAACCACTGACAGAATTATGGAAAAAGAATGCTAAGTATGAATGGACCAAGGAGATGGAGGAAGCATATCAAACACTCAAAACGGCATTAATTACAGCACCAGTTTTACATCATTTCAGAGAGGATTTACCGTGCATAGTATCCACTGACGCATCATATCAAGGTTTAGGAGCGATACTTAGTCAAGAAGTAGATGGCCAGGAAGTACCAATTATGTATGCTAGTAGATCACTCACTAAAGCAGAAGCCAACTACCCAGCAGGGCATTTAGAATTATTAGGAGCTGTATTTGCATGTAGAAAATTTAGAGAATATTTATATGGTAGGAAATTTACAATTATAACTGACCATTCAGCACTCCAATATTTATTACCCAAGAAACAGGACCAGACTTGTAGACTAACAAAATTTCTGATTAAATTAGGAGACTACGAGTACGATATAAAATACAAGCCAGGAAAGAAGCACACGAATGTAGACGCATTAAGTAGGCACCCGACAACTATAGCTACGGCAGAGGACGAAGAAAAAGATAATTATGTAGATGCATACGCAGGACACATAGTAGTAGAATGTAAATTAACGCAGGTAGCTGAGAAAGAAGAAGGTTGGGAGGACCAGTCACATCCAATACCAGCAGGCTTAGAATTAATAAGACAGCAAGCAGAGGACGAAGAATTACAGAATTTTATAAGTAAGAAAAAGGGAAGTTGTGAAAGAAATAAGGAGGGAGTATGGATATACCATACTGTACATACGCGATGGCCCAGAATTTTAATCCCCAAGGGATTAAGAATTTATATCCTCAAGGCATATCACATAGATAATTTAGCGGCGCATCAAGGAGTATTTAGAACAGAGAGAAGAATAACACCCAAATATTATTGGCCTAATATGCAGCAGGACATTAAATGGTTTGTTAGTACATGCGATCACTGTCAGGCCAGAAAGCATTCCACACAGCGTAAAATAGGATTAATGGTACCCATAACACCTGAACACATGTTTCATACAATTGGATTGGACATTTTAGGCCCATTTCCCGAGTCATTGAAAGGAAATAAATATATCATAGTTTGCACTGAATATTTTACGCGATACGCAATTACGCAGGCCATACCAAATAGAAAGGCAGAGAATATAGCAGCATTTTTAGTACAGAAAATAATATGTGAGCATGGAGCATTTAAAAATTTAATAACAGATAATGCAGCAGAATTAAAAGGAAATTTAATACAGGAAGTAATTTTACAGTTAAATGCAAGGCATAGGTCCACAGCAGCTACATACCACCAAGGCAACGCACTCACGGAAAGAACTAATCAGACTTTAACAACCATGCTAAGTATGTATGTAGATAAGATGCATTCAGATTGGGACGAGATTTTACCATATATTACGTTTGCATTTAATACGGCAGTAAACAAAAGCACAGGATTTACACCCTTCGAATTACTTCATGCTAGAGAGCCAATAATGCCCATCGACACATTTTTTGGATCGCAAGCATATTCTAGGAATCCAACGATTAATGAAATTTTTAAAGACAGACAGAAGGCAGTTATTGAATTAGAAAAGGCGCATGCCAAAGCAAAGGAAGCTTACGACAAGCATAGGCGAGATATTAAATTCAAAGTAGGCGACACGGTGAGATTAGGGATGAAGGTTAGAATTATAGGAATGGCAGAAAAATTCATAATAAAATACTTCGGTCCGTGCATAGTAACTTCAGATCAGGACAAGTATGGGAATGTCAATATCAAACCATTTCACCCAGATTATCAAGGCATAAAAATCCCTACGTACGCACATTGTTCGCAGCTTAAAAAGATAGTAATTAGGTCAGAGGAGGAATGGAGGACACACGAAATACCCTTCGACTTTGACGAGTTTAATAAAGTACCACAATTGCCCGAAAGAATTGGACTTTCAAGGAGAGGAAAGAGGAATCAAAATAAAAAAGACAAACAAGCAAAGGCAGAGACGGTAAAGAAGCCAGGGCAGGCGAGAAAAATAAGAATAACGAAGGCGAAGAAAAATGAGGAAATTAAACAACAACAACTAAGTAAAAATGCAGATTCGAGCATTCCAGTACAGACGGATGGACAATCCATAACATCAACACGGTCAAGGCGAAATATACAGAGACCAGCGAGATACATGGCAGCTCAAATTATTCCCCCACTGCACTTGACACACAAAGGCACTCTCAGAGTCGCTGGCGATAGCCCTTTTGTCAATCAATAGCATAAACTACTCACTGTCCTATTTATACGCATAAAATACCAAATTCAAAGTTTAACTAATTTCGTGTCATTTTTAATTTTTTTAAAATGGACCCGGATAACATTTACACGAGTTCGGACGGTTACGACACAGACGAGGAAAGAGAGGAAGTGAGGAGACGAATTCGAACGGAAAACCAAGGCAAAAGGAGACTGGAGGCGATTAAGAGGGAAATGAAGGCGCTTAAGAAAGAGGCAAGAGAGATCGAACAGCAATTAGAGGACTTGCCAGTGCCATCCATAATAAGAAAAATGGGGAAGGGGAACGGCGAGCCTATCCATCATCAGTGTGAAATGAAAAGGGAACTGACGTGGTGTCACAACCTAAAAGCACCAGCACCATGGTTCCAGCAGTGTGACATACCAAGGCATGAAAGACTGTACTACCTGGGGACGGCAGCACAATTGGGAGCTTTCATTAGTGCAGACGGAAAGAAATGTGGATTCGACCCAGAAGTTTCTTTCGAGTACAAGTATTGTTTTCACTCACGATCGCGAATTCGAGGACATTGGGAGCACGGGGATCTCAATACTCTACAAGCGGATGCAGATTACACAGTCAGGATGTGGAGACATCGAGCCAAATTGACACCGAAAATGGAGTACTTAGTGGCCCACGGACATCCTTCAGGCTTAAGCTGTTTCTTTTGCGAAGACACCATGAGACGCTATGCAAATAGGAACGACTTCATCCGGAAACACTTGGGGAGCGGTTTTCGATTCAGAGGAGATTGGGATCCCGAGCTCATCGACGAGGCCGGTCAGTTTCGCAGTGCCATGGAATATCATGGAAAGCTATTACCATCAGTCTTGAGAATGCAGTTAGAAAAAGATTTACAAGAGAAGGAGGGACTAGATACGGACATGCAACAGTCAGAGGGACCAGAGACCCCACCAGCAGAACCATCGGACAACGAAGAGCAGTCAGAATAACAGATAATTAAAATTCATTTGAGTATTTATTTTTATACAATTATTTATTCAGAATTTTTTTTTAATTTGAAAACTTACCCGACCCGGGGATTAAAGAATATGCATGGGTCGCATATTAAATCGGGTAGGCGGCGTGTTGGAGGTAGCGATGCGGAAGCTACCGAGTTTTTGTAGTGTAGAAATAATATAAGTATTTGAGTCATGCAATTGAGTAATTTTGTAAATTAAATTGTGATGTTTAGATTTAGCAATGCGGAAATTATCAATGATGAATGGTGACATTATTTACCAACTAGTCTAGACATTTAAGCATGATGAAATCAAGGAAATAAGTTAATGAATTTTAATTGTTTAATGTAAAAATATTTGATTTATTTTGGAACGCGGAAACAAAACAATTGTTACTTTTTAAGGACGGTTTGAGAGCATTGTAAAACACTTCCACGTCAAATCTTAAACCGTGAACTAGTACCTACCTTATCTTGAATAGTTAAGTCATTTATTTTGTGTATCAGCTTAGACCGTTAATAAAACTAATTTATTAACACATTTGTTACATACAAATCGAGAGTCACTTCATCTTCATTTATTTACACTCCCATCCAACAGTCATACACATATCACTAAACCCAATAATATAATATTAGAATATACTAATCATATTATTTGAAAAGGCAGTGTTTACTTTAACGGATCAAAGGTCGATTTTCTGGCCTACCCATCCTTCACCACCCATATTAAGCATAAGGCAAATCGTCGTTTAAGTTGTCTCCTCCTAAAGTCCAGAAATAACCATCGGTTATTATTTCTGGGCTTTACGAGGGCAAAGTATTCATTTTTGTAGGGTGTTTATTTTTGAGCTTTCCGTTCATGGCAGTCAGTCGTGCCTGATTACGGATTCTGTTTTCACCATTATGCAATAATTTTACAGGGTTGAAGCGCTGTAGCAATACATCGTGTGGAAGCCAAATACAACAAAAAGGCAAAAGTTCTTATCTATTATTTGTACAGACAGTTGACATTTGGGAGCAGATAAATAGGTGAAAAAATAATTAAACGTTTGTTGCCCATAATATTAATGACAAGTGTGCGATCAGTGCGATTAATGCTTAGTACTCACTAGTCACTTTCACTTAGGTTTCGATTTTAAAATATATTGGCTGGTTAAAATTTCTAGATGCTTAGTTGTAAGTTAAGAGTAGAAATAGTACATATATTTGCTGGGGTAAACCATTTCTTTCTTAATACTGCTTGTACTTTTTAAATTATTGTACTTTTACAGTAGAAAATGAACGCTTCCACTAGTACTCGTCGTCCAGATCCTGAAGACGATGAGAACCAAAGCGCAACATCATCCGAGGAAGAGATGGAAACGGAAGATCAGAGCGGTGTAACGCACATGAATAAATTAGTGAGTTTCGCGACTGCTTATCTCATGAAGCATGGAGCAAGAAATACTGAGCAGATGGAACAGTTTATTACAAGATGCTGGAGCATATTAAAGAGTAAGTTATTTAATTTTTGGAATTAATTCATAACTGACTTATGTCTCATATACTATACTAAAGTAAATACTTATTACTTCAGCATGGCATTAAATAATTTAATCTATGAATTTAATTGATATCCAATCAGTTCCTGAATCTAAGACTTGCATAACAGCCGAGTTTATCGAGCAAGTGATTGCTAAGGTTAGCGCAAGAACAAAATGTGTTAGTATTGAAGTTAGGACTACATTTGACGAATTCCACGGAGAGCAATTATTCATCACGACTAAGACGAAGGAAAATCCGATGATTATGTAAGTTTTGGTTATTTACATGGTACATTTACTCCTGCTTGTGGAGAAACTTCCGAGGGGAAGAAATGAACTAGATTGGCTACTACGCAATCTGTCAAATATTACGGGACACATACTACTAAAACACCCCTTACTCCATCAACAGTTTTTGAATCTTGTGACTACCACTCCATCTTTTTTATACTATAACATTTGCGTCACCGGTATTCTTAAACAGTGTTTAATAACTTTGGAAAATGACCCAACAAGTGTTGTTGATGTAATTTGTGTCTCTCACCTTTGTTGGTTGTGTGGGTGTTGGCCACATATCAATGTGCTGGAAAGAATTTTAAGTGTTTTTATTACTATTCGCTAGGTTTCAAACCAAATTTAAAAAGCAGGAAATTGAGATGATTCAAAATATTGTCACTTTGATGCTAAATAAGGAAAATGACTATACTTTAATGCTGAGTGAGTGCGTCGAGCAGGGGTCAAAAGTTGCTCCCAAGTTAACGCATAAAGATGCCAATAAAATCGTCCTTGAATTGATTGATGGATTCTACCTAACGAAAGTCCCTTCTGAAGGTGATTGGCGTCAGGTAAAACCGTTGGTAGAATAGCTAATATATTTTCTGCTTTGCTTGTACACTTATATAAACAACATCAGTCGGCCATTGCAGTGCATATTATGTTATATATAGAAAAAAAAGCAACATTTTGGTGAACGAGAGGATATTAGTCTTCTCTTTGGTTCAATGGATTTGCTCATATCGAACTATTGCTTTTTATTATACATATAAGAAATATTTAATAAGTGCGTTGAAATTGTTACTTAATCACCAATTAACACTAGTTACTTGTTTGAACAGGATGAAACCTCGCTGACTTTAGGCTGCCGAGGAATTCAAGAATTTTCATTTATTATTCAGGAAAAATATCCTGATGTTATTGCAAGTTGTAAACTTTGCATCCAATACTTAATTCACGTAAGTCCTAATCCCTTCATTTTAAAATATATGCCAGTTACTAATGGTGTATGATTAGTATTTCTTCAGTCGCCAAAAGATTTTTGTAGTTTCTCGTGGATAATCTCACGATTTTTATAACTTGTCGACAGTAACAATACAGGGACATGACTGACGTCAACTTGTAAAATAAACTTCAAATTTTAACTTCAATTTAAGTTATTAAATTGACTGTTTTGACTATTATGTTTCTGCAGGGTTACAAGTGTCCAGCATGTGACGTTGTTGTTCACGGTCATTGCGTTCAGGGCTACTTAAGATCTACCAACAAATGTCTGTCGGGAAATAAATGCAAAGCAGTTTGGGGCAGTTTAAGCGATTTACATCATCGAACAATATTTAAAGGTTAAATCTTGACAGCTTTTGCAGTCTATTTGTTTTTATTTTATTGTTTTTAGACTACTTTATCGATTAAATGTATTGTGCTCCGTAATTGTAATCTAAAAGTATTTAAATAAGAGGCAGTAACGCTTACTAATAAGAATCAAATGTCAAATACACTGAATGTAGCCGCTGTGTTTCGTTTTAGGCCCTAACAACGCTTCTACCTCTACGCAACTCGGGGCGAGCCCAGAACCACCCCAAAAGAAGAGTAAACAGAATATTCGTGTTCAAAAAAATAAGGCCCGAGCAGTCGTGAGCTCAGAAGAGTCATCAGAGGAAACATCTTCTGATTAAACTATTATATTTTATAGTACGATTGCAAATCCAACAGTCTCGACGCTGTCATTGGTGTCTTTACTACACGGGATTAAAGATCTCAGTTGATTACTTATTCTGAATCTTTGAATTAGTTTGTTTCTCTAAAATATGATTACTTTGCTTATTAGCAAATTAATTCCTGTCATATGATTTATTTAAATTATCTTAACAACATGTAATGAATGATTTTAAAATGCAGTGACAGAAGCGTTGGCTAAGATGTTTGAACTTTTCATAAGTTATTAAACCATCTTAAGTTTATTCCTTTTTTTGTAATAATAATTTTACTTCTATTAGGATTTTAGACTTCGAGTATCTTTTTGAGAATAAATAATAAAACCCAAATCTATGTTGTATAACTACGGCGGCTGTTTTTAAAAATTGTGTTTCAAGCAATTTATTTTTGGTTATTGTAGGTTGCGTAAATAATACTTTTACAACCCTATTAAGTTAATAGCTGAAACTAAAACTTCATAATCTACCTAAGCATTAAAGCTATAAAAATTATTTAGACGTGCGTCTTTTGTTTTAGATGTGGCAGTAAAATTGTGGTCTTAATCAAAAATATGAAGAGTTATCTACGGAGGTACGTATATTATTTCTTGATGTACCCGCAATGCAATTCAAATAAGAATGAATGAATGTGGTAATGTAGGTGAAATCATTTATGGACCAACCTATAAAAATTTAACTGTTTTGAGTTTCCCGCCAAATCTTGAAATCACATTTTCGACCGCTTACTAAATGAGGGCACGCATAAACGATATACCATTTAAGACAAAATGGCTAAGCACATCTAATTAACTTGTAGTCACTAGCCCCATCGTGATTAGTTGTTATATTTAGTTTAAAAACGTAAGCAGTAACGATTTTTTTCTAAACTGCAAACATTTGTAAACTTACCCACATTCCGTTATTTGGAATCTACTACCTTTCGAATGGTATATCACACCTTGAAATTGGTCGAGTATTTCAAAATGCCGTTAACTTATGTAGATCGGTAGTAATAATTCTATGCAGCGTTTTTCTGATGCTCAAAAAATGGACATCCGACGGACGTACCGTAATGATCCAAATAGATCCCGGGGGGATATACGTGAAACTTTGTCCTTGACCCGGGATCTAATAGAGACCCGGGATCTATTGGAGACCCCTGGAATCCATAAGTGACCCCCCGGGATCTATTTTAAACTTTGTCCGAGACCCGGGATCTATTAGAGACCCGGGATCTATTTGGATCATTACGGTACGTACGTTTGTCTCGTCCATCACCATTATGAGTCAGAATCAGGAAGGTACGGAGGAATGAAATTATAAGGATAAAAAGTTTTAAATGCTTATTTGAGTTTTTGAATCACTCTCGCACTTTTACTATGAACTTGAGCTGTTTGATAAAGCAACAGGTATCTGTGTGCTGTTTTCTGTTTTTATTGGCTTCAAGATGAGGTAGGGAGAAAACACTGGAATTTCGTATAGCCTTGCCTTGTAGTTCACTATCGTATCAACATTTCATCTTTAAATCTGTGATAATGATTTTTGAAAACCATGGATATGGATGAACACATGAACATATGAATGACACATTAGGGTTATTTACTCTGCCCTGGTTTGTTCGCATTACGGACCAACACTTAATTTTATGTGGGGACTCTGCCCACCGTACATTAGATGATGTATAGCAGTGTCCTTTCCGTCGTCCATAAACCATTACAACACCAGGCATCTACTAATCAACAGCCAACCTACGTAAGTCAAGTAATATAGTAAATAGTAATTACACAGATATCCGCATAGTTGGATAGTTTTGTTTTTGGCTGTGAGTCAAGTCAAATTACTTGTGAGTGTGTACTACTTTTATATATGTTCTGTATTCTCATGTTTTATTTTGTTATATTATTAAGGTGGAAAGTAAGAAGAAGAAAGATGAAGGTAAGAAGATGCCCACAAGTACCATCAGTGAGAGACCAAGACACCAACATTAGATATCGAATTGGAAAAAGAGAAAAAGTACCAGCCCTACATAAAGTGAGTGGTGTTTGTGGTGTATATTATTAACTTATATACCAAACTACGATTTAACCATTATAGAAGAAAAGAGGTCGGTCCGAGTGTCCGAGTGTGTTACATTCTATTCGCCTGTGTCTTCTCCTTTGGACTCTACATTTCTGTGGACAAATGGACGAGAAGGGGGTGCATAAAAAAAGAAAATTAAGCGGATTGGTGGAAAGGAGCGAGTTGACTTAAATTGAATGTTTACTTTAAAACTGTTTAACGCGGTACTTTGTATTCTAGACTGCATGACTTCCACAGCTCATTAGATTGTACTCAGCATGAAGAAATCAGAAACGAGGAAAATTCTTGTGCCTTAATCGAAATGTTATGTTAATTGGCTCGATGAGCTCATTGATCTCCACGAGAAAGAATTGCATCTTTCTTGTTGTCTCATCCACAATTTATAAGAGCTGTGTATAGTAGTGTGTAGACGTGTCCAAGTTCTTTTCCCATTCCCAGTCCAACAAAAACAGCCTTAACTCAAGCTCACACATGTATACAGATGCAGGCCAAAGAATACATTATTAAGACTCCTCACTCCCAGTCCCATAGTCAATCTCAGTAAATACCTACAGAAAACCTACAGCACAGACAGAATACAGATAGATAGTTATATCATATAGCCATCTATCTGTACAGCCTATATGCATGAAGAATACATAGGAGTAAAGGAACACACAGCATCTTGTGCTCTGTCTTGGATAATCTTAAGCAAATCAAACGAAGTAACGAGCCCAGTGTGAACATGGATCTGTTCAAATCTATTTTCTTTTATATAATGTGTAATTAGGTACTTTCTCAAGCTATTTTGGTTAAATTTATTTCTAGTTAGTATAAATCCAGAGTTAATGGAAGGAGCCTCACACATACTAACATGCCGAGTGAGTGACATACAACGATAAAGTTCAAGAAGACGTGACGAGCACAATTTGCGTTCACCCAGCCACCAGAATAAAATGGAATGAAGTCAGCGATTAGAATCCTTGAATTTTCAATTTAACTATTAAATCTGATGGGATTTGCTGTTAGAGAGATTTAGCTGGAGGATCAGTGATCTGATCTGATGACGAACCTATAAAGCAAACCATGCTCAAGATCGACCAATTCTCAAGTCACTTTCCGTCTAACTCTAAACCTCAAACTCAAAAGTAAGACTGAAGCCAGTGCCATTACAAGCTTCACTCTTGATTCTTGATATGTTACACATTTCATACGTACTTACGTAGCAGGTATATAGTTTTTTCTCTATCGAAGAATCGAATGCAATAAAAATTTAAGATGTTGACATAATTGTTGAGACAACCTCGCGCCTCCACTCATTATTTGGGTAATTAATGAAATAAATCACCGCCGTTAAATTTGATTAGGTGGGAAAAAAGCTAACAGGTGACTACTATAGGGAACTAGCACTACGGACAGAGCTCAACAGAACAGATGCAATAACAATGCAATGACGACGATTACTGCTAACAACTAGTAACTACAGTTTGTATGCATATGCGTATTTGTATTACTTTGAGCGATCTCAATCTCAATCCAGTAACAATACAAATACAATGCTTGACTTGATGACGCCTAATTACACATCCTTCACGTTGACATTCTCAGCACGAGGGCCGGCCACCCGCACCCTATTCAATTTCAAACTAATATCGATTTTATCTGGACCCAGTCTGTAATTACTATATAATAGTTTTGCGATGAAATCAAAAATTTATGTTTTAAAAAATATTGGGGTTTTTGCTGTAAGTAACTACAGCATGGAGACTCCCCAGACCAATTACCAATTTAACTCGACAAACTGGACATAGAGCGTAACAACTATGATTTACTTTGCTGACATAATATTATGACTTCTTTTGATTTAATTTAAAAAATGTGCACATGTCCGTGTATGTTAAAATCCTAATGATGAAGTATAGCATAGTGGCAAAGCAAAGACCTCATTGATAAATAATGCAGGCATCTATAAGAAAGAATTTAACGAGATGAAGCTTCTTCATAATTTGAATTTGTTTACCATTGGTATCGGTAGGCCGTATAGTTAGTCAATGTCAGTCAGGCGAACCATGGCTACCAAATAATATGTGTCCCCAGTTTCCCTACGCTGCTACGTACATAGTTATGTGTCCCTCATGCCCTGCACTATATGGTGTCCTGAATGGTGAGTGATGACTGTAATGGTATATGCAATCTTTTAAAAAAACCTATAAAGTGATGGATAATCAATAATAGCAGTGCAAGTGCAGAGCAGGTTACTGCGATCATTGTTAATGTTAATGAATTACCTTTTCTTTCCTTGTGGACCAAAAATTGCAAATGAAATTAAATGTGTAGTAATATTATTGCCATTAGTTGGACAGTGCGAGCTGTGAATCTGTCAGTTGGTCATTGAAAAAAAAATTGAAGAGGATCATTATATTTGCATTATTTGCATATTGGTCATTGGTATT
This sequence comes from Dicyrtomina minuta, assembly GCA_949802685.1. Lineage (NCBI taxonomy): Eukaryota > Metazoa > Arthropoda > Collembola > Symphypleona > Dicyrtomidae > Dicyrtomina > Dicyrtomina minuta. The sequence goes on along the minus strand of OX461812.1, from coordinate 11,098,381 downwards.
GGTGGAATGGAAACTATATGACATCAACAAAATAATACAATATTCCAAATCAAAATCAAATGCAATATGAAATTACGATAAATTCAGACATGTATATAGAATGTAGATACATAGATGCATACCACTACTTTAAAATCTTTTGAGATGAGAGAAATCATTGAAAGGGGTTTCGCTTTTGACAGGCACTTGGCGAGAAAATATGAACGACTTTGAGAAGATTGAGGAGACGAGACGATTGATATTACGGTGTCAGCGACATGTCCTCATCCTGCCCATGTCTCCTCGCAGTTACCATTACTATCAATATATTATATCGTATGCATGTCTTTCAGTCGCAGTGTCTCTGTCTACCTGTGTGACTCCGTGCGCGAGTATGATGTGACAGAGAGCAGAGTGAACGAACATCATTACAGATTTATTATCGAATTTGACCAGCACTATACCAATATATAGGTATAATTATATTTTCCATCTACAATCTACATATGAAGAGTTTTTGGTCAAAGCGGGGTAAGTCCATGAAAGCAAATTTTACAAGAGCAATGAATAAAAGGTGACAGGATTATTTTTTTGAACTCTTTGTTTTTCAACAGCTACTGTACTTAACTAACGAAGTGTTACTACAAGTAAGCATAGTAGCTCCATAATTCCAGACTTGACTCTGGAAACTTTTAGAGAATTTAAAAAAATTTTAATTTGTGAAATTATGCCTCAAAATCAATAACATAACATGGAGTAAATGGTTCGTGAGATGAAATTTAATAGTTGAGTGAAACCAAACCTTTTTTAACTTTAAAAATTTTTCTTGCATAAAAACTTTACGCATGTGAATTGTTTCCTACAAACAACTAAAACAGTCAAAAGCCAATTTAAAATCAGAAATGCATGTTTTAGATGGACGTATCCCATGTTGCCAAAAATCTTTTAATGGACCTTATAATCTTTTGCCAAAAAACGATGGCTACTGTCTAAAATTATTTTGGTTAAACTTTGACCTTTACCATTCAACACAGCTGCACAGTAACGTATCTAGTTGAGTAGTACACGTAAAGCAAATAATCTCATTTTAAAAAAATGGACTTATCCCGTTTTGCCAAACAACCCTTCATATGGCTGCTGGGGATAGTTATACAGCCCAATCTCAATCCGATCACTTTGGTTTGGTCCTTGAGTTCGCTCAACTTTTCTTAATATGCAAAGTCGAAGAAGATAAAAACAAATCAGCCAATAAAGGGAATACGTTATGATGATACGATGATGGTGTGCTGGCAGTTGGCAGTATGGTGGTGCTGATGCTGATCATATATGCATGCGATTATAATTATACGAATAGTGGAGAAATGAAATATATGCGTATGTATACATAGTTAGTGGGCATAATAATAATTATACATTCTTGCCTTTGACTTTTCCTCCATTTGGTTGGCTTTTGATTTGGATGAAAAGGGAGATAAATAATTGCCAAGTGACACTTTAAGAAGGCATTTGAGTGATTTGACGAAACGAGCGCACATTAAGAGAGTATATAATGGAATTATTTTTTTTATGCACACGGATATCAGAATTTTGTGCCTACTTATGTGTGAGTTAATTTATTGATAAAGTAAAATCACAGTTGGAAATTCATTGATCCATTAGAATTGTACCTACGTACGCTTTTATTATGATTATTTTTATTATATATTAGGTATTTCAAGGTATTCTCTCTCAGACCCAGTCAGGGCCCACAGTGCACGTATCTTTCTTTAATGTTATGTCAATATATGGGAGGCCGCTACATGCCCATCTCTGCTGTTCCTATTCCTACGTTTCAGCTTTGGATTTGCTGTTCTGTTCAGTTTAAGTGCATTGTTACTAGGCGTATTATTACCTGTGCGCAGTTATTCGTAATCTTGATTGAAGTCTCGAGAAGAATTCGTGGGGGTTGAGGGGAATTTAATTTCGAGCAAAATCAAGGTTATATGATATTAACTCGATTGAATGCGGAATATTGATGAAGCATCTTGGCGTAAGTAATAAGTAATTTTATCTTCCTTTGCAGTGACCTACGTTATTGTTGTTTGAAATGATATTGTGAAGAATGAAGAGTGAAATGAACGATGTCCACAAAAATCAGTATAATTGAATTGTATTGTTTGAGCAGTTCCAAATTTATTTTATCTATTTATTAGAAGCATCATGGTGGCCGTAGCACCTTATATAAGAGCCTTATTGATATAGCAGCAGTTGTTACATGAAGTTAATACATGCTTATGGCCTACACATAAAATTCCTATTTAATCATTATATAATCATAATCAGACATGCATTTTAAAAATTAGCGGTAAGAGGTAACATTTCTCAAATTTCGCAGTCAATGTATTACGTAATTTGGTATTTTGTATTATCCAACATTCCACCTAATATTCACAACGTCAGAAGTTTCATGCCCATCATTGTGCATGAACCATCTAGTTTTTTAAAAGTTAGCTTAGTACCGTATTTCACAATTTTTATTAGATGAACCATACACATAAAAATTAAAACTAAACTACTAACGATAAAAATTCAGTTTTAATTAAAATATAATTTGTAAATCCTGGAAAAAAGATGAAATAATTTGTCATTCTTTCTTCGGAGGGTAAGTCTCATGCAATAATCTGTAGATGTAGGATGGGGCATGACTCCCGATATTAAAAATGAAAAGTGAAACTAAATCCGGTGGGACGTAGTCAAATACGGGATTATAAGCACACACTTTAGAAAATACACTACCATCGGAGTAGTCAAGTAGTTGTTCAGGAGACACAAATCGATTAGCAACTTTAATATCCGTTGACAAAGGATGCTCCGGACTGAGCTTGTACATCGGAGCCAGAACAATGACAGGCACATTATAATATTTGGCAGCTAGAGCCACTAAATGCACACCCGCAATAGCTTTCAATCCACCGTTAGCCAGGACTGAGTGAGTTCCAATGATGACCTTATTAACCCTTGACATCATCGCAAAGATAGCAGTGTCTGCAATCAGTGTGGTCTGAATTTTATGTGAGGCTAAACTGTAGGCTAATTCATGACCATTTGAGGCCGGAGCACATTCCGCCACAATCACTTCAAACACTGCCTTTTTCGATGCACGTTTCAAAAATGCTTCCACCGTTTTGGATTTACCCATTGTCAGGACAACTTCATTAGAATGTATGTGCTTCTCGGCTTCCTCCGCGATGCCCTCAGCACTGGACTCCAGTTCAGACTGTAGCTCATAAATTGCATTTTGAATATCCGACCGAAGTTCGGGGACTTCTTCATTATAGTCCAATCCTGCTTCGGAATCTAAGCTGACTTGTGAGATGAGCTGTGGATTCTGGATTTCATTTTGAATCTGATTTTGATAACGTTGAGCAAAATCATCCTCCACTGTTTTGATAAGTCGAAGAATTAAATTTGCACTTGCCGTTTCCGAAGCTGCGGCTCTTCTTAAAGTATCCGCGGCCTCATGCAGCCACTTAATTAACTCACTAGCTGTCTTCCATTTATTAGACTGTGCGTATTTTTCCACAATTGCAAGAGTTTTAGTTGAGATTTGACTCGAACGAGCATACTGTCCTCTCTTTAGCAAGGCCTCCAACGCAGACAAATATGCAGTTGCACTCTCTTCAACCGGCTCAACAGCGTCACCCATAGCGATAAGTGAGCTGAAATTACGAATACGAGAATACAATTAAATGAACAATTATTTCAACTAATCTATATATTTATTATTGCAACCATTAACTAAAATCTCTATTAAGCTTTTCTCGACTAAACAAAACACCACAACCTCAACTTGTCCTTTACACTTCACGAATAGAAATACTACTACTATAATGTAATTCGACGAGGTTTTGTCCAAGCAATGCTTACTGCTTACACCAAGACGCGAAGAACAACCAAAACCAACCATGCACAGATCTGACAGACAGATCAAATGAAGACTTGAGTGATGCAATAAGTAATCACCTAACAATACTATCACTTGTAACTTACGAGAGAAAAAAGTTACTAAACGACAACTACACAAGACTACACTCCCATTACATTATAAACTTGTAATTTTTACCTGCAACTTCAAACACCACCAACCACAAAAACACCGGACCGATATGTTACAGATAATTAAATTATAATATTTTCCGAGGGAAAAAATCAATCTGCACCTTGACCAGTTTTATCTAGTAAACAAAAAAATAAATAAAAAACTAACCGATTTACTTCGAATCTTAACCGTTGACAGATGTAATCTGGTTTCTAAATTAAAAGGAAAATAGATTTAACTTTAACAGATGCTCGTCAGTGACGACTCGGCACCAAAAAGTTGAAAATTGAATGCGGAGATTTCATGTTTCGTGGACCGAGCATCGCAGACTTTAGCGTCACTGTGCACTGAAGCGAGGGGATTTCATGCACGATTTTTATTCCCGTTTCAATGTCGCCAACTGCTGGTTTCTCCTTTAGCTTACAAACTTACAATTACCTACAATTTATCTATGTGAAGAATCAAAATGACCCATTTCCATTTTTAGCTAAAAACAAAATGCAGGATTTACAAAAATATTAACACACCTTGTCATGACCACGAAAGCATATACATAGAACATTTTACACTTTTCAAAAAGTCGTAACTAACATTACGCCTCCATCTCATATCTCTTTTTTGACATCCATCCTTAACTCATTTTATTTCTAGCTTAAATTGGACATGGGCCATTTTGCGATGTACCTATACTAATAGTAAGGTACACCAGTACACCAAGTTAAATATTAAAACTAGTACACCGATACAGATATGGCGATATGACGTTGTGATTGTACTGTATTATTATTTACAATAACAATATTCACCGGGACCAGGAGAAAGGCAGCTGTAAGTAGGAAACTTAAGTAATAAATTCGAAAATACGAAAAAAAAATCCCATACTTAAAAATCTCTTTGATTAATAGCTGGCACAATATCCAGCAAAATAATTAAATATTTAATTAAATATTTACATTTAAATATTTAATTTACTCAACATTAAATAAAACATTTAAATGTAAATATTTTGGACCATTGTAAATCGTTTTATTTAAAAGTAGCGTTTATGTTTTTTGTCTTTAAAGTTGTGTATTGTACTGTAATGTAGTCAGTATATATACTTTCAATTAAAAAAGAATCAAAATATTACGACTCACTTTAAAATATTAATGTAGCGCTCTGTACCTTAGTATCGTATGGGTAATGTATTGTAAATCAGTATTGCAAAGTACTTACCCTTAAGAGGCAACAATTCATATTTTACTATAGTTAGGGGGTCTTAACCTCTAATTAAGATTTACTATGGTAATGGCATTGGCACTTTGAATTCAGTTTGGCTATGGCTACCTTTCAGAATATTCCTAGCGCCTATCGGTGGGGTGAACTGCAGTGGCTGGAAAATTCACGAGGTCCGTAAAAAATATTTTATTTGAGTTTCAGTTTGTAATGTTATTGTCTCAAGTCCTACGTTTACGTTCGTACCCTCTCGAAGTTTCCGTAACAGAGAAAGTTGTTTTTGGTTAAGTTTTGGAAACTGAAAATGACACCACTATGCGGTCTACTGTCATTATGTGTACGAATTTTGCGTAAATAATGCGGGCCACCCAGTAAAGTTTGCCCAACATAAATAAAGTCCGTGTTGATATATGTATTACAGACGATGCTATAATATAGTTTTATGGTATTTGCATTGCGGGCGCCGGCTTTCGTCCGTTTAGCTCTAAAACAAGTACCTACCTAGGTAAATTAAGAAATAGGGGCGCCAAAGAAATGATGAATTCATCTCAAAAAATTCATGCTATTTTTCATAACAGTACCAGTCTAACTTTGACCATACATGAATTCACTGTGTGCCCAGTATTGCATTGCCAGATTGCTCACTTATGATGCTTCAAATACTTTGTTTTTAACAAACCCATCTACCTCCCCATTATTGCATGTGCTTTATGAGACTATACTTTGAGCCCATAGCGCACACGCAAAAAATATTATAGCGCCCTTGGCTTGACTTATTGACGTAAGACTTGGATTACATTGTATTTGCATGCCTAAATACTTGCAGTAATACTTATGTTTGAAGCTGGAAGCTCAAGTTTTGCAACGTGACCAATAAACAGCAAAATCATGCTGGCAAAAATGTGTCCACAATTTTACTTTAATTTTTGTAACCTGACTCTTTTTCCAGGATATATATTATTAGGCTTGTCAAAATATTCTCGGAACAATGCAATGTTCGGATTTAAATCCAAATCGAATTACTATAAAATACAAACTAATAATGGGTGGCAGAATCCGGAGGAAAAATTAGTTTACAATTTAGAATGTACATATATATACAGCAGAGCTAATTTAGAATTCATAAAGTCATCCTCTATAAACTGCCAATTTAGTTTGAGCAAATGGATCATCGTCATCCGTCTCCTGTATACTCTCGGTCTCGGACCTTAAAGACTATTATTTTCAATTTCAATATTCCTTCCACCTACAGCTAGTTAAGTCTACTACAATTTACTATTGCAAATCATGAACGCATTCCCTTTCATATAATAGCATAGAACTTATAAATGCAAATCCTCCTACCAAAGAGAATCTGATTCAGTAATAAATCAGCTGAAAATTGAAGATAAAATTTCAAGTCATACAATTAAAAACGTATTAGAAAAATGCTAATTTTTAAATGTCGAGTTTCGAGTACTTAAAAACAGTTTGTACGCAGAGCAAGGGCTGGGGGAAAATTATTGGACATTTGTAAGAGAGTCAAGAATGCACAATTTTATTATATAATAATAATATTATAGGTGTGCGTAATCATAATGAGCAACAGCACCACCACCGCCACCACCACCACCACCACCAACAACAACAACAACAACAACCGAACGATAGCAGTTTTATCCAATGCAGAACCTGCAGAAAAGAATTTCACATATTATGCACAAAATAAAATAAAGGTGAGACAAGCAGCATACTTACGCAGAAGTCCCAGCAGCAGCGCGTCCTTCATCCTAAGTAATTATATATGCATGCCTACTAATAATGGCGTAAGGATGGTGTAGACAATTTACTTATAAAAAAATATTTAGTATAAAGTCATAATAAGGTACGTGCAGTTTGTTTAGCTCCTAAAGTATTATTGGCAGCTGGGCATAGACGGGTAATTACATTATGGATTGGAATTACATTATAATATATTGGAAGGAACACATAGGCAACCAAAAGAGATACTCCTTTTAAACGGTTTCTTCGCTCTCCTAAGTACTTGTGGTTAAAATAAAAATTGAAGACTGAACTCAGGGTGCTTCAAGAACTCTTTCTTGAAGACAGAAGAGGACCGGCACCGGCACTGGCACCGGAGTCCTCGTCTTCGTTTTAAATTCGTTATCGAAATGGTTCTTTTCTTTCTCGTGTTGAATTAAAATTACAGGTTCCTTTAAAGAAAATTAATACCCAATAAATATTCAAGCGTGGATTTCATTGTAATCCTTTAAAACGAGAAGAGATATGGGAAAGGTTTGATTTTTTTTTCCAGGCACTATCTTTTCCCAAGCTGCAATTTGCAAGGATGTATGACAAGAATCTTAAATAACTTTCGTCCTAATGTATTAGTAGTACCATACTATGCTGTGTTGTTATGTAATTTACTGATAATAATGGATCTACATACTATATGTGCATAGCCCCCATTTATATAATACAATTTGAACTTTCTATATGCATACAACACATTATAGTCTGCGTAATCTGTACACCGCTGATTCTAAAAGCTGCTGCCGTTATTGTGTGCTCCACAACTGATCTTGTACAGATAATGATTTACGATTATAAATTTACAGATGTCGATGTCGAGGTGGCGGATGGAGGGACCCATCACCCATGGACATACTAAAGTGGCACTCAATTGAACACACGGTATAATTCCACCACTTTATTTCGATCTAATTTCTCCACTCTTGTGGAGACAAGTGTTATTAACAAAAATATAATAACTGATCCCACTCTAAATTCGTCGGCATCGGCATCGGCATCGGGAGTAACTTTTACTTTGGAAAAAGACCGGATCCGTCTTTGTGTGGAACTAGAACTAATATTAACATTTGTCGACAGAGATAGTTCCAAAGTTAATGGTTCCCCCCACCTGTACAGTGTAAACTGAACACTGCGGTGAACAAATATTACACGTTTTTTTTAATAATATCAAGAAGTCGGTAGATTGGTTTTTGATACCTCCTGATGTCACTTAATAATATTGTATGATTGCACTGTTAAGCTAAATTTAAGTTACATCGTATAAGTTAGGTAGTATAGGAATCGTATCGGGGATTCTAATCATAATCACAAATCACAATCATCTGCTATATCTATATATATGTATTATTATTATAATGATTATAAAGAATCCTCTACGGAGTTTGCCAGGTAGGTTGTTGAATTTATATACCTATGTACACTGTACATAGATATACTATAGAAATATAGGGACTTGGCATTAAATAAAGATAGACAATGAACTCGGATCCCTAAGGCAGAGACTCGCCAACTAAACTTTATTTCATCAGATAGGAGGAAACTCGTCAGACGGCGACGATCCAGCTTGAACAACTATATCAATGATAGATTAAAACCAGTAGACAATTTATGATACATTTAATTCATGTTCTCCCTCCATCCCTATAAAATGATATGCAGTTACTTCAGATGTAATTCCTATTCTTATTCTTATGCTAATGTTATATACAGTAAGTACATAGCAGGAAATGCTTCTTGACTCCCTTTGCTTCGTTCAAACTGAATTTGCAGAATATCACTCGCTGTCCTCTGTACTATAAGTAAGTAGCATCATTAAAAAGAAAAACTCCTTCTTTTTTCAGTCGGTTTCATAAGCCAGTGCAGCAAGTGTCTTTTGTGTTATGGCTGGAAACTGGAGGAGACTGAAAAAAAAAACGCTAATAGGGAGAGGCACTCCGTCAATAGGTGCGGTTTTAATTCGAATTCGAATTTTGAAATTTAAATTTTTAAAAGATGCACAGACGGCACATTACTCCACAGATGACAATTAAAAACTTGGAAAGTTTGATGTCGAGAGAGAATGTATCCAGGGCTTCCATTTTCAATTTCCATTGACCAACTAATACACCATGCCACTGCCACTTTAATAAGTTTAATAGCAGGGCCAGGGTACTCCTTAACGACTAGTTGAACATTTTAAGGAAACAATATATAATCTACAATATGGATATTGGTACGGATATCGAAGATATCGACGATATCGGTATCGAGGCAGATGTAGAGGTCGTATTATGATTGTAGTCACTCTGCTGTTTTTGTTTGAATCCCACTGAAAGTGTAGACTTGGTTCGTGGAGTGATATGATTATGGACATAAAAATATGAAACCTACAATCAGCCCCAACAACAACAATATAACAGTACAAAATACAACAAAACAACAATTCCTTCTCATATCATACCACACCATATCATATCAGTCTTTGAGGGGAGTTTATCTCTGTATCAGTTTTGTAAAACCACACGGATGTGTTCGACTATATGGCTACTCCATCCCAATTTACTACATAAACACAAATTATGAAAAGATGAAGAGTGATAATTTTCATAATATGCAGTAAGCACTGTGGACTATCTGCGGACTTGGACTATACCAATACCATACTATGCCATAGCATGGCGTATGAAACATTGAGGGGAGAGGTAGTTAACTTGAACTGTTCAACTTTTGCGTTTCTGGCTCCCGGGTAAAAAGGGAAATATAATAAGTGATGAGAGAGAGTAAGAGAGAGAGAGAGAGAGCGACAGATGAGTAGCAGTTTAGGTTTATGGATGGACCGCTACTGATATGATATGATTAGGTTCTCTGATATGAGAGATGTGTCTGAGATGTGAGACAGAATTTAGGTTGAGCCTTTATTATTTTATTATTGTAAAAAGAGTTTTAGAGCCGGGGCCGGGGCCGGTGCCGGTGCCGGTGCGACTGATAGTGTTATAATGTTGAAATCAAAATATATTAGAGTGAGATTACCCTTCTTGACCACTGAGGATTGGATTACACTGCACTGCATTGCTATATTACGCAAAGGCATCATGCTGTTCACATTTCCAAGTCGATTTTGCATCAAAGTATATAGCGTATCAGATGAGTAGACAGACAGACCCAGTCACAAGTCTCATAGGAGTGAAGAACGCTCTGGGTGCCTGTGGCCAGGAGCTCTGGATTCTGGATGCTGACTGATATATACATGTAGCTAGATTCTATAATATAATATTCATAAAATATTCGCATTCCTATTAATTGTAGCATCACATCGGGAGCATGTTGTTGAATTTGGAGAAGTTGCGAAACAAGTTGATTTCCGTATAAGATAACTCAAAAGAGAGACTTAATAATAAATTAAACTGGAGAATTAAATTGTAATCTTACTCTGGGGTTCGAGATGAAGCATCTGATACTGATTCTGATCCTGACATCCTACATATACCTATAGATATAGCGCGTCGGTTCTTCTTCGATTTGGTATAAAGACCTAGAGGAAAAGAAGAGGGGGAGAAAAAAGGAAAGAAGGCTGCTGTAGTAGAGATAGAGAGTGGAAAGGCACCAGGAGTTCAACAAGAAGCACAACAAAAAAATTATGATCATAGTATCCAATTATTGAGATACGTCATCTTATATGATAAAAGTCTTCCCAGCCTCTTGTCTTGAGTTTTGAACGTTGAGCTTTTGATATATGTGTGTAGGTAAATGTATGTGTATGGGCCACGCTTGAATTCTGAATATGTTTTCCTTATGGAGTAAAAAGGCATAAAAATACATTATTATTGAAATCTCTCTTCACTACTTACACAGCACAGCACAATCTCCTCACTAAACTTGTAACGTTTAGTTTAAAGATAAAGTAACTCATTTATATGGAAAAATTGAAGCTTCTAGCGTGCGAGCGTCAGGTAAAAAGTTATGTTTATATTATTATTATGTACTTACTCTTACTACAACGAGATATTTCGTATCCATTTCCAAGAAAGATTTTTAGCTCCCGGTCAAATGACAAATTTAATTCTTGTAAAAGTCAAAAACAGCGGGTGGAGATTGGAATTAGACTTTGACTTGGAACTGTCGGGGTTGTGACGTTGACTCTTCTATGATGAGACTGTGAGAGAACGGATTTAATTGTTATAGTTTATATCCTTTATAGAATGTACATACTAATTGCAGTAAGGAGTGTGTTATTCAAGCTACTTCGTCACGCTCATCTAACTAGTAAGTAGTAATTACTTTGATTTCAATTCAATTTGATCCCATTTTATCAATAGAGTATTATATTCAAAGCTAGAACTCAAAATAATTAATATGGGAGTGTAACCGCAAAAATATCTGTACTACTCATTATATTGTTGTTGTTTAATTGCTTATCGTTAGATTAGTAATTAAATTATTACGTGATTAAAATTAAATACAAAACTTTTAATTGCATCAAGAAAAATATACGTCATCATTAATAAAGGTGCAAACCATCGGAATTAAATTATTTTCGTAAGTTAAAAAATTTCGTACGGATGATGGAATTGGTTACTTGAATGACGAAATATTAGCAGTATTCCCATCATATGGTTTGAGTAACTAGTCTGAATATAAGTAACTTTATAATCCACGGATATAGCGAGTTGATTTAATTTATTTACCCGTTTATTTTTTCTAATCTTGAACTTGGAATTGGAATATTAGAATACATATAATAATATACTTATAATAAAATAAAAGTAATAAAAGGTGACGAGATACTTGAGGTTACCTACTATGTTGGTTTGATTTTTTGGACTGGGTATAATGTAGCACAGAGTCATATATAGAATAATTATCACTGTAGCCCATAATCTTGGTTTGGTTTGGTGCTGGTCCCTACAGTGAATATGGAGTGCCTAATATAATAAAAATGTTAGCATAGAATATGAAAATAATATGTAAGGTAAAAGTAAAGTGCAACCGCTGCGCTATGGGCTTCATATAGTTCTGTACGGATCCGTCAAAAAAGTCAGAGTTTTTTTTAGACAAGTCATTAATTTGGAGAACGACAGTCGTGATGAGCCGTTTCTAAACGAGTCAAATGAGTAGTAGTATGAGCTTCAGCCAACCGTTGAAAATTTCAACTGACTCACACCTGTGGTAATGAGAATGTCAAAAATTGAGGCGTCAACTTGAGGTCACCCTTGACAGGTAATGTTAAAGTGCTCTTGCCCTTCTGTTCATCATTTCATTTCATTTTCATGATTAACTCGAGCTCCTACATCCTATCTCTCACAACTCAGAGACGAAGACGAGCCCATAGCATCGTCAGTGGTGAAATCCAAACCACAATACACTATCACACAACTTCATGCATTGTTGTTGTTATTATTATTATTATTGTTGTTATTAGCATCGTTGTTTTGTTATGTGATCCTCTATTGAGAGAGTCAGGACTTGAGTTACTTACTTAAACTTCTTGAGCACAGCACAGCCGTGAGATGAAGACTGAAAACTGACCGAAACTGAAGAGAAGAGGCAGACTGACAATGAGAATGAGAGGATCGAAAGTAAGTAGAGATAAAAAGGGAAGGGAAATCAGACGCTGAAATCTTCTTTCGGACTTTTGACAAGTCGGCAGGTCGGCGGCATTGACTCACTCTTTTCACCGACCAACTCGTCACTTTTAACTTTAAAAAAAAACTTAAAATGAAGACTGCGACTTCAACTCAAGCTCAAAGATTAAATGATTAAACCATAATGACCTTTTCTCGCGTATCTTTTACACACCTTGTCTATGCCTATAAGTAGACTATACTATAAATAACAGTATGATATGATCTAACCGTAATTTTGTAAGCACCACATAAAATTATATTTTGTCTTTTGACGCGTCCCCGTTACTTTCCTATTTATAAGAAATTTATATTTTAAAGGGTTTTCGATTTTCCTGTCGTTCATCACATCACAGCATCACACTTATCTATAAGAAGCCCGACACAAATGACGCTATCCAAATTTAGCAAATTTTTTTTGTCACCCTCTTAAGAATTGCATAAATAGATATCTTTAACATTAGGTGGCATCTTTGTGAAAGTGACCTACCCTCAACGTGGGTAGCGCCATTTGTGCCCGGCCCCTAATTATTATGAACTGGGTAGTGTGTAGTAGTAATTAGTAGAGTACAAAACTTGGTGATCGTGATACTGACTAATTAGATTTTGTTGAATATTTCCCAAGGATGTCTGGGATTCTTTCCCAATTCATTTAATTGGAAATTACGGATTGATTATTGATTTTATGATTTTTAAATGATTGTAAGTTCTTTAGTTTCCACATAGTAAGTAGGTAGAGCTCAATTTTGATAATACAATAAAATGTATCAATAAATAAATCGAAATAAAAAAAGGTATTCTCTATATGGATTTGAAAGGAGTGGGAAAGCGTATAGTGAAATGTTACATGTTGAATTGAGGTTTTATGAATTTTGGGCTCGGTCTCAGTCTCGGTCTTTGATTGTATTATTGGAATTGGAAGTTCCCACTGTGCAGACACAGATGATGCAGATGCAGAAAGCAGAAGATGCTTGGTATTAGTATTTACAAAGTACAGATGTACAGACAGTGTATTATAATAAAAATGAAAATAGGAAAATACTCACATAAATGTGTGGTATAATGTTTAGACTTTGGTTTTGGTGTGTGGGTTAATTTTAGGGAAACATCAGATTGGGAATTAATATAAAAGAAGGAGAAGATAAAAAAGAAATGTTTTTTTAAGGAAATAGCCTGTAGGTCGTGAGTGTTTATAATCAATGCATAAATTACCCTGAGCTAAGCCTGTAATTTGGCTTCATGGAGATTCTCTCGCTCCCTATATATTCTGCTTCTTCATATTATTCCCCATTCTCCATTCACAATTATTACATCCTCCTTATCCTTCTCTCTCATCGCATCTCATTCGTATATCCAGAATATTTAGAATTTTAAGGCTCCCTTATCACCATCACCATTCAGATCTGATCCACCGTTCGCCGTCCACCACACTCACCTCCGCACTGTCAGCGTAATAATAAAATATTCCACATCCACTTACAATCTAAAAACATGCATAAATATAGTTACAGAGAATCTTTTATTTTTCTTCTCTCAAGAAAAGTGGCTTCTCGGACTCTTGAGACTTTTGAGAAGAATATAAAAGCCTGAGCCATAGTCATCATAATCATAATCATCATGGCATGGTATGGCATGGCTATGTGAGAAAAGAAGAAAACAAGGGTCATAAAGAATTTTCAAGATATATAGAGAAAGAAAGAATTATTATTGTTCCCGTCTCAGCAACAACCGCATCTGCATCTGAACTGCGAGCACAGCAGCCAAAAGATCAGAAGCAGAAAAGGAACAGCAGCGAATTTATAGAGGTGGTCTCCTCTATTCCCCGCGTCTGTCGGCCTCAAAACAGTAATAAGCCATAGACCAGAAACCAGGACCAGGACCAGAACCAGGACCAGCCCAGTAAATGCAAAAGACAAGAAAGAGCACACCAGGCAGGGGCCAATAAAGTCTACCTGTAGGAAAGAATTATTGAGATTCTATTATTATAAGTATTATTATTTAACTATATATATAATCTATATAGACAGAAGCGCTATATAGTTTGTTTGAAAAACAACGTAGTACTCAGCACAGTTCAACATTGTTCTTGTTTGGTCTTGGGTTGTAAAAAGAGAAAATAGGCAACACAAAAACAAAATTATTATAGTCACCGTCAGTCAACACGGCATACCTCTTTGGGACTTTGGGCTCATGGATTTTCAGCTTGGAAGGACTCCACTGGACTACACAGATATTGGATCGGCACCGACACCGGCAACGGACTTTTAGGATTCAGTTTAGGACCATATAGCATATTAGAATACCTATATGTCTTGTAAGTATAAAGTATTTTAAGTGGTTTCCCTTCGAATGCTTCCTTTAGTTTTATTTACACATTCAAAAATTCAAATAGCACTTGTGTTAGTATTGTATTCCCTTTGTGAAAGATCTTAAACTTGAAATGAAAAATTGTGTGGAAGCTTTGGGATTAGATGAAACAGAAATCCAAAGTCGAGTTGATTCTTGTCCGAAAACCAAACCTAGTAAAATTATACGTGAAGTCTTGAGGAATCAGGAGTTTGAAAAATGGTGTACGTTTTCGCTTCGAGGACAAGGTGTAGAAATGTATAAAGATTGTCCGTACGCTAATAAACTAATTATAGATAAATGGGGATTGACTTCCTCTGAGTGGATCAATACATTAAAAATGAGTGCAAATGTATACCCAGTTAAAGCTATTCCAGGTCGTTCCTTAGAAACATCCCTTTGCAGACACTGTAAAGAGAAAGAAACCCTCGCTCATGTTTTGGGGAAATGTCACGTTGGAAGCTTACTGAGGAATAGCAGGCACCATGAAGTACGGTCAATAATAGCCAGGCATTTAAGAACACTAGATTGGAATGTATTTGAGGAAGTAACTGATGGGGCTACTAAACGAGTGGATATTATATGCTGGCGAACAGAGTCAAAGTCGGGATATATTTTGGATCCAACTATTCGCATGGAGAAAAATTCTAGTCAGGCAGATGAAGTAAATCTTGAAAAGCAAGCACATTACAATCCTTGTATCCCTTACTTTCTGGAAAAATACCAACTTAAGAAGTTAGAAGTTATTGGTTTGCTAATTGGAGCTCGTGGTACAATTCCGGCTTTTTTTGAGTCCTTTCGAAAAGATATGCGGCTTCCTTCAAAAATCATAGAAGAAATAGTCATTGCTACCATCCGAGGGTCATGTCGTATAGCTCATAACCACATATATAACATGAACTTATTTAATAGCTAGATTACGAATAATGTAAAATATAAAATCACACTTTTTCTGTCTTTAAAGCCTTTTACTGTTCTTAAAAATGTATATTGTTCTTACTGTGTCTTTATGGCAAGCGTTATTGTAACGTCAGTTGTAAATAAATATTTACTTTCTCTCTTGTAGATTCATTTCTATTTTTTCATAATGCAATGCACTACGCACACAATAATAGCATTAGAGGAAAAAAAATAAAAATGAGCAGAGCAGCAAACTGACGCTTAACCAGCACCAGCTGAACAGACTTTAAGAATTTTCTTTGGGATGATAGTATCGGCATCGGCATCGGCCATCATATTCTGTAATATGCATTTGTTTTTGCATTTAGAATAAATGCATAAGTTATATTATAAGGTAGCACAACCAGATGTAGATAGTACTGATAGTATAGAGCTTTCATCTAAAAATGTTCAACTGACTGTACATAGGTATAAAGAGTAATTGTGAGCGTATAGCGTAATGTAATGTAATACGGAGCCTAACTACGAGCTAACCATAGACTTATGATATGATTAAGATTAGGAAAGTAAAAGTAAGGATAACGAGCGGAATGATGATTCTATGAAAATATCCCAAGAGAAGTAGAAGATTATGCAGACAGCGAGTCAATGGACAGACCACTATATACGACTGCTGATGCCAGGCCAGGCACTTTCCTCACTTAGTTAACATTCAAGTCAGGCTTTTTATGAACGCTGAAGCGAACAACAAGCTAAAAAAGACGGAAAGTAATGGGAAAAAACTAAAATATTTGGAAATTGGATTGGCTTATTTCCTTGGCATGGCATGGCATGGTTGATAATGGTATTATGTATACATACTGTTACAAGAAGGTGATGTTAATCCTGGAAAAAAGTGAAGGGCGAAGGTCATTTGGGTTTCCTAAATAAATTTTATTATATATATGACGTACAAGTAAAGTATTTATATTTATGTATTTATATAATGTAAAGGGGGAGCTGTCGTTGTAGTATACACACATGTATAAATATATTAAATATATAATATGATAACCCATTATATTTGATTATATTATACCTTGTGTATCCACTTATAAATAATAGCCGTGTATGAATTAACTTAAGTAAATCGTTTTGCTTTATCGTACAGTAAAGAAAAAAGTGAATTGTATATTAGTTTCATATTATTTCATTCACATAATAATATGTAATAGTAAATAGTACGTATGCATTATTCTGTATTATTGCTTCGTTTATGATGATGGTTTCGCTTGCTGCAATTTTAACCACGAAACTTTTTAGGAAGAAAGATGAAAAGGGAAAATGGGATTTCTAATTAAAAGCATTTCCATTTCCTTCCCATTATATCTATAACATCTTCATTATTCTTGGACTTGGAGAGTGACGGCTTTTTAATTGTAAGGGAGAACGCTAAATTTATTGATTTATTCAAAAAAACAAATAAATTTACGGATAACATGCAATGCCAGGGCTAGGAAAATGCATTGCAATTATATTGTACTTAATCATTCGTCATCGATCTATTAATTACAGGTAAATAATACCGAGATCGAGATTTCAATTTAAGTTTAACGAATCCATTGAGTATAATGATATCTGCTGATACCTGGGATTAAAAAGATGTTTCTCATTTGGCGCAGAAGTTCAGCATGGCAGGTGTACAGCTCATTTTTGACTACGTATTTAGGGGTCGGACAAAAATGGTGGCACTAATATCCAACCAAGTAGACCCATTACCCATTGACTCTACCCGTGACGTCATTTATGGACGATCCCGTATGCTGATTTTTGAGAGGTTTTGTAAATTGTCTGATTAAATCCGGCGTATCAAATTAAACTATCTACTGTGTATGATGGTTCTGAGTTCTGGACTCTGGATAAGGCCCTTTATTTTTTATTCTTTTTAGTTTTTATTTTCGACTAGTGAATAACAACAATAAAAACTGCAAAAAAAAATGTCCGACTGACTCCTTGTTTTTAAAAGCCCGCTTATATTTCAAGCGTACAATAGATAAATATGTCATTTAGTTTTTAGCCTTAATTCTATAGCAGTTCTGTAAGTAGCAGGCTGGTCATTTTCTATCCCTGAAAACTCCTTCATCGTCCACGAAATTGAAATGGAAAATTCTTCTAATTTTTTGTAGTTTAATGTACCTACATTTGAAATGGATATTAGAAGATTTGAATTTGAAAGTTGGATTTGGAAGACTAATTAAGGGATGGCAGCGCAGCGGCTGTTGTTGATGTCTTGGCAGTTGTCGTTTCGCAGTTATTGTCATTGTCAAATGCTGTAAAGTTAAATCTGACCGTGTCTCCTCATCTCATGTCCATCATCACGTATCTTTCGGACATGATAAACCTATTATCTGTGAGTACTTTTATTGAAATTTACTCCTTTTGACTTCTGATTTGTTCATTGTTGGGAAGATGTGATGATGATTATTTCATAATTGATATCAGTGTTTTTATCATTCCTGAATTTGCACCATGTGCATAGGATGTCTCTAGGGAAAGGCTGCTGGTTGGAGTTGTTGGAGTTGGTGGGAAGCTTATTATTATTATGTAAGGTGCCTATACATTTATTATGTCGTATTAGTATTTTTGATATTAATATTTATACCCAGTTGCGTGTATCGCTTACACCTGCCTGTACTCATAATTTACATAAGTGGAATTCAATTAATCTAGTGTCATCTGTGTGTTGTAGTATAGGATCTGGGGAGATAGGAGATGTAAATTGTTATTGGGCTCAAGATAAGAAATTGTGACTTGACAATCGGAACGAACGTCAACGAATAACGATCCCAGCCTGCCAGTAGCCAGTAGCAGAAAGGAAAGAAGTGGTCGTCGTCATTCCTTTCATCCGTCGATTGACGAAGTAAAAGAAGATGATGTTGAGGACGAGTGAGAGGACGGCGATTGGCTTGAAATCATTGAAATGATGCAAAGGAAAATGAAAGAAGTCACTTAATTAAAAATAAAACTATTGCAACAAACAAGTACCATTCCATACGAGTGCTCCTATATACTCTCCGTGTTGAGTTGACACGTTTATTTTTTTTTGCTGGGATGCCGAATGAAATTGCTATTCTTGACGGGTGACGATGACAAGGTGAAAAAGACGAAGACGGTAGTGGCGGCAACATAGTAGCTAAAAGTCACCAGAGGCGTTCGTAACTATAGTAGCTTTTAAAAGTAGAAAGGGACACAACAGCCGGTAAATAAAGTGTTATCGTCATAAACACATTTTCATCATTACCATTAACATCTCTTCACACTGAATTACTTAATATTAGATACGTTCCTTTTTTTAATACTTTATTTATTTCCTATTTTGTGTACAGGGCTGAAACACCGAAGGAAATGGGGTTGAAGGAAATTTATCACGTCCAAGTACGACAACAAGTTGTGCTAAATTTTAACTCCATGAGGTATCATAATTGACATCGGTAATAAGGTAAACTTTTGTGGCTGGTTTTTGGTTGGGAAAAGCATGCATTGAACAGAAGCATTAGTACATTGTTAACAGAATAATAAGGCATGCGGTAAATACGTGAAGTGCTACTCACACTAACTGACTAACAACACCAAGAGAGCGCTAACTATATTTACCAATGGAAAAAGTCAAAAGGGATAAGAAAGAGAGGTGCTGTGATAATTAGTATTCTCAACTCCAAACTTGAACTGACTCTGAGTGCAGTATTTGTATTAGATGGATTGTTGTGTGGATTAAGAATGAGGCAAAATAAAGAGCCTCGCTCGTTTTCTCCCCCACTGAACAACTACACTAACTATGTATTTAATTTAACATTCCGTCTGATGATTTTCTAATATTCTAATACGGATATATTGAGATAGAATGAGAGGTACTAAGTATTATGGTTGGTAGTTGATGGTAGGATGTGGTTGTGTGTGTGTACATTTTCTGCGAGGTCCTTGCGTACAGATTTTGAGAGTCTGTAGCTAATTATTATGCAGGTCCTGAGTACCTTATTGCATGCTAATGATCTCGCACAACCCACCGTGCACACCTTTTCCCAGCCAAGCCGTGCAAACCTCATCCAATGTCTATCTATCTTCTCTCCTATCTTGTAATTACATATACTTCTCTCTCTCTCTCTCGGCCGTCAACATAATGTAGACAGACAGATTTTTGCTAGACCTAAAGTAACTAAAGTAAAACTATAATGCTAATAGTGATAGTGATGGTTGTTAATGTAATAAAGCTACTATAATCTTTAATCTTTTCATAGAAAACTTTTGCACGTTTCAGATTACAACCAAAAAAATAAAAAAATATCTGTTTTTTTCTATTTTGTCTTTTTAGGTCTAACGAGGAGGACATATTTGTTAGTGTTGGTGCCATTATTATGTTGGGCACTTGCACTATGGTCTAGTAGTAAGTATACTACCTGGGGATATGGATATGGTACTGCTTGAGAGTTATGCGAATGCAAACCAACAACAACAACTGCAGAAAATTTTATGTAGATTACTCTCAGGCTGTATCGGGTGATTTGTGTGCATAATATTCAAGGAAGAAGACGACAAGTTATTCTTTTTTCCACCCCTTCTCTTTATAGTTATGTGTGCTTAGTTTTTGGTTTTGGTTTTGATTTGGCTTGGCTTGGGTGGATTTGTTCCTTAAGGACTAAAATTCTTATATCTGACTCTTTTATCTCTTATCGCAGATCATGACTACAAATCACGTCCATCATCATTAATTCGTGTCACAGATTGTCGAATACTAATAAACTTCCATTTATCCCTCTTGCCCTCATCCATTAAGAAAAGAAGTATCAAAAGAATTTCCTTGGAGGAAAATATGCAGTCTACATGGGCCAGCTACCCGCGCTCTCGTATCATTTCGTTGATGATTGGACTGGGCTGGACTGAGAAAAAAAATTCATAACGATTTACTACAATCACACAGAATCCAGTATGAGGATGAGGACAATACTATTAACTATACTATAACTGATAAGGGAAGGCTACTGGAAGATTTCCGTAACAATGTCGATCCCCAGCTGCTTTAGCTGTATAGACAATACTAACATCAGTGCTGAGTGTAGACTGTAGATGTAATTACCGTGTGCATTAAAATGCTGCATGGAGTATAAAGTACTCAGGGATTGACTCTATTTACTATTCTGTGAGTAAGCCCCCTGAAAATGAGCCAGTGTGAACTCGACTAGTCGTAGTCTTAAGTCAATCGTTTTCAAGCAATATGCTATAAGCTTAAAAGCTGTGAAAAATTTTCTTCTGTGACAAGACCATTATGCAGATGTATACCAAAACCAAACGTAGGTACGTTGGTGGATTGTATCATCTTGGAATTCACTTTTATCACATACACCTATAGCCCGCTTCGAGCTTTCTCCTTTTTCCTATTAAAAAATACAAATGACTCAAATGAACCGAAGTGGGGGCATTTAACTTGTATCAGTATCAGTGCATGACCATGTTCGTATTATTATATAACTAATCACTGTAATGGCTCTAAGTAAATACCGCATGTCTTCTTAACTGACCCAAGTGAAGTATGATTACGATTACGATTGACGATTCAAGCTTTTAAAATATTTTTCGTTTAAATACTGTCATAGAATGTTGAATGTATCGCATAGTACCGTATCGTATCCTGTCCTTCTGGGAAACAAAAGTGTAAGTTAATTTTTTCTTACTCAATGTTTTGCTTCCAGGAATCTATAGACGATGTAGGTGCATCGGAAATGATGCGATTAAATATACTGATGGACGGTGTAATCATGGAATAGTTGAGTTGAGTTCTGTTAAGCCGTGAGTTGGAAGTTTGGGGCTCCTTAATCTTTTTTAAGTAGGTGCCTATGCCTACCTGCCTACTTAGGTAGGTAGGTACTTTGATATCTAAAAGGGTTCGGTTGTGGGCAAGCATACAGAAAGCATAGCAGATTCAATGACATGTGATATGCATATCTAACCTTTTACTTGAGTTAAATTCCAAATTACCGATGCACTAGTCTATTACTGTCTGCCTTCAACATAGGAGCATCAGTCTTATTCGGATGTGTTTATATGACCCGTTTACTATGGTACCACATTAACATGATTAACAAGAGTATTACTAACAGAGTTTGGTTTTGGTTTGATTTAAGATATCTCTATGGGCACTTTGGATTAAAATGACTCAGAATAACTGAATAAGTGACTCAAGAAACAAGACCGAAAATGACTGTTTTGTCTCAACGAAGATTTTTATTTCCCCGCCAAGCAATTTAGTATATGAGTATAGCTATATGGGCTCTGTTGCTTTTTGACTTTGTTATACCATTTTATGGGAGCTACAAACACATACCTCCTGAAAATACTAAATAGTAGTTTGTAGTTATTTATTGTAAATGATGAGTGGACAGGGAATTCAGATGGAATGAGGAGACTTCATGACAAATACCACAGTGGTGGAGATAGGAATCAGTAGTGGTAGTTTGTAGTTGTGGAACGAAAGACGAAAATGTTTACAAAATATAAACTACAGAAATATCAGCATACAAATGTGGAAGTACTTTGTACTTGACAGATTTCCTACCAGTACATTATGTAACAAGTAGTGTAATCGTACGTAAGTAGTTTAGTAGCTGTAGGGCTCTATGCTGTAGGTAGGTAGGTAGGTATGCTTTTCTATTTAAATATAGAATTTTCCATGTCTTGGCTGGCCACGTAGTATATAAAAGATATAGGCTCTAAATCTAATAACTTATGAGGTACATTGCACATTCTATGAAGTATTCTTGAGGCTACAATCTTCTACTATATAATTCTGACCCTGACTCCCATGAGAACTTGAGAACGGAATAATGAAATAAGAAAAAAGGGTTTTGATTCTTGGTGGAGATTTGGGTTTGGAGACAGAAATTGCATTGACACATTACATCGTCCAGTATATTTTATGTGGCGATGCCAGTTAAGGATTTGACAGAATAACTCACTCTTGATTTTTCTTTTCACCAACCTTCTTACGTATGCTGAATACCTTCCTGCCTCCGTCCAATTTTTTGTTGTCTCTACATAATATGTGACTATCTGGGCATGTGGAAGGAAATGTAGTGATAGTAGTCGGTCGTCTGTCGGCTTGATCTGCTGGATGATTCGGAACTTTAAAAATTTGATTCTTGTGATATGGCCCTGTGACCGAAACTGCGATGAGAGGTGATATATAATTATATGTATATACTCACAGTTGATTTTGAGGAGGACACGATACGATTACGAATTACGATCTCAGGCGCGAATAGTACGTCGACGACGACAACTCCAATGCAAGGAAAGTGTTCACCATAACCATCCATTTTTGGAGGAATCTCTCACGATTACGAGAGAAATAAGGGGAAAATATACAAAGTCTACAGTTTCAAAATTTAAATGAAAATGCTATTATGTTCGAAACTATAGGAGGATATTAGGTACAACAGGAGAGTCTAATATGTAATAATTATGTAATTATTGCAAGGTAATATATCTTCACGAATGACTTGATATTAAAAATGACAGACAGTTCGTTGACATTTGACATAATATGCGACGTCGAGCTGTGAACATATTCGACACAGATGAAAATTACATTAAAGTTTATAGAGCTACAATAATTCTCTATGTGCAATTTTCACAAAAATGTTTTTTACTTTTTTCAAGAGAAAACTGATATGGATAATAACTGTTCGAGAGGACGCTTTTGATGAGATGTCCTTATGTCCTGTCTCGCCGTTCCTTCTCCCTCACATTTAAATTTCAAATGGTAATAGCCGAAAGTACGCGTGGTAGTGTAGTGAGCAAGAAAGACTGCAAGAGTGATAATGATTTCACAAAACAGAATATAGCAGTGAAATGCTTTCCTCCGCCGGATAACTAACGTAGGTATTATGTTTTTTAACGTTTTTACTCCGTGTTCCATCCATGTCCTTAACAAATGTACGTCAGTAATGATGAGAGTGACAATAATATTATAATGTTGTATGTATTATGTTTCCTTCCTCTCGAAGATGGAACGTCTCCGGTAAATGTAAATATGCTCACGATGTGGATCTTCTAGCTTGTCGTCGTCATCGTCTTCTGCTTCGGCATCGGCCCCGCTCTGTGGCAGTAATGGTTGTTCCGAATCCAGAGATTAAATCAAAGTGTAAAATATATATTAATGAACAAATCTTGTTCAGCTAATGAAATAGTTGGAGAGAATGTCAAATCTGGATGTTGATGTCTCGTGGATGTAGTAGGATGACGATGACAGCTTCCAATGTATATAGGTATATGTTCACTATATAGAATTCAGTAAATGTATACAAGTATGAAAGATAACGTTTAGTAACCTGTTTCAATTTTGTTAACCCATCTCTATATTATGTGGTGAATTGTATTTAATATAAGACAGGTGTGGAAAAATAGAAGTTTTTCTTATGCAGTATGTGTATGCAGTGGTTACAAAAACGGATTTTTTTTATAATTGAGTATAAATTCAGTAAGTGCATCATTATCTATACATGCTGACTATATAGTGATGCCTATATTTATATATTTTATTTTTTGTATGCTATAATTTTGATGATAATATAATTGTACACTATTATCGGTTCTCCGTTGCTATCAGGTCATAAATAATACGACTGAAAAAAATAAATGAAGAAAACCGAAACACAAATCGTAAAGAAGTTGAAGAAAAATTAAGATATGATTAAAATATCTGTATAATGTATAATGCATCGACTATGTATAACATGGCACTTGACACTTTGTCTCTCATCAAAATCAACATAACAAATTGAAAACATCATGGAAATGAAAATGGGAAATAACCGGTATTTCTGTTGTACACGGACTTTTTTCCAAGTCCAAACGTTTGTATATTTTTAATATTTTTATAATATGCCACATACTAATCATAAGCATAATAGTATGAGGTTAATAATAAATACATAAATATATAATACGCGGTAATAAATTCAAAAATATACATTTAAGTAGAAAAGAAAACCATATGCAACAGACGAAACGTTTGTTTCGTAGAGTTTTAGAGAGAGAAGACAATTGCATGTAAAGTAATACATTATGTAATATAGTGACTTGTCGATGGAATTTTTATTTCCTACTGTTGTAGTTTGTCTTGTCGGCGTAAAGAGAGAGAGACAGCTATATATCTTAAAATCGTGATGTTTTCAAGGAAAAATCCTAATTGTGATGCCGGCTTCTGAATCCCCTGTGATCTTCTCTTTCTCTTCATGCAGCCCTCATAATAATATCATCATCAAAAACAAAATCTTCTCACAACAACCAACAAATATACTCCCTTGAAATTGAAATAAGGAAGAAATTCGAATACATCTGTACAAATCAGTTCCACTCACACAAACACACAAAATACAAATCGTGTCAACATTTATCTATCTTACAAAATTGAACTAAGGATCTATATTGATACTGGTACTGGTTGTATAATAATCTTCGAAACTTACGTAGAGGACATCAATTTTAAACTTCAATATTGATTTTTAATTTCAAGTTATATGGATCTAAAATATAAAATAAGAAAATAAAATGCATAAAAAAACTATTGATTTAAATTATTTATTTATTAGCCGAGTAATCTAGACCCCTGTGGATCTGTGGTCTTGCAGATGTTTTCAAATTTGTGACGTTATTCTATACTTTATCTAAAGTTTTAGACAGTTCTGTCAGTCAATTTTGACGTGTCATTGTCATATGACAATTTTAAAATCTTGAAATTCGTGATTTTTTTTTGTTTTTGTAATGGGCTAGATAATTACAAATATATGTACATGGTAAGATTAAAAAATAATGTATACATAAATAATACAGTTAATAGAATTATAGTTGTCGATATTGATATATAGAAAATTTGCCATACTATGTAAAAATTTATACTCACCGCTATGTCTATAATCTAAAGTTAAATTTGAATTTAAAAAAATGTAGAGCAATGAACGAGTCAATAGAACGACAACGAGTGGGACTGATAGCTCTATAAGACATATAATATAACAAGAAAACCAGAACCAGAACCAGTGCAATAACCCAGTTCCACAATAATTCCAATTACCTCTTGTGAGTACGACGGACGCGTGTGATAAAATGATCATATACCGGTCAAGTAGCTTAATATTGTGTGTAAAAACTTGAACTTGAGATAAAGAGACAGACAGTTAGAATATTATGCAGCATGCATCAGTATACAGACAGCAGGCAGACACGTATAAGTATACATCCTTCATATATGGCATGTATATAATTAAATTATTACAGGTATATCTTCAAACTGTGTCTTGGCAATCCCGCCAGTTAACCATAGCCACTATAACATACTTGTCTGTACATAATATAGTATATATATTTCTCAGTAGTCAGTTGAGTCAATTGACTCCAGTTTGTGTAAGAGATGAGAGATGGAACCGAAATTTGGAGCGTTATGCATCTTTTAAGGCATTTGGTATGATTGTATAGTAAGGCCTGGACGCCGGATGGGGGCCATGGTGAGAAAGAAAAGAGATTGTCGAAGTTGTAGGACCGGTAAAAGGAAGCAAGTGGCTCTCCATATGACTTTTGTGGCACGAGGCATCTAAAACTAATGACATCAGCCATCTCATAAGTTCATAAGATATCCCGGGCGGGTTGCCCATTAACGCTGTATAGGTATACCCTGCGATTTCGATTTTCTCCCAACTAATAGTACCACCTAATATTCCTACTTACCTATAATTATATGCCTATGTCAGACATGATTTAAATATTTTGAAAAGGAAAAAAAAAGATATATGGTTATATTATTGGAAAGAATGAAATACGAAACTACGGATGCTTTGTACGCAGTACACTCATCTGCACTGAATTACTAGCACTACCCCTGACACTGATAATATTATGAAAGGGAAGGCAGAAAAAGGAAAAGGTTAAACGGCATCCCTTTGACTTTGATTTTTGTGTGGTGCTTTTACGAGAGAGAGAGAGATGAAGCCAGGGGTCGTACCTGAGGAAAATTGTTGAGGACGAGAGAGTAAGGTAGAAGGGGGGGAGGGGGAAATATCAGTGGAACTACAGGTGAAATTGAATAGAAAGGAGCTCATATTTATTGCGCACAGGTCATACAGGTATTAATAATAATTATAATTATTATATAAATTTCTGTAATAATTATAAGTATGAGTAGGAGCTGAGCCCATGAAAAATAGTAGACGAAGAAGTGAATGCGGAGAGAGCGAGCGCTCACTTGGTTGGTAGTAGTAGTATCTGTATAGTAGTAGAGAGACTCCGGACTGGATGAGATATCTGTTGTACAGATAATAAAGAACAATACAAGTGTGTAATTAAAAGTAAAATTATCATTTACATAATTCCTGACAGACCCGAGGACTAGACTAGACTACGTGAACAAGGCTAAATACTATGGCATGGTTTGAGACAGAGTCTATAAGTACATACGACCTACAGTCTCTTTTTTAAACTTTGAAAACTATACAAGAACCTTATATTTTATCTCTCCGTATACCCTGCCCTATAAGTATGTAAATTATTTATCTACCTCTCAATGAACTTGCAACTCTCTCACAATCATAATAATTATTGTTTGTTTAAACAGCTACTTTTTATGAGCTTTAATGAATATGGAGAATTTATATGAAACTTGCTTCTGCATTCTGTATACATACCAGTCCCAGTCATACAGACACAAAATGAAATATATGCAAGCGTCCCAGATCACCAGTACCATGCATGCAGGACCAGTACCAGTACCAGCACCAGAGACCACAGTAGTCCACTTTTGCTCAAGACACTTTAATATTCTTGAGGGCTTTCCTTATATTGGCCTCAGCAATTCCGCATACCATAGGTATATATGTTTCCCAACTACACCCATAAATAACTCCCCACGTTTTGTAATAATCAAAATTCCCAGTAATTAATTATTATAATAAGAGTATATATTTTTCACCCAATGCCATGGACGGATTTTTAAAAGCTCAACTATACATTATTAAAAGACACACAAGAAGACAACAAAAGTTAATTTAGAAATATCTGTAATAAACAAGAGATTAAAACAGATTTACTATGTGCATAAATACACGTGCAATAAATTCCAGTTTCCACAGTCCCATTATTGATCCAGTTCATTCTAGTCAGCAGGTTTATGGGTTGCAGGATAGGCACAATGGAAACTAGTTAATTTCTAATTCAAATCCTAAAGTCATAGGCAAGTTATTATTGCATCTAGGTCGTTCGTAATCGTAGTTTTAAGTTTAAAATTAAATACTTCAAAGATTGTGCAGTTTACTTTTTAACCTCTAATTAGCAAGCACCACGTAAGAACCACATCAAAAGTGGGCAGTCATTTGAATAAAAAAAAGAAGGAAAGGGATAAAATCGAGAATTTACAATATATTCGCCGAAAGACTATAGGAATGACTTTCTCCTCGACTACTAGCAAAATATCGTTGGATTTATTTGACACATTAAAGATGAGGATCTGCATCTGTACAGTGCAAAAGGGAAGACGAAGACGAAGACGGCCAAGTGAGAGGAGAGGGGGGAGTGCTTATTCTGAAATGTGAGCTGGGCCTTATGGGAATGGGATTATGGGATATGATATTGTGAGTGTAGCGGGCCGCGACAGAGACAGAGGTATGCAGGTTGCGTTTATGACCCTTACGACTTATGGTTATCGTCCTGGTCAATGTGGTGAGGTAGTAAGACGGTGGATAGATAGTGGAGATGAGACTGTAAGAAAAGGGAAGAGGTGAGGATGTGTGAGGGAGGAAAGATTGGTGGAGCAGACAAGAAGGATAGACCACCGTCAGCAGGATTTTGACAATCTCATGAATAGTATTGGCTCATTGTTTCATGTCGTCACGCTCAGTGCTCCAATAGGTACGTCAACTGAATCCTTCCTACCTTTCCTCCACGGCTTCCATCCCCACAGGTGAGATACATAAAAGAAGATGGCAATTAAAATTTATTCTTTTATTAAATCACTATATACCTCCTTCACCCTACCAGCACCAGCTATAGATCCAAGGTACAGCAGCTACTCCTGTTTACTTCACTTTTTTTTAACTTCCATTTGCCATTTACTACCCTTACTACGTCAACGTGCAGGAAGGTCTCTTATAGAATGGAGCAGCAAAAAGGGAAGAAATTGTCAGAATAAATTAATTACAAATAAAATATACTGTCACTGTCACTAGATTCCATTATTTTTTTTCATCTCCCCGCATCCCTGATGCTTCATGATCACTATACTACTACTGTCCACTGTCACTGAGACGCTCCATCCTCGATCGCTACTCGGCTTGATCACATGCTAAATACTTTTAGCTAGATTTCTCAGAGAGGGGCCTTCAGCATTCAGCTCCTTTACATACTTACTACAGACTTGAGGGTGACACAAAATATATTATGATAATGAGCACTGGAATTTTTTGCCTCTGACTGACTGTATATAGTTATAGGTTTTGTGAGGTATAAGTACACAAGTGTAGTTTGAAATTTGGAAAATTTCCTCTCTGATAACAGCAGGTAGTTTATTTAATTTATACAGTATTTATTGAAATCGACAAATTTAATGGAGTCTTTCTCTTTTAAACATGAGAGAACCATCGGCCGCTGTGTCCTTGCCGACATAAAACGTAAAGCAGGTAATTACGTGGATATGAATTCATAAGGTTATAGGAATTCATATGCATATAAATAATTATAGTCACATCTCTACTCGGAACTCCATGTGAGTCATTTATTTTTATATTTATATATATTTTTTTTGTGTGGAAATTCCAATGAGATTTTTGCGCTCGGAGTTTTATGAGATTTGTCAATTGGATTCTATACTTGTGGCTCAAAAAGCTGTGGAGAGCCCTGTGCTGTGTATTAAAATGGAAATGACTTTTGTTGGACAGTTTGTGTTCCTGTGCTGTGTGAGGGCTGAGATGGGGATGAGAGGAAGAAAGCAACTTTTCACTGCTAATAATCAAATTCAGAAATCTCGTGACATCTTGACTACCATGTAAAATACAAAGTTGACATTTTTACAATCATTCACCACGCTGCCTTGTCGGCTGAGCTATTAAATAGTACATAGGCAAAATAGCTATAAAGAGGGCCGAATGCCGAATGCATATTATATCGCAGGAAGAAACTATACTGCCGTGACATGGTCTCCTATACTTGCCAGGCCGGACCAACTGTGCAATATTTTTATGATGGTCAACATAGCGTCAGTTATTAAATACTAGAATACTTCCGCCCGCCGTCTGCGACAGGGCTCTTACCAGCAAAAATACCAAATTGGTATAACTTATTAAAAAAGAAACTCATCCTTGCGCACTCTTTTAAATAGTTTATTTTCTTAGTTCTCCGCCTATTTAATTCCTAGCTAAAAATCCCTGTATCTTTTGACACCCCCTTTTAATCACAACTGGAACTTGACTTGCTATTTAGGACGGTTTTTTGAAACGCCGAACTTTTTCTGAGGCATTTCACTTTTACTTTTATAATGTTATAGATCTAGATGATATTCGGCTAGACCACATGCCACAGCCACATATAGATAATAGTACAAGAAAATAAAGGCGCGCTTACGTTTCTATAATATTACAGTGATTGTGAGTAGGGTTCTTGTCGCTCTTGTGGTAATATTGCAGAATTGACAAAAGTTAATGTAGTAGTAATAATAATGTAAGTGAAGATAGAACAGATTTAATATCTGACAAAGACTTGAGCCTCCAAAATTCCTGACTTGTTTCATATTTAATTCTCAATTTTTATGACTTGAAAGATAAGAACGTGTTTTCTTGTCCTGCTAAATGCTCCACACTACATATTATGTTCTCTATAATGTGCCTCTGCTTTGATGTTTTTTTTGGTGTCCTCATGTTGATGTTGACGGTTGATAGTTGATGGTGATGTGGTGCTGGTGCTGCTGGAAGCACAGTGCTGTGATTTAGTGTGGAAATTCCCTTGGACAACGGAAAAAAGTACCACCTATAATATACAACACAGCCAATACACAAAATCAAAGTATTGTACGAATGATATAAGTAGGTACTTAGGTAAATGTATATATAAAATTTAGTTTTACAAATAAAAAAATCACACAAATGTGTAAGTATGGTATGGACTATGGATTATCCCCATCTGCATGACCAATGAAAGCTTTACATTTTATGAATAATATTCACATGTAATTTAAATGACAGGACGAGACAGTCTATAGGACAGGAACATAGAGAAGATATCCTTTTGAAAAGGAGACAGGAGAGGGACGCACACACAACTAACTGGCACTGCGGCACGGTGTCATGGTGTGGCAGTGGCAGTGGATTTGGATGGTGATGGTGATCTGTACTGTTTGAATATGAAAAATATCTTCAATTGTGTGTAATCTTGTAATTTTCAAGACAGGCATGTCAGCTTGCTTTGGCATTATTCACACCTTTGAATCAAATGGCGACGGCGGTATAGTAATGTAAATGGCAACAAATCTTTTGGGTCCTGAGCTTTATGTTGTTTTTTTACCCTTAAATTTTTCGTTTACCTTGAATTTGGAATGGGGACCGTGAAAAAAGGTGATTTTTGTAAAATACACTGCGTACGCTTTAATATACCCACTTGAAAATCTCAAGCCTCAAAACTCAAAGAGAAAAAAATATAGGAAGAAAGTTGTACAGGTTCAAATTCAAAATGTGTAAAATAAATAATGTGTTGTCGTTGTATTATTAATCAGAATGTATGCACAATGCTAATGGACACAGACTTGCCTCAGCGTGGTACAGTAAATGCACCTAATAGTAAGCATAAGAGATGCTATATCTTACGTCTTACTATATGTATGTAGGTGTGTATGTACTCACAAAGTACTAAGAGATACAGATGCCGAAATATTCACTAGACAATTTTTGCTTGGATTCGAATTTCACGCTTCTCCTTCAGTCAAGTGCTCAAGATCAAGACTCAAAGTCAATCACTATCAAAAATCTGTAATTTTTTTCTTATCTTATATGTTATGTATTCCCTCCTTGCATTTAAAACCAAGACTAAAGAGAAGCAACGCAGTCGAAAAAAACTAAGAAAAAATTACCTCACTAAACGGATTCCCATTCCAAATCGAAATCTTAAGGGAAACATCCAAGCATCAGCAATGCAATAACTAACTAACAACAACAACAACAACAACCACAACGAGAACAATCCATAAGAGAACATGTAGGAGAATGCATAGGCAGATACGATTACGATACGACGAAAAAGACGGATGGATAGACGGACAAGAATGGACAGGGAAGGTCTGGACTCTGGACTTGAGAGCATCATATCACATCATATCATCGCGATTTACATCAACAAGAAGATCGAGATTATGAAGACGGAGAAAAAAAATAGAAGCGTATACCTACTATAAAGTATGCATAATAGAGAATGCGAGCTTAAAAGACTCAAAAGATTGGTAGATTTTAATTGGAATACAGTTCATCTCGTGGAAATGTTTTCGAAATATATTTCTTTTTAAATTCAATATATGTTGATTGTTAAGCTGAGCTATTATTCCGTCATATAATCATTACTCACAAGAAGAAGACCCAACTGCACTCAGGATATTATGAAAAATAAAAATCAAATTCTAAGTAATTGTTGAATATTGAAGTTGGGAGCGCAAGTAAAGGAAAAGCTTCATTTAGTTCATTTCACGATTACGAGAAGAGGGATCAGGATCAGGACGAGACCAGGATGAGGATGATCCTAAAACCTCTTGTCTTATAACAACTACCATGTGAAATCTAACATCAATTAACATTTCCATTGTTTTCTCCTCTATTTTTTTTGTAAAAGCTATACTATGTACACAGTATCCACTACTGATACTACTACCACTAAACCTCAACCTTCTCCTGCATCGTTTTCGTTATAAACTTACACACTGCAACTGCAATCTGCAATTATGTAATAATTATATAAACTAACATGTGAAAAGAATTGTTAATGAAAATCATATTCATTAAAATTTGTCAAACTTTGACTGGTTGCTGAATGTTGTTGGCGTTGGCGTTCGAGTTGGGATTTCAAATTCCCCGTAAAATTTTAAGCAATAATTAGCAAAATGGGCATTGGACGTTTTCATTAGTGTTTCCATAAATTCCAATTTCCATTACAAGCCTCTACACCCTCAGTGATGGCAACTTAAGTACGTAAAGCGCTAGGATAAGGAAAACGATGATCTATGACAGAGATCATGGAAACGGGAAGAAGATGAAAGGAGAGAATTTGGAAAGAATGTTGTAACTACTAAGGATTTGATGGAGAAACTGTGTCAAGGGATATAGTGCCGACTTTCAATTAAAAAATGATTGCCACCTGTTTACCCACTATAGACTTGACACGCAATCCATTTTTTGTCTATATATTTCATCTCCATTTACAATAATAATTACAACGTTTAGCGTTTCACACAAAAGCAATAACACTACAGAACACAACACACACATCAATACAAGATTATATCTATATAGCTCACTAGTCAGGCTCCGAGGTTCAGACACGGACTGACTGCAGTTACAGACATTTTGTATTGTGTCCATTACTCTCCGTAATGTTATTTTATCTTAATAACTTTTAAATAAGTTCAATTCCTATATTGATATAATTACTTGCTAACGATAAGCAATTATACACTTATATTACATACCATTTAGGCAAATTCATATACCCTATCCATTATATCTTTAGCAGAGATACATCACGTAGGTAGGTAGGTAGGTAGTTTCATTTTCATCATCAATATCAATTCCCGGCCAACAATTTCAGGAAGAAGAAACTTCGTGTTGGGATGATGTGATAGAGACTACGACAAAGCAAAAACTACAAAGACTGTCGTGTATGGTTTAAAACTTAAAACAAGGATATTGCCTGTCAAATTTTTGATGCCTCCTCAAATGCATCGTGTTCCCAGTAATGAATTTAGGTTCCAGTTTATTTTGTGGTGGTTTCTGCCAGAGTTTTGTGCCAGTGAAGATAGACGATCCAATAATGGGATGATTCCATTTCCCTTTTGCGTCGTGGAGAGATAAATAAAAATGACAGTATTTCCAATCCTGAAAAACAAGGTACAAAATGAAATCGAAAATGACAATAGATTAGGGTTGAGATTCTTCTATTTTTCTGGTCATTAAGATGCAAATAAATTAAAACTGACAATATACACAAAGACTTCTTAAGCAAATAAACAGAATAATCCATCCCCAACATTCTTATATGTTTATATTACTTTGAACTGAGCATTTTTGTATTAAATTTATATATATTTTATAACTATTAAAAACTAAAAGTGCTATAGCTATAAAAATAGTTCGATATACTTAAGTACTTACATGTATAAAAAGAGACGCATGGCAGTTTCTTATTTTTAAGATATAGCGTGTGAGTCTCAATCTTTAACCTTAATGATCATGCGAGATTTAAAGTGGGGAAGAGTTGATGTTTATTTTATTATATTTTATGATCGTTTGTTCATTCATGTTCGTTATTTATTTCCTTCGTGAGTCCACACGGGCTAATGCACATGCTTAAATACCGGAGGTGATGTGGCGAACAGTGCGCAGTGTGGGGAACCTAGAATACAAGTTAAGTACACGTTTTGTTACATAGTACGTTTCCGAGGTAATAATATTTAAAATAATATTATAGCCACAGTAAATATATTATAAATTTCTGTTTTTGTATACTGACTCCATTTGAATCTGACTGAGAGCGAAATTATGAAAGCCAGGGTCAGAATCCGAATGAAACTGAAAAGTTTATATATTATTCTTATAACAATAAATTTATATACCCTATTACTTCCTACATAAATTCCACTAGTCCATAACAATACCCCTATTTCAATGCATCATAAGAATACATAAGGTAGCTAAGTGGGAGAAAAGTACCAAATAAAATCAGACAGGCTCACACAGAAGAGCATATAGTCTGCATCTGCAGAGTCCTAGTTCCTAGTTGTGCTGTATAAAACGGACTACGCATGTTGTACTTCCTTGTGGTAGTTCTTCTAAGCTGAATCCCATTAAATTAAAGGTAATATCAGTGATAAAATACAAGAAGATAAAATCATTTTAAATGAGGATACTTTAAAACATTAGTGTGCATGCACATGGACGGTATAAAAGTACCTACTTGATTTTATTCGCATAGTGAAGCTGTACTAACTTACTAGTCACTGTTATTGTCGCTGTTGTAAAGATGAGAACTACACACGCTTCCACCTGGGGATCTAAAACTTTTACATGCAAAACAAAGTACAAAAGCTTTACAATTTCAAACAAATTATATGTATTATATTTACAGCATCAGTTTGGACGAAGACGCTACACATACTTGGGTACATCCATGTCTATATATGCATGACATATTACAATGCATGGGTAATAGGTAATACAAGATTTAGTCTACATTGAGAATATGTGTTGGTAAAAGTTGAAATCATTATTCCAGGCACAGATTTGGTGGCCTTTTCGCGTGATTAGATGCGATTGTAATGTGGATGTGTGCGCCGGAGAGGCTCAAGAGAAGATGAACGAAGACGAAGACGATGACCAAGACTGAAGGTAAAAACATACAGAGTAGAGAGAGAGAGAGAAGGGATATGAAGTGCAGGTAACGTTAAAGTATAAAAAAAAGATGAGAGCAGAGAGTTGTTTCCTCAGAAATCATGGCACTCTCCGACCTCCCATGTCCAACTGCCAAAAATCTTCCTTTTCAAGCTGTTACTTACGCGCTCCTGATAGAATATAGAAGAGTCGAATGTCTATGGAAATGAAAATGGACTGACTAGTGAGCTAGTGGGGATTTTCTTGGATGCCATACTTCCATTGCAACATTTTCGTCTTCTTTTAAGTATCTCAAGAGCAGCAGCTCCATTTCCATTTCATCTCCATCAGCAATGAAAAACATCTCCAGATGATCATGATCTCAAGGAATCACATCATTCCTGCAGTCTAATCCATTCCATTTCATGAAATGTTGTTCAGTCTGGACTGGAAGTCTGGACCGAGGCCGTCCGTGTAGCGGAATCTTGGGTCGTCTGCGTCGTCTACAGACAACAAAGCAAATATCCTCATCATATTATACAATGCATTACCGTCATCAAATCATCGTAGTTACAGAATTACAGATAGAGCAGAGCCTTTACATTTAGATGGACTTCTCCGTCTTTCTCATCTACTGTCCTTCAGTCAACAATTTTGGTTGATTCTCTCGGTCACCATAATATGCACATGATTAGGTGACATACGCACATCCAGTGGTTTTTTTGGTCTGGTCTGGTGATCTGTGGTGCGGGTCCTGGTCCATCTTTACCTCTGATCGTATCACATTACTATAATACTCTCAAAAGAAAAAGAAATAGGCACAAAATCTGAAAGAGTTGAACATTACATAGCATCGTAAATACCACAACAACAAATGTTATTCGTAAGTATATATATGTTGTAATCATTTTTAATTTTTTTACACGTATGTACAATCAATAAATTACTACAAGGTAAAACTCAAAACTGAAGACATACTAATATGTCTTTTGTGCAAGCTTCAAGTCTTATGAGGTCTAGACATTACAGACTACAACAAAGTTTGAAGTGGTCACATCAAACCTCTATGCTCATCCCAAGCCATCAGCCACGAGGAACATCAACACCACTAACAAACCCAAGCCAAAATCAACTAGTGATGGGATGATTCCCATGTTAAGAATTAAATTAAATTCTATGTATTTTAACATGGTCGCTAAATTCTTGGATGGTGTAACTAAGAACCGAGAACCATGTGTGTGTGTGTGAGACGGAAAAAACTATTACGATTACTATTACTATTTATCCTCATCACTGATGCCCTTTACATCTTTTACTTTATAAGTATGCTAATAGTAATACTAGAAACCATGTACGCGTTAAACACGAATGACGAAGACCAACTCAGCGACGACGACGACACTGTGGGTTCATTTAAGAAAAGGGAACACAAGCATTATAACTACATGACTATAGAAATGGAATCAAAAGATGTGTTCCAAGTATATAGGCTGAGCAATTTTACATAAATGTAAGTAGGTACCTACTACCTATATATCCATATTTTATAGCGTGAACTTAGGTATATACCGGTACCGGTATGTAGTGCTTTCGCTAGATAGAAATAGTCTGACACTAGTGAGATGAGAATCCTGAGCTTGCACAGGGTATTCATTTTATCCATTTGTGGTTTTGACTTGGAGAAAACTCGACACATTAAACTAAATGTGAGCAATCATACAATAACAATAACAGTCAACATATATAAAATAAAATATGGTGTGTTTGTGCTTGGCATATCATCATATACTGTAAGGTACATGTCTGCTTGAACTGGAGACTCGACACTTAACCACTCGTCGACGGTGACGGTGACGATGTGATCATCTCAAGTCTCCGCAAGTCTCGGAGGAAGAGTTTTCAATCCTGTTGGCAGAATGTTGGACGCTGTTGAAACATTTCGCAAAATCTTGATGACAACGATGGCGACGACGACGACGACGACGACGACGACGACGGCAATCAACGATGCAAATAGTGAATTGTAAATTGAAACCTTATGACCATTATTTTCACCTGGCTTGTTGCACTGTAGATGTATAGTCTAGTTGTCATCGACATCATCTTCATCTTCGTGTCATTCATTCATGTTAGGACCATATAGCAAAGGATGAAACTGAAGGATATTTAACACCTTTTCTCAGGCACAACAAGACACAAGACCAAAACCCTAAAAAGATGGGAGGGAGAATTACACTTTTTTAAATCGTTATTACGACACGTACTACAATTACAAATTACCATCAAATCCTTGCTGAGAATATTAATGAAATGCCTATGCTGCTTTTGCTTTTTAGCAGTGGTATAGTGGTGCAGTTACATTCAACATTGAGACTTGTATATGTAGATCTAGCGTCGAGACAATGTTCAATGTCAATAGTTATAGATAGTTAGTACATAATTCACTACCTGTCTGATACCGATGCGATATTGTGATCCCGCGTACTCATTTCGCTACGCTACACGGTTGGTGGTAGTTTTTGATCTTCTTGGCTGATTGTACACTTGTCCTGGACATAACTTTAACAGCCAAAAATAATAGTTATACAGCTATATAAAAATCTCATTTTAGGCCTCACATGTCACATGTAAATAAATTTGACTCTTTTCCAGCATGGCTGTCAACACATTTGTCCATGTTCAAGATGGGACAGATCGTAAAATACGAGATGTAAAAAGAGTCAAAATATATAGTGTGGGTTGTTGAGCACCTTGGACTGTCTCGCGAGAATCTGTATCTTCTACCTTTAAAAGTAACCTACATGATTACTTTCACTAGATGAACAAATTGCCCACTACATAATCAATAAATCTCAGGAATTATGTACATTAACGTCAATTTCTAATTTACAACAATAAGTTTTAATTTTTAAGTCACTTGACTGTCACTTGAACGTTACCGCCACGCTTCGCGGTGTTAATGACGTGGGAACCTTGAGATCCTACACAGATTCAGTTTATTACTCAATTATTCAATATAAGTTTATTTAAGCATCACATCCTTTAGTTTTTGTTTGATTGTACATTGCCGTGCCTTTATTAGTGACACAATGTTGTACCATAGCAGCATCAGAACCAGTGCACCAGCAACAGCTTGAGTTTAATTTCAATTTGATTCTAAATTGACAGATTAAAAGGGTTGAGTGGAGATTAATGCAATCCAAACCAAAGTGTATATAGTAGAGGCAACCGAAAGTGAAGCCTAGCAAGGATACATTTTGCATGCAAACAAATGACAGCTTTATCCTTGCCAGGCTTCACTTTCGGTTGTCTCTACAGTACTTACATTCGAGTACAGAAATCTAGACCAAGACGATGAAAATGATGACGATGGAGCTTGGAAAGATTATTCACATGTCAGAGTAGGTGAGTAAATAGTTAAAGTAAATACTTATGGTGATGGTCAACACAAAAAAAAATATGTTAAAGCATTTAATTATGTACTCCACTGACTGTCTAGATTCGTATCATATATTCCTATAGATGTAAATTGGTGTATTTATGTGGTCAACGCCTGGCGGGATGGGGATTTTAATTCAATTATTAACTTTACGTGAGTGTCGAGAGAACATAATCAGAACTTCGAGACGTCCACCTACGCACCCATTTTATCTCCTTCTCTAACTATAGTACAGGTGATTTGATACCTTCACGAATTCCATCTGGAAGAGGGTCTTTTCCTTTCTTGATCTTGTTACTCGTACGTAAATAGGAATATACTTATATATACACTGAGTTTGACAAAGGGAAAGGCAATGTACGTAATGTTCATGTTATTTGCATTATATTTCTGTAACCACAGGGAGATAAAAAAATAGTCATGTCATACTTATATAGGGCCTTATAAAAATAAAATAGGATATGCGTCTGGGTTTTTTTCTTTCATTTTCACATTGTTGGCTTGTTTTTGATTTTAGTTTTTTTCGTACATATGCAACATAGGAATATATATGATATATAGGATATATAGTTTTATGCCTACGCATGGATATCACTATAAATTGGTTTGGTTTGCCTATATTATATTTGAAAATCATAAAAAAAACTTAACAAGACTGAACACAACTACATAGGGACAGACTTATAAGAGAACAACAATAGCGAAGAAAACATAGAACGTGTAAGATTTTTTGAGAGAAGAGAAATAACAAGCTTACTTTGCAGGGGGAAACGAATCTGATACGAGGGTATTCGATACGTATACGTAATACATGTAACGAAAAAAAACATTGAC
The DNA here is from genome assembly GCA_949802685.1 of Dicyrtomina minuta. Taxonomy (NCBI): domain Eukaryota; kingdom Metazoa; phylum Arthropoda; class Collembola; order Symphypleona; family Dicyrtomidae; genus Dicyrtomina; species Dicyrtomina minuta. The sequence continues at coordinate 11,058,568 of OX461812.1, read as the reverse complement.
TTTGGATTTGGATTTGGTTTTTAGTTGTGCCTTGTGTGTAGTTTTGTAGATGGTATTGTAGAAAGATGACTGTGAGTCTCTTTCTTGAGTAAATCTTCGGCATGAGCTTGAGTAGGATTAGGGAAATATTAAGACTCGAACAGAATCCCAATCATATTGAAATTTGGAATTGACTATATCAAAAAAAATATTGTAATGATATAAAATATGCCCACTATATTATAGAGTTTATCAGTGTTTAGAAAGTAGGAACGAAAACGGATAGTATTACGAATGAGCGAGACGAATTTTAAAAGGTAACGAATTAAATACTCTCATCTGTGTCTCCGTGCCATATTTTGTCTAATACAGATCTATAGGGGAAGGCAAAGGGTGTATATATTATTACTATTATTATTATCATTATTGTTGTACACCTACATTGACCTTACTTTACAGACCTACAGATTATCCTATTGGAAATCTTTGTATAAAATGGTCAATGATCAATTTACAATTCACCATTTACATATTATGGTTGGACAAAAACAATGTGAACCTGTCTCCTAGTTTTCTCATTCCTTCATCATGTCACTCTCTGAGAGTCTAATCGTAATCGTATGCTCATAGTCATAACCATAATTGTATAGTTTCAGAACGACCAAGATGCGACGACGACGACAACAGCAGCAACAGCAACGACGACGAAACAACAGTCCTCGCCTTCTCCTCCTCTTCTTCTTACGAAAATCTTAATAAAAAATTGAAAACACTGAAAGGAAATCAAGATTGAACAGAATACTAGCGGAACGGAGATACTTTGGGTATTACACAGGAGAGGAATCTAAATCTAAAGGAATTAGTTGTAGATCTTAGACAGATAGTGGAGGTATGCCTCTACATTGTATATATCTGAAGGTAAATACTTATACTTAATGCTCATTTAAATAAGTTTATTCATTGCATCGGAATGGGATCTCGGACGAGGGACGCGGATCCGCTGCGTAATCCACCTAGATGATAGATGCATACCTAAGTACATCTACTACAAATGTATATGCCCCTTTTTTGATAATCTTAAAATTGGTAGCTCTGTAAAATGTCACACGTAATGTCCGGTCTATCTCTCTGGTCATGTCAAACTTGATATTTGTTTCTGTTATTGACTTGAAAGTCACACGCAAATGACCACAGCACATGTTTTCACTATATTATTATTGTTATTATTATGATGATGATGACTGTGTGAGTGCTAAGGGATATAGCTACAGAGCATATAGGGTAATATAAAATGGAGGGAAAAAAGGAAAGAAGTCTTTTGTGTCTTGTCAAAAAATGTTCATTGAGTTCCTTAATGAGTTTGTGGTAACGTCGATTTTATGATAAGTAGGTAAGGTGGCTGGTGAACCAAACCAGAAGTGACAAGGGCCTAGCACTCAGCGGGGAGAATTCATTTCCTTCGGTCGGACTTTGTCTCGAGAGAGAGGGAATGTTTTAAAAGTATCAAAGAAAAAAAAAGAAAGAAGAAGCGAGTCGGAGTCAAAAAGCTTATGGAAAAAGTGTACGAGAGGGAAAAAAGAAGCGTGGAACAATTTTATTACTCAAGTCGCATGTCTTCAACTATGTATCTACGAGAGGTACATACTCATAAATTTGACTGACAGTTTTATATAATACATTTTGTAGGAGAGAGTAGTAGGATTAAAACGTCTATAATAAAAGGAAAGGTTTAATGAGAATGTACAAGGAGGGAGAGTATTAGTATTAATGGAGTTAATCCTAATCGAAATCATAATCAGATTCTTCTTAATCGTAATAGTAATTCAGATGTATCGTAGTCGTAAGACAACGACGAGGCAAAAAGACCTATTTAATAAAGTTTGGTGCTGGTGCATATACACATGAGGAAATGTGCCATATAACATAATATTATAGGAGAGAATGGAGAGATAGACGATTAGACAGCCACGGGAGGGTGTAAGGTTAATTTAATTTGAGAACATGATCGTCCACGTCCACTATATGAACTCAACTGACTTTTAGTTTTAATAAAAAAAATAACTCATGTGAAAAAAATTAAAAATAGATGAGAACAAACTTGTGGTTGAGGGAAAATTAATTAAATTTAAAAAAAAATTGTATAATTACTTCTAACTTCTACAATGTGAATCTTGATAGTGATAGGACGGAGATAGCTCAGCGGCGGTATGCTACTGACTACTGACTACACATCAGGTTCCATATTACACATGTGGATTCGTATCGCAGTCAAAACTTTGACTGCTATTAGGTAGGCATTTTTTTTAAAAGTGTACATATATAAGACTTATCTATACTATATGTGATATACCTTATACTATGTAGGTAACTTATATAAGCGACTTCGACTTCGGCATTTTACTTTTATTTACGCCATTAAAACTATATACAACAGAATTAGAGGACAAATAAAACATATTAGTTTGTACGGTTGTATTTATATTTACTACAAGCCTTACGACTATGTATGTAAAAATGGAATCACGCGTATGCATATTTTCAAAAGTTAAGCAACAAGGAGGTAAAGAGATTATCGAGTCATTTCCTCTCCCGTGTCTTGACTTAAATTTTACGAGTTTTCAACGAGAGAGAAGAGAGAACTTGAGATTTTTAGAAAAAAAGTTGGGTACCTAGGTATATACCTTCGTTTGTTTTTTGTATTTAAACGCTTCGGTGAGCACAACATTTTTCCGTGTATCTTTTACTTTTGTCTCTTTGAACTTTATCGCTCTGGCTCTGGCCCTCGTGTGTCTCTCTCTCTCTGTATCACCCATGCCCTGGTCATCCATAATGTTTCCTACAACAAAAATATAAACGAAAATATGTGTGTAAAAAAACTTTTATGTGAGTTTGAAGCCCCTACTAAATACTGCTGCTTGTGTATACTGTTCACCATCCTCTTGCTGTGACTGTGCTGCTCTGCTCACTCACAACATCATTTGATTTATGACGAGGGGTCTTAAATAGTTAAATTAAGAGGAAAAATTTACCAATCGCAATCACAAAAATCTTGACTGTTAAATTTTTTTAATTATCTTTATTATTCATTACGGACGAAGCGCGGGGAGATGCGAGTTTTACGTCTACTACATAGTTACATAGCATCAGCACATGAACGTGTTAAGCTGTACACATAGTCATTTTGGGAAACTAAACGGTTACGGGATTGTGTAGAAGTGGACCATTAGGTGAAATTTTCTGTCTGCATACTACATTTCGTCTGTGAAGAATCAAAATGTCCCATGTCCATTTTCAGCTAAAAATAAATGGTAGTATGTACAAAACATATTAAAATATTATCTTGAAACTATGTAAATAGAACATTTTACACTTTTCAGAAACATGTAAATAGAAAATTTTGCACTTTTCAAAAACATGTAACTAGAGCGTTTTACACTATTCAAAAACTTGTAAATAGAAAATTTTTACACTTTTCAAAAACATGTGACTAGAACATTTTACACGTTTCAAAAACACACAAAAAAAACATTTTATACTTTTTTAAAACTCGAAATTCACATTTTAAGCAGCTATCTCATTCAGTGTTGTTTTGGCATAGCTCATTTTAATTCTGTAGCTGAAAATGGATATGGGTCTTTTTGATTCTTCACTCACAATATCCGTTTAATTGGCAACAAACTACATACAATGGAAGTTTTTGTAGGGACACACACACATGTATATATATGATACTGTGCTTACATCTTATAGGCTAATAAAGTACCCACGTACATAAGAGTATAGTGGACAGATTCGTTGAATTAAATGAGGTAGATTAAAGGCAAAGATAAGGAGAACAGTTCATCCAACAATTAATGAAAGATCCTACCAAGAATTAATAATCCGTCTTTTGTTTTCTAATCGAAAATGAATTACACATTATTTAGGCATTCAGAGCTTCAAAGACCCTACGATGATAATAATAATTATTGAATTTAAATTCCTTTAGAAAATCGTTCAGAAATTCCGAAACCGAAATTAGATTGATTAATCCTTAATCTTTCCCTTAATAATAATGATGCAAAAAAAATGCAACAACGAAATAAAAAAACTGAGGAATTGATTATTAAAAAATATGGATCACGCTATGAATTTGAATTCAAATTAATAAAGGAAGTCGGAGAGGGAGAGAGAGAGAGAGTTGCGATGATGAGCCATTTAGTCTCTTGAGTTTTTTGAGCGCAACTCTTTCTTTGCAACTTGGGTCTTGGATGAGTTTCAGATTCAGATTCAGAAATCATTCAAATTCTATAGTAGATGTATGACGAAAAAAAAATTGTTAATCTGAAAAGTTTCAAACAAGTTTTGAATTTCCAATAAGGATTAATTCTCTTTAATCACCTTTAGAGTCACGCCTAATCTATTGCACACACTGATTTAATTGTTACATCAGAAAATCCTTTTTTCATCTACTTGTCAGAGAGTCATGTTGGAGGTATAGGGATGTGAACAGGGAGCAGCCAACAGCTTACGTGTGATTAACAAGAATGAAGAATGATGAAGAAACAAAAATTTTATAGTTTCATATACTCTTGACATTGGCAAAAACAAAACAAAAAACAGTACCTCCATTCTTATGTATATAGGGTAACATATATTAAATATAAAAATCAAATACATATATACTGCATCGTATACTCGCACAGCCTCGGCTTATATCAACCATAATCAATGAAAAATAAAAAATGGATTAGTTTAAAAACATTTACATAAAACATTCACGTATTCATAGTTATATACAGATTAAAGACCAAGATACATACAAATAGTAATAACGGACTTAACAACATGGCCGATTTGCAAAAAAAATAATACTCGATACTCCCGATTTCGATTTGAAAGTAAGTGTAGTCTCTCGTCAGAAAATATGAATATTACACGATTATGACTACGAATAACATTGGAGAGCGAAGGATACAAAATATACTTCCACAGAAAGTCAAGGAATACATGTGAAAAAGTAGATCGAAGAGCTCAACTCATTTGCACCTTTTCAAGTGCAATGTAAAAATTTATGAAATTATAATAAACATATGAAGAGTTTTTTGGCAAAAAGGGTCAAGTCCATCAGCAAATTTTACAGGAACAACTAATAGTGAATAGAACCGGACAGGATTAAATTTTTGAACTCAGTTTTTTCTACAGGTACTGTAACTGACGAGACGAAGCGTTATTTCAAGCAGTTTCATAAATCTAGACTGACTCTAGAATTTTGTATACAATTTTGAAAAATTGTAATTTGTGGACTTGACCCAATTTGCCTCAAAATCAATAACTTAGCATGGAGTAAAATAGGTATTCGTAAGATGAAATTTAGTCGTAATGAGTGAAACCAAACCTTTTTTAACTTTAAATGTTTTCTTGCATAAAAAATTTACGCACGTGAATTGCCTTCTACAAACTACGAACACGCTCAAAAACCTTCAATCCGAAGTGCGTGTTTTAGGTGAACTTACCCCATTTTGCCAAAAACCATTTAATGGACTTCGCCCGTTTCGCCAAAAAACGAAATTTTGTCTGCTTAGAAAAATTACTTTGGTTGAACTTTGACTTGTACCACTCAATACAGTAACATATCTAGTTGAATAGTAAACTTAACGTAAACAATCTCAGTTTGGAAATTAATGGACCTGGACTTGACCGTTTTTGCCAAACAGCTGTTCATATGTAATTTCGACTATAGATAAAAGATTAGAGATCGATAGGCGAGTGAGACTTTCAATAATGTAAATACAATGCAAATAATTATTTCCAAGTTTCAATATCCTTTTTATTACTTTCCATACAATGCTGTAGAAAAAAGTGTAATCATAGCTATATCATGATTATAATCTCATTAAAAATAAAGTATTTAAAATATCTGTACTTTCTGTGTAAGGTAATCAGCCTCTCTGTATGAAGTGTATAGACTGTCAAATAAAGCATTCATGTCTGCTGCGTGCTGTTGTTTGCATTGTCATTAAAAATCGAATTCCACCTTGTCTATATGCATTGGACTTGGTTTCATCGAACACAGTGCTAAAAGGATAGAGATAAAACGATATGTTGATGTAAACGTATAGTTTGTTTGTGGGACTACTGGATGCTGGATCTGTATTATAGTTTAATACTTATACTCTTTAACAGATTTTGTGGTAGTTATAGGAAAATCTTGATGATTTGTGATATTTTTTCCATCTGTCCTATGGTTCTTGGTCCCGTGTTCACATAATATATGGGGCATGAGGGTTGATAGTTGATAGAGTACTTAAATTGTTTCTTTCCACACACCACCAACCACCATCTCTCGTCTCGTGGAAGTTTTGTGTTTGAATTTGAGACTATGGTGCTTCTGAAAACAAAAAAGAATGTACAATGAATTTAAGAAGTTAATAAGGTACTGATAGTTAATAGTACTTGGAATCTTCCAACTTCGAAACAAACTACTGAAACTAATACCAACTCAGACGCCGAGGCGATATTTTCTACAATTTACAAGTTACACACACTCTCATAATCACCTAGCTTTGGATTATTGGCTTTCGGTATTTGATTCTGGATTTGAAATTTTAATGTTTTCCTTTTCTTTGAGCCCTGCGAGTATATATCTAGAAATTTATGACTTCTTGTGCTTTCTGACTCCTGAAAATTGTTTATGAGTTTAAGTTTGACAGGCTCTCGAATAATTATTCTCACATGGAGGACTGCTGCTGCTATTAGTACTTAATACATTTACATAATATATCTCATGCTATCCAATAAGTTTGCTCTCATTACTTATATGCTAATCATATATCATATATATATATTATATAGTGTTAGACTATATAGGTAATCGGAGGTTGTGTATTAGCAGTACTCATAATTATGAATGAAAGGGAAGGTATAAGTAGACGCAGACTGACATTTTCCCCCCAACTCTCAACATGAGCTATTTCCATAAAAATAAAATTAAAATAAAATGTAAAACATATTTTAATTTTAAAAATTGTGGTCCATTATATTCATATTTGCTTATTTATTTAAATTTTTAGTAGGAACGCTTACGAAAGCAGCTCGAATAAAAGGTTGGTAAAAACTATCCGTGACTGTCCGAAACAGAAAATTTTCCATGGGGGAAAATGTCCGACAACCCAAAAGGTATATGTAGGTAAGTACAAATAATTGAAATAATTAGCAAGTAAAGCAGAGAAATTTACTATGCAGCTGAAGAAATGAATGAGTTTTATATTTGTGAGGACAGAGCCCCTAAATTCTGAAAGAAGAAAAAGAGAGTACCACATATCATCCTTATCGTTCTCAAATGTAATATTGTTTACCATCTGTGTGTGTCGTAGAAATTATGGCTATTGATTTTATAGCCTTGGATGAACATTAACTTAATTAAAATTACGAGTGGAAACACAATCTCATTGTCCATAAATGTAACAATATTATTATAATTATTATTATTCATCCAAATTTTATTCATTACTTACACGAATACAAATAAACTGCAGAGAGACGAGGAACGACGAACGAGTGTTGTGCATGTCGTTATCGCTCTTGTAATCACTAATCGTAAAACTAACGTCTACCCACCGAGGTAAAGCAAAGTTTACATAATTATCTATAAAATCAGTCAGTACATATATATAGTCGAAACTCACTACTAGTCACCTGTCAGTATAGTACATACTGACGAGCGTGTATAGTGATGTGTATAGGATAATATAATCATCAAGATGTATAACAAAAAGCACAACTCATTAAATAGCCAGTTAGTAGCTTGTAATATATCGCCATTTATAGGCTGTAGGTTGGTTTTTGCTAACACAACTAACAAACTACCTGCCTGTAGAAAACAAGGTAAAACTCACGTGGGGATACATAAATACTAAATAAATACAGTAGAAGACGAAGAGTAAAGTAAGTAATTCATTTCATGAATACAGGAATCCTGTGTACTTATACCAACTAGTGCAGCTCAGCTGGGACAGTTGGGAGTGCAATTAATGCAATAATAATTATGGCACCTGAGATACTTGACATGTTGAGCACACCTCTGGTCGATTAATGACTGGATTTAATGATGTGATAAAAATTCCGTCATCCCCAAGTTTCTACACTATTAACATTGAGAGTACTCCAGCTGCCATTTATAATTCTTTACACTATTGACTGACTGTTCACTGTTGCAAAGGCAGATTTTCTATATAAATATCTTCTATGCATAACGCATACTAGTAGAATAACATGGAACTTTCATACATGATTATAAGTAAAAGTATCAAAATATTAGTATTGGTTAAAGATATTTAATATGTGACACGTACATTTTATGTGTCGAGTGAAATCGGAAATAGAAGATGAAGAAAATAGGGCAGATGATAGTCAGTAACATTTTCCAAAATTTACGGTTTGTCGTATGGTACAGTACAAGACTGTGTCAGGCAGTCAGACGTGAGTGCGCGAGACAGTCAAAGTTCAAATTCCTCACTAGTCAGAAGTTAAATCAAATCTTTGACAGCCAGACCAGACGTAGCAGCAACTGATGCAGGGGCGGATCCGAAAGGGAGGGGGCTAGGGTGCTTTAGGAAATTTTTTAACATTCTGGATATAGGAGAGGCTACTTTCCAAGATGGCTGCTTAACATTGTTAGCCCCCCCCCCCTCCCTCCAAGATGGCCATTAGCCGTCTCCATAAGATATTTCTGGATCCACCACTGAACTGATGCAAGTTTGCACTATTTGCATCTTGCAGGCCCATTCAGCTCAAGTAGACGACTAAACTGAAAAACAGGCGTAAGTACGCTCACTGCAAAACTGCATATATATGTAACTGCAACTGAAACGGGCTGCAGTCGCACTGCAGCAATAAGCAGGATATTGCCAATTAGTCCAAATTAAAGTAATGCGTCGGCCATAAAATATACTATTTCATGAGGCGGTAGTTATGATTTTATGATTATGATAAAACCTTTGTTTGCGTAAATACATAGTAGCATATTTATTGTGATTTTTTAAAATGCGAAATGTGAATTGTGACACGGTGCAAGTAAATAAATATTACGCACAACAAAAAACCAGACAGTAATATTATTTGGCCGCAGTGGCATGAACTTGGATTTGTTGTTGTTGGAAATCTGAAAGTTAAATAAAATTCATAGCACGAAGATAATAAACAAAACAATAAACACAGTATTGTTTTGGAATTTGGGACTACGGACTATTATGCGGTCGGTCGGTGTCGGTCGGTTGGCTGACTGGCTGGTGTTGGTGGATTGGAATTTTGGGATTGCCGTTGACGATATATGACGTTTGACATCACAACATTTAGAATCAGAAGCCAGCAGGGCAGTGAGGGCAGGAACCGTAAACAAGCTTTTTTTTATAAAAGTTATTGTTGTATACGTTATCCAATGGGTTGTAAAAATGGAAAAAGAAAAATGTATCTCAATTTAATTGTGTGGATAATTGCTAACGGGATGCCGTTTTATACTACATACTATTGAGGCTCAATTTTAATTTTTATACCATTTGGATTTTATAGCTCCGAGACGACGTTAATGTTCAATAGAGCGTCGAAGAAATTTTAGATTTGTCCAAAAAAACATTTAAAGATTTGGAGTAAGTACTTTCAAGATTTTTTTTGTCTGGCTTTTATTTTTTTTGAAGAAAAACTCGACAATTTAAGATTCAACTGATTGTACTATGAGGTAAAATAGGATTACTGCTACTACTGCCACTGCACTACTGCTACTGATGCTGCTGTATAATTATGTACACATTTATCGAATAGTGTTTTTAATTTTATGGTGGTCAGGTAGTGAGTAGTCAATGAAAGATGTCTGACCTTTTGGATTTGTAAGCTGATTATTATAAAAATCCTGACAACGGCCCTATACGTTATCCTTATCGCTATAATCATATAGGAATAGAATAGAAGAAAGTAGGTGGTAGTTGGAGGTAGTAAATTGAAAGTTAGGCAGACGCAGACGCGGAGGTGCAAATACAAATAAATGCAAATTTTTGTAGTAAATACTATACATTGAGCAGTCAAGAGTAATAATAATGATTGTAATGGTGTATTAAGGAAAAAGGAAGAACGAGATGGTCAGCTATAGAGTCAGAAGTCGAAGAAGTCGAATGTCGACACATCCACATCGGGCTACGGCTAGACGCTGGTCAGACAGAGGCTACTGACGAGACAGTTCATGTAATTATAAAAGTACAAACTACAAGCCATCTGATAGTGTGTTTACTCATATCTTATCTTTTGAATTGTGATTGTAGGCTCAAATCTCATCATCACATACATCGCATCTCATCTCATCTCATCGCATCGTATCATCATCGTAGACTGACTGGTTCCTTCAAAGAAAGAAAAGAAAACTGCATCTCATCAAAAGAAGAAGGATAACGATTGACCATTGACTTAAGATGAACTGAGAGACCATAGCATTAGGAGTGAGAGTCAATGAAGAGAATCATATACAATTATTATTATCGTCATTATTACTGTATATTGAATTATCTTTTCTTTTTTATTTTACTTTACCATATACATTCCTTCTCGCATCGTTTCGGTAAAATGTAAAATCGGTCTTCTCAACAAGCCGCACTGACATGCACTATGTCATCAATAGAAAACAGTGTAAACAAAACAATAAAGAACTCCACAAAAGAATCAAGAATATATAATAATATGGATGAGCTTCAATTTACGGTAGACACCATAAAGGGTTGACATTTTTTATGAACAGCCTCCTCTCTCTCTGCATGTCTATTCTGTATTTCAAGGATGAGTTATGTTTACGATTCTGCGATGCGATCGTGATGGTGACCATGCCGATGCCGATGCCAGACGTTCTTCATCTTTTTCATGTTGTGATTCTTGGCGATCAACGGACAACGATGGAAGTAGTATAAAACAAGAAGAAGATGAAGTACCAACTAGTGTATATTTACTATGGGTATGGTATACTAATCGTAAGATGTGAACTATTAGTATTGTATTTGCATTGGTGTATATGACTATGGTAATTCTTTTAAAGTCCACATGCTGTGATGATTTAATGATGTATGATATGGATGGACTGCCTACTGCCTACTTATATAAAAGATATATGTAATTCATAAATATAGACATAAAAAGCTTATATCTTATGGGTGTACAATATAGCCACTAGCTAATAATGCATATTATTATCAATTACCCTATTTTATAGTTTTATAAAACGTGTCAGAAATTATTGAACTATATTGTTTCCATCTATAAGAATAATTAATATTCTAATGAAGTTATAATATAGAATTTGCATAGTAGAGCAGTGTTTTTGTTTCGCAAACGAAAATAATTGAATAATGTAATAATGGCTTTCTTTTTCATCGCCGACATGAACGCCAAATTGGGAAATAAAGTGCCCCATCTGTTGTCGTGCAATCGTTCCAAGTACAGTGGTTTGAGACTTCGAGAGAATATCTTTGTGATTTCAGCGTTAATTTCTATAATAAAGAGAATTACTAATTCATTTTTTTCCTTATCAAAAGATGCTTCTTAAACGAGAACAAGCAGCTGACCATCTTTCAAGTAACGAAGCAAGCTGTTTTACGTTAAATAATTTAATTAAATCGGCAAGTTTATTATGCGGCAAAGTTTTGGAAGCACAAGAATTTAAAATAAGGGACAAATTAATACAATTAATTGGGTACTTTTTCGAGACAAAAATTCTTTCTTAAAAATATTTGCCTTAACCTTATATAGATAATATAATCTCATTTGTAAGAGAAAACAAACGAAATTTCTAAGCAACATATCGGTATAAAATTTGAACCATACATATTATATTGCATAAAAACGAATTTTATGTATACTTTTGAAATATTTTTATAACCGTGACCGTGACCGTATCTAACTGATGCCATCATCTTATAAATATTTGAGCGGTGTGCGTATGTATATAGAATTTCCAATCTCTAAATATGAAAATAACTGTTAAAAAAATCTATTTGATAGTTTATAATTTATTGACAGAATTATCCTTCTACGGACATTGATAGTGGAAGCATTCTGAGCATGAACAGTTTATAGTATAGGAATTTACAGTGTTCATAAATTCGTAAGTAACTAGATGTTAAAATGCAAATGTTGGGAGTTATATAGGAGCCTTTTGCTCTTATAAATGCTGTACAAAGAGAGAGATGAAAAAGTTTAACATACATAACTCGACTGCGGACGACATTCTTAGGTGTGCATGAGTATTATTATCTAACTGAGTGGACGTTGACAGTCCCCCGGTGAATCAAAAAGGTTTCGAGGAATTAAATAAAAATTGACAAGAATGTGTGATTCTTGATTCCTAGTCATTTACAATACATTATGGTGGAGTAAAACAGGAGAACTGACTGTCAACTAACGCTGCCAATAATTTAATACCTTGTCCATAGCACGAATAGCAGAAATACTCCTGTAGCCTCTAATACCTAGGCTTTCTTTACCTTTGAAACAGGAGAGAATAAACACTTGGAAATTTAAAAGTTTTTTAACTTCAAAGTTTTAATCTGCTGACCTATAGCAAAAGCTACTACCAGCACTAGAAAAAAATGTCCATTAGATTTGAAATGATTTTTAAGGACTTTATGCGTACATGTTAACAAAAAGATTTGGTCATTAAAAAGATTTGAAATACCGTTGAAACAAGCTATGGACAGTCATGTATGTTTTTTTTCCACATGTAAGTACGAGAAAGCTTTGCTCGAATAAGTCTTTGTCAATATAGTGTCCACCGATACGGATACCGCAATACCGATGTACATACGATAGATATGCGAAAATGCTAATGTGTATTATATCTGTTATCAGTCAATGTATATATTTAAAATTGCAAAATCTTCTGAACTCTTTCCATCAAATCAATACATAATAATTAATTATATACCTATTGTATTGGAGGAAACTTGTATATATTTAGGTGAGCGCTGCTATAGCAGTATGCTATAACATAAGCAATAATCAAAATCTATGTATATACTTAATCCTTGGGATATGATTATAAAAATGATACATGGTCAGGAGATGAATGAGCGAGAGCCAGAGCCAGGCCAGTATGCTGAAGGAGGGGATGAAGTCAATGTCAATGACAATAAGCCGAAATACTTGTATCTTGTCTTGTGAATTGAATTTACGTTTAAAAGATAACTATCGCACTTTAGAACAATATAATACTTTTGTTAGTGTTAGCAAGTTTGTTAGGGGTAATGAAGATAACTGTTCGTTAGTTCTTTTCTATCCTTTTCTTCTTTATTTTTTCTTCGATGTCTTGACTTCTGGCAGCGCTATTGCTGACTATAGGAATAGGTGACGTCATGTGAACTCAACACTTTTTTCTTCAGTTGGATTTTTGACGACATAAAAAATGATTACTCTTATGTCTTTTAGCGTTAGATTCGTCAATTCTCTATCATCCCTTTTATAATATGACTGTGAGACCAAACTATATGGGAACTGGCAACCATAGCTAAATAGGCTTGTTTGACGGGAAAGTACAACTTACAATTTACTTACGTATTACACAGAGAAATGAAAGAAATGTGTTCATTTTTTCTAAATTGACAGAATGCCAACAAAAAATACTTAAAAAATCTTTTCTTTTCAACGGTGACGGTGATGGTATAGTGGTGACTATTGACTATGGATGACGTTTGGCTTGGCTTTTGGCTGACTTGCACTTCCTCTCTCAAGATTATAACCAAAGGCCAAACGCGTAGTATTACAAACAGTACAGTCAAAACTCAAAACTCAAAAAAGGAAAGGCCATATAGTAAAAAACATCTTACTGTTTTTTGTGTTAGTAATTTAATAATTTAATCCGTAAATCCTCTCATTATTTTATTACATGTATCCCTCATATTTCTTGAACTCTTCAAGTTTTCAACATTGGAGATTAAAGACGAACACTTCAAAAATGTTAATGAAGCTCTACATTTTAGTAAATAAGCAAATTGGCAAAAAAACAAAGCAATCCAACGCAAATCCAACTGCAAACCCAGCAAATCCACTGTCAACAAAAATAATTTTCACTTAAGAAAAATATATGTATGCAAATATATGGACTGCAGCTGCCAATAATCTTTGATGTTTTTCCCAAAATATTCTAATGAAAACACTCGATATTACTTAGTATTATCGGCATCTCATATACAATTCATTATTATATAATACATAATCCATAATTTAGCTCCCTATAGGAGCATATTATTCTATGTACCTACTTGTCCACCAATGAATGCATGGAAAAATCCTAATTTTTAGGGGTCTATGACGCCGCTGTCATCAGCTTAACCATTGCATAAATGGCTATCTTTAACATGGCATGCCATCAATACCCGGCTACATCCAGTGACCTTATCGATTAAATCATTTATGAACGCTCCCGTACCTACCAACTTTTTATAGTATAAAACGTTACCCAAAGAAAATGGACTTGGAGCTTTGGAAACAAATGGAAAATCAAAATGGAAATCTTCAGTCTTGGAGATGTTTATGAAGCATGTGGACCGCATATAGATAGGTGTTTGTTGCATCTTTTAAATCTTTCAATTTCAATAATAATTTTTATAACTGCATTTGAATGAAGATGAAAGTGTTGGTCGTTTCTTTGTGTTGATTTCAGTTTTGTTTTCTGCAGTAGCTTCTTGAGTTGTTAAAAGTGATTCAAATTCATAAGACCGGAGGGAAGTGAAATTTGAAACTTATTCAATAAACCATCAGACATCCCCATCGCAAGCATTTTGGAGATGGTTTACCTTAAAGACAGAGAGATAAAGATGAGATACTACTTAATACTTATGGGGTCCTCTCCATACAAACGTACAAATTACGAATTACAAATTACGACGTTGTGTGCTAACGTGTAGTAAAGTAGTGGAGTACTTTGCACTATCCATGCAATTACAATTTACAATTCACTCGCACTTTACTAGTACAATAATAATGTCTAAAAGCTACCTACCTCCGTTCTTGCCGTTCGGTCTTTCTGGCTCTGGTCTGGGCATTATTTTACTTTTACGTGTCTTTGGGAGCGTTGAATTTTCGATGAGAGAGTCAAATGATTTTGGCATAAATCTAAAAGGATTTAAAAGGTATCCCTCTGAAATGTTTACAACATGACTTTTAATTTAGCAATAAAATTCCCATTAATATTTAAAAATTCAAATTTAAATTCTTTTCAGAGCTCTGCGTTCCGTTTGTTCTGAGCTGTCGAGTGACTGACTGAGTGAGATGAGGATGAGGCGGTCAGAGGATGAAGACGAAGACGAAGAAGAAGAAGGAAGATCAAGGAAGAAATTGGAATAAGATGATTTAACATGGTTCACCAGATTTAAGTAATTCGTATAGCCGCACAGCCAGGAGGCCCAATAAAGAAGTAACATCAATATCAACATCCGTAACATTATTAAAAAGAATCATATGTATGTACGATTAGAAGGTGTACATAATATTTTAATAATAAAGTAAGACCGCTATACTACAACACTGACTACTGACTACAACGGCTACGGCCAAACCCTATATCTATATAAGTGCTACCTTGACCATAACGACTACGACTTGTGAGTAGTTCCCGTTCGCCGTCCGTACATATTACTTTATGTGCACTCGTTTTTCTGTCTGCTTCTACATTTTTATGTTATATTATTATCATGTGTGTTATTATATTTTATACAGAGACAGGAAAGTTAAGCATGGTTCAAGTAATGAAAGGCCCAGCTGGACTACATATACATATATCTCATCTCGGTCGGACGAATAAAACCAGGTAGGTATTTAGCTATGAGCCCATAATTTCTATGAAGAAGCCGAAACGATTAATGTAATTAATAGTGGTTCGTAGAGAACATAAAAGGACACAACCACAAATTATCTTGTCATTTTCTCAAGAGGAAAAATAAAATACAGATATAAAAATTTCTCCGCACTTTTATCTAATGGAATTATATGTACATTTCACAGGGCATGGGGAGGACTATGGGCAACATTGTAGAACTTATTAAGCTTCTATGTACTTACATTATTGTGTCTGTTCGTTCAGTCAGTCGGAGGTATTAAGCAAAAGGGAGCATAGGGAGTGAGGCAGGTGAGTAGAGACGTAAACAAGTCATAATAATTAAGCAAAAGTAAAGTAAAGCAAAGCATTTAATATACTAAACCAAATCAACATAAACATACAAGACACAGGAATTCAAAGACAAAAACAGAAAATATGTAGCTTTTTCAAAAAAGTATCCTACACATTAAAGTAGGCACTGATGATTTTTTGGGTCTGTTATACGTTGTAGTATAATTACATTTGTGACTAGTCATCAAAATTGGATAAAAAAACGGATATCAACGAAAATTCAAAGACAACATAAAATTATCCTAGAAATATTTAAAAAAAACAGACGAAAAAAAAATCTTATAATTTATCATATTATTAAATTCAAATGGAAAGATGGTCCTCATAGAAGGCTCAAAAAATCCAAATGGAACCAGGACATATGGAGATTTTAGACTATATTCATATCTCTCTCTGGGTATTTAAATTAAACAGAGTACACTTTTTGAATTACATTCGTGTGATGGTCATCGATCGTGTGGTGAAAAATGAAAGAAAAAAAAATAGAAGGAATACTACACAGACAGGCCCAATAGGAAGCACACGAGAAGGAAAAACAGGTGCAGGTGCAGAGATGAAGTGCGATAATGTTGATGTAGTAAACGTAAACTTAATAGTATCTATCTATCTATCTCATCATCATCATCATTGTCTCAAAAAGTCTCTCACACGCTCTTCTTCTCGCCTTCTTCTTAATTTTCTCTCCCAATTCTCAATAGAAAAAGACGAAGAAAAAAAGCCTTTGGTTTGGATCTTAAGATGTGTTTTGGAACTTTTAGTTTGGATTTGGATTCATTGCACATATTGTCATTTGCATCTCTCCAATCTGCATTTCAATTCAAATAAAAACCAAAAACAAAGTCAATGAATATATTTTTTTTACTAAATGAAAATATGGAGACTGCAACGACCGACGATGCGATGATGAGAAGAAGCTGACTGCGCGTGGATACTATGGCAGAATACAGATTAAATTCAATATGTATACCATTTAGAGTTTAGGATGAGGCATCTTGCAGGGAAAGACACAAAAAATACAAATGACAACAAGAACGAAAACGACTTCTAGTTTTCACCAACAGCAGGAACAGAGAAACAGCAGCAGCTCTTTTTTTTGTAAATATATATAAGTAGGAACCTACCTATAAGGTCCTAAGGTAGTTTACGGTTGTGTAGAGATTACAACCGAGATTATCCAGTCCAGTCGTCCAGCCATCCAGTCGATATAGTCAGGATCAGGACATAAGTTCACGAGCCTAATTTAACTACCAACACAATACTGTATAATACTAAACTAAACTGAAAAACTGAAAAAAACTAAAAAATAACTAATTAATATGCAAGAATTGTGCTGCAGCCGGCAGCGACTTTATTCAAAAAACTCCTTATATTTTAATAATTAAATCGCTCAAAAGTATTTTTTCTCATTCTTTTTAAAGGAAATGAAAACGTACGGATAGGGTGCCGGGCCGGCGTCAGTAAAATGAAACTTGAGATTTGTCCACAAATGACGTTATCGGTAGGGTCAGTGGGTCTACTTATCTACTGATGACATCCCATGTTAGACTTAGCCATTTATGAAATGGTTCAGCTGATGACGTCAGTGGGGTCACAGGGTCATAAAAATGTGGATTTTTTGATAACTTCATTTGTGGACGATTCCTTGGCAATTCGGCATGATATGATTCAGCTTTTGGCTTAACCCTTTAATCATTCAAATTGGTATCGGTTACTTTTAATGTTCGACTATTGGCGCCAAGTTCAAATGTTAAAATGGGCTCTTGGCAATGACTCGTTTCTTGACTTCTGAGTGAGAGTGTTTCTTCGTTCCATATTTTTAATAATATTCTCACAATCCCAATGAAATTCAATAGTAGCAACATTTGTAGTAGTGCAGTGGAAATGCGTATAGTAGTAGTTTTTTTGTGTATTTGCATTTTTATACATTTTACTATATTGTATTTACTTCAGCTCCAAACTCCAACACTAAAGAATGCACACACTATAACAATTGTGACTTTGGACATGGACGGTTTGGATCATTAGATGACTAGGACGAGACTGACAAAGTAGTGAGAGAAAGGCTTTCAGCCGATTTTTAAAAGTTCCAAACACATTCAACACGGGTCACCTGAGACACTCTCACAAAACCTTATTTCCCCATCTCCTAACGACGAACATGACGACATGCATAAAATATGTAACGAAATGTGAGTGAAACTCTGTTTTCCTTTGGAGGTACTTTACAATTCACAGTTTACAATTCATGACATCCTGACACAGAAGATGATGTCAACGAGACGACGAGTCATCAGTTTTTGACTTTTTATCCTAGATTTTGAGCTCTGGGCCCACAATAAAAACTGCGATCAAGAACAGCCACGAGGATATGCAATGCAATGTGACGACCGGCTAACAATAATAATCATAAAAAAAACGACCGACCAGATGAGGATGACGAGATGCGGGATCCAGTCATCCAGCGCATAGTCCAACTTCAAAGGACCCAGTCTGCATAAAATAATAAAATGTGATACATACATACCAACTCACCAACTCACCTGTGGAAAGGGCAGCTATAAATGCAGCCACGGCAAACGACAACTCAACACTAAACAAACACGAAGACTAGAAAAAATTATTTATCAAGCCTCATCCCATTTGACGACAATACACTATATTACGCAATGAGATGAAATGATAGGAACATGGTCGGGAATGGTATATGATTTGGCGGCATGCACACGTTCTATTTGTACTTTAATTGTATCTCTCGTTAAATTGCAGGAACAGAAGTCAAGAAGAGACAAAGAAACTCGCGAGACTTGAGGTCTCGAGGAGTTGAGTTGGTCGGCAAAAGGCTATTTTTTAATGTTGTTACACATCGCGTCTGTGAAGAATCAAAATGACCAATATATCCATTTTTAGCTAATACCAAAATGCGCTGTCTACAACAATAAATATTTTAAAAAACGTGCAAATACAATAATTTACAATTTACAAAAACATTTAAATACAACATTTTAGAATTTTCAAAAGCATGTAAATGGAAGATTTTATACTTTTCAAAAACGTGTAAATGGAAGATTTTATACTTTTCAAAAACGTGTAAATAGAGCATTTTTCACTTTTCAAAAACTCGTACATATTTAACATCTTACGTATTTATTTCATTTAGTGTTTAATGAACTTGGCTCATTCTATTTTGAAAAAAGAAAAAAAAATTGTAAATGGGTCATTTTGATTCTTCACAGACGATATACATATTTACATTTTACATTAATACTTGAGCTTGTCTCTGTCCTTATTCTTTCAGATAATGCGAAGAGTCACAGCGCCAACCTAAAAAGTTAAAATCAACAAAAAAATGAGATGACCGTAAAATTTCATTTTATACTAGGACTACCAGGAGACTCTACATAGATATTGATAGATGATTATGATGTATGCTGATGCTCACTTTTAAACCTGCAACTCAACTCTGGTTCTGGTTTTTGGATCTTCTACAGTTCTGCGGTATGTATTTATTTAGTATAATATAAAGTGCATAATGTGTACCTGCATTCTGCATGTTGTATAAGGAGATGATAATAATAATATAATTGGCAAATCCGGTCACTTACTTACTTTCATCCATTCTGATTTTGATGTGTTATGTCTTGATTCTTTTTTTTCTTAAACTATAATATATTTTTATTTCTCTTGCAGATTGACTAGTCAAAGGGTAGAAGATCCAATCACCAAATGATCGTGTGTTTGTCGCACTCTAAGAACAAACATAACTCACATTTAATTAAATCATAAAAAAACCTTTCCCAGTCTCTCTACATCTCTCTCCTCGTCTCATTTTTTCTTCTCGTATAAAGTGTCCGCAACTCAAAAGAAGCAATATACTAAAAGGACTAACGAAGGAACTTTCGAAGGAAATTCTCCAACTTTGCTCAGTTTCTTCAGATCATTATTAATACACATCCTAAATTACTGCCCTGCTGATCACAGCCAAGATTAGCAATGTGTCTTGTTGCATTAGCGGCGAGAAAAAAGAGACGAAGGACGAGCAGAGATCTAATTACTAATCTGAATCTCGATGGTGAAGCCATCGACGCAATGTTAAAAGCGTCACCTATAGGGGTGGGTGGGTCACAAAACGTGATGATGATGGGTGGCGCCATTTGTGTCCGGCCCCTACATCGAAACTGCAGTTCGCACAAATGGCAGTGTGAGTGGGAGTGGGAGTTTCAATGTCATCACGTTGATTCTCGAAATAGATGTTTTCTATGGAAACTTAACCTCCAGTAGTTTTAGCTTTACATTCAAACGGCTAAATCTAACACATACAAACAACCAATCGAGGTTTGGCTTACGTTTTAACAGAAACAACGAATGAATGATTTCAATTTTGCACTTTGGATTTATTCAACTGCATTTTTTCATTTTTGCTTTTGATTATTGCATTTTGTAGTTCATTAAATTTTTAGGTTTGCTACAAATTAGTTGTTTGCCGAATAACACACGCTTAGAAAAGGTCTCCACTAACTTTTAGTTAGGTCGTGCTGTTAATTTCAACACAATTACCACATTACCAGTTAATTTCAAAATTTTTGAAGGTGAGGAAATATGTTAACTACATGAAACACCGTGTGTGTTAATAATATACCTACGCCAAATAATGTTACAGTTGACAGAAAATCGTGTTAAGAATTGATATAACCGTATATTAAGCTAAATTAGTGCTACAACCAAAGCACTTAATTTATAAAAAGCGTTATACTGATTATTTACGAAATGGGACTAGATTTATAAAACCAAGCAACAATTTTAGTATATATTTTATGAAACCTAACAACCTAAAATGGAAGTTGACAAAAAATAGTTTAAGGTAGAATGCTGGTTTGGCGGCAAAAACATTTTGAATTTACGAAGTTAGCATTGCGTGAATGGAGAAACTCACTCTTTTCAACTCACCAGCCGGATGCCAGTTTTTATTCTTTCAAACAGCAGCTTGTTAGGTAGAGAAAAAGATGCTCTTTCCGGAACAGCGTAATTAATTTTTTTTTAAGTTTTAGAAAGTGTAGTTCGTTTTAACTTAAACGCGTTTTAACTAAAAGAACTTCAATATTATCAGTATGTACTTGTTACCTTTAAACAATGTCACACACTCCAATTTACAGTTACTTTATGATTCTCTCACTCTTATTGGCCATTCAAAAGCGAAACCCGTAAATACAAGTTTAAAAATAGTTTTACCAGTATGTCCTACGGTAGGACAATTCTGAAAACTAAAACGAACTACACTGGTGCACGTATATTGCGCCACAAATTAAAGAAAACGAAGACAAAATTATTTTACAATGTTACTGCAAAACAGCAATGAGCAAACGAAACAACTGAAACAGTACAAAATGTACAAGCATAGACTAACCAACGGTACAAGCTTGGCGCGAAGAGAAATTTCTGCGGCATACTCCCGCCTAAAAGACTATGGCTGGTGAAAATAAATGAAATTTCTAAAACTTTGAAAATTTGTTGAAACCGTAAATGTTGTTTTAAAAATTTGTTTACGCTGTTCCGGAAAGAGCATCTTTTTTTCTGCCTAACAAGCACTACTGTTTGAATAAAAACTGGCACACGGCTGGTGAGTTGAAAAGAGTGAGTTTCTCCACACGCTTAGAAAAGATCGTGACACGAATGTGGTTAGGCCGTGGCAACAGGTTAAGCTGTTAACTTTGACAGGTTTAGTAGTAAATTTTGAAATTTGCGAGGGTGGGGAAAGCTGTTAGCCACAGGTAACACCGCTGTAGTTACAAAAACCTGTTAACAAGGTTAGCAGTTAACCTAACAGGTTTTGTAGTATATTTGTGTGGAACAGGAAATATTGTCAGTGGTAACAGTTACCGTGTTACCTTGATAGCGTGTTACGTACGGAAAAACGAAATTTGCATGTTCAGTCCAACACCATGCCTGTTGACCGCGGTTAACAGATTTTACTGTGGATGTCGGAGTAACAGTGTAACAGAGTCACAAATTAACAGTAAAGTAGTAAATTCACCCATATTTTTCTAAGTGTGCATTCACGCAATGCTAACTTTGTAAGCTCAAAATGTTTTTTCCGCCAAACTAGCATTCTACCTTAAACTATTTTTTGTCAACTTCCATTTCAGGTTGTTAGGTTTCATAAAAAATATACTAAAATTGTTGCTTGGTTTTATAAATCTAGTCCCACTTCGTAAATAATCGGTTTAATGCTGTTTATAAATTAAAGGTGGGAAAAAATATTCCTTACTCATTTCGTACCTTACATTTTTCACTGAAAAAAGATCTTACCGATATCTTACTTTTCTTTATTTGTTACCTACATCTTACTTTTCCAAAAAAATTACCGTACTTTATTTCTTACTTTTCTTTATTTGTTACCTACATCTTACTTTTCGAAAAAAATTACCGTACTTTATTACTTACTTTTTAATAATAAATCTTACCTACATCTTACTTTTTGTACATACAATAGTGTCTATTATCCGAAATTTTATATCTTAAAATTCGCAAAACCGAAATATTAAACCAACATGTAATTAAAGTGTATTCTACACCGGGGATAGTTCGGTAAGTCTTGCCACAAACGGGAAGTCTTGCCCCAAACGGGAAGTCATGCCCCGAACGGGAAGTCATTCCCGTTTCAAAAATTTTAGTTTTTTAAATTAGTGGGATGGGGAAGCCCCCTAGATGCCCCAAATCGCAAAATGAAGAAGAAAAATGCAAAACCAACAAAATAATACTTCGTCCTCAATATTTTATTTTAGTTACTGCTTGATATTATTAAGGTGCAAAACTGTATGTTGTAATAATTTAAACGAATTAACACTGACCCAGGCTCCTAAAGCTGTCTGAAAACCGATGGTATTTTTGTCCCTCGGCCGCCGAAGGCGGCCCCGCCGCTGGCGGACTATCAACAGTCAACAGGACTATGGTTGGTGATTTACGGATAATCCTATTACATTAGGCTTACAGATTTCACTGTTAGATCACCCAACAGCTAATCCTGTTGAATGATTTTATTAGTTAAGAAATAACAACAAAAGTTGGATTCGAACCCGCAACCTTCGTCATAGGTACCTTCCATCCTTAACCACTGCACTGGGCTGACGCAACACATTTAGTAATGGGCCACTAGTTTAGCATACATATACAGTGACACAAATGCTTTAACAGGCTTACTGTAGATTTCAACAGATTTGCCGTTGGTTTTTGTAACACCAGCGCTTTTATACTTGACAACAGCGTTGTTACATGTGACTAACCATTTCCCCGCTCTCAAATATTTTAAAATTGACTAGTAAACCTGTTAAGGTTAACGTCATTCAATGCACTGTGGCTTGCGGAAAATGAAAATCGCCAGAAATTATTCACCCGGTTGTTCCGACAAAATCATGTACATATGGAATTTACTAGCAATAGGTCGGACACAAGTGGCGTCACCTAAGTTGAGGGTAGGTCACTTTAAAAACATGACACCCCTTGTAATAGATTGTCATTTACGCATTGCGTAAGAGAGTGACAGGGTGAGTGGGTGGTTTCCAAAAATTGGTAAGTGTTGGTGACGCTATTTGTGTGCGGACCCTGGGAGGGACCAAAAATAAACTTTAAAAATTGATTTAACTACTTTCGCGCAAAACAGCGCAACTATTCTTTTTATGAAAATGTCAGCTGCAACTTCGTATACACTTTTTATTTATTCCAGTTCAAAGATTTTGCATTTAAACACATATCGATAGAATTGAGCTGGTCGATTTTCAGCCGCTTGTGGTTAACATTAAAGTAGGAAATCAGAAAAATTTAAATTTTTGAGAGATTAAATCGATATTGAAATTGAATTTAAAGTATCAAATCGAAGATTCCATAAAAAACTCAGAAAACCATTAAGTAAATAAAATAGTAAGTTATCATTGGAAAATTACAGCTATGAAGTAATATATTTTTGCTAATGCGTTTATAACGTTAAACAATACATACGTAGTGTCAAATTAAAATGTGACAATTATATTTTTAATTTTTACAGATGTCAGTAGTGAATTTTTTCTTGCAGAAGGAACGCATCTCCTAAAAAGCTCGAAAATTTTTCGTTAAAGTAAGAAAGCAGTAAAAAAAAGTGGAGTGTGTCAGGTACATTGATAGGAGATAGAATTTCTTACACCTTCCCCAAAAATGTTCAGAATGCGAATGCGAGAGATCTGTAATTATTTTTATAGTTATATATTTTAACTAGGTTTTGAAAGTTAGCTATATAGTTTCTTGACTTTTTCCCTTACCCTCAAGGGAACATGCAGCTATCAAGCTAGCAAAGTATAGGTTACCCATCTATCTATACTATGTATTGAGATTGTGGATGCGGGTCAAATAAAAGATTAGTATATGGAAAGATTGACACATTGATATAAAAGTGTGCTCCGTAGATAATTCAAAAGTTGAGTGGGAAACCCATGTGTAAGTAAATCAAAGGACATAATATGTCCTGTGTTTGTATAATAAATACCAATTATACTAATGTATTTTATTTATTTCAAATTCTTGTAATTTTGAAATGCTAATATACTTTCAAATTTTTTTAGAGTTTTATTGAGGAATTTGTTTAATCTTCAAAAATTCCTCGAGACTCGACGAGAGAGAGTCTTTTGGAATTTAAATTTTGAGCTCTTGTATAAACATAACAGATGACAATGTAGATTAAAGGGCGCTGCTTGTTAACAACATTCGGTTGGATTTTTACAACGTCAATTTGAATTGCCATTACTTACATAGGTATATTGCCATCGCTACGTGATGCTAACTGTTGTTTCCCTTTCTCGTCTATCCGAGCAATAATGTGTCAAACTATTCAAATCCTTATAAACATACAGTGTGTCTCATAATTGTAAACTCACCCCCGATTATGGAAGTTTCTTCCCTTCCAGAAGGAATTTTTCAGCGAAATATTTTTTATTAGATGCCTACCCACTATTAATCAGGATTCAACTTTGATTGACTCCCAGGGGTCAAGTGGTTCTCATGCAAATAATTAAAAACCGAAAACCGGGTGTCTCAAAATTTTAAACTCACTTCACGGTTTTTTAAATTCAAAAAGCAATATCTCCCGGCTAAGTCAACGCAAAAATGTGAAAATTGGTATGGGTACTCTCACATTTGTTACCTATGAATAAAATCATTAACTTTGATCATCGGGTCACTGTAGCACTGGTAGTGTTGAAGAAGGTGGGTCAACCTCATGTCAACTTTTTCCCCCGTTTGATAACATGGGAAAATCACGACTTGCACCACTAAATTCCTATGTACATGCGCAAATTTCAACCGATTAGAACTTAAAGAAGCTGTCCATAAGCAAAATTAAATTCTCTACAAAACAGCGTATAAGTCAATACTCAGGTCACTCGGGGTCACGAGACGTCCGGGATTGGACATTACGAAGAGTCGATGGAATGGGCTCAGCGGTATGCAACTCACCGTTGAATCCTGATTAATATTGGGTAGGCATCTAATAAAAAATATTTCGCTGAAAAATTCCTTCTGGAAGGGAAGAAACCCCCATAATCGGGGGTGAGTTTAAAATTATGAGACACACTGTAATAACAATAACAATAATAATAGAGCGGTTCAGCTTACGGGGAAAATGCCAAAAAAGGGGAAGGTCGGAAGGTTCTGCAGGAGAAAGTTATGACATTTTACTTTCACTGGGGTCGAAAAGCGGAACCCAATTGTTGGTTTCGTAATATCCTGGCTCTAAAAGCTAAAGGAAAATCAATTCTATTGGCCAGTTTGAGCGCTCCATTTTTCTCCAAATCAAACGCGTTCTATACTTTTTGCGAAACCTTAAACTGTTTTAGCTTTTGCTGAACAAGATTTACTGTTACTAATAGCAATAATACGTTAGAGGTAACAAAGTTGCTTCTTGATAAAGCTGAAGTAAGCAACTACAGTAGAACCTACCACTTTTAAGCAAACTCCGAAAACGTTTAGCTTTTGCATTTGTAAACTTTACTTGAAATGCTAAAGCGGAACTGGTTACCCTCAAGCTGAACCACGCTAATATAATTTTATAGTGTCTTTTTGTAGGAATAATTTTAATAGGCGGTGTAAGAATTTTTACAAAGTCATTAAAATGCTTACGTCTCATAATTTATAGTTGTAATTTGACTTGGAGTTTCGTAGACCCTGCACCGCTCCACTGCTGCACTCTGCGGAATTCCGTGATTCATTTTCCGGGTAAAGAAGTAGTGAGTCTATATTTTCTTTATAGCAGTATAAGATAGTAGTACTACAATAATTATATATATATAAATTAGATTCTGCATCACACAGAGATCAGATCATGTCTATTGTATGACAGTGACATTACCTTATACTATGTGTTTATTTATTCTGTTGGATTTGGTTAGTGGCAGTTTGCAGTAGTAAGTAGCTGTGGGGCTGGGGACAAGTGGCAGTCAGTGTATCAGCAACAGGGACGACGTAAAAGCAACATTCCTTTTGTGTGAAATGCAATAAGGTTTAGATTTCTATTTGGCTCTGGATTCTGAACTCTTATTTATTGTAAGTTTCTATGTGAATATATCTGTAATCTGTATACTGTCTCGTTCAAAATTTAAATTAAACATTACAACAAAATTACTAGAAAAAATGTACATAGCTATATACCGACTATATAGACAGATGCATAATAGCTTTTAGCTTACGCTTTTATGTTATTATGTAAGTCTCACTGCTGTGCTGTGTTGGTTTTGGTTATCGTTATCGTTCTGGTTGTGTTGTCGTAATTCGTAATCTTAAGTCTTTAGCAATGGAATTGCAATTAACAACCACTAGGAACAAGGCCTATAAGAACAGAACATTATATATTTTTTAAATTTAAAAGCATTTTTATTTATCATCCCTATGTCACCCTTCTCCCTACATATCATATACTCCAATGCACTCGCTGGTTACTGGTTACTGGCTCCCTCCATTTTTTGACGATCAGTATCAATTCCCATAAAAAAATTGTTAACATTTTAACAAGTTCTATTCTAATGATGTGACCAGAACAAGGACCAGTGCCAGTGCCAGTTAGGCTGTAATACTAAATTATATTATTCATAGGAGGTAAAAGTTTAAAGTAGTAGGCATTGTAGGCAAGTATGGTGAATATGGAGAGTATAGGTAGGTAGGTGGTTATATAGTTCCTCGTAAATGAGTGCTGCTGATATTTCATGAATCCCTATGAAGGGAATGAGTGACTGAGTGAGTGCTGCGGACTTTCCTTCTCTGAATCTGGTTTTAATTACACACAAATAATGGATTTATTATGGTAAATAGCAACTGAATCTCTGCTTATAAAGAGAAGAGAGTTTACTTTACAAAACTTTGGTAGACTTGGGCTGACTGAGAAGGAACTGGATTGGATTTATAGGGCGCTTATGAGCTGGATTTGTTGGTCCTGGTCAATTAGGTATTGGCAGTAACTTTTTGGAGCTTATTATTATTTAGTGTCCGTATTTCTTATCGATAGGGGACGTCCATCAGTAGCGTTTAGATTTGGGGGAGGAAAGGAGAAATAACAGACCTACGCAAACTTTGTATGACGCTATATTGTGCAAGGGCTCAACTCGGGAATAGGGAGGGGGTAACAAATTTTTATTTTTTATAAACGCCATTAATGGACGACCCCTAGTCGAAGATACTAACTAGTGACGTACATAAAATAGGCTTATATCTTTAGAAATAGAAGTTCTATGCGGAGCATTTGCTTTAAATTAAGAATGACTTTTAAAAGTTAGAACTATGTTGGGCTTTGGGCACGTGCTTCAATTTGTTCGCCATATGCATTCATTTTTGACAATTATATATATAATATTCAGAATTCAAAAACAACTATATGGTTTTCCTTGTAAAATAGCTGTACAAATTTGCATGATTATTATATTGGGAAGGAGTGTGGTTTCTGGCTGGTATTTCAGAATTTATATTAATTTATTCCTATGCTGTTGTTAGTCAAGATATTAACCCCAAGAAAGAGAAACCTATCTCAGCACACTCTGTAGTTAAAATACGTAAGTAGTTGGTACTTGTGGGGCACTTTGATGTTTATTTTGAAATGTTTCTCATCGTCGTCGTCAGACTAATGGGGTGTCTAGAGAGAAAGACAACTTTATTAAAGATAAATTTGACACTGCCGTCTAATGAGGATTGCCCAAAGGACTCAGTACACGGTTTAAAAACTTGTTGCACATAAATTGATTTGTGTTATAATTAGAATATATGATTTTTGATAATTATTCTGTAGGAGCAGAGGAATACAAAAATAATGTACACATATTTGTGCGGATTTCTTCAAAACGAAAACCACGATATCCTCAATTAGCGTTGAAGGCAAACGTTGAGCTTTCATAACATCCTGACAAAATTTAGTAAAGGTTCCACGTGCCCCAATGTACAATCCTATCACTTTTATGTCATCAAATCGGTGCAGGTTGGTCTGGCGATTAACAAGTTGGGCTTACCCTTCTGGTTAAGCAACAGTCAAGCTCATTCTGAAATGGATGGGTGGCCTTACCGATAATCCTGCAGGGCTCGGTGATAGGTACGCTGCAGGTCCTAGAGAGATGTATAAATGTTATTTCTCTGGGCTTTCTAGAGTTCTATATTTCTGAGTTTCTATGGTTCACTGGGTGGCATAGTTGGATTTAAATTTCCAGTGTTTCTTGAGTGGTACTTTAAGTGAATGAGATTTAATCCTAG
Source organism: Dicyrtomina minuta (assembly GCA_949802685.1). Lineage (NCBI taxonomy): Eukaryota > Metazoa > Arthropoda > Collembola > Symphypleona > Dicyrtomidae > Dicyrtomina > Dicyrtomina minuta. Next base: position 11,029,668 of record OX461812.1, on the reverse strand, counting down.
AACTAGCCATTCGAACCTTTGGGACAAATAGAAATTTGTTCTCTAGAAAAAGGGCTCGAGTCCTCAAATTGTGGAGGAACCTCGAGTCTCAGTGAAATAATAGTGAAAACTGGGCTTACAAGAGATGAAATCTCAAATCCTTAGGGATTCTACCCAGATACGAAATATTATTATTATCAAGGCCCAACTTCTGCTGAAAGTAAGGAATGCAAGATCGTAGATTCTTTGTTTTTCTTCATTAACATTTTCAGCTTGGTTTAGATAATTCTGTTCCATACGAATTGTTGGATCAAGAACTATTTCTTGTTTAGACACTAAGTTGTACGCAAGAGTGTCAACCCTTCTTGAACCATTTCCAGTACATTATTATTATTCAAGATTTATTCATTCTTTCTCATTGATTTCATTATATACATACACTGTAGAATCACATAAGAATGTTTAAATTCTACAGAAAAGAGTATATTCAGATTTAGTGAATAGTTTGTCCGTATCTTTAATTTTGACATGACTTATATAATAATTCTTATTTCTAGACATTACTTTAATTTTGATACAGAAAGATGAAGAAGCTCTCGCGTCATATATCAAGCGCCGAGAATAAAAGTCTTTTACAAATATACATGTAGTAATGTTCCTTTAGTCTTAAAATTATATTACACTAATTTCTGGAAAACAATTCCAATATACAAATTCCTTAGCTTGTTAAAGTAATAATAATAATAATTGTAATCTTATCTCATACATTCATAGTGAGTTATTTATTTAATGCTCTAATTAAAGCAGGTATTGTGGAGTTTCTATATCTTTCTGTTTTAGTGCTGACTAAATTAATTTTTTTTTCAATCTGTTTGATCTTTGGTTCAATCGTTGATAGGGAACTAACCAGTTACAAAATCTCTGTGACTTCATGAGTTTTTTCCCAAATGATGTAAGCAATTTTTTGTACCTTTCTTCAATAGTATCAATTCCTAACTCAGAGGCTACTTGTGTATATTTCCTTTTACTTACATAGCTGTTTCTAATTATCCCTAAACATCTTCTTTCAACTAATTTAATTTTTTCCAATAATGTTTTTGGTAAGCTTTGACTCATTACTTGCGAAGCATACTCTAGGTTGCTTCGTATATACGTTTTATAAGCATTCAACAACTGACTCTGTTTAAAACCACAATATTTCATTTTCCTCAATACATATATTTTTTTCGAAGCTTTCATTACCATTGAATTAACTTGGTCTTTCCATGTGACCTCATCATTAATTTGTACTCCTAATAATTTTGCATTCTTAACTATTGGAAGTACGGAATCATTTATTATTAATTCTAATTTATTAATTACTATTTTCTTAGCCTTGCTAATGACAAGTACACAACATTTCATAGGGTTTAATTTCATCATCATTTCATTTACCCAATTATTAATATCAGTCAGGTAGCTTTGTACTTGAGGTTGAGAATTACCTACTACTTTTTCTCCTAATGTTAAATCATCTACGTAACCGGCCTAACATTCGGCTTCTTCAAGTGTTTTCAAACCTAATTTTTGCATAGCTTCTGCAATTAAACGACGAACAGCATGGTGGCGGTTATTACGAATCAACTCACTACTGGAGCACTTACCAAGGATATGGCCTATCGTTTCAATCTCATTAGAGCCGTGTCGACAGTAAAGCGATTCTTGGTCATGTCGTGGAATGGCATTAACAGGCAAAACATTTCCAACCATTTTAATTGTTGTGATTCATTCCGACGTTAAAAGCCAACTTTGGAATAAATCCGCTTATTGGCATATAGACATTCTGGAAATTGTATAACCCCGTGACCTTTCTTAGGGAGTTTACACCAAGCATCATACTCAACACATTGTAGGTGATCCCAGTTTAGCTTACTCTTTTTCCCTTTAAAATCAGTCATATTTTCTCAAACTTCTTGTGAGATGCCCCGTATTGTCAGCAAATTCCTTATTTGATATGTTTTCATGCAAGTTGTGCCAACTAAACCCAAATTTGTCCAAAACTTCGTTTCCGCTTAATTCATGAACATAAGGTCAATTGATACATAAAGCAAAAATCGAAAAAGTAGACTTACCTGCATAACGCCTGTTTAAAATTTTATCTGATTGGTCTTTCCTTCAATAGTTTTAATTCTTGTGAAGTTGTTCGTGACGACATTGTCACGTTACGTGTCGTAACCGTGACCGCCTCGACTCATCAAACCTAATCTAACCTACCTAAACTACTTACACTTCCTAGCTACCTACTGTTAACTACTATTTACAACTTACACTAGTGACTAGAAACACTTCTTAACTACTAGTTATTACTACTATTCACAAGTTAATTTACACTTCCTAATAACTATTTACACTACACTTTTTTCACAATCCGTTTTCGGTTTCCGTTGTCTCCTTGATCCATCCGGTCCCGGTCTCCTGAAATCAACACCAACACAATTAATAAATTATTATATACTACACACTACATTATTATCTACACTACTATTTACACGATAATTTACACTTTTCATTTTACATTTTTCAGTCAACAATTTCATTTAACACAATTCATTTCACAGTTTCCAATTTACACTATTTATTTACATTATACACACATTACACATCATCATCATCAACATTTAACTTTATTATTATATAATTATTATATTATTATTATTATTACACTTCACTTACCTGTTGAGCCGGTGGGTTCAGTTCCAGCTCCCGTCCATGTCCCATGCTTGCTGCTGGTACTGCTGCCGCTGCCGTCGTCTCCCGTTCACTTCCCTTGTGCTGAAAGTTTAAACTTTAAACTTTCGCACCGCCCTTCACCTTTCCAATTCAAACCTGAAGTCCCGGTCAAACCTACTCACATGACACTCATCGTCCCTTGAATGTCATGTGCAGTAGGTCAATTATCCAGCATGCTTTCTGTTTGTCTGTCCGGGCCAGTGAATATTTCATCACTTTTGCCTACCGACTCTATTCCCATTTAACATTACTTTTATAATTTAATCTTAATTTTCCTTTCTTACCTGAAACAACCTACCTTGTGGCTCCGGTCTTCTCCATAGTAGTTTTCTGCTGAATCTTCTCAGAGTGTTGTCTTGAGTCCAGTTTAGTCCTTTTTCGAAATATATTTTCGTTTTTTTAGTTTCATTTTGAAAACTCTCTTTATTTTTCCTCGAGAGTTTCTCGGAGTGTTTTATTTTTGTTTTTGCAGTACTTTTTATTGTACTGGCCTTACTTATAATATATTATTATAATTGTTTTTGTGTGTTTTGTTTATTCGTAATTCCAAATTACAAATTATTTCCGGATTTCAATTTGGACTATCTACCCAATAGGTAAAGTAACCCCCGGAAAGACATGGATATTTATATCGTGTCACCACTATAATTAATATTGATTATTTCTAAACATTTTGAAGTGAATGTAATATTATTTTATTTCATTATTATTATTATTATTTCATGGATTATTTTCCCTTTTCAATATTTTTGTGTGTATATTATTTGATTCATCCCAAATTATTATTTATGATTTAATTCATTATTTTATACTCTGTATAAAATAATTACTCATTAAATCCAGTTATTTCATTTTATTTTATTTCATATATTTTCCGGTTAGATATTTCAATATTTATTTTTCTCTCATTGTGTAACCCATGTTAGGTGGAACTCCCCCAGTTTCACGTAAAAACATTACAGACAAGATTCTTAAGTAGTACTAAAGCTGGATTTGTTTTTTTTTCAAAAAACATGAGCATGCCCAACGTTGTCAAAAGCCTGAGATTTATCCTCAATTATTATAGTACAATCAGTTTTATCTTTTTTGGCCTTTTTGAGGCAATCATTAACCCAAATAGTATCAATCAGAGTACCCGCTTGATTTGTGAACCCACGTTAGTTTTGATTTAAATTAAAATACTCTTGTAAATCAACATCTAGGATCTTTTCAATTATTCGTCAAATGACAGAGCTAACAGTAATTGGTCTTCAGTTTTTAATTCCCCAATATCGCCCGATTCATAAATGAGGAATCAAACAATAAACTTTTCTTTGAATATCTCAATGAGCACTAGAAATGTTGCGATTACTCCCGTTGGGGTTAAAAAGGGCTAGTAAGGGCAGGGTTCTAGCCCGGTAAGTGTGGTACTTAGCGACACTTGAAAAGCCATAAAACCAATTTTCATCTACTACTATTCTTTAACTGCAATCACAGTGTTACCCTCTCAACAAAAAATGCATTTTTAAACCCTCGAATAAATAATAATTAAAATGTAATTATTTTTTAAAACGTTTTAAAATATAAAATCTAAATTCGATAAGATTTTAAAACTCGAGAACTCTTTCAAGGCATTAAAAAATAGATTTTTTAGGCATAGGAATCCAAACTATTTCTTCAGTAAACTATACAGATACTAGCAGGTTAGCAACCCGATGGGTTGCGATTAAAAAATGTAACATATTTTTCTCTTTTAGTTGTTATAGTAAATAAGGTTGTGGTCAAATCAACTTTGGGGTTGCCCAGTATAAGCTTTAATTAAAGGTTCTATTGGGTTTAGTTATTACCATTGGGTTAAACCGCGCAAGTGCTGACTATATACTTGCCCGGGGTAAGCTTTAACCTCAACTTTGACAGGCGTAAGCTTTTACCCTAACTTTGCAAGGGTTAAGTTTTTCCCATATGCGTGGTAGCAGTAGGTTTTGACCAGAGCCTTGCCTGGGTTAAAGTATGGAATTAGACTTGTTTGGGGTAAGTACTGATCAGTGACTTGCCCGGGTAACACTATAGTGAAAAACTTTGACCAGAAGCTGGCACGGGATAAGTTAAACCGCAGCGTTGGCTGGCTTAAGCATTTAGCACTACAGACATGCCCAAAATTAATGATTTACCTCAACGGTCGCATTATATTATATTTTTTGAGCTTACAGGCTTTCTCGAGTTAAGTTTTTCCCAGGGATTTGCCCGTTTTGCGCTATGGTCCCGGACGTGCCCAGGGTTAGCTTCAATCACAACCTTGCCAGGGCTAAGCTTTGATCAAATGGGCTATCCATATAATACGTTTCAGGTTTTTGTGCAAAACTCCCTCCCCCCTCTTCAATCGTCACTACACCGTCATTCCTTGATAACCCCCCCCCCTCCTCCACTATAAGTGATTCAAATTTTGAAATAGTTGCTCAAAGAATTATTTATATTTTCTTAAGGTTTATATATACATTTTTCCGAAAAATGAATAATTACATAAGTACCACATATTACATTTTATCAATATGTATCTGCTTTGATTCGCCATGATAAAAAATTTAAAATACCTAAACCCCCACTCCCCCCCCCCTGCTGTTTCAACGCGTCATTGGCCTGAACCTCTTCCCCCATGAAACCTAAAACGTAATGCATGGATTGCCCTAAAGGCTTAACCGGGGCGTGCGCGTGGTTTCGCCGCAGGCGCGATCCAGGGATGTTTTGATCAGAAACTTAACCTGATTACGCTATGGTCACCGACTTATCTGGGCTCAGTTTTGATTTCAGGTTAGCCCGGAAATAGGGTTTTAAATTAATTCGGGTTAAATAAATCGTATTACAGTCATTTTCACTTTTTTACGCAAGGGGTAAGTAAAACCTGATTGTGCATCTTTTGTGCCAAAGACCAGAGATCCTAAAAGACCATGTAGCATAATGCTATTATTATTCCTGGAAAATAGTCCAGCCCATTTCCACATTACGCCTTCCCACCAGCAAGGATAAACTTGGTTAAGATTGCCTTGTGTTAGTGGGAATAAATCAAATTCAAATTCAGTAATTGAGTTTCAGTTCAAATTCAAATTTTAGCGGAATTGGAAGTTTTCATGCATCATCTCAATCGCTGATCGGTCCGTCGGATACATCATCCCAGCTGCTGATTTGTCAGCGTAAAAGGAGAGAGAGAGCTTTTCACGAAATCTTAATACATAGCATTGAATGGTCTTCTAGGATCTCTGGTCTTTGCTTTTGTGTGATGTAAAATTCACCCTATTTTGTTTAATCTAATATTTTAATCCGGCTGCTGAATGTACGTACAATTTTATTGGATCATAGGCTTAGAAGGGTTAAGACTTGACGATAACCTTGGCTTGCAGACGCGTCAAATGGTACCTTGAATAAAAGTGCAAATAGTTGAAAACTGAAGCGCACACAACATGTAGTGGCTTTTAACAGGGGCCATCTCAAACCCCATTATTATGAAATTTTAATGAAGAGATAACAAAAATAAATTATTGGTATGCAAAAATTTTAGGGAAATATTATTGCAAAGCTTAGCGTTCTTGAGTGCACTTGAGTGTAAGTGCAGTAATGCAGAGTAGACATGGATACGATGCAGTTTCAAGTTATAAAATAGGAAACTTTTGTTAAATAAAATTATTATAAAATTACATTAATAATTTTCTGGCCAGGTTCATTTCTTTTTATCGACTTTCATTTTTTTCCTCAAATTTTATGGCGTTCAAGTTAGAGGTATTTGCAATTAAAAATGTAGCTCTGTGCCAATCAGGACCCTGGAATTTTTAAAAATTCGAATTTCAGGCTGTGATTGGTGCAGAGCTAAAACGTTAAAACGGGAATAATTTAAAAAAGTGTCAAAACACTAAGTTTTCCAAGACTATGTTAGCCTCCGCTTGACCAAGGGCTATCTAATGACACCCCAATAAGGGGTAAATTCATAAAACTGTGGGTGGAGTGCACTTAAAAAAAATAAATGTACTGTATACTAATATTAACGGAAACTAGAAAAAATTTGTTTTAAAGAATTTAATTGTAAATTACAACATGTTTGTTTGTTACTGTGCCTCCTTGGCAAGTACTATTGTAGTACCAGTGTAAATAAATGCATTTACTTTCTCTCTCTGGCAACCCCCCGTAACACTGCACGCGTTAATTAAGAGACTAGCAGTTAGCAACCCGATGGGTTGCGAGCTTTATTAAGGCATTATTAAAATAGGGAAAGGGGCCACGAATCGTAAGTTGCAATAGTTGCAATTGACTGTAACTACGTTAAAAAAATTTTTAAAATGACGTTTCAAAATTAAATAACAAACATGAGCATTGCAGTAACGGCGAATGTTTATTTAGAAACATTTGTGTTCATGATTATTAAGTAGTTACTGTCAGACCACAAGATTTTTTCAATAATGTTGACATCACATCACACTGCACGCGTTAATTAAGAGATGTCAAAACTTTATTTTACATAGGAGCAAAAGCCCCGCACGTCTGACTTCTCCAAAAGTGCTAATTTTTCCATTCATATTAGAGCTTTACATCTACCCACCTACCGACCTAGAGATTTCTGTCAAAATTTCTATTCATTTCCTAATATCATCTTTATTATTTAACACATCTTCATTTATCGAGTGAGAAATTTAATATTCCTAATTAATCAAAAGTGCTTAAGTTAATAAAGACAAGGTTACTCAAACATAACGAATTCAGTTAGTACTTCAAAACGCTGCGGTATACTGCAATAATGCTGTTAAATTTTAATGTTTTAACTAGTGGTAAGGCTAATTTTAATAAAATATTTAGATTTTTAATATGACAGATTAGATTACTGAAACGTTACAATTACTTAACTTTTCTTTAATAAATACAGTGGTGGATTTTCAAACTAATGGCCAACCTATAATATTTCCAATTTTATATAATCATGGATAATGAATAAGTATTTAGTTACAGTAAAAAACATCTTACTTTAAATAAATTACTACTAAAATAATATTACCACTGTATTTATTAAATAACAGTTTAGTGATTTACACCCTTCAATCATTTAATCTGTCATATTCAAAGAAACACTCTTACTTCTAAATTGCGTGTCTCTTGAGCTGTAGACAATAGTAATTTGCAGAGTGCATGGAGCCTTTTGGCCCGTAAGTACAATACTACAATACATACCAACATGCATATTCAAATAAATGTGTCATTAAAACTCACATTAGTGCTAGTTGGAAAATCAAAATTAGGCAGAATTCTTACAGCATACTGCAGCGGTTGGATGTACGTACTGAATTGTTTATGTTTAAGTAACATTGTCTTTATTAACTTAAGCACTTTTGATTATTAAAGTATAATAAAATGCTCATCTAATAAATAAAGATGTGTAGTAAAAGATGACATAAGGAAATGAATAATATTTTTGACGGAAATCTCTACGTTGGTAGGTTATGTACGTGGGTAGATTTGAAGATCGATGCTAGTAGTAGACATCCAGACTAATGTCTACACCTACGTAAAATCTCAAAATTGCAAAATATCTACTTCAGTGCATGTAGAACAAAATTAAAATATCAATATGTACCAGAAATTTTAATAGCTTTACACATAATTTGTTATTATATAGATTTCAGAAATCGTAGCTTTTAAAAACGTTTTCTCGTTATAGTTACAGCCTTATTAACTGCAAAAAATATAACTTTAAAATTTATTGTTTCAAAATTAATAGATTAATACGATTTTAAAGTTTGTAAGATTATTGCTTGAAACCAGAAAGCTTTGCAGGTACCGGTACCGCAACGTTATTAAGGGAGCCAAGGTAATTAAGAGCAGATTCAAAGAAACATTTTTATTCTAAATAGGTAAAGCATCCCCAAATTCAGGTGGAAGGTTGAAATTAATATTTATGGCTCTTTCTTATGTCTATGATTAGTGATTTTCTATTACTTATAACTGTAAAAACGTCGGCGGTACAAAATCTGTCTTTATCACGCATTCATTTTTAAATTTAAACCATTTTATTTTAAATTTCACCTGTGAAAATATTTTGATTTTGTAGGAAAAATGGGATTCGTTTGGAGTTTAATGGGAACAAACTTTTGCATTTTTGTAAGAAACCGCTGCTGTAGATATCCTCAAAATTGGTGGACGACACATATACGAGCTTAATCAAATCTGGAAAAATCAAAATCGCGTGTAAAAATACAAGAAAATGAAGCTTATATATTATGTAGAAAATAAAGTAATCCTGATGGTCTGCATAAGCATATTGGCCACATTTTTACTCCTGGACTCGTACCTATGGCTTGTTTTAATTCGGGAGTCCGCCGGAGCCCTACCATTAAATTTCAACACGTCATATTCTTCTTGTACTACGCAATCACCATTTTGTGTCATCACCACTCGTGATTTAATTATTGACTGGGGGAATTTTTATGTCTACCGCCCATTGTCCGACGTCGTTTTTCAGCAGTTTCACCTTGGGACAAAGACTTCTTTTATCAGTGCAAATGCTGTAAGCGTCCTTGGCGTGATCTTCGCCTTCCTCTCTGCAAGACTCATATACGAAGACTCAATTAATCTCCGACGACTCGGCGTTGCTGCCTTTGGGGTCAGAAGCTTTCTTGATGCCCTGGATGGAACCATTGGAAAAGCACACCATTCAAGGAATGAAGATCGTTTTAATACCGTTGGCTTTTATGTTGACGGGGTTTGTGATGGGATTGGTTGTACCCTCCTTCTCGTCGGCTGTCTCCTGTACCTGAAGAAGCACCATGTGAATAAAAACTGTGTCCTCTACTCCCCTTTACCTCCATCAACGTCATGGGAGACCCCTTTTAAAATTCCTGGCCCATCAGTCCTTCTTCGAAAGGCATTCAGTATTTTACAAAAAATTCAGAACTCTTCCAATCTTCCCGTCTGGATAGGCTTTCAATGGATAGGGGCAGCAATGGCATGGAACCGCTACGACGCACAATTTTCTCCTCTTCTGGAAAATACAAAACATGGTGAAAGCCAAATGATACTTCAAGGAAACTTTGTTCGCAGACCTATTACTTGTATAACTTTTATGTCTTGGAGAATCATGAACGTTTCCGCACATACGGTATTCTTACTCGCCTCAATATTTATTGACAAAATGAGAGAATATTTTGCACTCATGCATTTTGTAGGGTGGATTCTGACTTTTGCTGCAATCCTTCTAGGAGAGCTACTTCTTAGTGAGGCTCGAGATCTTTTTGGATGAATTAGGAAGGACAGAATTGGGAAGTAAGCTCATCAAATCCGAATTGTTCTTGTTTATTTCTCCGATATCTAGCACTAGATACATCTCTCCTATGAGATACTGTTATTTTACAGTAGAATATAGGTTTTACTAGTGTAGGTAGCAGTAAGCACTAATCAAAATTGATATTTGATGTGGCAAATATATATAAATAGATACTTTTGATAAAACATTTGGTAATAAATTAAGCCGTTATTAAAAGTGTACAACGATTTCTTGCGGTTCAGATGAAGTGTAATATTTGCTTACTTTTATGCATTGAACAAAATTATTTAAAACTACTTTTGGGGAAGGCAATGTTTGGGAAAGAATGCCCTATAACAACTTTTATGCATCACTTGACACCAATACTAACGTTAATATTTAATAATTAATAATAAATTGGTCATATTAAAGTAATTCACCATAGCCAAATATTACTAAAGTAATAAAGCTGTAATTTTTTCACACACGTATTGCTATAGTTAAATGAGAATTTTGAATCAATTACACGAATACAAAAATATGGGCTGATTTTTTCAAGTTACTAATTACGTACTTCAATAAATATATAAATACAAGATATTACGCTCAAACCCTTCAAAAATGAACCTATTGCTGTGAAACCTAGGCATGCGCATGCAACCCAAGGAAATAGTATGTTTACAAATAACATTCAGTATGCAAACAAAGCAGCATAGGATAAAGCCACAGATCTAACTGCAGTTTCTTGCCTTAGTATTAAATATCTTAAGTTTGATAGTCGTAGGTAGAAAATTTCCAAATGGAAAATGTCCTACAACCCTTGATGTATTTTAATTGCATTCCACACGACAACTTTTAAACACCAAGATTGAGAAGAGTTTTAACATTGCTAATACTCACAACTCACTGTCATTCATTGCATTGTTTAAAAAACAATACGATAATACTTAATATGCCCTTTTAAATCCTACCCTAGCATTCCTCTTGTTCATAGGACTACTTAGTTGTAATTTACTCTTCAACAGATTTTGAAAATGGAGATCGATTTTGGAATTTTAAGCAATCTGTGGTAAACTGCGTGAGTAATTTTGGAAACCTTATAATTAGGAATAATAGGATAGCAAGAAGTGTAAGAAAAATCAGCCAACAAAATTTAAAATTAATCTGACACTAAAAACATATATAAGCTATTTTTTAAACTAACCAGGTATTAAGAAACCGGTGACCGCAAAAACATGAAGCCTAAAAATCTTCAAGCAACTATTGGGAATCTTTTAGATCTTTCGTACAGACATCTGTCAACGATGCGTAGTTTTGGTAAATCATTTCATCTTGTAGACTTAAATTTATATTTTTAATTATATTAAATATGTCATACCACGAATAAGTATTCTTAGTTTTGTATAAGTAAATTGCAGAATTTTTTCAAACAGTTCCATAAGACGATTTCCCCTATTATCGTACCCAATTTTTTAGGCCTACAAAGTGCAATATATTTGGATTTAATTTTTAGAACTTTTACGACACCGGGCAATGCTCATTGGCGGGTATCAAATTCCTGGTCATATGCGTGCATCTGTAGACCCTGCTGACAAAAAGACAGAGCTAGAAAATGATAAGGTTAAATCTAAAGAAGACCAAGAATCTGGAACTAAGTCAGAAAAGAAAGAAGGCTCTTCTACTCAAGAGACAGATTTAAATGCTGCCGTCAATAATCCTGTAGAAACTGAAAATGCTGAAGAAAAAAAAGACGAGGCTTTGGACGTAGCTAATCTAGAAGATAGTGATCTTGAAGGGCTTGAAGTCTTGAAGACTGTTAGACGACTGGATATGACTGAAAAGGATGCAACTCGCGGAAGTTAGTCTTTCTCAGTAAATATGATATATATAAAGGTCTAGAAAAGTATATTGCCTCACATGCCAATAAAAACTATCATATGAATTGTTTTTACGGCAAAGCGGGTCAAGTTGTGTACCTCCTTTGTTAACCCATAAGCTACTAATGCTAACTCACGTGCTTAATTGGTATGTACATGAAATATTTGTTTTTGATTCAAGTATTTGGTTAATGGAATTTTAAATATATACGTGAAATCATGTAGATACCAATTAAGCAGGTGAGTTAACATTAGTAGCACATGAGTTAACATAGAAGGTATAAAAATTATCTTACTGGTATGCGGCAAAGTGCTACTAAGAGTGAAAGTAAATATTTACAACTGGCGTTACAATAACGCTTGCAATAAAGACAGTAAGAACAATACACTGTTTTAGGAATAAGAAAAGTGCTTTAGAAATATGAAAATGATTTATACTTAATAATTCTATACTTCTTGCAGATTATAATTTAATAAATTTAATTTGGACGCAATTTAGTGTCATTCCTACTTAATTAAAGCTATATATATATATATTTTCTATCTTTTAGGGAAGGAAGTGATGAGTGTTGATGTTCGAAGAGAAGACGGTTTACAACTTTTTAGAATGGAGGCAGTAATGAAATGGTCAGGCACCAGATGTCATTTACTCAACTTGGATAATAACAATATTTTGCAGATTTCAACCAAGAATGTCCACATTGGGTGCTACCGGAGCCAGGTAGTTTAGATGCCATTCTAAGTACTTATTGTGCATCATGCTTTTGTTTCTTTCTGGTAGTTATAAGCAATAATGAATACAAAAAAGATTTTATAATCTATGGATCATATGCTTGTATTATATTGTAAATACGAAGGAATTTTTGGTGTATGTTGTAATAAATACCTATTTTGAATATAGGCAGTAAAAGTTCAAATCCAGGTAGTATTAAAGCTGGCTGCTTATTAAGCAAACTCACAAAAATAAGAATACATACTGTCGGGAGTAAAAATTTGAATTTGAATAGTTTAAAAAGCATAAAAACTTGTTGGTTAAATTTCTAATGTATAAAGCTTAAAATTGTATGTTAAACTGCTATAGTATAAAGCTTAAGTTGATCAAATTGCATGGGGAAATAAACGGTGATAAATATCAAATGGTCATTGTTTTTGAGATTTATTGTTTCTAAAATATTATTGGATTAAGTTTACGATGCGATGAGGCAGAGTTGGGGATGCAACGTTATTGCGTGGCTGCATATGGTAAGATAGGTACAAAAGATATATAAATAGATACTAGGTATAGCGATTGTGTGTGTAGGTATATCTCGCACACTGAATATCATGTACCTATATAAATACTGTGTGTTGAGAATGCATGATAACAATAGCTTGAGTTTATAAAAAACAAGGGCCTGCACCAAAAGGAGCCGTTAGTAGTGTATATAAAACAAGGTGAGCGTGTGAATAAAAAAAATTGGGTCTGCACATATTATGGTATGTACATATGTGCACAAGAAGCTCAAGCATAGTTGTAGTGTGTGTGTAGTGTACAGCCGGACTTCACACTATAGTATGTATATGATTGCTGTGTCACTATGCATTTTTAACAATGTATGATGACAACAGTGTGAGTGTGTAGAAAGGAAGAAAAAGATGAAAGACAGGAAATCTGAGAACCTTTGCTCAATAAATATAAAAAACTTGTCAATGTTTGTAACGACTGGCTTTGGTTAATCTAATTAAGCAAGTATTGATAGCATGAAAGGTGACGAGAATTTTATTAATTGTTACCATTGTAAAAACAAGGTTGTACAGATGCACTCAAGATGCTCAAATTGCTTTATACTATAGCAATGCAATAGATAAACTCTTAAGCTTTACACATTAGCAATTTAACCAACACGTTCGTAAGCTTTTTATACTATTCAGATTCGAATATCTACTCCCGACGTATGTATGTATTCTCATTTCCGTACGTTTGCAAAATAATCAACACACTTGTGAGCTTTTTATACTACCCAGATTCGAATTTTTACTTCCTACACGCTTAGAAAAATAGGAGTGAATTGACTACTTTACTGTTAATTTCTAACTACTTTCTTGTTACTCCGACATCCACAGTGAATCCTGTTAACCACGGTCAACAGGATTATGGTTAGTGATTTGCAGTGAAAACTGCTAGACTGAGTATACTAGAACGGTGTTGGATCACGCAACACTAATCCTGTTGAACGATTTTATTAATGAAAAAATAACACCAAAAACTGGATTTGAACCCATACCCTTTGGATTACGAACCTGGCTCCTTCACCACTGGACTGTCACAACACATTAACTATGAATTACGAATTTAGCATACATATACAGTGATATAAATTCTTCAACAGGTTTAGTGTTGATTTAACAAGTTTGGTGTTGGGTTTTGCAACAACAGTCTTGTTGCATGTGGTTAACAGTTTTCTCCACCCTCAAAATATTTTAAAATTTACTACTAAACCTGTCAAAGTTAACAGCTTAACCTGTTGCCACGGCCTAACTACATTCGTGTCAATATCTTTTCTAAGCGTGTATATTCAAAAAAGGTATGTATTACAACCTACGCAAATGATTTCTTCGTATTTACCATACATATTGTATATTGTTCATTAGTCACAACAACGACAAACAAAATATATTATCGCTTTATCAAAATCTATTGGAATGAAACTGGGATGGAAATTTAAACTTGCAGACACTAACTGTGATTCATGTAGAATCGAATATAAAGCTGGGCTCAATTTCATTTGGGAAGGAGGAGGCTGTGGTCTATGACGCATGGGGCAATAAAGTTTTGCGCATTCTAAAACGTGAGTCCGAGTCCAAGAAAGTTGAACATATAATTGTTGAAACTGACAACACCAGAGTTGGATCTATAACTGGAACTGCCGTGAAATATAGTAAATATATTGACGTGTATCAGAGAGCTGTACTGCTCGGAGGCTGGATCCCAACTGTAAGTTATTTTTTACTGTTATAGTGCGAAACTTTTTAGCGCAAAAAGTTTTTTAAATATGTACATATTTTCAAGTAGTTAGGATGACAAACAGTATTTTTTATATTTTATTTTATTAGGGTGTGCAAGCTCATAAGGGCGCATGATAAATCAGCGATCATCAGGAGAGAGACGAAATCAGCATTGTCAAGTAATCCAACCAGCGATGAAGCCAGAAATATATGTCTGACCTATAGTGAATTTTTGCTTCGGAAGCAGACCTTAATTGCGTGCATTTTCTTTCTGATCGCTAGACTTAGACATTTAAATTTATTCCATTATTCCATGTAATTTAATAATTAAAGTGCATAATATGGTCAGTGCAAAAATTTGTTGAGCTGTATTCAAAGATTATTATTACATTATAACATTTACAATCTCTTCTAGTTCATTATTTGTGATGTCTATTCCTAAAAATCAGTGTAATTTCGCTGTGTGAATGTGACAATAAAGCAATTACTTATTTACTACAATGATTCCTACTAGTAAGCCTGGTGGTTCTTGGCTCCTAATACACTTTGGGACCAGCATATACAGGGTGGGCCATTTATAACGAAGGATTCTAACATGCCATAAATTCTAAGTTTATCATTCGAATATAACGAGCAATATACCAAAACAAAGACAATTCCTGGGAGATTTGTTTGAGTTTGACACCTCATCCATTAAAATTGGCTGAGAATAAGTTGCAAAATGACCTAACAAAAATCACAGTTTTTAGATTTTTTGGTCAATCCTAAAATTATTTTTTTTAAAACTTTCATTTAAAATTACAGCGTAAAACAATGCAGACTAAAAACATTGGACTTCAAAAATGCTAACGAAAAAACCCCCAGGAATTGTCTTTGTTTTGGTATATTGCTCGTTATATTCGAATGATAAACTTAGAATTTATGGCATGTTAGAATCCTTCGTTATAAATGGCCCACCTTGTATTATGTAGTGAGTTTTTCTCATGAGGGTTAAATCCGACTTTAAAAAAAATACTTCTTAATTTTGTAAATTGAACTTAGCTTTATTACGTAGCTTGTAGCCATTTTTCAGAAATCTGATGGAAGTGTAACCGTGTAAAATAAAATGTAATAGCTGGCATGTCAGTTAACAACGCAATGTTAGTAAATGTCCCATTTTGAATTTCTCATAACTTACAGGATTGCTGAAGATTGCGTTAGCCGTTTTATGCTAAAATATAGCCCTGGGTATTAGCTACAGCTTTGAAAAATTACGTGCGGCGGGGTGCGGCATTTCAAGCCTATTAAACTTAATTGTCATAACTCACAAGGGACAACCCCTCAGTTGCCTTCACTAACATTAATGTCGCTGCTGAAAGCAGCATTTTGATTTATGAAATCAATCTGCTTAAGTTCAATTTTACTCCATTACGGCAATTATTGAGGCACCCTCCAATCAAGCCCCCCCCCCACCCAGGAAGAAGTCAAAATATATCCCTACCCCAATATTGTTCACAAATGTACCATTTTTTGTGCTGATTATTTGCGTCAATGGCATACCTAAATTTGTAATGCAAGCATTACAAAAACGAACGTAAAGGTCACAACAAGTAATAAAGTAATACTGAAGCATTGTAAACGCATGCGAAAGCCTACAAAAAATAATATAATTATGTGCATTGACGTTTGACCTCAAAAAATCTTTAAATAGATGTCACGTAGCTTTGATAAGTACGCATAAATAATCAGCATAAAAAACTGCTCATAGTATCTAATTTTTTAATTGTGTGCATAACTCATGGCGACCCTCGTCCTTTAAAAACTCCTAATGTGAAGGTCACATTACATTAATGTATAAACATCAATAATTAGCATCTAAAACTGCACACTGTGCCTAATTTTTGTAAATGTGTGCCACAATAAATATCTTGACCTTTGACCTTCAAAAAATCCTGAAGCGAAGGTCACATTATGTTTATATATAAATAGAAATGATCTTCATCAAAAATTGTAAATTGTACCCAATTTTTGTAAATATGTGCAAAATAAATATAGTGGCCTTTGACCTAAAAAAAATCCTAAAGGGAAGGTCACATGCATAAAATGATCAGGATCAAAAAATATATATTGCACTTAAATTTTGTGTATTTTGGGTAACATTACAACATTGATATATGTGACGGTTTCCTCGTGAGAAATTTACGTATGTATATAAATTCTCGTCTAAAGCAAGTGCAGCGGCACATGAGAAAAATTTACTATATGCTGGTCCCACAGTGCAATGTATAGTCAGCATCCACCCACCTAGCTAGTGAAATCATTTACGGACAATCCCTTATATACTATGGTACTGTAATTCACAATTGAAGCCTGACTGCCTTTAAGAACTATAACAAACGTTTCGGTTTATTTTATGGTCACACAACAGGTGAATTTTCGGGCTGACTTTGCTTGTAGATTTCTCCACGTAAATTGCTCGGAAATTGCTTTGCCATAAGTATGGCCACTGGTCACACATCAGAAATGTATAACTTATACACTAATTGCATAATATCTGAAGTCAAACTCTTCAAGTCAAAGTTTTGCCTTGAATAATTACCTGGTTGATTTGAAGCGATAAAAGCTTATGGTTTGTGTATCTTTAACTTTGTTTTTGTTGGCACATGTTTTCAAATTCCTAGTAGTCATATTCAGAATAACAATCACACTTTAATTGATAAGTAAGTAACGTGCACTGAAAATTGAGTAGCATTATTTCGTTGCTATTTGTTTAGAACCCTGTGCTTTTGTGTGTGTATGTTGTGCTCAGTGCTAACGCTAACTGCATATAAACTCCATTAATCAGTCATAGTGTACCTACTACAATACTTATCATTTGTGTATAAATTACATTTCCAACAAAATTCCAGCGGTTTTTTACGCAAATTAATGTCAAAATGTCTAGACAAGCATTTGCATGCATCCAAGCGGTTTGCATCTTTCTAATTTTTGTTCAGATTCAAAAATCCTCTGTGACTGCTACTAATGAAGGTAAGAAATAAATCAGAATATGATGCAGACAATAAAATATAGAATAAAATGCTCGTGAGTTTGCAAGGATTTACTTATAGAGATAGAGATATTCACTAACCTGTACAATTTTAAACAGATGCATATTAGTATTTTGAAAATTTTCTAGATCTCCGAATTGCTGAGATAGAGATAAATCCATGTAAGGAAAGAAAAGATTCTCAAAATTCAAATCCGGAGGACTGTATTGGGGGGAAAATACTCGCATCGAAAAAGTACTTTTATGACCAGTCGACAAAAGAATGTTTAGAATTTGAAGTGAGTAACTGTGTGGGTCAAAATGGGGATAATTCTCCCGGTTTCTCAAGTTTAGAGGAGTGTCAGGAGGACTGTGTCAAGTCCCGACCCGCCCGACGTCTCCCCGTTGATAATCAGTACCGGATCCTATCCGATTTTGAAATCACGGCACCCAAGAAGCTGAGCCCAACAACGAAACGGAAGTTTCCACTCCAATTCTGTAATCTTCAGTGGGACAGTGGACTCATTTGTCCCGGACTCAAAAGAGGCAGTTACATGGATCAATTCTACTACGATGGCAAAAGTAATTCTTGTGCACATTTTGTGTACAATGGCTGTGGGGGGAATGCAAATCGTTTCTTTACCATTTGGGAATGTATTCAGTCCTGTGTCCGTAAATATCATCATGACGGTTTTAAATAAACTAAAAAAATAGTATATATAAAAATTAATTAAAATGTGTGCTGATGTTTATAGGACGTTCTCCGATTACGATTAAGGCGCACGTAATTTATATATTAGTTCCAGTAATTTATTCGTTGTAATTTTTAATTTTCAAATATTTAGTCAACAACATTTTTTTTCTAGTTAACGACACTCTGTTCCCAAAATAAAAGTGGTAGCATATGCTTATAACTTTATACTTTTCCTTGAAAATATCATTCATTCCATTTGGCGAAGTCACATGTGCCTGTGATGTCCTAAGTATACGTTTACTTCCTTGCAAAATCAATGTTTATGGATACTCAGATTTTCTGGGCCTTGCAGTTGGCAGTGTAATTATTTCTCCCATCTGTAATAAATTCTGACAGTGCATTTCGAAACCAATTACAATTAGGAAGACAGTAGTAGTAAGGGGAACCAACGTTAATCCTAAGTTTTGTCTGATTTTATTGCATAGTAAAAAGTGTGTTGCAGTCTTATTGCAAATTGCAAGCTATTAAGTAATCGGTTCTTCTTGCCTTGTGGTGCCTTTGCTTTGCAGTTGGTTCAGCCTGTAGGCTCTAAGAAGATATTAGGGATCGTCTAGAAATGGCGCCATTGGTAGGGTCAATAGACATCCCATGTTAAAGATACCCATTTACGCAATGGTTAAGCTGACGTTAAGCAATATTTAGATGGCGTCATTTATGGACAATCTCTTATTATGTACATACGCGAATCGTACATATTTTTAACGCCACAAACTACCGCAATCGAAGATCCCAAAGTTTAATTTTTCTTTACACCTCAACAATGTATTTACTTTAATGCTCCCCAGTCACTAATTCTGCAAGATTAATTATTTACACCGTCGTTATTTTTTACCGTAATGGGATTGTCCATAAATGATGTCACCCAAGTTATCACTCTGTTAAGGACCCACCCACGCCCATGTTGTCACTGCTATCTTTAATCTTTAACATGGTATGCCATCAATACCCGACTAGACACACTGACCCTACAGATGACATCATTTAGTGACAATCCCTAATGATGTGTCTCACTTAGTTCACTGACTGAGGATGGTCCATCGAGCAAGTAAAAATTTTAAAATTCATGTGTGGCACACGAAAGTAGTAACAAAGTATGCATTTGTAAAGGGTCTTTGGCTTTAGATTTAAAACCTAATTTTATTGGCTGTAGATAATTTATAGTTGTAGCATGTCAGATCTGTGATTTTGGGTGTCACGGTTTAATACAAATAATTAATAGAGTTTTAGTTGTTTTGTTTAAAGGTAAGATTTTCTCACTTGTAAGTACATATACACAATAATTTCAATATACAAAACAATGTCATTGGATGAGCATAAAAGGAACCTGTGCTATCTATAGTACGTCGTAGTTGCATTCTTTCCATTTGATCGGCTGCATGCAATCGTACAATAGGAATGGGCTACTGACAATAAGGTAAAACACTAAAAAAGAATTAACTTCATGCACAAAAATATTGTCATCGAATACTGGCACTGCATTTTCGAATATTAAGAGAAAATCCCAATTTTTTCACCGGCTTGGCAACAGTATCTAATTTTTTTTAAGATTAATATTTTTCCAAATGTTGAAAAAGTTCAAAATGTACTACAGTGAAAACAGCCAGAGTTTGGTGTTACATGTATTGGGAATTACGGTGATGATATTATTTATAAGTTTGCCTCATCAGTGTTTCGGAATTTCACACGACCATGACGAGCTCTTTGGAAATCAAGAGATGACAGAAACAAGTGATTGGTTCAGACACTTAGTGCTGAGCAAACGGACAAAAGTGTCACTGGAAATCAAGCCGATCCTAAGTTTCCCGATTTTAGAATACCCTGAAATGTCTAAGGCCGGACAAGGATTTGGGTTTTATTCGTCCGCTCAATTTGCCATTCCACTAGAAAGTATTACCTTTACCGATATACGATAACTGTGGCTAAATTCTACAAAACTAAATATATTAGTTAAACCAAATTTTACATAAAAATATGTTGAAATGTTGAATTTAAGATTTATCTAATAAATACGTATATATTAATTTGCAGTTGTTCTTGGAACCTTTGGTGATTTCTCTTTCTTGGACGCAATCGTAGATGCGATTTATCCGGGGGCGGGAATCAGTTTATTTCCTAGACGAAAACGTGGACTCCTTGAGTCAGAATCAACGCTTTGGGAGAGAAGTTCAATATTTTCATTTGGTAATCAAACGAATATCTTAGATGTTGACATGGACATTGATGGTGATCATCCTGGAGGAGAACGAGCCAAGTTATTGATATCAGTAGCAAAGACACTGGATGGAATGGGCCTTAATGGACGGCCTTGCCTTCAACGAGCAATTTGTGAAATTCATAAAGAATCGCTAAAAGAATTTGGACTCATGGGAGAAATCATGGAACTTGTGTTTAGGTTTGTTTCAATAATTGTAGAAAAAACTATTTAAAGAAGAGCAGAAGCTTTTGCTTCGCTAATGTCTAATATCTTGGTTCGAATTTTCAAAAAAGTGATAAATGACGAATATTTAAATTCACTTATTACAAATTTAACAGCATCATATGAAGAGTTGTTAGGCAAACCGGGATAAGTCCATTCAATTGTTTTTGGCAAAATGAGACAAGTCCATCTAAAATATCCATTTCTAATTTAAATTTGGTTCCCCAGTGTTTTCGTAGTTTGTAGAAGACAATTCTCGTGCGTAATTGTTTTATGCAAGAAAAAGTTTAAACGTTACTAAAGTTTGGTTTCACTGAAAACGATTAAAATTCCATCTCACGGACTTTTGACTCCATGTTAAGTTATTGATTCTAAGGCAAAACGGAAAAAGTCCACGAGTTAAATATTTTGGAAATTTTCTAAAAAATTCCAGAGTCAGTCTAGATTTATTAAACTACTTGTAATAACGATTCGTTAAAGTTACAGTGCCTGTATAAAAAAACTGAGTTCAAGAAATAATCACGTCACCATTTATTCAATATTCGTCGTTCCTGTAAAATTTGCTTTGGCGGACTTCACCCGCGTTGCCAAAAAATTCTTCGTATTATTTATTTTGCTAAACCTAAACTAATATACATTTTGACTTTTGACTTTTCAGTGTGAGTAAGTCCAGATTTGCCAAAACGAAACATCTCGAAGATTTTTTGGAAGCAGAACGTCTGGGAAAGCTAAATAATTGCTACGTTTACATGTCACGTTGCAAAATGTCTCTTTTTGACAAGCATCACAGATGAGAGAGACATGCTTCGTATTTGCTATACATTTATGTATAGTTATTGTTTCTGTATTAGTTAATACCAAAGAATGTATTTTCAATCCTCCATAGTATTATATGATTTTTTATGACTTTTTTTTGTGCAAGATCTCAATCTTAATTTCGCAATAATATGACATATCAAACCCCATATCCCCGAACGGAATTCCTCTACCGCTCCGCCGGTACTTATATACCTGTATAAATTATACTTATCATTGTATTTTTATTATTATTACTTTTAAAAGGCGCACAAATTCAAGTCCTACAGCAACACACAAATTAATTTTTGCAGTTAAATTTAAATTGTTGAACATAATCATCTGCCGTAAATTGTTCTTGTTTGGTAATTTGATGTATGAGGTGTACTATGTTATATAGATATATTTTTTATAAGTCGCGTCATTATTACTCACAGTTTAAGAATAATATTATTACAATACAACAAAACTATTTTTGACACTCATCTTATCACTACGGATAGCACATTTTAGCATTAACAATTTATTTTTAGTAATTTAGATTTATGTTGTATATATATTAACTATTATAAAACTCTCGTATGTCTTAACTGTAGCACATAATAATCATACTAATAATCCTAATTTAACTTATTTACACTTAATTATAGCTTTCCAATTATGAATTTATTAATTTTAATAATATTGAGTAAAATCCATTAGTTAATTTAGTACAGATTTACTTACTATTGGGAATATCATCCACAAGAAGATGCAAGTAAAATTTAGAACCATGTCACACGTGTAAATTAGCTCACAAAGCAAAGTAATGATTACAAACTTTTAGTGCTAATTATACCAACGGCAAATTAAAAATTACGTAAGCAATGTAATGATCGTTGCAAGATGGAGCCTATAAAGAAATTACTATGTGACTAATTCCAACTATATATCTTTATATGCACGGTAATAAAAGTATTGAAATAAAAATGACCAGTTTTCCAAGTTCCAAGTTCCCAGTATACAATTAATAGTAAAAATTCAAAATTAATCGTCTAATGCTTTAAGCAACTTTATATTTTAATACGAATACAACAACGCGGCCTGTTGTAAGTCTGTGCCTTCCATCTAGAATCCTTCTCCTACATGAATTTACAAATTGAACAGAAAAAAGCCAAAGGAGGCAGTTCAGTGTTGGATTTTTGAGTTGTGAGTGGTTTGCATTGCACTGGTTTGGTGGAAGTTCAATACAGCTTGTTTACTTTGGCTTTATATGAGATGGTTGGTTTTGGTTTTGGATAACAAGCCTCCAAACAAACTCGTTTCATTATCGTAAATAAATATCTAAATTTTACGAATATATTTAGCTAATTATTTAAATACTAAGCTATACAATATTATTCTCTAATTTACTTTGAATTGTGATGTTGTTGGTCGTGACTTGTGACTTGTCTACATTAATTAATAATCCTAAATCCTATAAAGCTATAAATAGTGCTCAAAAATTGAAAAATTGAAGCGAATTTAGTTTTGCCAATTTTATAGAAAATAGGTAGATATTTTGAATGAATTGAATACCTACGACCGAGACCGAGACCGAGATCGACCTCCTTAATACACTAAAGGCTGGGGATGAGGACTATATACGAAATTCTAAAATTTATATAATTTTTAGTATTTACACCATCATTTTTTTTACCTTGATTACTTCATATTCCAATCATAGAATAACATCTATAATAATATTAGCTTTCGATTTAACATTATTAGAAACAGGCAATGTAAAAAGACAGGAAAGAAAATATAATTCGCTTCAAATAGCAAAAATGACATTAAAATTAAAATGGGCAAGTTACGTACTTACAGTTAGTTAAATGATTATTTTATTACACGATTTAATATAATAATGATTATCGTCAGTGAAGTCTCAAAATGACCCGTATATCTCAATTTTTAGCTAAAATTAGAAAGTAGAATGCACTGTCTGCAAAAACCACTAAAATATCATGATTCCAAACAAAATAGAATATTTTGCAATTTTCAAAAAGATGTAAATAGAATATTTTGCAATTTTCAAAAAGATGTAAATAGAACATTTTCCGCTTTTCGAAAACAATTGAAAATAGAACATTTATAGTACATTTCAAAAATCGCGGTAACAGAATATTTTGCACTTTTCTAAAACGTGTAAATAGAATATTTTGCACATTTCAAAAACGTGTAAAGAAAACATTTTGCACTTTTCAATAACATGCAAATAAAGCATTTTGCCCATTTCAAAATCAGGTAAAAATATAAAAATTTATAGCACATTTCAAAAACGTGTAAATAGAATATTCAGGAATTTAAAAATCCCCTAATTAACATTTAACGCATCTGCACCGCATTTAGTGTATTATTTTTGACATAGCTCATTTTAATTCTAGCTTAAATTGGACCTGGGTCATTTTGATTCTTCACATCTTCACTCACGTTATCTATCTATATACGCGTGTGGCGTGGCATCTTTTACAATTAATTAAGACCAGGTCTGTCTACATTATACTATAGTAGTGTCTATAGAATTATTACAGATTTGTGTAGCTCTGGAATCTAGAATCTAGAATGGTGAGTGCGGGATATCTGTAATATCTGCGTACATGTTGGTTTAATTAATTTTTGTATTGTGTTAATTAAACAATATGTTTTGTTGCCAGTGCTGTGTGTTTATTGGTGGTTGGTGTAGCTCACATGACATGAGATGACATGGTGGTGACGTGAATTAATGAATTCGGATGACGGGTCTATGGCAAATGGCAAAGTCAATGCATTATATACACAATTCACGTCCACGTCCTTTCTACAATGTAAAATCATAATAAATTAATGGAAAAATCAATAGTTGAATTAAATGAAGCTGAACTATATCTGTTATATTTCAGGATTTCAGTAGATTTTTTCGGTGCATTATTTCCATTTTTTCAGGATGGTGTAATTATATAATATGTAGGTAGAGGTAGGTAGGTAGGTAGGTAGGTGGGTAGCTGTACTACTATAACCATAGTTGATTAGTGTTAAATATTACTTTATTGTATTCAGATTTTTTGATTAGTTTTTTGCATTGTTTTCTTTTTTCCGTCTCGTTTTGGAATACAGATAATGATGCAATGCTATTACACAGGTATAGTTGAATGTATAGTTGTATGAAGGTACTACATATAGGTTATAGATATATGTAGGTAGGTAGGTAGGTTATTATTTTTATAGTGACTTTTTTTTCTTTCTTTCTATACAGTCTACATTAAATATTGTTTCACTCCGTATGATAACTATATAATTAATTACATTTGAAATATGTATTTTTATCATTATTATACTTTACATAATATGGATGTGTATGAATAATATGAATGTAGTTAAAGTTGTTTGCTTGTAGTGTATATAGAACGTTGTTGGGAGGGCGGGAAAAAACATGGATATTTTTTGTTGTTTTCCTTTTTGAATATTTTTTTCTTTTGATGATATTATAATGGTAATGGTATATTATATTTTTTGGATTATTTTGTGTTGTTTTTTGAATATTATTTTTTGAAGGATATTTTATTATTATTATTGGAGACTGTGGAGAGTTGTATATTTTAAAAAATATTTATTTGGATGGCGGAACGGGTGATGTTGATCCAGAGCCACCATTTTTGTCCCCTGCAATTTTCGTTTTAAATGCTGCAGTGTAGCCGGATCCATCTTTGACATCTCTTCGTCCCTCAATCCCACGGCCCCTCCCGGATGAGTCAAAGCGCTCCTTGTGTGAGCCCGTGTATTTTGAAGTGTCCGTCAGACGCTCCACGACACTCGCATGTGCGGCTCTAGTTGCGGACGAAAGACCCGGTGGACCACAACTGGCCAATTTGTCCTGAAGTTCCTGTGGCTCTATCTTCTTGGAGGTGGCTAATTCCTCAATGTATTTCTTGAAGTCTTCAAAACTTACTTTTTTAGCCGTTCTAAACAGATATAAAAAATTTTTAATTTTATTTATTCGATATATTGTTTAATTGGAAATTGCCCAGAAATATTAGTTAGAAAATAATACCATTTTTTGCATGCTAACATTTAATTGGAATATTTTGCATCATATCCAGCATTATAATTAGAGTAGTTTGCATTTTTGCATCATTTCAAAAAACAAGTAAATAGAACATTTTGCGCATTTAAAAATCATGTAAATTGAATATTATGCACTTTTCAAAAGCGTGTAAATACAGCATTTAGCATATTTTGATAACATGTAAATAAAACATTTTGCATTTTTCAAAAGCATGTAGGTAGAATTTTTTGCAATTTCAAAAACGTTTAACTAGAATAATTTGCACCATTTCAGAAATGTTTAATTATAATATTTTGCATCATTTCAAAAATTTTGAACTAGCATATTTTGCCCTCCCGAAAGCATGAAATTGTTACATTTTACACTTGTCGAAAAACTCAGAGTTAAAACATGGTTTAAAACGGTATAGTTTTTTTTGAATACAAAAACATTGGATCTCAAAATTTCCTCCTTCCCCCCTTCCGAAATGAGTGACTTACTTGAAGAGCTTCTTAAACAAAATGGACGTGTCAGTGGTGGTGACTTTCTTGCCGTCGATAACATGAGCCTGTTTCATCCATTTATCTGAATTAGTCAAAGAGATTTGCTTCCCATCCGAACTCGTGTCCCCAAATCGACTGTACGCGGAAAATAGTTCCTTCAACGTTGCCTTATTCTCTGAAGAAGCTGGGGCAGGACTTGTCGTCGTTGGTGGCGTTGGCACTGGAGCTGTCACTGTCGGCGCTGTCGCGGCACTATCACCAGCAGCAGCGTCACCCATCTAAATTCACACCAAAAATAGGTAAAACATTATTATTCTGCATATGGGTAACACTATATTATTCCTCCATTGTATATCACTATTTTTTAAAGTAGACTTTAAAAAGAATTTTCAAAAATCATGTAGTTAGAGCATTTTGCACCATTTCCAAACGGTGAAATTAAAATATTTTGCATCATTTTCAAAACATGTAGTTAGAGCTTTTTTCACCATTTCAAAATGATGAAATTAAAATATTTTGCAACATCTCCAAAACATGTAGTTAGAACAATTTTCACCATTTCAAAACGGTGAAATTAAAATATTTTGCACTATTTCAAAAATTCCAAATGAATTTGCCATAGAAATATAAAGCCTGCAAATCGTTTCTCTTACACTACTAATATAGAAATGTTTCCATGCCTATGATGTAAGGAATGGTCCAAAAATGACGTCACCCAAATTGTCACTCTTTTAGGACCCAACATCACTTTAACCTTACGTAAAAAAGATTATCTTTAACACAGCGTGTCATCAATATCCAACTAGACCTACTGACCCTATACCAATGACATCATTTATGGACGATCCCTAATACTACACATGTAAGTACGTATCTACAGAACACACTTTTGGATCTTTGGATGTAGCATATTATGTATAGACATGATTCATTACGACCATGTAAAATATTGAATGTCAGCCTCAATTTTACCACGACTCATAAAAATTTATTTTAGCCCCCCCCCCCTCCTCCGTCTCTTCCTCATTCATATTAATACCCGGCCAAATGCCTCAAGCCTCAACATATAGACTATACAAATTCTCGCTTCACACAAACCTAATGGAATTGCATTGCACTATGTACGTATTTATGGGCAGAGGAACGTCTCCTCTTTGTGTCTGTCTAAAATCTTTAAAAACGCCGAAAACCATTGGAACATTATTAAATACGTTATGTACACTCACGTTGTAAAACCCCATTAAACATACAACATACTCTCAATACTGTTTTTATTTTTTGAGTTTTTTCTTTTCTACACAAGTTTTGTACGTTTTTATAATACGCTAACCTTATTTTTTATTTACTGTGCGCCTCACTTCTAACGATAAGTATATCTCTGTGCTATGCACATATCTAGCAGCCACACTTAATCCAATGCCAAATACAATTATCCATATAGCCAGTGAAGACTCAAAACGACCCATTTTCATTTGTAGCTAAAACAAATTCAGTAGCTACAAGAACTTGAAATATATTTGGTCCTGAAAACATTTAAAAAGAATATTTGGCGCCTTTCAGAAATATGTAAATAGAAAATTTTACAATTTTCAAAAACATGCAAAAATAATATTTGACATTTTTTAAAAAAACTGTAAATAGAATTTTTTGCGCTTTTCAAAAACATGCAAACAGAACATTTGACACTTTTCAAAAAATTGTAAATAGAATATTTTTTACTTTGAAACTGTGCTTTTCAAAAACTCGTAACTAGCCTAAGTATTACTCTACATATATTATTCTATCTCACCGAGTATGTTTTCTGACATAACTGATTTGAATTCTAGCTTAGATTGGATGTGGGTCATTTTGATTTTTCACTCACAAAATATAATGTTTTCATTTGTACAGAGTACATATTTTTATATGTACACAAACATTGCATCAAGTATCACAGAATTTCTTCAAAATTATTATACGAATTTTTTTTCTTCCATCTTCTGCTTTCAACATTAATTTCGACTTGGAGCTTTACCCCAAAATAAGATATGGCTCACTCTAGCCAGTAGCTAAAAGTCGGACAAACCAAAGCTGAAAACCGAAGCCGAAATCAGAAAACCGAAAACCATTTACAACTTCCCACAGAAGCCCATTTCCCCATTTCCACTTCCCCCACAAACTTATATTTTCTGTGTTGTCCGTATACAAGTATGTATGTACGTACGTAGGCCTCACATTATTCTATTATTACATTCCAATTTTCATTCAAAATTCCAACGGAAGCCCAAACCAAAGGAAAGTGCAGAAATGAGACTAGGACGAGATTGAGAACCACCACTTTATTTAGTATTAATGGGAATGAGATTTATGTAGGTAGCAGACCCACATGCTCCATCCTTCTCCTGCAACATAGTAGTATACATAGGCCCCCCACGAACCCGGAACCGAAACCGAAACCGAAACCGAGGGACAGGAGCGAGAAACTCAAGAAACCCAAAGCTAAACCTCTCCTCTGCCTTCTTTGTAAATTCCTAAATTACTACAATTTACATCACAAAAACAGTCAAGGTTTTTTTGGCAGAAAGCCTGGGTAGTGGGTACCACATACAACATATGCGAGTTACTATGTAGTATGTAGCCCAAGATATAACACATACGCCCCAATAATAAAATACACAAAATATTTAAGTACATTCAAAACATATAACAAAATAAAATGTAGCATAAGGGGAAATTGTAACCAACCAAAAAAAATGACGCTACATATTTACGTCTTACGTCGTTTACGTTTTCGTTACATGAGGTAATTATATGTACGTTACTGCTGTCTTTATTGCTCCTATTTTCCATCTCAACTTTAACATTTTCGAGTCCGTATTTGGTATTCGAGTTCTCGGACTTTTGGGCATTTGAATTCCAGTCTCTTATTTAAAAGAAGAAAAAGAATCAGACGGGCAAAAGGTGAAAAGATAAAGGCCACGGGAATACGGGTGGAAGTGGAAAGGGCTTCTGCCTTTCTTTCTTTAGAGATAACTCAGCGTCGGTCTCGGCCTCGGCCTCTTGGGCTGGATCACTATTGCTATATTTCTTGCTGGAAAAAATTTTTCTTGTAAAAATAAAAAAACAAAATATGAAGAGTTTTTTGGCAACAAGGGTCAAGTCCGTCAAAGCGAATTTGGCAGGAACAGCGAGTAATGAATAAAAATGGACAGGATTATTTTTCCCAACTCAATTTTTTCTACAGACACTGCAACTGACGAAGCGTTATTGATGCAGTTTCATAAATCTGGACTGACTCTAGAATTGTTTAGAAAATTTTCAAAAATGTTAATTTGTGAACTTTTTCCGATTTGCCTCAAAATCAGTAACTCAACGTGGAGTCAAAAGTCCGTGGGATGAAATTTCAATTATTTTGAATGAAACCAAACTTTTTTAACTTTTAAACTTTCACTCGCATAAAAACATTTACGTGCGGGAATTGTCTTCTACAAATTACGAAAACACTGGAAAACCCAATTTAAATAAGAATTCATGTTTCAGATGGACTTGTCCCATTTTTCAAAAAATCATTTAGTGGACTTGACCCGTTTTGCAAAATAAAACTAAATTTTGACTATTTTAAAAAATCGTTTTGGTTGAAATTTGACCTTTACCATTCAACACAGTATGTTATCTAGTTGAGTAGTACACATTACCGCAAATTATCTTATTTTTGAAAAAAAAATGGACTTATCCCGTTTTGTCAAACAACTCTTAATATTATGAAAGGAAACTTTATAATAGCTCACCAAAACTAAAACTAACAGCTCGTAGAGCACTATAATATATAACACTATAGCGGTATTCACGATTACGCTACAGCGTCTTTTGGTGCTACTTGCTGTTTATGCTACAGCAAATTATAAATAACGTGTTGCAGCACACTGTAGCAATTGTTGCGTTGGTTGCCACGGATACTGAGTTCAACTAATGAATTTAATATTTTTACGCTTCGAATTTGAAATACAAATTATGTAATACAATGCACACCGTATAATAACCATGGAAACAGTAAAATTCGACGCTACAGCACGTTACATAAAGTGTGCTCACAATTCTGGACGATTTTCGTGCTACAGCGCAAACAGCAAGTAGCACCAACAGACGTTGTAGCGTAATCGTGAATACCGCTTATATAAAATTGTCAATCTATAATTATACCAGCACACCACCGCTTATAATTATAGCTTCCATATATTATGCCGCTTATTGCACTTTATACTTTACAAATATTTCTGTATTTTAAACAAAAGTTTAAGCAAATACAAATTAATGGAATGGGAAGTATATTCTATGTAAGGAAAATACTCACAAGGGAATGGTTTCACATGGAACCCATCGATTTCAAAAAGTCATATCTACAAAAATCAGGCTACTTTTGAATAGTGGGGATCCAAAGTAACTCGAGTGCATTTTGCGTTGTTCGGTCACAATAGCCCGCCAAAGTTTAAAAAAATTCAAATTTTAATAGTTTGCCGCCCTGTAGCTTCTACAGTTCTTATCCGATTTTGATGAAATTTCGGTTTTTGTGATCCTTAGGCTTTATACTGAAAAGTAATTTCAGGATTTTGAAAAATTCAAAAATTTTCATTTTTTCGCAAAAACGGTGTTAAAAAATTGGGCCTCAAATATACTCATTTCTTGGATTTTTTTCAAAAAAATGAAAATTTTCGAATTTTTCAAAATTCTGAAATTGCTTTTCAGTAAAAAGCGTAAGGATCCCAAAAAACGAAATTTCATCAAAATCGGACATAAACTGTAAAAGTACAAGGGTCGTAAAATATTAAAATTTGAATTTTTTTAAACTTTGGCGGGCTATTGTGACCGAACAACGCAAAATGCACTCGAGTTAGTTTGGATCCCCACTATTCAAAAGTAGCCTGATTTTTGTAGATATGACTTTTTGAAATCGACGGGTTCCATGTGAAACCATTCCCTTGTCAGTATTCTCGCATTATGTACAAAGTAGCGGTGGCACCCCCCTCAAAAAAAGAAAAGAAAATACCAAAGCATATGAGAAAATGTTCAAATTATCCTGCAGCCTGCGTCAGTACTAAGCTGTTTGCAGTATAATGTACCTACCTAATCATATGACTAGGATTTTTACAAGGGACCACTCTGAAGAGTAATATTGTGACAGGACGGGCGAATGCATCTCCTTATTTCTAATATTTTAATTTTTCTCTCATCTTGGCGAATCTTGAATCTTGAGGCTCTCACTTAACATATTTATATTCCCACATTTTATTCCGCCGGAATAAAATTCAAATGAAAATTAACAATCTGTATCGAACCTATAATATAAAATAACTAACAAGACTCTCCTTTCTTCGTCCTTTTTTCCTTGCCATAATATAGTGAGTGAGCGACGCGGTTTAGCCTCCAGCTCAAATGAGTATATACATCTATAGACATATGCTGCTATATCGTATTTACTATATATACTATATAGGCACTAAATATATAATTATACAATAAAATAAAAATTAAAGAATTATCATCTTCATATATATAATATACCTATATTTATTTTTACGACCAGAAAAACGAGCGCCTCCTTTTCCTTTCCTTCCAAATTCCCAATTCCAAATGCCTCCTCAGTATTTCAGTGCAAATACATACCTACCATGTATTTTGTATGTACCTCCCTAGTGCAGCAGCTGTTTCGCTTTTTCAAATCTAAATCTAAATTGCTGAATGAATTGTAAATTCAAATAATATTATAACCACATTGCATCACAGTTCCAACTCCAACACCAACCAGTCGCAGTCCCAGAACCTCGCTAAATAAATGCCTTAGGTCTATAGACACTAAAAGTTTAGATATATGGAGCTAATTGGAAGTTTAAGGTTACTTTTATCCTGAGACATGTACAGGGGATGGTCCATAAATGATGTCACCCAAATTATCACTGTTTTCTAAGACATGTGATCACTAACTTGGTATGTCATCAAATAGTGAACTAGACCCACTCACCCTACCCATGACATTATTTATGGACGAACCCCAACTTCGCGGTCCTCGACAGTTTAGTTAAGAGATCCACGTTCCATTCCTCTGTGTGTCTTAATTGCAATTAGTATATTATCTTGAGATTACCATATATACTGATATATGTCTATATAGCAATACTAACCGTAATCGTAATTAAATCGTATTCGTAGTTTGTAAGTGGAAAGGAACCACAAGCCTCGTCGCCTATCTCATCTCATTTCCTCTCCACAGAATGTATGCATGTAGTTTCTATGTTGGTCTTGGTCTCATGGGTCTTTGGCAGTGCTGAGGCTTGGTTTATTATTCTACACTGCTGATGATGATATGGGATATTGCAATGGAGATGCAATGTGTTGCTGCTGCTGCAGCTTATTTGTATTATTATGCGCTTGGAGCAATTGTAAAATGTAAATAATAATTCTCCATTCTAAAATCTAAACTACATCTCTGACTCTGGGACTACTTAACTACAGTGAGCACTTCTTCTCCCTTGTGTACACTGCACACTCTCTGCATCATCCCTATTGTGAGACGTTGAGAGGAAAATCATAAAAATTTAATGCTTCAAGGTTGTCACTGTGAGTTGTTTAGTAATTTGTAGTCGTTTATTCTTGTAATATATCATCATCCTTCGTGTGTAAATCATCTTTAAAAACTTTAAATTAATTCTACAGTAAAGTATAAGAGGAAGGACTTTAAAGCCCGTACGTACGTCCGTAAACCTAAAATCCTAACTAATAAAATAAATCCTCCATCAGTAAATACTGCAAGGCAATAAGGCAGGCGTTAAGGCCATTATTTTTTAGACAAATAGAAACAGAAACATGGGCCATCGTAAGACACAGTGCCTACTGTATATACTTTTATAAGGGATCGTCCATAAATGATGGCATCATTCCTTTAGGTTTTATTGCAATATAATTTAATGTTTTATTTTTATTATTCCGATAAATAATTAGAGTTATATCAGTAGAGGTAAGAAATGGACAGTGTCTATACCCACGCTGTAGAATGTGCACAATTTTGAGGAGGCTTTTGTTGTTATCATCATTGACACAAAATTGTGTGAATGTAAAATGGGCGAAAAGGAATAATGTGATGTGCGTTTCATAAGCACGTAATAATGAGGGAGACAGAAATGAACGTGTGGTATTTGACTCATTTCATCCGCATCATTATGATTACATTATGATGTCATTACGAATGCTAATTTTAATCTTACCCTTCCTCACACTATATCCACTCCACTCACAACAAACAAAGGACAAACGACGACGAACGGCAGCTCCTCGAACAAAAAGGAACACTTGACAAAAACGATAGAGAAATTACCTCATGGGAATTGTATGTACATTTTTGAGGACTCTCACTCGTAACATAACAAGATTAAAATAACACTTGAGCCGTCAAGCCAAGCCCACGGTTACTGATTAAGGATAATAATAATTCTTTAGTCGTTGGTTCAAATTGAAAATCCGAAGGTATTTTTCTCTATTGAAATGTTTGCATTATTTTTTGCTATTTAATAATAATTTACATTTAATTTGCAAAAGGTTATATCTACGATGTAATATGGCCATAAGTTGGTCGTAATGTTGTGAGTGTCGCTGAATAGCTATCTATTTTTTTAAGGGTTTAAACCTCGTTCCGTTTTTGGATTTTTTTTGAGTTGTTACTATTTCAGGAAACAAATTAATTGCTACAGAAATTCCATAGCTTGGAAGTATATTGTAGTGTAATAAAATTGCCAGGGCACCATAGACAAGATATGCTACTTGCCGCCGCCGGGGAAGGAAATGAAATTCAAGTGAAACTGAGAGTGTGACACGGAAGACTAAACGCTCCTCGCTAACTACACTGCAATTAACAGATCGTCCTTCTAAAAAGTTATTATTTCTACACACATTACATAGCGCAATAAAGCTTCAAATAAAATTTAAAAGTAAAATGATTCTACATTAAAAAGCCTAGCTGGTTCTGTGAGTACTGTCGGGATGATAGTTTCGAAATTTCTAAAGGGATTTAAATAGCTTCATTACCACACTTGTATTGTTCCTGTAAAAAAGTATCTGTCTACTACTAAAATCCTTATAGCAAAATCGATCTAGAATGACGTTGCATTCTGCAATAGCGAACATAGGACTGCACTGGAAAAACTGCAATAGCAAGTTCCTATACAGTATATAACGGTCTTTTTAAAACCCTATGATATGACACATTATTATTTTCACACTTGTTCGCTCATAAAGATGCACACTCGACACTCACTCACTCGCTCGTCAGTCAGTCAGTCAATCGGAAAGTTAATTTGCAATAATTGGAAACCTCGACCTGCACTTCCGTACAAAGTAGTGCCTCTGTTTTTGCAGAGTAACTATTTACACCTTAAATAAATAATGTGCGATGATCACATTAAAAAAGTTTCTGATTTAATTCGTTCTATGCTCAGCCAAACCAAAACAAAGCAATGAAATGTTAGCAATGAAATTACTTTTTAGGAGAAAACATTTACAAAAATTTTTAACGTCGATGAAGAAGCAAATCCTCATTTTTCAAAAATTTTATAAAAGCAATAATTAAATCCGTTTCTGTCCAAAAATGTTTAAAGGCAAAACCGCATCTTTTCACAGAAATAACTACAGTCGATTAATCCACCCAAGTGTACTCATACAACCCTGAAATAGTTCCATCGCGCAAATTGCGCCGTTTGTCCACAATTACCCGCCAAATTTCAAAAGATGCGGTTTTTGCTTATAGAGAATTTTGGAAAGATACGGATTTGCTTCTTGACCCATAATTTGTTGATTCCGATTCCAACGCAAATATTAACTAGCAGGAAATTAAAAGGAAATAATTTTAAAAAAAATAATCATTTCCATGAATTTTCTTTCCACACTCCTTAGATGGCTTACCTTAGAATTTAGAATGCAAAAAAAACTCGAGTTTTTTGTAAATAACACCCAACTGTCACAAATGCACTATCTTGTAAAAATCCAATTCCAATAAATCACAAAAACTATATTTTCAAAGAAAAATCCAAAAACTCCAAAATACGGAAGAAAAGTTTCAATTTCCTCTTGAAATTATTGATTACTGGCTGGACACAGTTTAAGTCGGAGACGACGGAGAGTTTCTCTTTCAACTAAATATTATGAGAGAGAGAGAGAGGGAAGGAGAGACTGGAAATATTGATTTGATTTTTAGTAAACGTCAAAGTTGACAAACAATCTCATAACTTGAGGCTTTGGTTGAAGTAGTCGTCAGTCTCGAATTGGAAATGGAATTTCACTGCGGGGATCGCAAAACCAGAGTCAGAGGCAATCAAGAGCAGACAGAGGAGCTTATGTTGAAACAGGTACAGGGAAAGTGATAAGTGATAACAAATTGTGTCCTGCCAGAGAGATGTACCTGTACTTTTGACGTATCCACAAATCCAACCAAAGAGCCTATATACTACACCATAGAAACCAGTAACGAGAATCCGCAATAGAAATCTACGAATCTACCTGGTTGGTCTCAGCCTGATGAGTCTGACAAGAAGGGGATGATATATGAAGGATGCACTCTCACTCAGTCTCACTCCGTATGTAGTGTACCACTCACTAGACAAAATATAAAAATGCAAAAGTTGATGAAACTACGGAATGGAATGGAATGGAGGGCAGGTGAACTAATTGAGGTACGTGTGCGAAATGGTAGGTGGGAAATTAATTGGGAACTTTGTAATACAACGTATATAATGTAAATTATTTTATTCTGGTTCTGGTTCTCCTGGTGCTGGTGTCTCTGGGGCTGAGGATGAGACTTGAACTCAAAGATGAAGCCCACAAAATCAAAGCTCAACTAAAAGTGCAACTACAAATTATTCCAAATCCAAATACAAATCCACAGTTGCTGAAGCTTCGAAGGAGATAAAAATATTTTTATGCTCATGATTATTATTGTAGTTTTACATGAGAAGCACTTGAGACTCAATAAATGGACGAGAAAAAAATATACATTTTATAATAAATAATAATTATAATTGGTACTTGTAACCCACTAACAATCATGTACAGATATAGGTAGTTGTATAATGTGCCTATATCTGCTACCCAAAATTCCATGGTTCATACTGCTATTCTGTGTGTGGTATGCTGCGTACAGATTACACAATTATTAGTGTAATTACATATGCATAGAGCACAAAAGTTACCCACTCGTGGGCTTTAGTTTAGTTGAGTCTCTCTGCGGCTTTAAGGTCATCTCCTAACTCCTATGGCAGAGACTGGGCATAGCTAACTAAGGCTGACGAGCATGTAAAAATAACAATTTATAATTTAGCATTTAAGGATGGTTGGTTTTGGTCCCATGGTTTTGGCTTTGGTTTTGGCTTTGGTCTGGGTGAGCATAGGAAGAGGACTACAGCTGAATAATGCAAGAGCCTAAGTGAAACTGACGAACGACGGCTGAAGATGACAACGACAGTCTCCTATATAGCATCTATATGCTATATATCCTATATGCCTATATTATATATATTATATATAAGGAGATATTCGGTACAACACAACTGTACAGTGACGGTGAAGAGTACCGAATATCTCCGTTGGTTGAAGTGACTATACCCGACCATTCAAAGAGCCAGAACCAGACCACAACAGCAACTAAGTATGTAAAAGTTAAATAAATAAATAATGCGTGGAAAGGGACATACACAAAGGGAAACTCTGTGTGGGGCCTTTTTGATTTATATGCATTTTTATCATTTTGAAAGCCACAAAAATGTAATAAAAATTATAATCAGTTGAACAGCTCTCAGGTGAAGAGCCGATGGGTTTGGAGTTTGGGTATTAGTCATATAATTGGTAAATTTAAAGGTTTTGAAAAATGCAGTATGTTTGCTTGGTTTTAGTGCAAATTGTTAACTGCACAACTTTAAAAGATTCAATATATCTTTAAATATGGCTTGTTTTTTAAAAAGTGCAAATTATTTGAACTACACGATTTGGAAAAGTGCAAATTGTTTTAACTGCACGATTTTGAAAAGTGCAAATTGTTTTAACTGCACGATTTTGAAAAGTGCAAATTATTTGAACTGCACGATTTTGAAAAGTGCAAATTGTTTTAACTCCACGATTTTGAAAAGTGCAAATTAATTTAAATACACGATTTTGAAAAGTGCAAATTCTTTTAACTGCAAGATTTTGAAAGTGCAAATTATTTTAAATACACAATTTTGAAAAGTGCAAATCATTTTAAATAAACAAAATTTTAAAAGTGCAAAATGTTCCAAGTTCTTGTTTTTAAAAACTGCAAAATAACCAAAATGTTCGTGAAAAGGTAAAAATGCTCTAATTACGTATCTACGTAATTCGGAAGCACGAAAATTGTTGCAACTGTATCTTTTTAAAACCGTAGCAACATACGAAATTCCTCACTATCCAATCTCCATCCATTCTACTTTCTACTAGACACTTGAAGAGTATATACTTCCTTAAGTTCCTTGCTTTAAAAATGACCTATATATTTATGGCTGATATTTTCTCTCTTGACTGACGCTCAAATATATTTCAAGTAATTACACGTATTATCATGTACGGCTATCAGGTCGGTGTTGGTGTCGGTATTCATTCGTATCGGCGATGACAGTGCTGGAAGTTTAAAAGTTTTTTAGTGAGGTATTATTATCAGTGACTGTAGCTCTGTTCTCATGTCATATCTCGGTCTGACTGACTAGTGACGGTGACGAGTGAGTTGATCATGGAACATCGCCACACAGTTTGTTCTCGATGCTGATCCTCCTCTCGTGGTTTCCTTCACAATAATTATATATACACACACACATTCGCAAGGCATCAAACAATAAAAACACGAGTGGAAGTGATAATTTGTGCAAATAAATGCACTTGCCATGAGAGAGAGAGAGATGCTGACAGAGTCAGCGAGGTGATGTCACGGTACTTTTTCTTTCTCTAATAATATTTCCATCTCTGCACTTACATAACTCACTAGTCAGACCAATTCAATTCTCAATGCAAACTATAACTATGCAATACAATACAGAGGCGTACATACGAAGAGTTTTTTCGCAAAACGGGTCAAGTCCATCAAAGCAAATTTTACAGGAGCAACGAATAAATAATAAAATGTGACAGGATTATTTTTCCAAACTCAATTTTTTCTACAGCTACTGCAACTGACGAAGCGTTATTACAAACAGTTTCATAAATCTGGACTGACTATGGAATTTTTATAAAATTTTGCAAAATTTTAATTTGTGGACTTTTTCCGTTTTGCCGCAAAATCAGTAACGTAACGTGGAGTCAAAAGTCCGTGGGATGAAATTTTTATCGTTTTGATTGATACTAAACCTTTTTAACGTTTAAACGTTTTCTTGCATAAAAAATTTACGGATGGTGATTGTCTTCTACAAACTACGAAAACACTGGAAAGCCAAATTTAAATCAGAAATCTGTTTTATTTTAGGTGGACTTGAATAGGGGCATTGAAACCAATATGGCCGACTTATATGTATTTCACCCACCGCGGAGTTTTTGTCTAGATCCGCCCCTGCTGTCTGTCCGCTCTAAAAGTTTAAATTTTGAGCATGGAACAATTGTGACTGGGTCCTCACTATCGCCGTTGTCATTGTCGTTATCATTTCCCTTGTCAACCACTCGTTATTCGCACAGATAGCCACGTACGTACCTTCCCAGATACAATAATAATTACAGACGGCTCCTATCTAAATCCTACTCTCTACTCATCGCCCATCGCACTATGGATTGAAATTTGAAATCTAAACAATGGTCGAATAATAAATAATATGACAATAATACTATTATTATTATTATTTAGAAGGGGTTCAGTTGAAGACTGACGCCGCCGAGGCCTTATTTATAATGGCCTATCGCAGACACCCCCTTAAGACAAAGAGACAGAGAGAGATAGAAAAACACAATTACACCAGGTCACTGAGCGAGCCTGCCCGTGGCACGCGAGAACGCCACGAGCTGACCCACTGATGCCTGACCTAGCAAATCCATCGAGATAACACAACCACCGAGGTAGAGGTTTCTCACTAAAACAAAGGCTGGGCATGAAGTCAGGAAGTGTATAGGAGTATCATCCTCATCCCCACAGTGCACGCACAATGGGGATTCCAATACACCTATCCTCCATCCATGGCTTCCCCACGCCCCATGCCCAGTAACAAGCCCAATCAACCACCTTAATTGATCCCTAGGATATCGCACCAAGGAGGCATTACCATACAATGGCGACGATATCCAGAGCTTGGCCATCCAACAACTACGCAAGCCAGTCCATTGTCTATCGTGCTCACGTCTAGCCCATCCCGCAATAGCGCAATGGACTGCGGAGATAGGTACTGGAAGTATTGGTCTTGGACCAAACTGCATAGCACTACTACCATCATGCGAAGCCTTTGCAAGCCTATCCGCCTCCTCATTACCCCTGAACCCAGAGTGAGCAGGGACCCAAACCAACTCAACCTTGCAACCCTTGTCAGCAAGTCGATTGAGGTACGAGTGGCAGTCCCCTACAACACCTGATACAGTGTAAGGCCTAGATAGCGCACGCAGAGAACTCTGACTATCACTGAAGACTCTGACAGGGAGATCCCAGAGTTCATTCTCTAGCAACCAATGAGCCGCCAGGGAAATTCCAAAGATCTCACACTGAAAGACAGAGGCATCAGCACCTAAATACACGGATTCAGCCAGAAGGGTGGATATCACCCCGTGGCTTCTATCCTCAACAAGCACCCCACAACCAGCATTCTCACCATCACGTGAGCCATCTGAGTAGCACACCACACCACCACCCTCAAGGGACAGGTCCCTCACCCATTCAGCACGTGACCCAATTGCCACAGTAAACCTTCGACATTCCAGGTTCTCATAAGCCCAGTCGACAGGCATCCTGAGCATTGGGACACCTATGCCCCATCTCTCACAAATAGCCGAATGACTACCCGAACCACCAAAAAACGGATTAACCGTCCACAACCCCCTTGTTTTCAGCCTATGCATAGATCTAATGGCCACCGCCTTGAGACAAATGTCCAGGGGAATGAGACCAATTAGACATTCCATGGCCGCTCTCGGCGTTGAACTAGGACACCCGGTAATCATGAGACACGCCTGGTGCTGCGCCCTGTTCAACATTCTCACATACGAACTTTTTTCAAGAGCCGGGGACCAGACAACAATCGCATATTCAAACACAGGTCGAACAAGCGATGTGTAGGTCCACTTAGCAACACTTGGAGCCAGCCCCCATTTTCTCCCTACCATGCGCTTGCACCTGGCCAAAGTCACCTGCGCTCTGCTCAGAACTGATTTCAGTTGAGGCATCCACGTCAGATGCTTGTCCAAGACAACACCTAGGTAAGTCACACTGCGCCGGACTTCCAGGCACATACCCCTATACCTAATGGAGGAGGGACAGAGCCTGGTGTTCCTCGTGAACAACACCAGCCAGGTTTTCTCGGCATTCAGTCTAAGTCCAACTTCCACACACCAGTCACTGATGATGTCAAGACCATCAGTGATCCGATGTGTGAGTGTACTTAGAACTTTGCCGCCTTGTAGCAAACCGGTATCATCAGCATACCCTTGCGACAGAGTAGACGACGCACTCTGCCGTAACCTAGTCAACAGACCATCCATAACAAGATTCCACAAGAGGGGCGAAATAACCCCACCCTGCGGACATCCTCTTTCAACATCCCGATGTCTTGAAATACCATTGACCTCAGACACGGCTCGCCTGTGTCTAAGACCAAAGTCAATCCATCTACTAAGCAAAGAGCATACACCAAACCTGTCCAGCGCCGCCCCAATGGCACTGAACAAAACATTGTTGAAGGCCCCCTCGATGTCAGCAAAGGCACCAAGGACCATCTGTCCGGACTCCAGGGCCCTCTCAACATATGCAACCATCCTGTGTATAGCCGCATCAGTTGAAAGTCCCCTTAAGTACGCAAACTGATGATTAGCCTTGAGCCTACTCTCTAGCTCAGGTGTCCTAATGTGCCCATCCACCAATCTCTCAAGGACCTTCAACAACACTGGGGCCAGCTGAATAGGCCTCCATGCAGAGGCCTTACAGTAGTCCCCCCTACCCGGCTTAGGTATAAAGACTACCTTAGCCACCCTCCAACAAAGCGGAACAGTGCCCAGTGCCAAGCATGCTTGATACAGAGCCACCAGCCGCCCAATAATAACCGGCAGACACCTTTGCACAAGCACAGGTTGTATGCCATCCGAACCAGCAGAAGTATATGGTTTGAAGCTCCATACAGCAGTCTGCACCTTGTACTCAGTGACAATCCCTGAGCACCCATACGCGCCCAGGGATTGCAACCCATGATCAGGAATGAACGCCTGATCATTTGCATCCCCCGGAAAGTGATGCCGCAAAAGAACATCAAGGGTCTCATCCATAGACACCGTTGGACGACCTGTCACGGTGTCCATGATAGACCCCGGTGTCCTAGTGGCACCACCCTCCAGACTACGAAGACACTTAACCGCATCTCCAAACTTACCCACTCCACTACAAAAATCAGTCCAAGACTTCCTTTTTGCACTACGAACAGCAGACATATAAATATTCCTAGCTGTCTTGTACTCGGCCCAGAGGACAGGGTCCCGTTGGTAGCGTCCAAGTCTCTTGTACAAAGTACTAGCCTC
This sequence comes from Dicyrtomina minuta, assembly GCA_949802685.1. NCBI lineage: Eukaryota > Metazoa > Arthropoda > Collembola > Symphypleona > Dicyrtomidae > Dicyrtomina > Dicyrtomina minuta. The sequence goes on along the minus strand of OX461812.1, from coordinate 10,987,572 downwards.
ACTACGGAGGGCTGTGAGCTCGTTCGTCCACCAAGCTGAGACCCTGTCCCTACGCTTAAGTACTCTCATTGGACATACCACATTCAGGGAGTCCATCAGTGTATTGTTGATAGCCAAAGCCTCAGCATTAACATCTTCAACACTGCGTAGCTGACTATCAACTAACAGATGAACTCGCCCCTGAACACAATTCGAGTATCTTACCCAGTCAACCTTTCTGATACTCCTACAGCGAATTACATCCGGCAGACCAACTGAGATACGAAACCGAATGTACTTATGATCAGAGGCTGATTCCTCATCAGATACAGTCCATTCCTGGATCCATCCCTCAGCTAGCCTGTTTGCCAGAGTAATATCAATCACCTCACTCCTATTAGAGACCACAAACGTTGGAGTACATCCATGATTCACCACTGACAAGTCAGTGGTCATAATGTAATCAAACAGCTCAACACCTCTGCGATTAGTATTGGTACTGCCCCAAACCAAGTGATGTGCATTAGCATCAGCACCAATGATGAGAGGCAGCTTGTTGACTTCACAATGTTCAACCAATTTGCGCACCAGATCCCCAGGTGGATCAGTTGCTTCACCAGGCATGTACACAGAGGCAAACACAACAGGACCATTTTTCCAACTCGTAACAACAGAGACAACATCCCTGTCCGTAAACTGCGGTAAAAGCTGAGCCTTAACGTTCTTTGAAACTAGAACGCATGATCGAGGAATCACATGCGACCCAGTCACAAAGAGTTGGTCAGCTCTACCCAAACCTTTAACTGCTCCACGATAACAATATGGTTCCTGAATGAGACAAATATGAGAACAAACCGGATGACTACGGGCGGCAGCACCATTTAGGTGATGTTTGTGTCGCACCACTTTATCGCGTAGGCCGCATAAGCTCAAGGCCGCCGCTTTTGAGTGGTGCATGTTAATTTGGGTCAGGTCAATAGTGGAAAGGGCCATGGGATTGACCCCCCCAGTTAGTCGACCTGACCCGATGTTGAAAGTCATCAACCCAAAGTGCCGCCGCCAGCAGCCTCCGCCTGAACATCCATCCGCACAAACTGAACCATACCCAACCCAAAGTAGAGCCTAAAACCAAGACCCGACAGGAACTTGCCAGAGTCTGCATCTATCCTGAGATGCCAGACGTGCCAAGGCTGCCGGTCCTTGGTTAAAGGCAATTCCGCAAGCGGTCTCCAATGACCCGTTTTTAACCCAAGGTTACGATCTCTCAAAAGGACCAAGAAAGCTGAGAATGCATCTGGAAGATGCATTCCCGACGCTGGTCCTTCCACTTCCACTCTCATCTTCCACAACTTAGCCACAGTAACAGGAGCCGCACCAGGAAAGAACTTCTTCTGTTCTTCCCCAGTGCCACCCCACACAATGCTTTCACAGGCAGCACTAGCCCAGTCACGAGCAGCCGGATTCTCACCATCAATCCTGATCCGCCCATGCACATAGTGGACTCCATTGAACCTACAACAACCCGATCCACTAGAGTCCACCACCTTATTCACCAAAGCCAACAGCTCCTTTTTAAAATGGTCAAACGCTGCCCGCGATATACCCTGATCATCAGGTACACCGACCAGCCCAACTAGAACCGAATTCAAGTCGCCTGGAGGAACCGGACGCTTCGTAAAACCATCAACAAGCACAAGTACCTTAGTGCCCCCAGACTCTAAACTGCCCTCAGAAGCCACCACCGCTTTGGATTTCTCATCCCTAACAAGTAAATCCTTGTCACGGAACTTCTTCTTAGCAGCTCCAGGAACAGGAGAGCCACTAGACCCCGGTTGCACTACGGGTTCACCATCACCCGACCCACCACCGCTGGCCAGGGCAGCCTCCCTCAACCTTCTCTTCTTCTGCGCCCTTTTCTTCTTATTAGGAAACGCCTTCCTAGTCCTAGGTGTGCCCGCAGAATCAGCATTAGCAGTATTAGGAGTACTGACTGAGGACCGACGAGGTACAAGAACAGCTCTCGCATCCCCCCCATCCCCGGTGTTTAATGGAGTATTACCTCCCAGTTGCTGATTAACAGGCCCACTCACACTAGCGGACCCCGAACCAAAACTGTCAAAGTTCCTGTGAAGCTTTATAGCCTTTACCCCAGAAGTCACCCCTTTAATCTCAGAAACCCCCACATTATTACTGCAGGACACAACACTGGCTGCCTTGACGTCTTTCACAGGCACCACCGTCATGTCCGAGTCACATGAGGAATCCCCAAGAAGAGCATCCTCAACTTCAGCAGTAACCACAGAGGTTACCTCCATCTCAATCGCCATCTCTGAAACATGAAATAACAACCATTCATACATGATTGCAGCCCTGTAAACAAACTGGCCCTCCAAAACACAACAGCACCATGCCCTAACCATAACAAGCGGAGTCACACTGTAAACGACTGAGAATAATGTTAAACTACATATATACATATGCGTCCCACATGGGAATCCATTACCGCAGCCGCCCACAGTATGACCCACCAGTGACCACCACGTATTACTATGGAATATAGGGAGTGTACTGTACATAACCGTGCATAAAGGCACTCCACAAGTACACATGGCAACTGCATATTGGGAACCCAGATCACGATTATTAACAACACTACATCCTCTCCACCACCATCTCATACTGTTTCTCATCAAATATATGCCGAACCCAATCAAGTCCAAAGACCATCCACAAGTACATATGGGAACTATGTATTGGGAACCAAGGACTCGATACTTAACGACACTACATCTGCCCCAACACCAACACCTACCATGCATCAAATGTGTGCTATACCTGACCACGTATAAAGGCAATCCACAATTACACATGGGAACTGTGTATTGGGAACCAGGGACATGGCCTTTTACAACACTACATCCACTAATCCAAATCCAAATGCTAATACCAATTGTAGTTTTAGACAAAAGCCTAAAATAACAAACTAAGGCTACGATGTCATAAATGCATATGCAACGCCATGGCTTGTTTTTTAAAAAGTGCAAATTATTTGAACTACACGATTTGGAAAAGTGCAAATTGTTTTAACTGCACGATTTTGAAAAGTGCAAATTGTTTTAACTGCACGATTTTGAAAAGTGCAAATTATTTGAACTGCACGATTTTGAAAAGTGCAAATTGTTTTAACTCCACGATTTTGAAAAGTGCAAATTATTTGAACTGCACGATTTTGAAAAGTGCAAATTGTTTTAACTCCACGATTTTGAAAAGTGCAAATTAATTTAAATACACGATTTTGAAAAGTGCAAATTCTTTTAACTGCAAGATTTTGAAAGTGCAAATTATTTTAAATACACAATTTTGAAAAGTGCAAATCATTTTAAATAAACAAAATTTTAAAAGTGCAAAATGTTCCAAGTTCTTGTTTTTAAAAACTGCAAAATAACCAAAATGTTCGTGAAAAGGTAAAAATGCTCTAATTACGTATCTACGTAATTCGGAAGCACGAAAATTGTTGCAACTGTATCTTTTTAAAACCGTAGCAACATACGAAATTCCTCACTATCCAATCTCCATCCATTCTACTTTCTACTAGACACTTGAAGAGTATATACTTCCTTAAGTTCCTTGCTTTAAAAATGACCTATATATTTATGGCTGATATTTTCTCTCTTGACTGACGCTCAAATATATTTCAAGTAATTACACGTATTATCATGTACGGCTATCAGGTCGGTGTTGGTGTCGGTATTCATTCGTATCGGCGATGACAGTGCTGGAAGTTTAAAAGTTTTTTAGTGAGGTATTATTATCAGTGACTGTAGCTCTGTTCTCATGTCATATCTCGGTCTGACTGACTAGTGACGGTGACGAGTGAGTTGATCATGGAACATCGCCACACAGTTTGTTCTCGATGCTGATCCTCCTCTCGTGGTTTCCTTCACAATAATTATATATACACACACACATTCGCAAGGCATCAAACAATAAAAACACGAGTGGAAGTGATAATTTGTGCAAATAAATGCACTTGCCATGAGAGAGAGAGAGATGCTGACAGAGTCAGCGAGGTGATGTCACGGTACTTTTTCTTTCTCTAATAATATTTCCATCTCTGCACTTACATAACTCACTAGTCAGACCAATTCAATTCTCAATGCAAACTATAACTATGCAATACAATACAGAGGCGTACATACGAAGAGTTTTTTCGCAAAACGGGTCAAGTCCATCAAAGCAAATTTTACAGGAGCAACGAATAAATAATAAAATGTGACAGGATTATTTTTCCAAACTCAATTTTTTCTACAGCTACTGCAACTGACGAAGCGTTATTACAAACAGTTTCATAAATCTGGACTGACTATGGAATTTTTATAAAATTTTGCAAAATTTTAATTTGTGGACTTTTTCCGTTTTGCCGCAAAATCAGTAACGTAACGTGGAGTCAAAAGTCCGTGGGATGAAATTTTTATCGTTTTGATTGATACTAAACCTTTTTAACGTTTAAACGTTTTCTTGCATAAAAAATTTACGGATGGTGATTGTCTTCTACAAACTACGAAAACACTGGAAAGCCAAATTTAAATCAGAAATCTGTTTTATTTTAGGTGGACTTGAATAGGGGCATTGAAACCAATATGGCCGACTTATATGTATTTCACCCACCGCGGAGTTTTTGTCTAGATCCGCCCCTGCTGTCTGTCCGCTCTAAAAGTTTAAATTTTGAGCATGGAACAATTGTGACTGGGTCCTCACTATCGCCGTTGTCATTGTCGTTATCATTTCCCTTGTCAACCACTCGTTATTCGCACAGATAGCCACGTACGTACCTTCCCAGATACAATAATAATTACAGACGGCTCCTATCTAAATCCTACTCTCTACTCATCGCCCATCGCACTATGGATTGAAATTTGAAATCTAAACAATGGTCGAATAATAAATAATATGACAATAATACTATTACACGAATGGCTATCCATTATACATTGTATACATAAGCCGCCGTGTCCACACAGTTGTTGTTGATGAATTGGGAAGTGGCCTCAGTTCTCTATTAAACGCAATTATCAGCATTGCATACAGATAGGCTCATTAGCTCCGAGGGTTATGTTCCTTGAAAATGGGAGTGCGTGGCCTAAAAATATCCGATGATCTGTTCAACAACACAAAAAAACATAAGACATATACTCAACTAATTGCACGACTCCGACCGGAGCCAAAGCAGCAAAACAACAAAAGCAAACCAACAAGAACAAGAACAATCAACAGATCCGACCTCCGACATTAAAAGTCAGAACATAAATATGCTATCTGTTTTTTTTGCCTAATGCAAAACATCCCATGTAACTTGTTCAAGAAATTCAATCAAAAAAGTGGACAGCTTCCAAGTGCGTTGCATTATTTATCCTTTGACAAACTGGAATTTTATAAAGTAATTTTTTGCAATTTTTTTGCAAAGACTCCTTTTAAAAATGTAGATAGAATATTTTGCTACATTCAGCATCCAGCATCCAGCCTGAAGCTGATATGCTAAACTATATTACGGATGTACTTTAGAAATTTAGAAATAAATTGTCCGAGAATAATATCGACACCCTAATAATCAATCGCGGACCGGACCCAGAGGGAGGGGCTGGAGGGTTTTAGCCCCTCCCCCAGAAGGATTTTTTTAAAAAGGCGGCAATTTTCGAATACGGCGGCTTAAAATTGTTAGCCCTCCCCCATAGAAAATGTCGAGATCCGCCGCTGCTAATAATAATGGTAATGTCCGGATAATGGAAATAGGAATTATAATGACAATATTAAACAGACAAAATATGTTTTACAACATATTCCAATTACACTATAGGATTCCTTTATAAAATTCTACTTGTACAATTTTTAATAGCCATAGCCCAAATCCTAGACTAAACTGTCAAGTAGATAGCTTTTACTGTTAGGGATCATTCATAAATGATGTCCGCTTCCACGTGGTGGATCCTAAAAAACGCTTCCATTTTAGGCAATGTTAAAGAAGTTGCCATTGTTCTATTGTTAGGGTGGGTGGGTTTATCATAAAAAAACGACATGTCATCCATGACATCACTTATGGACGATCCCCTACTTTAAATGAGACACATAATAAAATGTACATTATGTACATTGAAAGCGAGCGCTATGGCTTCTAATTGTAAGCAATACACACCGAAAATGTGTTGAACGAAAGCTATAAAGATTAACGAGAACGACGCTCATAGAGTAATTTGTATTTCCAGTCTGTCAGTAAATTGCTCAACATTCAAGATCGTCGTCGTCGTCAGCGTGAAGATGGTCTGGGTATGTGATGTGATGTGAGATGCGGTGATGAAGATGATGTCGTGTTGTGATTAGGCCTATACCTTTCCTTCCCTATTATTTCTGTTTTGTTTTTTGTGTATAGCCTCTTGCACATTACATTGTAAATTTTACTTTACAAATTATGTTCTCACTCTGGAGGTCATAAGGCATGAATTATGAATAGCTAATAATCTTCATTTCTGACCATTTCTGCCGATGCTCTGGGAATGAGAAGGGAAAACCGACGGACAGCTTAGCAGCGTCAGTGTCAGTGAGTAACTTTCGGAGGACAGGGAAGATGTAGGAACGAATATATATTATGTGACGTGGAGAGAGGGAAAATTAATTAAAGGTGTAGTACCACTATGCTGACAGATACAGAGAAGCATAACATTAAAGATAGGGACTTGAATATATAGTGAGTGAAGAATCAAAACAGCTCATATCCAATTTAAACTAGAATTAAAACTAGCTATGTCAAGAAAAACACTGTATTCAAGATAGATGTCTGAAATTAATCAAGGGTTATTAGAAAGTGCAAATTGTTCTATTTCCTTGTTTTTGAAACGTGCAAAATTTTGCATTTAACTGACTTTTAAAAATGTAAAATTTTTTATTTACTCGTTTTTGAAAATTGCAAATTATTCTATTTACATAATTTTGAGAAGCTCAAAATGTTCTATTTACACGTTTTCGAAAAGTGCAAAATTCTCTATTTACACGTTTTTGAAATGTGCAAAATGCACTATGTACACGTTTTTGAAATGTGCAAATTATAATATTAACACGTTTTTGAAAGACGCAAAATGCTCTATTTACTTTTTTTTGAATTGTGTAAAATATTCTATTTACATGTTTTTTTAAATAAGCAAATTGTTCCCTTTACACGTTTTTGAAAATTCCAAAATGTTTTATTTACGTGTTTTTTACAAGTGCAAATTGTTCTATTTACACGTTTTTGAAAATTCCAAAATGTTTTATTTACGTGTTTTTTACAAGTGCAAATTGTTTTATTTACACGTTTTTGAAAATTGAAAAATGTTCTATTTAAGTGTTTTTTTTATCAGTGCAACATATTCAATTCAAGAGTTTTTTGAAAAGCGTAAAATGTTTTATTTAAATGTTTCTGAAAAGTGCAAAATATTCTATTTACATGTTTTTGAAAGGCGCAAAATGCCCTATTTACATGCTTTCATGCTCCCTAATTAAATTTGTTTTTGTAGATAGTGCATTTTATTTCTAGCTAAAATGGATATGGGTCACTTTGACTCGTCCCAGACGATATGTCATTATTCGAGTATCAGTAATTGCTAAATTACAGATTTTACGTCCGCCTTGAATGATGGAGATGGATGATGATAATGATGAGTGACGAGATCAACTATTTCAGGTCTCAATGTTCCGTCATTGTCATTATTTATACAGACACGTCCAATTTATATTCCACAAAAATTAATTTCCTTTTAACTCGCCATTAACACGTCAAAGGCGTGTAGACTGGCACTGGCACTGGAGAGCCTGTCTGCTCTGTCACACACGTAAACGAAGGCAAAACATGTAATCAACGTCTATTTAATTTAACAAAAAGGATACATGCACTTAAAAGCACATGTGACATATAGTGAGATTCAGACGCTGCTACACGCATATCTCTGCAGATTCTGGATACACTTCTGGCTCTGTGTAAAGTCTGAATGTAAACCTCATTTTTTTGGAAATTTTGACAGATCAAGAAAAAAAAATGAAAAAAAAATCTTGTATCCTCCTCTCAACTTTGTGCATTACTTACTTTGCTGATCATAACATGAAGTAACATCATATCACTCTATGGGAATAATCACATGTAATCCCATAAAAAAAGAAAACGTATCAAAGCGTATCAAGGAATGGAATTCCTACATCATCCTCAGTCAATATTTTCCGCTCCATTAATTTCCCCCTTTATTCCATTTTTTATTTTTATTTCTAATAAAAAAATTCCTTGCACTTGTATTCTATTGGAGATTATACGAGTAGATGCAGCTATGTCACGTTATTATTACATGGATGCATAATGCATTGAAACCAGACTGTGACGGCGACAGTTGATGGGTGAAGGCCTCACACTGGATATATATAGGCACCTACTTAAATAATAATATAGGCACTTTATAACTATAGGCATGGACCCCAATAATTCTCTATTGAATTCTGTAAAGACCCTTTGCATTTTGACTTGAACATTAAATCTGAGCGAGCGGAGTACAGAGCACAGATCAGTTCAAGTCAAAGTACAGTATGCTTCACTTCCTCTCATAAAAATGCATGAGGAAGTTGAATAGTTGAAGAGAAGAACTTCGTTCGTACTTTTAGAAGGCACTTTCACATATTTTGCTTTTAACTCGGAAAAAATTTTGAGAATCGGAAGAAATCCAAATAAAATATATACTAGATATACTTAATGACGGAGACGGTCATATCGCCAGTGAAGGACCAAAATGACTCATATCCAGTTTTAGTTAAAAAAGTTTGTAATTTTTTGTAAATTTTTATTTTATTTTTATTCTATTTATAGTATGCACTGTGTATTTACAAAATTAAATTAAAGTCATGATCCTGAAAGTATGTAAATTGGACATTTTTTCACTTTTTTAAAACATGTAAATAGAACATTTTGCACTTTTAAAAAGCATGTAAATAGAACATATTGCGCTTTTCAAATACATGTAAATAGAAAATTTTGCGCTTTTCAAATACATGTAAATAGAACATTTTTTACTGTTAAAAAACATGTAAATAATACGTTTTGAACTTTTAAAGCATTTAAATACTACGTTTTGAACTTTTAAAGCATTTAAATAATACGTTTTGAACTTTTAAAGCATTTAAATAGAACATTTTGCGCTTTTCAAAAAATTCAAATGCAGCAATTTGCAATTTTCAAAACCTTGTTCACTAAATAGAATATTTTGTACTTTGTGAAAACATGGAAAAAGAATATTTTGCATTTTAAAAAAACATGCAAAAAGAAACTTTTGCACTTTTCAAAAACATGTGAATGGAACAATTGCAGTGTGCAAAAACATGTGAATATAATGTGGAAAATTTTTAAAAATGTCAACATAATAATGTATTTGACACTTTTCAAAAAACATGCAACTAAAACATTTTGTCGATTTTGCACTTTATCAAAACTCGTATATAATGTATTAAAGTTTTACCTCAGCCTTTACCTCATTTAGTACATTTTTGACTAATTCTAGCTTAAATTGAACATGGCTGATTTTGCTTCTTCACCCACTCTATGCAATTCTGACGATGATAGTATTGACATTTTTACTACTGGGCTAAAAAATGACTGGAGGCAGATCAAAACTAATGCCAGGAAATCCATTCCGCTGCGACTGCACTACTCTCGACGTGAACCGTCCACTAAATCTCAGTGACATTGTCACCCGTCAACCCCTGTCACAGTCATTCTCATGACATGGGAGCGCAAAGCTCAAAATATGAATTACCTAATCGCCTATGACCCTCCTCACTCTCTCGCTCTCCACAATTGGAGTACACGTCCATTCAAATTGAAACAACTACCGCACCTACATAATAATGCAATAAGCACTTCTCGTCCGGTCCAAGTCCCGCCAATTCGACGACATAAAAATTGAAATATTGAAATTGAAATGGGAGGGGAAAGGTTCACTTTTATAATTACAGATAAGTATATAAAGGCCAAAGGTACTTTTCTTTATTTTTATGAATATTACGTATTCCACGATATTATTCTTCAATATCCGACAGAGCACTACTTTATTGAAGGAATCAAAATTGCAATTTACTTTATGGGCTAAGGATACGGATGTCTATGAACTTAAACTACTCATGCATTTTGAATTGAGCAGTTTTGGGAGCGTCCATAGATGATGTCATCACAAAATCACCATTATTATATACGACCCTATCACCCCCGTGTCCCCCGTGTCATCAGCTTATAACCATTGCTTCGTAAATGGCTATCTTTATCTGTAACTTGGGGTATCAAGCGTACCCATACCGTCATTTATGGACGACCCGTTACTAACATTGTGAAATTTGTGATTCATTAGTTTCAAGTACTGAACAGGGGTTATGCACACTATGATGGGGTTGTAAGGCCCGGTGCACCTTAACGTCAACCCTATTTGACGTTCCTCTGTGTAAATAAGAGGAAGGGTTGGTCTCTTCCTTATTCGCTATGAAGACGTGTTTGATGGGTTGCTTGGTGGTGTTATTGTCGATATCTGGGTACTTGGAGTTGGCTGGATGTTGGAGACAACCGTGTATGATGCGGTTGGGATGAGATGTGAGGAGGTTTGGACCAGATGTGAGGTCTTGGACCAGGTGAGCTGAGAGCCAAGTTGGGGTATGGGACCAGGTGCCGAGATGGGCCTGGGACCAGGTGAGTTGATGTTGGGTCTGGGACCAGATGAGAGCTGAGACCAGGAGTTGGGTCTGGGACCAGATGAGAGCTGGGACCAGGAGTTGGGTCTGGGACCAGATGAGAGCTGGGACCAGTAGCCTGTGCTTAAGATGGGACCAGAGACTGGGACCTGAGCTTGAGCTTGAGATGGGACCAGAGACTGGGACCTGAGCTTGAGCTTGAGATTGGACCAGAGCTTGATCTTGAGTCTGGGACCAGATGAGCTGGGACCAGAGCTTGAGATGAGACCAGAGAGCTGGGACCAGAGCTTGAGATGAGACCAGAGAGCTGGGACCAGAGCTTGAGATGGGACCAGAGAGCTGGGACCTGAGCTTGAGATGGGACCAGAGAGCTGGGACCAGAGCTTGAGATGGGACCAGAGAACTGGGACCAGAGCTTGAGATGGGACCAGAGCTTGAGATGGGACCAGAGAGCTGGGACCTGAGCTTGAGATGAGATCCTTGAGCTGAGACCAGAGCTTGAGATGAGACCCGAGAGCTTGGACCAGAGCTCGAGATGAGATCCTCGAGCTGGGACCAGAGCTTGAGATGGGACCCGAGAGCTTGGACCAGAGCTCGAGATGAGATCCTCGAGCTGGGACCAGAGCTTGAGATGGGACCCGAGAGCTTGGACCAGAGCTCGAGATGAGATCCTCGAGCTGGGACCAGAGCTTGAGATGAGACCCAAGAGCTTACGAGCTGACTTGGACCTGGGACCAGGTGAGGCTTAGACCTGTTGAGACTTGTACCTATGAGCAGAGACCAGGTCTTGATCTTGAAATGGGACCAGAGCCTGGATCTGAGGTAAAGCTGAGGAAGTAGGCCGGTACGCTGGTCGGTCGGTCGGCCGTAGACTAGACCTGATATGGTTCTGGCAGGAGAGTCTGATCCGAGGTATGTTGAGCAGCTCTGACCGAGGAGGCGGATGTGAGATGGATCCTAGCCTGATGTAACTGAGTGGAGACCGGTTGTGATATGCAGATGCTGATCTAGCTATGGTTCTGAGCTGATGAGCGGGTCTAGCAAACTGTACAGACCGGAGGACGTGACCTGGAGAGCGAGTCTTGAGATGGACTGTGACCGAAACTGAGATGATCAAGAGTGCAGTGCGTGACTACATGCGATGCATGAAAACAGCACTGCAGCCTTTACTGTGGTATATGGTGGATGGACCAACGAGCTGAAGCTTGATGCACTTAGTGACTATGTGGTGAGATGGGCAATGTGAGACACTGAAGATGTAGCAGTGGTCGGATGTGCAATAAAATGGTGGATGTGATCTCCTAAGTGCGTGAATTTGGTAGTAATTACCAATTGACATTTAATTACTATTAACACACTTAATTACACACATTACACTAAATAACAAGACGTGAAACACACTTAATTACGCACAATTACACTAACTAAGAAGGTTTGAAGTTTCAGTTTTGATACACCGAATAAAGAAGGAAGTCAGAAATATCTGACTGTAAACTTAATTTTGAGAAAAGGAAAGATGGCTGATCAGAGCTCAGAGCGGACAGGTCTTTTCGCTTTTGTGGTTTTTTGTCAACTGGGAGCAGTGCCAAAAGGGAATGACTGCTACTGCTCCCTTTCCTTTGTTTGAGCTGATGCTGAGGCATGCTGAGGCATGCTGAGGCATGCTGAGGCATGCTGAGGCATCGGCTCCTTCTGTTTCAATCTCTCAGCCCTACAAAAGTGGGGGTTTGAGAGCAACTTAAGAGTCGTTCAGTACTCTGGGTTTGAGAGCAACCCAAACCCAAATGCTCTGACGTCATGGAAATTCCTGACCATGCTGTACAGTTACTACTGAACATTCCGCCCACCATGAGCTCTGAGGGCTTATAAGCACTAGGGCTCATAATAGACCTTAATCAGGAATTTGAAATATTGAAATTTTTGTACTTAACCTATGGTATTACCTAAAAATTGATTAGATCATATGAAGAGGCACAGTAATGGCTAAGAAATTTATATTAGATTAATATGTGAATATAATTTAGATTATATTAACTAACCTAACATACTGAAGAAATGAGTTGATTTACTTTAATTTGTTTATAATAAAGTATTTTTAAACTGAAATATTTGCTAAATAGCAGAAAATTGTAAGAACTAATCTAATTTAGAGCAATACACCGAAATACAATAGGACATCATATTATCACATTACATGAATGGGCAGACATAAGCTTGCTAACTGAATAATAGTTGATTTGAACTTATGCCTAGAACGATGGAATTGCTTGTAGGTGGTAACTGCCTTCTCGGATGACTGCACAGCGGTAACTTGGTTTTGATGTTCTGCTGCTGGGTGATGTACTATGGTTTTGGATCTTCTCCACTGAAGTAGAGGATGATGTCGGTTGCTTGGAAGCCCAAATTTGATGATTTGGAGCTCCTTTTGAGGTATCATCCACCTTGGACGCTGCTGATACTCGTTAAGATTGTCAGAGTACCAGCGGTGCCAAGGTTTTAGATGCAGGTTGGTGATCCTAGACCGAGGAGACCGAGAAGGAAGGATAGATTGAGGTCCGGCTTGCATGGGTTGGAACTGATGATCAGAGGTGAGTTGAGTGTTGAGTACACGTTCTGGAGGAAGAAGCACCAGGTGCTTTCTGCCGGATGAGAGATCGGAGTTTGTAGATCGTCCGCCCACCATAAGAAGCCCAGAAGCATCAATAGACGGATTCACTTTTGGTACGCTGATCACTGCAACACTATACACCATTTGATCGACCAGGCCGGTATTGCGAGTAGAGCCGGCATGGTAGGTTGGAGCTATTAAACTGGTCAGGAGGGTAGAGCCAGATGAGGCGAAGACCTCTGAGCCGGTAGAGACGCCAGACCTAGATGAGGCGAGGACCTCGAAGCCGGTGGAGACTGTAGATTGAGATGAGGCGAGGACCTCGGAGCCGGTAGAGACTGTAGATTGAGATGAGGCGAGGACCTCGGAGCCGGTAGAGACTATAGATTGAGATGAGGTGAGGACCTCAGAGCCGGTAGAGACTGTAGACCCAGACGAGGCACGGACCTCGGAGCCGGTAGAGACTGTAGACCCAGATGAGATGAGGACCTCTGAGCCAGTAGATGCTGTAGACCCAGATGAGGTGAGGACCTCTGAGCCAGTAGATGCTGTAGACCCAGATGAGGTGAGGACCTCTGAGCCAGTAGATGCTGTAGACCCAGATGAGGTGAGGACCTCTGAGCCGGTAGCTGAGGTAGAGATGGAGACCTTAGAGCCGATGAGCATGCTTGAAACGGGGACCGTCGAGCGGGTTGAGACTGTGGAGCCAATACAGCGAGAAGAGCTGGATGAGGCAATGGAACTTGTCAAGCACGAGGAGCCGTTTGAGACGCTCAATCTTCTTGAGGCGGAAACCATCGAGACGGTAGGGACGTTAAAGCCGGGTGGGGCAGTAGTCACTGTTGAGGTAGGAACTGGTGAGCCGGTAGCTGATGTAGAGCCGGGCACCGTCAAACCATTATATGCTGTTGAGACTGGGACCGTCAGGCCAATGGATGTGGTCAAGACGGTAGACACGGTTGAAGCGGAGACCGTCATGCCGTTAGATGCTGTAGAGCATGGAGCTGATGGAGCCGGTGGACCTGGTCGACGCGGTCGGAGCGGAGCCGATCGATTCTGTGACTTTGGAACACCAGGAAGACACAAAGGCGATTGAGCCCTAAGACCCAATGTTGAGGGTAGACGTGGTTGAGCCAAACCCTCTGGTTGGAGCGAGTCGATACGGTGGTCCTGATGGAGCGCAGCCGATCGAGCCGATGAAGCACAGCCGTTCAAGCCGGTTGGGATTGTCAAGCACGAGGAGCCGGTTGAAGCGGAAGGCGATTGAGCCCAAAGACCCAATGGAGAAGGTAGACTATGTAGAGCCATAACCTTCGGATGGAGCTGAGCCGGTCGAGACGGTAGACCCAATCGACACGGTTGAGATGCTGGAGCCGATCGTTTCTGTGATGTTTGGACACTCGGTAGAAGCGATGGCGATTGAGTCAGAGGACTCAATGGAGAAGGTGGACTCGGTGGAGCCCAAACCTTCTGATGAACTGAGGGCTGTCGAGACGGTAGACCCGATCGACATGGCTGAGCTGATGCTCTTTTGACTGAACCACTGAGCTTTGTAAGATCAATGGGAGGGAGCCTATAGATGAGATCTTCAAGAGGAGGAGGATGAGCTTGAGCATACGAAACTGGCTGCATTGATGCTAACGACTCAACTGAAGCCTTGATTCGGTGGTACTTTAGACATAGCATGTTGTACTCCGTTTCACTGGCTTCGTGTGAGGTATTGCTGTTGTCCTCTTCTGTGATAATTCGGTCTTGCAAAGCATTAAGTTTGCCAAACCACGTATGAAGATCTTCCAATAATCCTCTTCCTGTTAGTTGATTTGATTCGTTTTTTACAGCTTGCTTCACTATCATATCATGGGTGTTCAGATCAGATGCAAGAAACTTTCTTCTTGAAAGTAACCCCACCATGGTGATGTGCTCTATGGAAAAGGCAAGAGGTTTCTGAGCAGTGGCAGGGCGCTTCAGAGCCCTTGAAGTTAAACAAAAACCAAACGGAATGACTGCAATGCTCACTTACAAGGACCAGATTGATATCCACAAACACGGAATGCTGTAGGACGTCTTCGAAAGGACAGGAAGATCCGGTTCGAAGGACCATGAACAGGGGTTATGCACACTATGATGGGGTTGTAAGGCCCGGTGCACCTTAACGTCAACCCTATTTGACGTTCCTCTGTGTAAATAAGAGGAAGGGTTGGTCTCTTCCTTATTCGCTATGAAGACGTGTTTGATGGGTTGCTTGGTGGTGTTATTGTCGATATCTGGGTACTTGGAGTTGGCTGGATGTTGGAGACAACCGTGTATGATGCGGTTGGGATGAGATGTGAGGAGGTTTGGACCAGATGTGAGGTCTTGGACCAGGTGAGCTGAGAGCCAAGTTGGGGTATGGGACCAGGTGCCGAGATGGGCCTGGGACCAGGTGAGTTGATGTTGGGTCTGGGACCAGATGAGAGCTGAGACCAGGAGTTGGGTCTGGGACCAGATGAGAGCTGGGACCAGGAGTTGGGTCTGGGACCAGATGAGAGCTGGGACCAGTAGCCTGTGCTTAAGATGGGACCAGAGACTGGGACCTGAGCTTGAGCTTGAGATGGGACCAGAGACTGGGACCTGAGCTTGAGCTTGAGATTGGACCAGAGCTTGATCTTGAGTCTGGGACCAGATGAGCTGGGACCAGAGCTTGAGATGAGACCAGAGAGCTGGGACCAGAGCTTGAGATGAGACCAGAGAGCTGGGACCAGAGCTTGAGATGGGACCAGAGAGCTGGGACCTGAGCTTGAGATGGGACCAGAGAGCTGGGACCAGAGCTTGAGATGGGACCAGAGAACTGGGACCAGAGCTTGAGATGGGACCAGAGCTTGAGATGGGACCAGAGAGCTGGGACCTGAGCTTGAGATGAGATCCTTGAGCTGAGACCAGAGCTTGAGATGAGACCCGAGAGCTTGGACCAGAGCTCGAGATGAGATCCTCGAGCTGGGACCAGAGCTTGAGATGGGACCCGAGAGCTTGGACCAGAGCTCGAGATGAGATCCTCGAGCTGGGACCAGAGCTTGAGATGGGACCCGAGAGCTTGGACCAGAGCTCGAGATGAGATCCTCGAGCTGGGACCAGAGCTTGAGATGAGACCCAAGAGCTTACGAGCTGACTTGGACCTGGGACCAGGTGAGGCTTAGACCTGTTGAGACTTGTACCTATGAGCAGAGACCAGGTCTTGATCTTGAAATGGGACCAGAGCCTGGATCTGAGGTAAAGCTGAGGAAGTAGGCCGGTACGCTGGTCGGTCGGTCGGCCGTAGACTAGACCTGATATGGTTCTGGCAGGAGAGTCTGATCCGAGGTATGTTGAGCAGCTCTGACCGAGGAGGCGGATGTGAGATGGATCCTAGCCTGATGTAACTGAGTGGAGACCGGTTGTGATATGCAGATGCTGATCTAGCTATGGTTCTGAGCTGATGAGCGGGTCTAGCAAACTGTACAGACCGGAGGACGTGACCTGGAGAGCGAGTCTTGAGATGGACTGTGACCGAAACTGAGATGATCAAGAGTGCAGTGCGTGACTACATGCGATGCATGAAAACAGCACTGCAGCCTTTACTGTGGTATATGGTGGATGGACCAACGAGCTGAAGCTTGATGCACTTAGTGACTATGTGGTGAGATGGGCAATGTGAGACACTGAAGATGTAGCAGTGGTCGGATGTGCAATAAAATGGTGGATGTGATCTCCTAAGTGCGTGAATTTGGTAGTAATTACCAATTGACATTTAATTACTATTAACACACTTAATTACACACATTACACTAAATAACAAGACGTGAAACACACTTAATTACGCACAATTACACTAACTAAGAAGGTTTGAAGTTTCAGTTTTGATACACCGAATAAAGAAGGAAGTCAGAAATATCTGACTGTAAACTTAATTTTGAGAAAAGGAAAGATGGCTGATCAGAGCTCAGAGCGGACAGGTCTTTTCGCTTTTGTGGTTTTTTGTCAACTGGGAGCAGTGCCAAAAGGGAATGACTGCTACTGCTCCCTTTCCTTTGTTTGAGCTGATGCTGAGGCATGCTGAGGCATGCTGAGGCATGCTGAGGCATGCTGAGGCATCGGCTCCTTCTGTTTCAATCTCTCAGCCCTACAAAAGTGGGGGTTTGAGAGCAACTTAAGAGTCGTTCAGTACTCTGGGTTTGAGAGCAACCCAAACCCAAATGCTCTGACGTCATGGAAATTCCTGACCATGCTGTACAGTTACTACTGAACAAGTACTAATAAAGTAAAATCAAATTATAGACCTGCCTCATTTACTCTATTAATATTTTGAGCACGTTGCGTTGCAAGAAGAGGCTATAAGAAGATTTGACATTGTTTGGTTTTGGTCTCTCTGTTCGAGTTTGATCGAAATCTAAAATACATAGCGACTTCACATAAATTATTTTACCGAATGGAAAATGACAAAAGGACTGCTACTGCTTTACCATAGAGAACCTGGAGCTTCTAAAATCTTCAATTTTGAAGGTGTAGGTATTTACCATTTTGCTATATTGCGAATATTGCCCATTGGACCGCTCAAGTTTGCGCCTCACATGGGAACCTACCTTACTTGAAACTACAGAATGAAACGAAACTACCCGGAACGTATACTACCCATATAAGTGACCTCTGCTTGTATGGTCGTTCGACTGCAAAATTCGTTGTTTGGCCGCAATCGCGCGCGCAAATTCAAAAAAATCGATTTTTTCGAATTTCACCGCGCTCTAGCTCCCACAATTTTCGTCCAAATTTCATAAAATTTGAAATACGACATCTTTATACGCTTATCTAAAACGCTATTTCAGGATTTTTGAAAATTCGAAAATTTTAATTTTTTCGAAAAAAAATAGTTCTAACTCTGGGCCTCAGAAATAAACATATTTTTAACTTTTTCGAAAAAAAATTAAAATTTTCGAATTTTCAAAAATCCTGAAATAGCGTTTTAGATAAGCGTATAAAGATGTTTTATTTCCAATTTTACGAAAATTGGACAAAAATTGTGGGAGCTAGAAGGCGGTGAAATTCGAAAAAATCGATATTTTTGAATTTGCGCGCGCGAATTGCGGCCGAACAACGAATTTTGCAGTCGAACGACCATACAAGCAGAGGTCACTCATACTGGTAGTATACGTTCCGGGTAGTTTCGTTTCATTCTGTAGTTTCAAGTAAGGTAGGTTCCCTTGTCAGTATGTCCCACTCATTTATCAGGAGAAATGTCAAATGTGTATGCACACCTTTGCAAAATTGATAGGATTTAAAGCTGAACGTCTTTCCCCCCGCAGGATTTATGCAACTACATAAATATGACGCGGATGCCGCGATAAAATAATGCGACATAATTTAATTTGTACAACAGATAATTATATGGAGGAGGAGGGCAGGACTACTGTGACTTTGACTGTAGTAGGGCGGCAGAAAATAGAGAAATCTATATAATTTTGTAAGATACAAAATTTGTGTGGAATTTCTAGTGTTATTAGGAGTAACCACACTCAACTCTGTCATTATATATGGCAGTAGTAGGGTTCTTCACTGACAGTGAATTGTATGCGTAATAGCAGTAGCAATATTAATGTAATTTACACAAAGGGAGCATCCATAAATGATGTCACCCAAATTGCTACTCTTTAAGGACCTACCCACCTCCATATTATGTCATCGTCGACACTTTCACATTGCGTAAAAAAAGGCTATTTTTAACGGCTAGGACTAGACCCAATGACATCATTTATGGACGATCCCATACTGCATACGAAATGAAAACGAACCATACCCATCCCATCCCAATGTAGGTAGGTAGCTAATAATAATAATTAAACTCTCAAGGTGAGCCAAGTGAAAATGTATCAGTGGGATCTCTACTACTCCGCATGAAAATGATACAAGAAAACAGAAAGTTATTCCGTCGCCGTCGTTTTTCTCTGCTAAACTGTGAACCCAAAATGGAATTTGAAGCGTGCGTTTGAAAATAGGGAAATATTTAGGTAGACTCCTTCCATGCGTAATGTTTATTATGTCTAGAATATTTAGAGCAAAAATAGGGAAGCTAATTTCCTGACTAGGCCATCGCATCGTACCATTCCCATCCACACATTATTATTCCCCCATCATAATCCATAATGGGTATTATACACAAGCTCCAATTTGCAAATACCTACACACATACATAAAGTGCTGGCTCTATGACAGAGAAATAAAAAATTCTCAAAAGTAATTTTCAGGGATCGTCCATAAATGGTGTCATTGGTAAATGGGTAAATGGGTAAATGGGTGGGAAAATATAGTTACAGTTTGGGTGACATCATTTATGGTCGATTCCTTCCAGTTTAGTAAAGTCCCAGTCACAATTAAATTCAATATCTTTGGCTATGTTTCCATTTATTTAACTTTTTTTAGCCAGTGCCAGTGCTTTAATAAGATTTTAATTCGGGATCATCGACAAATGACGTCCTCGGTAGGGTCAATGGGTCTACTTGGCCACGGCCACTGATGACATCCCATGTTGAAGATGGCCATTTGAATTATTATATATATATTTGTTTAAGCTGATGACAAGCGGGTCGTGTGGTGATTTTTCGATGACGTCATTTGTGGACGATCCCATTCCATATTTTGTGTTGATTTCAAATTTCAATGTCAACCTCCTCACTACTAAAATTCCACGAAATTAAGTAGGTATTTTGAAGTAACGACCAAATAAAAGTAACTCTGGGCGGAACTGACTAATTACTAAAACTACACGTTTCCCAGTTTATCAT
Organism: Dicyrtomina minuta; assembly: GCA_949802685.1. Lineage (NCBI taxonomy): Eukaryota > Metazoa > Arthropoda > Collembola > Symphypleona > Dicyrtomidae > Dicyrtomina > Dicyrtomina minuta. The sequence continues at coordinate 10,967,457 of OX461812.1, read as the reverse complement.
TCTCAGCTTTTTTGGCTTGGAAAGATATTATGGTGTTATATGTGTATATATAGCTACAGCAGAGATTGAACCTGTGCCACAAACTACTATAGCTACACTGCGTATCATGTTCATCGCTCATGTTTTAATTTGAAGTTAATGTGGCAAAAGTTTTAGAGAGGTACACACTTTACGCACAAGGTTAGATTTAGATATTGGAATGTGTAGAATTGCGAAAACCTTTCAGCAAACTTCCTGCCTCTCTCTCCTCCAAAAGCTAAATCTCAATTATCTCCTGTAATGTGGGCTACTATACATTGTACTAATCATTAAAATAAAAAAAATATTCCAAAATCCGCTGCTCAATTATTGGGACTCTCGGCGGGAAGGGAATGATAGCGATAACGATGTTGATGTTGATGTTTTTTATGCCCACGATTACGAGGACGATGGACGATTATATAAATAAATAGTGACTTATTTTTATTTTTAGTGCAAGTCCATAAAGGTTGAGAGTGTAAAATGGACTATCTGTATGTGTAGTATATCATTTGAAAATGCTTCGAAAGTCAGACGCAAAAAGCTTCTTATGATTAGTTGTCACCTTAAGATACTTTATAGCTACATCTCTGAGAGAATTTAAACAGAAAAGGTTGAAACATGTGGCATTTTACGTTTTAAGAAGCTCTTGGAAATATGAACCATGTTAAAAAGGGAGGGGTGGCATAGTAAAATAAATCTATTTTACTGGGCAGTGTTGAATTTTTATTATTTTGATATACGTATTTTGGGGAAATTTTAGACAGCATACTTTGCAGATTTAAGACAGTGCGACGAAAAGCCTTCTAAATTTGTCATATCGTGAGTGAAGAATTAAAATGAAATATATATAATATCCATTTTTAACTAGAATTTAATGAGATATGTCACGAACGAGAAAGATGCGTAAAATGTTTTATTTGCATGTTTTTTTAAAAGTCAAAATGATCTATTTAAGTGATTTTGAAAAATGAAAAATGTTTTATTACCTTTTTTTTTAATTTCAAAGGTTTTATTTTTACGTATGTTTTTTGAAAAATGCAAAATATTCTATTCAGGAGGTTTTTTAAAAGCTGTAAACTGTTTTATTTAAATGTTTTTGAAAAGTGTGAAATGTTCCCTTTACGTGTTTTTTAAAGATGCAAACTATTCTAGTTAGGATTTTAAAAAAAATGCAAAATATTCACATGTTTTTTGAAAAGTTCGAAATGCTTTACTTAAATGTTTTTGAGAAGTGCAAATTATTCTATTTACATAATTTTGAAAATTACAAAATGCTCTATCTTCTATTCACATGGGTATTTGAATTTGTTTTTTGCAGATAGTGAATTTTGTTTTTAGCTAAAAATGGTTATGTACGCCAGTTGGATTTTTCACTTTACTGAAGATATACACTATTTTCAATCGTCTCCTTTCTGTTACATAATTACAGACACTAGCGCAGTATTAGAATTTAGAATAAGATTGGTGCATCTTATTCTTTATCTTGAGGGGGAAGGTGTGAGTAATGAGGAGGGAATGAATTGAGGAGATAGACATCTCGTATAAGACGCTCAGTCATTATTTCTTATCTTCACACCTGCACTAATTAACTCTTGTTTTACTTCCCTCTACATCAACGCCTCTCTATTGACTCTCCTTTGAATTGCTGTGGAATGAGGAATGTTTTTTGTTCCCTTCCTTTTATGCCTCATGCCTCAGCCTTTAATCCTTAATGAGCTAAAAAGAAGATGTTCTGTGATGAGGAAGGCGTCCAAAACAATTTCGTGGCAAAACAATAATAAAATGGAACATTTTCCACAAAATAATGCTGCGCTGTCATGTGTGTTCATGCTCCGTGTCAAACAAACAATTTACAATTTACGCCAAGGTACTGAACTGTATAGCTGGGATCTGCATAATAAACTTTCGTACTTTTGAATAAAACTGCAGAGAAATACGATAGTTAAAATTTCGAAATACTTCACAATTCACAATTTCTACTAAAATTATTTTTAGCGTTAATGCTCTATGATGCTAAGCATCAGCCAGCAATTATTTTTTGATTGAAGTCTCTAGAATTAAATGATAATTATTACGTGTTTTTTAAAAGTGCAAAATGTTCTATTTACATGTTTTTGAAAAGTGTAAAATGTTCTATTTACATGATTTTGAAAAATAAAAAACTTACATTTACACATTTGTTTTTCGAAAATTACAAAAAAATTTCCTATTTCCATGATTTTGAAAAGGGCAAGCTCTTCTATTTACATGGTTTTTGAAGTGCAAAGTGGTCTATTTAAAAAGTATTGCACGCTAAAGTTACTATGCTTTGTCTTACAAAAACAAATCACATCTCGCAATCTCAGATTCTCAATGTGTGTTCTTAAGGAAAGATCAACAACAGATGAGACCTTCATCTAGAATCTAGATTAAGATTTAAACTTAATTGCAATCGGGCGTGTGAATCTTCAATTAATTAATTGCTTTCCAAATAAAAGCCAATGTCGAGAGTCGATACATTCACTCTTTATTGTGTTAAAAATCAATTAAATAGAAGGTCAGTCATACGTTAGCTCAAATCGCAAAGCATCCCCAAACAAGATAACAACAAAGGTGTCCGGATGTCTACACAAGATTAAAGTGAATTCCAACTATGCATATAGTTTCAAAGTAATTATGTGTACAAGAGATCATCAAACGTTAATTGTATGGCCAACCTGAAGCTTGGGTACGTTCAAAAAATCCTTCAAATTGTAAAGTTTTGACGCTGTTGGCCTAGTTTTACACATACAAATTTGAATTCATTTAAAATAAATTGAATTAGTTTTAGGCACAATAAACATCAAGAACAAGAGCAAGATGACAGATGACATCCACATGAAATGATGCAATATTATGCAAGATTCCATTTGTTTTGTACATCTTAATCTATGAATTTGAACGAATTATTAGAGAAGCTACGGTCACGAGTCACGACAGAAGGTCAAACGCAGATTGGAGATGACGAACACAGAAGATTATATATTTATAATCACAGATTAAAATTCATTCAAAAATATTAAATCGAAATCCTACCACACTTTTTTTATAGTGGAGTGTCGTAATTTGTAATCGCATATGTCATCATCGAATGGTCTAAGAATTTAATCCAAAGATTTTGAATGAAAGAATCTGTAAAATTAAATCAGACGTCAGCAGACCACATCATCCCATCCTTAATTTTCATCCAATAGAATTAAAGAATTTATCTGTCAATATTCCTTATCGATATATCCAAATGACTTGTTTGTGGTTCTGGATCAGATCCATATATCGTAATCATACATCTTAAGTAATCCCAGAACTTTACCACCAAATACCAATATCTCGTGAAATCGAATTTAATTTATGCCTTGATACTAATGTCTAAAAAATCTCTACACAGTAAACAAGTTTGTTCAACAGATCTATTTAGTTTAATGGGTGTTTCTTAATTTGTTTGGTTGTTTGCTGTTTGTTTGAAATAATTCCTTACAAACTTAAACAACAACATCAATAATCAGTATACACCATCGATATAATCGCATGTGAACTACATGTGTAAATGGGAGTTGGGCCAGGGCCATGGTACTAAAATACACTAAATAATGTTATTATTTATTAATGATGTACTACGCTTAACAGCATTACAGCATGCACGGCCCCCAGTCCAGTAAGTAGTAAATACTGCATTATTAATAAGTACTTATGTAAATTACATATTAACTAATTGCAAATTAGCCACTGACTTTTTAGACTTTGTCTTTTAGTAGGTACACGTGTCAATTTGAAGTCGAACGACTTAAAACAAGTTGCTCAATACAAATGTACAAATGCTAAAACAGTTTGGAAAGTCAACGAGAAGTGTTAGGGATCGTCCACAAATGATGTCACTCGTACGGTCAATGGCTCAGCTTGGATGCTTTATTAATTATAAATTAATGCACCGCGGGCCTTTTACCGATGCATTATATTTCTTTTGTAATTTTTCTAAAGGAAATTTTGATACTCAATGGTGGTGCCATAATGTAGCAATGTGCCACCCTGCCAATTGCCAATGCCAAGGTACCAAAGCTATAAGGCTCCGCTAGGTTTTTATATAACGTCTGTGAAGAACCAAAATGACCCATACCCACTTTAAGCTGGAGTCAAAATGAGCTATGTCATAAAAACAAAATGAGAAACTTGCGTAAAATGTTAATTAGGAGGTTTTAAAAAACGTAAAATTTCCTATTTTAATGCTTTTGAAAAGGTACAAAATGTCCTAATTCTATGTTTTCGAAAAGGTGCAAAATTTTCTAATTCCATGTTTTTGAAAATTGTAAAATTGTTTGAAAAAGTGCAAAATGTTCTATTTAAATGCTCTCAAGACATATTTGAATATTTTTGTAGATAGTTGATATTATTTTTAGTTTAAAATGGATATGGGTCATTTTGGTTCTTCACAGACGATAAATCCCTTATACACAGATCGCCGCAAGTCGTATATAGGTACACTCATACAGACTGACACTGGCGCCTTCTCCATCCCCATTGCATTCCCATTACCATTGATCTGACAATCTAGAATCTCGAGCCGAGCACCGGCACCGGCACTGGCACAGACTCAAGCCTCTCTCCTCAGATTGTGTCAGCCTCTACTTCTGTCTGCGGGATTTGAAATCGATCGGAAATATAAATCAAAATGAAATATGTCTTGAAAAAAAAACTGTTTACTGTCTACATATCTATGTTAGCCATGGTTACGTTGGGAAATCTGCTCCTTCAAATGTTTCGAACCCTCCCATATAAATCCCAAATAAACCAAGTTAAATCGAATCAAATCAAGTCAAATAAATAACAAACTAAAATTGTATTTAATACTCGAGAAGATCCTTTCTCCGAATCCGACGATTCTACCAAACAACATCGTAATATCCGAATTCAAATACCCGAATAAAATCCGATTTATTTTACTGTTGATTTCCTCCATTCCTGCCCCATTATTACTGCGTATTCCATTATCCCATTTAAAGACATTGAAATCAGGAAACAAGACGGGGGATGGACGCTCTTAAACAAAATAGAAATAAATATAAAGGATGTGCAATAATGATTTCTTGAGTTCGCTATACGTACATATAGCCATCCACCATCCACGCGTTCTAGAATTGTAAACCCACTCCTATCTAACGAAAGGATAAGCGACTCCAAATAGGTACCTAAGCTACACTACACGTGTAAATAAAATTTGTAGGTATATTTTAGAATCAAGTGGTGCGGGTTGTGAGGTAGTGAGGTAGAAAAACCTCCGTACATTGAGTATTATTCATGGGTGGAAAAAATTTGTTTCAGGGGCGGATCCAGAAATGTTTTTTGGGGTGGACCATTCATAAGTATCGTGAGTAAAATAAATGGTCCATTTCCAATTTAAGCTAGAATTAAAATGCGCTATGTAAAAAAAAATAAATGAGATAGGTGCGTAAAATGTTAGTTACGAGTTTTTTAAAAATTGCAAAATGTTGTAAATGCATGTTTTTAAAATGTGCAAAATGTTTCATTTACATGCTTTTAAAAATTGCAAAATGTTCCATTTACATGTTTTTTAAAAGTTCAAAATGATCTATTACAAAGCACATTTTTTAAAAGTGCAAAATAATCTACTGGCATGTTTTTGAAAGGCGTAAAATGTTCCATTTACATGTTTTTAAAAGTGCAAAATGTTCCATTTACATGTTTTCAAAAGTGCAAAATGTTCCTTTTACATGTTTTTAAAAGCGCAAAATGTTCTATTTACATGCTTTTAGGATAGTAATATTTTAATGTTTTTGTAGATAGTGAATTTTGCTCCTAGATAAAAATGGATCATTTTGATTCTGTACTGACGATATATTACGGAATCTTGGTTTAAATGCCACAATGTTATAGCCTACTTTAAAAAATTAATTTTGGAGTGGGGAACTGCCCTTTTGCCCACCCCCTGGCTCCGCGCCTCCTTCATTTCCAGCCTTATAGTCAGCTTTCACTCCGTTTAGCAGGAGATACACTGTGTAGAATTTGGTGGAATTGAGGAAATCTGAAAAATCTGTCTTAAGTCTCTGTAGACCCCCAGCAGCACCAGCACCAAATCTCTCTCTAATATATCCAATCCAATCCAGTCAGGAAAAGTATGACATTCCAGCCGATTCCGGACAGCCGTATAAAGCGCGAGTGCTTCTACTTTCCTGGAAGCTGAAGTGCTATGGAGACTGGAGACGGAGGCTGGCTTTGGCAGAAGGGTATAGCATAAGCGGAAGAAAAAGTGCAGGGGCTCATCTATAATTCTATGCATCTCTCTCAGTATGCTAGATACCAGAAAAAAACCCATGGAGTAAAATGCCAAGTAAAAGAAGAAAACTGCAACGGTACCGGTAAAGAAAGGAACGGAAATCAATAGACAAGTGCCACTACTACCAACTCTTTATATACAGGCATTTCAGTGAGGATGATTTCATCCTCAGTCTCTGCCTAAACAACCTTCTTCCTTCACTTTCTTCCCTCCTTTCTTTTACTTTTTTCATCTCGGCTGACTCACCAATAGGAGTCTCAATACGAAAAAGAACCACCATCTAAATCCTGCAAAAGTATCTTTCTTGAACACCATTACCATCAACTTTCTTCCCATTCTCTGTATTCTTTTTTGCAAGATTTCTTTTTCCCTTCCACAGCGCGGAGACAAGACGAAGACGAAGACAACGACGAAGATGACACAGAGTCAGAGCTCTGACTCATCTTCTCGCACTGAGTCACATCGCATCGCTTTGAGTAAGGCGCGGGAGGGCAACTGCCCTCTTGCCCACCCCAAAATGAATTTTTTAACATACCGTGTAAATCTTGTACCCGCGTACTATTCAAACAGAGACCTCTCAGACCCGCGTACTATTTCAGACCAGCGTAGTAATACTAACCCGCGTACTGCCATTTAATAGTGTTAAGTAGACTCGCGTACTGTTATTTAATAGTGTTAAATAGACCCGCGTACTATGCAAATAGGGACCTCCAAGACCCGCGTACTATTACAGACATTTTGCACTTTTTAAAAAACATGTATAAATAGAGTATTTTTCACTTTTCAAAAATGTGCTAGTAGAACATTTTGAACTTTTTAAAAACATAGAAAATGAACATTTTCCATTTTTCAAAAAAAAGCATAAATACAACATTTTGCACTTTTAAAAACTCAATACAAATATTTTACGCATCTACCTCATTTCGTCTGTTGCTTATACAGCTTATGAGATATATATGTAGCTCATTTTAATTCTAGCTAAAATTGAAGTTGGACCATTTTTATTCTTCACTGAAAATATGTACATATGGGCCCATCCGAAAAAAATATTTCTAGATCTACCCCTGCTTTGAGTCCAAAGGCAAATACGGTATACGGTAACGGTAACGGCAGCCGCTTGAGTCAAGTCTGCGTCTGTAGCATTGGAACAATAATTATTATTTATTTATGGATGTATGTAAGTACACATGATACTTTAATGTAGGTACAGCCCCCAGAGCCTTTCTCGGAGAGTAGAATAGTGCAACTTATTTGTGGATTCGTTTATTTATCGGTCATGCTTTTAACAATAATTACATAAAGACATCTATCACTGTAATTGAACTCGACTTGGACTTGGACCTGCGAAGGAAGGGAACCGAAGGCAAGCCAAGACCGCAGGATCAAAAGACCCAAAACAGAAACAGCCAAGACACAATAAGACAGGGAAAGAAGCTAAATGAAACTCAAAACGACTCCGAAACGGGAACAAAAACGAAGGAGAGACTTACACGGAGGACGGAGACAGACGCCAAGCGCGGATCCAAAGACGGGGGGGGGGGGAGCTTAAAAGGCTTAAGCCCCCCTCCCCCTTAAAAGGGAATTTTTAACATTGTGGAGATAGTAGCGCGGTCATTTTACAAGATGGACAAATCCTGGATCCGCCACTGACAGACGCCCTGCGAGTCTCCGAGAGTCAGGCGAAACGTCGAGGGTATTAAATTTTCCTGTATGGCTATAAAAACAAAAACAAATCTGTCTGATACACACTACACATAAGGAATTATTGGAAAACAGTCACAGAGACAGCGTCCAGGTACCTGGTCCAATATAAGCAATAAATTCCCGTTTGAAGTTTTTTCCATGTAAAGACCAGGTCTCCCACAAAACTATTTCACAAAGGTTAACTTTCCAGTAATATAATTAGCAATACTGACACACACCCAGATACGATACGTTCACCGTCACTACTGTACCTATGCACCTCCTAAAATGCCACGCAGCTTTTTCCACAGCTTTTTGTAGGTTTTATTCTTTTTATATAGAAAGAAATCTTTTTATTATAGTTTAAATTTGGGGGAAAGTTCAATTTGTCCGACCCTGTGTAAGTAATCTAAAAATTAAGCATAATATGCGTAATTAAATTGGGTATTTCTTACAACTTGTATTTAGTAATTTAGCGTGCAGGTAGGAATAATGTACGCAACAAAATTGGAGTACAATAATTGAAGTTTTATTTTATATAAATTTAATTAACAATAATTTTTCATTAAGTAGATTTGGCGGCATCCTGATAAGAAGACGTACACATGTGTGTTCAGATATTTTATAATCTTTTACTGTATAATTCTAGTTATGAATTAAATGAGCATATCACCAGTGAAGAATCAAAAAGACCCATTTCCATTTTTAAGTAAAATCAAAAAATGGACAATCCGTTAAATAAAACTGTAACAATCCTAAAAGCATAGAAATTGGACATTTTGCAATTTTCAAAACCATATAAATAGAACATTATGCACTCTTCAAAAACATGTAAATAGAACATTTTGCATCTTTCAAAAACATATAAATGAAACATTTTGCACTTTTTAAAAACATGTAAATCGAAAATTTTACACCCTTCAAAAAACATGTAAATAGAACATTTTGTAATTTTCGAAAACACGTAAATATAACATTTTGCACTTCTTAAAAAACAAGCATATAAAAAATTTCGAACTTTCAAAAAAATCGTAACTAACATCTTATATGCATCTCATTTAGCGGTTTTTGAAATATCTCATTTCAATGGCTCATTTTGACTCATCACAGACAACCTGGCTTTGCACTTTCAAAGAAACACATGACAACAAAAGCTTAGTTTGAATATTCCACAAATTTATTAAGTAATTCGTACACAACAGTACCAGCCATCACAGTGAGAGCCTGAGCCAGTTGCCACAATGAACAATGCAATGACTGGATTACTCTATCACAAGCCCATAGGTACAAAGAGACGCTCTAAATTTCCATTCATTTCCATTATCATATCATCCCATAATAATAAAATAAAAACGCAGCGTCCAGTCAGCAGAGCGTTAGGAAACAGAGAAGAAAATGAATGTGATGACTCATTCCATTCCCGAACATAATATAAAAACATAGGCCACTTCCAGCTCAACTTTCTACTTTCCACAAGGCTCTGCCCGGGTGCGGTTATTGCTACAGTAAAACAAAAAGAAGCATGTGATGAGCGATGACTCACTCAACAACTGAAAACAGCTCCAACTTTCCACCAGGTACTTTCACCCTACTTTCCATTTACTTCCTTGCACTTTCTTTTACTTTCACTTCTTCCGATTTGAGCGGCTGATACAGTAGCTCTCAGCGTACGGGGTCGTCCATAAATGATGTCATCATCTGGGTGGGTGGGGGTTTGATTTCTAGTAACCTCTCCATTTAAGTCAAAAATGTTAAAACAGTTGTCATTTCCTTGCAAGGGAAGGTGTGGGGGTAGCATAAAAATGCCATGTCATCAATGACATCATTTATGGATGATCCTTAATGGTATGCTCCCTAAAATCTTTCACTCTGGGCAGACGTGTGGCTGCATACCTACCTCTAAACTACCTTGTTTCAGGATTTCAGGCTCAAGCAGAAAAATACGAAATACATGTTGAAGAAGACAAAGGCAAAGACAACGAAGCGCCAAGAAGAAGAAAGCGGAAGACGAAAATGATACTTAACCAAAAGCGCAAAAGACTTTCCATAGGTAATCGGTATATAGACCCATATAGCATTAAAGGAAAGAAGGGGGCAAAAGAAACGGAAGCGGAAATGAGAGTGCGAGTGTAGCTACTTACACGAATGAAGTAGAAAGTTGAAAAATTGTTATCACAGAATACAATCCTCTAAACGGGAGATGCCGAGAAAAGTTGTTAACAGAGAAAGTTGGAAAGTAAAAAGAAAACAGAGGGAGAGCAACAGAAAACAATGAAGGGATTCTGCTGTGAGGATTTATGTTTCTGAGTTAAAAATAAAACAACTTGTCTTCCTCGCTTCTGTTTTTGTTTTATTTTCAGCTCACAAATAAATTCCAACTGACATCATCATGCCAGCCAGGCCGGCTGCACTACAAGCTATACACCAGAATCAGGACCAGGACCAGGACCAGGAATAAAAAATAAAAGCTATGGACCACGTTGATTTCTTTAGTTAAAAAAAATAAACCAAAAAAGTTGGATTTTGGAAATTGGAAGCACAATGTAAATAGAATTTTACAATTTTCAAAACCATGTAAATAGAAAATTTTGCACTTTTAAAAACATGGAAATAGAACATTTTGCACGTTTTCAAAAAACATGTAAATAGAAAATTTTACAATTTTCAAAAACATATAAATTATAAATAGAACATTTGGGTTTTTAAAAAACATGGAAACAGAACATTTTACAATTTTCAAAAACATGCAAATAAAGCGTTTTACGTCTTTTTAAAACAGGTAAATAGAACTTTTTACACAATTTAAAAAAACATGTAAATAGAACATTTTGAATTTTTCAAAAAGTCTATAAATTAACAGTATACGCATCCATCTCGTTAATAATTAGTATTTTTTCACATATCTCAATTTGATGCTATGGCTTATAACTTACCGTCGTATTATTTTAATTAGTATTTTTAAAAAATAAATTAGAAATTCTACAATAAACTACAAAACCTGTTTACGCAAGAATTTCATCTGTTTCAAAAATAGTTCTGAGGTAATGTGCAATAGTACCATATGTTTTACTTCCCTGGCCCTGGAAGTTATTAATTTCCACACGAAACAATTAGACACAGAGATGAGTCTATAAATATACTTGCAGTTTCAGTGAAAGAGCCTAAGCTTAGAGCTACTGATATACACTTGGCTCGCCTTTCATAAATTTTTAGATTGAGAAAGAGATTTAAATTACTCGACGAAACTTTGCGCCGTCGCTATCGCTATCACTGCGAGAAGAATAAGCTCAAAGTTGTAAATCTATGTTGATGAGACACCTCATTTATCAGCCCGTAATTTACACACAGGCTAAAAGTTACTTAAAACTTATTTATGCACACTCCCTTTTTAGCTTGAAAAAACTTATCAAGTTTAGTGCTTAACAATGGAAAATAATAAACTCTGCTCAGTGTCACTTCTCCGCTGTCTGCGTTACATAGAAACAGAAATTAAATGATAAAGACCATCAGGAGATCGCAGCTTTCATTAGAAAGTATAGGAAATTTAATAGAAACCATCATTTAAGATTAATCAAAATCCAGCATTGTGTATGTAGTCCAGTGTTTAAACTAAACGAAAGAACGAAAGAAAGCCAGCCTCATAGGCTTATAGCGTGTGTAAGAAGAATTAGTGATAGGGATATAGCAGGGGACGAACACAAAGGCATTGGAGAATTATAGGGATATCGCTATACTAATGATAAGATTATTTTATTTGTCTGCATCCTCCCGTATTTGTGCACGTTGTATTTGCTCATTGTCCAGAGCTCATCATAAAATATATTCTCAAAAGATAAAGAGCGAGTGTCTACTACACAGAGTGCCCACATTAATAATTCAGACAATCAGGATGCGCGCGAGAGATAAAATACGCTCAATTGCCCTCAATCAAATACATATATATCAACGGTGAAGAATCAAAATGAGCCATTTCCATTTTTAGACAAATGCAAAATGCACGTTGTATACAAATAATTGCAAACAGCCTTGAGAGTATGCAAATGGAACTTTTTGTACTTTTTAAAAACATTTAATTAGAATATTTTGCATTTTTCAAAAACATGAAAATGGAACATTTTGCATTTTTAAAAATTAAGCAAATAAAATATTTTGCACTTTTCTAAAACGTGTAAATTATTCATTTTGCACTTTTGAAAATCAAGCAAATAGAATATTTTGCGCTTTTGAAAATCAAGCAAATAGAATATTTTGCACTTTTGAAAAGCAACCAAATAGAATATTTTGCACTTTTGAAAAGCATGTAAATCGATTATTTTGCACTTTTCAAAATCATGTAAACAGAACATTTTGCACTTTCAAAACCAAGTACCTACATAACATTTTAACCATCCATCTCATTTAATGTTTTTTGATGCAGCTCATTTTAATCGTCGCTTAAATTGGATGTGGGTCATTTTGACTCTTCACCGTGCCAACGATACCCCTCACTAAATATTACAGGCGACAAGAACTGACACCCGCACTCGCCTATATTATGGTTCACTGCACTCAAACGCTCACACACTTACGTAGTAAGCCTCCAGATGGAAACAAGAATACAAACAAAAACAAAAATACAACAACAACAAAAACAAAAACCCCTGCCTTACTAACCCAGCAAGGAATTAAGAAAAAGCACGTACGTTGGAGAATCATACAGCAGTGCTCTAGGAACGACATACCGAGACCAATACCGAAACCGAACAAAAGGAACACCAAAGTAGATAACAACTGCTAATACTTCACCGAACCGGGACCGGGACCCTTACCGATACCGACACTGATACCGAGTGCATGAGCGAGAAAATTGCCACAGACCGAAACAAAAGCCAGCACACGACAAGAAAAGAGCCGAAAATTAAAACAAAAGTTAATTACGCCACACATAACTTTAACTTAAACTTTGCCTCTAACTTTGTCAACTTACGAAATTATCAGGAGAGCATTTTCCTTAAACTATTTTATTACGCACGGACATTTTATACCAAAGTATGTATTTGCAATTATTACCTAGGTACACCAATACTTTTTGGATCATCCCCGTAACCGTAACCATTAACCATCACCGTATAAGCTGAACCCTAATCGCAAACGTAACATGCTCTGGATCTTTGCAAGATTCGTCCCGTTTTTTATATGTGGAAACGCAGGGCTTTACCAGAAGATAGGATATTATTAGGGATCGTCCATTAATGATGTCATCGGTAGGGTCCCTGGGTGATAACATTCAATCCTAAGGGTAGCCATTTATGCAATGGTAAAGCTGATGACAAGGTGGTCAAAAGGTGATAAAAATTGGAATTTTTCGATGACAACATTTATGGACAACCCCTTGTAGGGTGTAGTAATAATAATTATTATGATCGTACTCTAAATCTGCAGCTATATGCCTCCTCCTGTGTGGCTATGGATTTAATCGTAATTTAAAAATGTGTACAGGGGATTATACGAGGACGAAAGTGAGATCCAGATCCAGACCGCGGAGAAATGTGAAGACGGAGCCGGAGGATGGAGAAGTCTGCGGATGAGTGTAAAATTGTCTCGAGGAGCTCTTGGGAGAAAAAAGCATAAGGGAAAGTGGACGAGGAATTTCGGCAACGCTGAAAAGGAGCAGATCGATATTTTGCAAAGAAGACTCTACTCTCGTGCTTTTAGCATTTTGCGAGCTCAACATTGTACATTGTACACAGGACCATTACCTTCCTGGGCCCCACATCACAGTACAGCACATTGCACTACAGTTATATTTACAGTACAGAACAGAACAGTAGTGTGCACTGCCCGTGTTTCGTAGTCTGTGTAGAGAAAAACCAAATCCTAAAACTCCGAAAAACCGAGTTCAAATAATAGAGAAACATGGTTCTATACTTTCTACTCATACATCTATAAGCCCGGGCTGCCTACTACTGGTTCTGGTACTGGTACTAGTAACTGTAATTATTATGTATGTAATATTCCAACTTTCAACTACCAAACTCCGATGCCGAAGCTAAAAGTCCGAAACCGAAGCCGAAACCGAACTTTCTAGATTCTAGAGCTGTCTCTAGCTGCTCTCCCTGCCTTACTAGTTAGTTAGTCCCCACACCCATCAAATACATGGAGCACACATATCCCAGTAATTAAATATTATTACAACCCATTCTTCAAGACTGAAGGTAATAAGGTAGTCCACCATTAGGCCATTACATATACTGCACAGCATAAGTTCTTGGTCCTTCTTCATATGTATTAATACACTACATATTGCCTGTTTTTTTCGTACAAAAAATTTGTCATTATTAAAACCTCCGTCATTAAGTTTGCCTACGTGGCAATGAGCTGTCAAGGGGAGTTTATTTTCCAGTTCCAGGGAAATATGCGAAACGATAACAGTACATCATTACGTTTATGTAATTCATAATCCCATTCTCTCTCTCTCGCATATTAGACTAAATTCATCCAAAATTTTAAGGGATTATTAAGGAGACTATACAGTATGACATGCATAGTGTTAAATACGCTTGAAAAAACGAGTAAGAGCCCATTTGTCAAGCAGTTTTACAAATTAGAAAATATTATCGCATTTTTGTTGATTTAAAACAAAAGCATATCTGTTAAATTTAGCCCGTTTCGAAAAACCAACTGTAATATCTGAAATACACATTAAAATTGCTGAACTAAAATTTCCAAAATTGCTGTATGCGCTATGCGTAAATGAATAAATTATTTTAATTAGGATTAAAATAATTCCATTATGAATTCCAAATTAAATTCAAAAAAATTATGAAGCAATTTAATTTTTTACTATAACGCCAACCAATATTCAATTTTCAAGATTCACAAAATGTGTCAACTTTTGTTAAAAAATCAACTTGTGAGTGAGGAAATGTTGACAACTACACATAATTTTGAAATTAGTATACAAGTCAGTATGTCTGTGTACATGATATTGCTCAATAATTATTAAGCCAAGTGCTGCTAAATGTGTGAACTTGCTTCTGTTTGTCGTTGTAGTTGCGATATCGTGCCGTGTTAATTATCGTCATCGACTTGGACATCTCGTGACATCACGGACGTGATGTTACAGAAAATATAGGTAAATAGAATACTGCGTATAGTGTATTTACAGTACAAAAAAATTAATGGCTTTGATTTGAGATTTGAGTGAGAGGAGGCGTGTGTGTTAGAAGAAGGTATAGAAATAAAGGCAAACAAAATAAAAAGCATGGAGAAAATTTTTTGAGGCTGCTGAACCAATTCTATATTCAATTCATTCGGTGTGCTTCACTTGACTTGGCAGTTGTGCAGTTTGGAGTTTGGCATTGCCATGAATAAAAAAGTACCTCTGTCTCCTACCCAAACTATGTACAGTTATACTGGAACTGGAGAAAGTTGAGAGTGGGACAGAAATGGAACTGGGACTGGAATTGGAAGGCAATTTTTCGGACTTAAATCATGCCTTATAATAATGCAATGGAGAATGTACATATGCGAATATGTACACCCAAATTCACCCATTCCAAACTAATACGAAGCTAAAAAAAAACAAAAGAAATAACGGAAACAAATACAAATACACTACGTATGTAGGCAGTTCCGTTGAGTATGTAGTTCTGTCTGCATAGTCTCAATATTTGCGTGTGCAAAAAACTAAAGACACGAAAAAAGGAAAACGAAGCGAATGACAAATATATGCGAATTTTCTGATTTCCAGATGCTATCTGCGTAATATATTATGCACTTAATACGTGCAACATACTTTTAGTATGCCGTATACAGTATAGTATAATCCACTCAGAATAATCTGCCAAATCAAAATGTCATCCAGGGCCATAGCCAGAGTGCAAAAAAAACGATGCGATTATTTGAGACCCGGAGCTTATCCGAATATTTAAGGTGCTTCTTAAAAGTAAATTTCTATTTTAACTTGAGTATTTTTGCTTTTTGAAAAAACATATTTCGCAGAGATATTAAAGTTTTCAAAAATCCAGTTCTTTATATGTATTTACATTATGTATTTTTAAAACTTTATTAATTTATGTTTTACAGATTTTTAAAAAACCTGCCATTCAAGTGAAATTCAAACGGAAAATCAATTCGCATTAAACTTAGGTAAATAGGTTTTTGAAAAATCCCCAAACCAGATATTTTTTGCAAATTCAGCTTTCCCCCAATTCCCCCCAAAATACGGGCTAATTTACCTATTTCCACAAAATTCCAAAATGAATCAATACAGCGGCAATATACTGTATCGTCTGTGAAGAATCAAAATGACCCATATCCATTTGTAGCTAAAAACAATATCATCTATCTACAAAAATATTGAAATATGTCTTGAAAGCATTGAAATAGAATATTTTGAACTTTTTAAAAATATGTAAATAGAACATTTTACAATTTTCAAATAAATGTATATAGAATATTTTTCGTTTTTTAAAAACATGTAAATAGAACATTTTACACTTTTCAAAAACTCTTAATTAACATTTTACGCCTGTTTCTCATTTTGTTTTTATGAAATAGATCATTTCGATTCTAACTTAAATTGGATATGGGTCATTTTGGTTCTTCACAGACAATATGTATTTTGACTCGGCATTGTGGCATTGTAGAATAAACCTTAAATGTCACATTTTGTTCTTTCAACTTATAGGTGTAGAAGTGACACTTTGCACCTTCAACTCTCAACGATCCCGCAAACCCAATCACATGTAACTTTGCACAAACTAGGTAGGTAATCGTAATCGTGGAAAGTGAAACGCAGCTGGAGCAGGGAGCAGCTGAATCCAAGTTCCAAATGGAAGTCTATATTGCATTGCATCAATTGGTCTGGAGATAATAATGAGAATTTATGGGAATGCGGAATGCTAATAATAATAATATCAGTGTCCCACAGTCATAATCATATTTTGCAAAAGGCAAAAGGGCAGGAGGGCTCATTCTATATTTCTATATTTCCATTCCTCCATCTCATATACGTCCACTACAGTCTAAAATATTTCTCCAGATGAGAGAATCTGACATTATTAATGGGGAAAGTAATCTTTTTTCATATCTTGACTCTCGACTCAATTCCCTACAGATTATCCCTAATTCCTAATCAATAAATGAGTGGAGGTTATAGACTCAAATTGTGGACTTTGGACAAAGAACAAAGGCAAATGTGGCTCTCAGGACTCGATCTGGATCCGGATCCGATCCTATATTTCATTCTCGTTTTTTTCATTTCCCCTAAATTTCCATTTCCAATTGATTTTTGCATATAGGACTCCGCGAGTTATACAAAGATACACACAGTTGAATGTTATGACTTGCACCACATGACAGCTTTTGTGAACTTTAGCCTAGTTTGTTTTTAGTAAGGAATCGTCCATAAATTACGTCAGGGGTAGGGTCAATGGTCCCCATTTACGCAACGGCTTCAAGCTGATGACAGGGGTTCTAGAAATTGGAATGTTTCCATGAAGTCATCATTTATGGACGACCCCTAATGGGAACGATGGAGATTCGACATATATTTAAAATCTTGGGCAACATAATAATTACACTCACATATATATGTACCTCCACGTACCACGTACGAGGACCAGAAAAAGGACGAGACCGCGATTGTACTATTAAGGTGAAGGTTCTACTCACCCATGTGGAGAAAACCATAAAACGAACCCAATAAGCCGAACGAAAACCAAACGGGTACGAGAGAAAGACTGGGGCTGCGGCTGCTATGCTGAGGACAGAGTTAGACATAGGGGTCTTCTAACAAAATTAACGAAATTCTATGCAAAGCCTGCGAGGCACTACTGGTTCCGGGAACGGTAACGGTAACGGCAACAGCGACGGTAGCGGGAACGGTTACAGAGAAGGTAATAAAATGAAAGGTAAATACACGAAATTGAACTCAATGCCTGCCAGCAGCCCCAGCCCGCCACTGCATCATACTGATTTGCCTTCTACTCTAATTACATAGTCAAGAAAAATATAGCACAGAAATACATTTCACATTTTCGCTGAGACTTTAGTTTAGATGTTAAATTTATTTTATTACCTTTTCGTAATAAATTTTAATTTTTACCATGATTTTTTAAATACCAATACCATCAAAACGCACCATAATTCAGAATTTAAAAATATGCAAGAGATATAGTCATCAGAGAAGTTCCACTTGTTTTCGATCGACTATTTTAATACGAATGGTGGTTGATATGATATTTAGTATGTTACCGGCGATTTAAAAAAACACGACGCATGTTATAAAGTTGTACTTTCGAAAATAAAAATAAAGTACCTAAACACCTATCCATTTATTTGAAAGTGCACTTCAGAAAATGTCTTCTACCTATTATCTATAAGATACAATATCCGAATTTCCGTAGTTTTAAGGGATCGTCCATAAACGATGTTATCCAAATATTCACATTTCTAGGGCCATTATGACACCCCTGTCATGAGCTTAACCATTTCGTAAATGGCTACCTTCAACTTTACCATGGAATGTCATCAATATCCAAGTAGACCCATTGGCCCTACCCTACCCGTGACATCATTTAGGGACGATCCCTAATCGTTAGAATAATAAAAAATGGGTAAAAATGCGAAGCATGTTATTAACCCGTTTAGCAATTTTTGACACACGAATACTATTTATTTTTTGCGTGTTTTCCATCTTAGGAAAAAATGAAAGTAGCCCAATCAGTAGTAGTAGTAGTAGCTTATCACCAAAGCAAGCACACCTATCTACCCACCTATAAGCTATATAGGTAACTACCACGTCTTGATTCTTGGCGTGGGATCGTCCGTAAATTATGTCATGGCGCTTCTCTGATAAACACACCTTCCCGAAGAATAGAATGCCTCACTTTTTAACATGGACTTCAACGAAGAAGTTTTCCCACTCATCATTTATGGACGATCCCTTTCCCATATAATTCCCTTCCCACTGCTCTCACTTGAGGCACAGCAGTACAGGTACTTGACATGCACGTCAGAAATCAGAAAGTACTCATCATCGTAGGTAGACTCGTTGGCTACAAGACTAAACAGAAACCAGAAAACTAGAAAACTGGAAACTGGAAGAAAGTAGGCTACACGGTCATCGTCATCACCGTCCCCGTCCAAAAACAAATCAGTTTACTCATGAAAAAAACTCTTAAAGCTCCAGATTCCAGATTCTAGTTTCCAGATTCCAGATGCACAGATGCAGACATTTGAAGAGACTCGAAACAAAATTACATTAGCTACGAGGCAAATATTTATCAAGTTTAATTACATCTTCCTCCGCCTATGGGAAGCAGATAGGAAGGTACCTTCTTGGCCCTTTGGGCTATGGCTTTCACCGGTGCCGGTGCGGTGTACTTCGTACGGGTACTCGTAAAACTCGTATAATATAGATATCAAAGACCGGGCAAAATCAGCCTCTTTACAATTTTGCATCCTGTCATCACTCCACTTCCACCTTCCACTCGAAGAATACACACTGCCACAGGCCTATACACTGAAAGCTGACGTTGACACTAACTGAATAAAAGCCATGCTGTGACTCTGACTCTGTGCGCTATCATAACTAATTTAAATGAAAAATATCGTCTACGAAGAATCAAAGTGGACCCACTTCCATTTTTAGCTACAAACATAATGCACTACCTACACATACAAAATTAAAATATCAAGATCCTAAAAGCATGTAAATTGAACAATTTGCACTTTCAAAAACATGTAAATGGAACATTTTGCGCCTTTCAAAAAACATGTAAATTAAATATTTTGCACCTATTAAAAAACATGTACATAGATGGAACATTCTGCACTTTTAAAAAACCTCGTACATAAAATTTTGCACCTTTCAGAAAACATGTAAATTGAACATATTGCACCTTTCAAAAAACATGTAAATCGAACATATTGCACCTTTCAAAAAACATGTAAATTGAACATATTGCACCTTTCAAAATAAAAAAAACAAAGTATTTTACACTTTTCAAAAATTCGTAAATAGAACATTTTGCAACTTTAAAAAAAACTTAATTAAAATAATTATTATTATTAATTAGCGATTAACATTTTACTCATCCATCATCCATCCCATTTAGTGTTTTTTTTACACAACTCATTTTAATTCTATTTTAAATTGCACATGTGTGATTTTGATGTCAAGAAGCTCATCAGATTTATACAACACGGAGTTAATTCAACTGAGCCAATGTCAATGCTAAAAAAATACATAAAAACCGTCGCCGTCGACACTTCCCTTACAAAATGATAATCATTATTATCTCTTTAGTAAAAAAGCGAGACAAGCTGATATATAATGTGGAAACAAGGAAACATGCTACATCTACACTGCACATATACGCAGTAAAATCGGATTGACATTCCTCATTCCACGTCAGTCATAAAGGCATATGGTCTATACTTATATTGCACTACTTGGAGTAATTTCCACATTTTGCTTGTAATTTGAAAAAGATGGAAATAGCTTTTAATAAGATGCTAATACAATCGCTACAGATTAAAGATTTACAGCTATGCACAGCTACACATACGGATAGCCCTATATGACGAATACAGTATATGGAATGTACTCGATATAGGTACATAATTATGCAATGTGGCTAATAGCCTTTGTGCCCCATTCATCTCCTAGTTAATTCTATTTCACTCCAATGAAATCGCTATATAGACTTATCTTTTAGATGAGAAGAAAATTGTTTCACGGTTTCTGTCTAACTCAAAGAATAGCATTCTCCTCCTGCTCTTCTTCATTCTGTATTCCAAATACGAAAATTCCAATTCCAAATGAAATTAATGAAACTGGTCTGCTCACTCCTGTCTCTCTGTCTTGTCGGGACTCGGGGGTTTAAATCCTACTTTATTATGTAGGATGCATATAACAACGACAACGACTGTCCTTACAGATATACCTACATATATAGGTGACAGATATATGTAGGTATATCTGTAAGGACACTGCCACGACCGGAGTACTGCAAGAAATGAGCGAAAACCAAAACGAAATAACATATATAGGAAATATAGGAAACTATTTCAGTAGGGGTATTTAAGTAGTGAATAAAATAGAAAATAGAATGCAAGTTGATATAGGGACAATGATTATATTACGTATATACATGTGAGAGGAGCGATCAAGTTTATTACTCTTCTTGGAACATTTGGCAAGCTTTAATAAGCTCCCTCAGCAGAACAACAACAAAACACAAAACATGGCGTTCGAAGAAACTGAGCAAAAAAATAAAACAAGCGAGAACTGAGAGAAACACAGACGACGAGTTGGAGCAATGTAATGCAATGCAATTTGCCATTCTTTGTTGATTTCTACATTCTACATAATATGAAGAGATTTTTTGCAAAACGGGTCAAGTCCATCAAAGCGAATTTTACAGGAACAACGAATAATGAATAAAATGTGACAAGATTATTTTTTTGAACTCATTTTTTCCAAACAGGTACTGCAACTGACGAAGCGTTGTTACAAGTAGTTTCATAAATCTAGACTGACTCTGGAATTTTTTAGAAAATTTTCAAAAATTTTAATTTGTGAAATTTATCCGTTTGTCTCAAAATGCATAACTTAACGTGGAGTCAAAAGTCCGTGAGATGAAATTTTAATCGTTTTGAGTGAAACCAAACTTTTTTAACTTTTTCTTGCATAAAAATATGTACGCATGGCAATTGTCTTCTACAACTAAGAAAACACTGGGAAACTAAATTTAAATCAGACTTGTAAGTTTTAGGTGGACTTATCCCATTTGCCAAAAATCATTTAATGGACTTGACCCGTTTTGCCAAAAAACTCTTCATATAACGAATATGCCTTACAGAAGACAGCATCTAGATTTCTAGATAATTACCCCTTTGCATGTAGTTCAGTATGCATCCACATTCTATGCATATCAATGACTGTAAATGCAGAGAGATATTTACGGGTATAATAAAATGCATGTGGAGGCGGATCGACATGGAGAAGATGGGGATGGAAGAAAAACCCAGAAACCTCATCACATCACGGTTCGTTTTGTATATTTCGTAGTCACGTGGCTCTGTCTCGGTTTCGGCTTCGGTTTTATTCTGAATTCTGATCTGTCCTCGGCCTCGCTGCTGTGAACTACATATGATAATGAATGGAACAAAGGACGGAACACTCTGCTATTCTCTGTTTCTTTTCCAACTACAATTCGAACTGAGCAGAATAGAAGAAGGCTGGAGCTGGAAAATTGGATCCAGATCCGGAATCCTTTGAAATCCCACTGTGCAATTTGCTCAATATACCGACGACTGACACCGACACCGAAAACCGAAGCCGACACCCGCATGACATGACGTGGCGTCGGATTTCGCTTATCATGTAAAATGGCCAGAGCACCAGAACCAGACCAATGTAATGAATAAGCGTTTATACATTAAGTTCTCCTTCTACTTATACTAATGCTGTATGTACGTATGTAGGTCGTTTTCGTTTTTATCGACGTCCACGTCCACATCCACGTCGACATTGACATGACACCATTGGCTTAAGCACAACATGGAGGAAGAAAAGCGGAAAGTTTACACAAATGCCTAATGCCTCATAATGTACAGCTACCGTCACCGTACAGCTCAGCATACTATAACTATAATTACATCCCGCCTTTTTAACGGATATGTCATATTTTTAATGCATATTTGACGTAATAAAGTAGACGTGTCATTATTGTATGTACCGCACTAAAAAATTGTAAAGCTACCGACCGACCGACCGACCAAAGCCGAAACGATCTTGCTTAACAGCATCCTGCTTAAGAAAATAAAATCATTTTAAGTTTTTATTTCAAAGCATCCAAGTTACGGTACTACGGGCCACTAATAATGTGATCAGATGAAACGTATAAGAGATCGTCCACAAATGATGTCATCGGTTGAAAATCGAAAAATGGCTTAGTAAGTAAATCAATATTTACTTAAAATTATAATTAGACCGTCACTTTCCTGTTAAAAATCTGTGTAAATTGTAAATATCAATTAATTCTGCCGTCTGTCTGAGACTTACAATGAGATGAGAATTGAGCGATATAATTGTCAATCGAATGGAAGTGAGGATTGCGTTGTGGAATTTGGAAGAGACGTGCAGACGTGCTTTGACTTGACTGCTTTTTTAAATCCCACTTCAAGAGCTAAAGGCAAAGACATTCTTTACAGTCTACATTCTGTGAGCTATGAAAATAAAAGACGGAAAGACTGAGTAAGTGAGAAATTACTACATAATACATTTTAAATACAATTTCAAATCTGCCTGCCTGCCTGCCTGCACTTCTGCAGAACTGAAACTGAAAATGACAGAAAATCCGGGTTCGGGTTCGGTTCTGTTCAAACCACACAAAGTACAGTGGTGCAGACTCAGGCTCCAAAACTAACAAAACAATCTTTTTACTGAGAAGGAAATTCTTAAATGAAAACGGAAAACTGGGAACTTAAAAATTAAACCTGCCCAGTACGTAGCTAGTACCTACCTACATAGAGATAGAGATAGTTGTCGCTGACAGTTATTGTGACATGAGGAGACACCCCGAAAAAAAAGAAGACAAAACCCAAATAGTAATAAGATGCTTGTCACATTTCTTAGGGACTTTGGCCTGGTACTGGTACTAGTCCTGGGTCTTCTCAGCAGACATATAGGTACACGGACATACATCCCAGATATCACATAATATGACAGTGCATACATGTCAAATTTGGAGAAGATCTAATAGAAGCTACAGGGAGCGACGCAATGCAACACAACGCGGTTCGGTGGAGCACCAGAGGCCAGAGAGACTGGCTCAGGACTGCTTTACAGAGAGAGTAATACTGATAAACCAGTGCCGGTGCCGGTACCGGTACCGGTAGCGATTCCAAGTTCCAAGGAACGCCAGTATACAAATGTACAGTACAGTCTGTCGCCTCCACTCACTAGTCAGCGTTATAGAGACAGCTTGTATTTATGTCCCTGCACATTCGACTACACTTAATACTATCTTATCGTCAGGGGCGGATCTAGGAATATTTTATGGGGTGGGCCATGTATTTAGTCAGTGAAGAATGGCCAAAATGGTCCAAATCCCATTTAAGCTAGAATTAAAATGAGCTATGTCAAAAAAATACTGAGAGATATGCGCAAAATTTTAAGAGATTTTGAAAAGTTCAACATATTCCATATTCCATTTACATGCTTTTGAAAAGTGTAAAATTTTCTATTTACATGTTTTAGAAAGGCTTATAATGTCCTCTTTACATGCTTTTGAAATGTGCAAAATTCTTTATCTGCAAGTTTCTAGAAAAAAGTCTAATGTTCTAATTACATATTTTTAGGATCATGTTACTGTTTATTTTAGTGTAAACCACCTTGGTTTAAATGCCCGTGTGCTAACCTACGTTAAAATGTCATTTTTGGGTGGGCCCACCCCCTGGATCCGCCCCTACTTCTCGTAATAGTATAGCGGGAAGTCTCACTCTCGTGGAAAATGTAGAGGACGGGAGAAAATTACTATTCTTGAACTTCATCTCTCGGAAGATCGTAGGAGGATGTACACCGATGTAGGACAGACAGAGAGTCAAAGAGATTAGGACACGCTTACATCTTTACAGCTCAAGTTCAAGTTTGAGGCGAGACCAACAAAAAATATTTCCATGTAATCTCCTCGTCACTGAGGCACTGCTCTGCTACTGCTACTACCACTACTGCAACTGGTCCTGGTTCTGGTCCTACTATTCCACTATGGTGTAGTACCAACCGATTTTTTTCGAGATATTTTGACTGGGAACGGAACAAGGAAAAACGGAGCGGATATGGAGCGCCAGCGACTGTATCTCTGTCTCTCTCTTGACTTTATATGAACTAAGTAACTTTGACTTGTTTAAATATGAAATGAAAATGCAGTGCAGTACAGTTGTACAGTACAGTCACCGTCACCGTGTGATGGGATTCCGTCTTTGGTATATTTTTAGCCCAGAGGGGGATAACTCGCTGTGGTATTTGTATTCCATGGTTTCACTATTTTACCCGCTCATTTCTTTTTTTTTTGGTTTCACTATTTTACTCGCTCATTTCTTTTTTTTTTTTGGTTTCCCTTTTTGTTTTCCTTCGTCACCTTTTTCTTACACTGCACTGCACTCCGCACTGTTCAAACTATACGAAGGATAAGAAGATTACAAAAGTACAAGAGGCAGCAGCCCAGTCTCATCTACTACACTCTCCAACACAATCCGGATCTGGATCTCAAGATGAAACTGAAACGGGATTTTTATTTTTACTGAATATAGAACACGAGAGTCGCACGCGTTCGGATGAAATGGTGTCGGCTGCACAGTATTAATAACACAGTACAGTACACGCTTCCTTCGAGACGTTTGTTTGTGGTGTAGTAATCTTAAGTTATTAAGGAGGACCTTTTATGCTGCATCGTACACAAAATAATGCCATATAGAAACAGGGGCAGCTTTTAATGGGGATAGATCCAAACCCGTGACCGTGACAGTAAACCAAGATGACAGTGTTTCCAAAATAATTTTCCGTCACGCTTCATCTCGGTCCTCAGATTATTTATAAAATCGTAATCTTCATAATCATTCTAATTCAACCTCAGCAACCCTCAGCCCTGAACCTCAGCGCAGTTAAAAGACGTTTTAAGAGCTATTTACACGAGATACTTTCCCATTGTTTGTCAGCAGGGCTGTTCAATTGCTTATGAAAATATGTTAAAAATAAAAAATAAAATTGAACTTTTAGGCTATAGTAGTAACACTACATAAGCTATTTGTATAGGTTTTTTTTGGTCTTTCACAGCTAGCAAAAAAACAGGTGACATGAGTACTTATGCATCTCACCACTACCACTTTCGTAGTAAGACGTAGATTTAGATTTATACGCGGGCTGGTGTCAATGCCAATGCCAAAATGGAAGCACTTTTCATGATAAGATTGAATCTGGAACTTGTAGGGTTTTAACTACGTAGGTAAATGTGTATATTTCACCCCCTATAAATTCACGACTTTGTCTTCCATAGCAGATTATCACGGAGATTAAATGGTACTAAAAATGATTAAATAATTATAGGAGTGTCTGGCCCTGGTCCTACGGTATGCTAAAGCCTCCTGGTTTATTATTATACGAGGGGAAGTGTACATAACTTTATTACAAGGTTTAAAACTTGAGATTATTTTATTTTAGCACGAAACTGCAACAGTTGGAAGTAGAAATTAGAAAATCAGAACATTTTGGTACTTGCTTTAATGGGATATACATACATATATTGTGGTATCAGTAAAACGGAGAAACTAGAAAATAATTCTAATACATATGTAGCCAACCGTAGTGGTTTTCCGTTTTCCCTTCCATTTAAAAATGACCGCCCTTGACTTTTGAAGTCTCGTGTATTGAAATTACTGTTAACAAACTTGTTGAGTTGAGGGAGCGGATCGTAGTCCGTAGTCCGTACTACTGTTGTAATTTGTGTACAAAGAACAATTGTTCTTTTCGTTTGTGATAGTGCTTTCACAACCACAAACACAAACTAGTAAATTGGATTGTGCACAATCACAATGTAGAACAAACACGCAGGACGACAAACAAGAACAAACCTGTTTTTGTCATTCGTCAGCACAGAACGTTTTGTGGACAAACACAATCTATCACAATAACAATCCTAGCTGAGAAAATACATTGTGAACAATGTACTTTGTGATTGTTTTGTTATTTCAGAAATAACAATCTTCCAATTTGTTTGTTCACAAATTACAACAGTAGTCCGTACAGTTTGTGGGAGTCGACAGTCGACAGTGTTTCGGGTTTCGGATTTCGGATTACTGTACATACCAGTGTATGTACTGACAGTTCAATCCAACAAATGCACTAAGCCATATAAATTGTGCAAAAGATAATCGTAAATTCAAATATAAAAGCGATTTGTCTCGTCTCCCCTTATTGTAAATTGTGTGTAGTTTCAAAAGCAACAGCTGTATATTTCCATGTCCGTGTCCTCCTCATCTCTGATGAATTATCAATGAACAACGGGAGAAACGGAGGGAAGAGACACTCGGGCCATTGAAGAATAGTCTCCTGAATTTACTGAATAGAGAATTGGCATAACGTCGCAGTAGTGGAATTTGTAAGCAATGCATCAAAGATCAAGATTAATCCGCCTCGTTCTCGTTCTAAGCTAGAGTATCTTTTAGGATACATAAATACAGAGCTCCCTAATTCCACGTTACCTTCCATTAGAGATTCTGCTCACATCGGAAATCGTGTGTGAGGTATTTTTTATGAGATGTACAACTGTGTACTTTTTTTCCCACTGTACATCAATACCGAGACTCGAGACCAATAAAATAAAAACCAAGATCCTGTGAGTGAGACGCTTTCACTAATACTAATTGAACTGTACTCTAAACTACTGTAACTACTAACTGCAAGTTTATAGTCTCCACGTAGCGTAGCCTAAAAACTTTGTGTTACTCGGCTCGTGGTTTTGCTTTTAGTGAGATGATCACGTATGAAAAGATGTAGTGTTTGTGTACAGAGTAAAAGTAAATAGGTGTGTAGGTAGTGAGATCACGTTGAGGTAGCCCCAGACGATCTACTACACACACGTTATTTATGCAGTAGGTGACTCCTGTCTGTCTAGCGTGCTATTAAACTACTTAATGCAAAGTGCGTTGAGGTCTCCTCTCAAGTCAAAAATGTTCCGTGTACGTACCTGTACAGAGGAGTTTCTAGAGAAAGGTAGACAGACGGACTTTTAGGTTTTTGAAGGTAAGGTGCCAAGGTGGGTAAAGTTATGGAATGAAGAATCTGATTTCGAATTCGATTTGAAATTACGTCTCAAAAAGACTTGTTCATACAGCTTAAAGAAAAATAAAAGTACCTATACGTAGCTGAATAATTAAAAGGGAGTACGAACCTTGTGATGATTGGCTTTGAAAGCAGTGAAGGATTTAGTTGATTTTAATTTAGTGGAGTGATTGTTGTTGTTGTTGGACAGGGGTCCTCCAGATTTGGCCGAAGCGACGGATGACGATGAGGGTCTGTAGAGACTTTTGCTCGTTCGAAGTGGCACTTCACCTTTGCTACTACTACTATTTTTCCCACCAACACCAGAACCAGTAGAACCCAAACCGAAACCGTGAGCAGCACTTTTCCTCCCGTCTGAGCGGGTCTCGACAAATGATTTTGCAGAGGCAGTTGCAGTCACCTTATGAGGATGAGGTGCAGACGCAACTCGGCTTGAATTGACTCCTAAGCGTGAAGACTTTTGAGTCTTAGGAGTGGCTCGGGATCCTCCAAAATCATGAGCAGTTGACGGCGGTCCGGGCTTCTCCCTCTCAAGTCCATGCTGAGCATGGTTTCCAGTCGGATTCTGCTGAGCTCTAACTCCTCCACTCGAGACGGGACGACCAGAGCCAGGACCAGCTGCTGCTGCTGCTCCTCCGCTTCCTCCAACAAGACCCAGAGATCCTGATCTGTCAGATGAAGAAGAAATTGTGGTTGCCACCGTTGGTCCTGTTGCTGTGGCCGCGGTGAGAGCAGCTGAGACAGCCAGTCCTCGCTAGATATATTGAATACAGGAAACATTATTACTGTCACCAAAACATATTATTTAGTTAGCACTAGATAGAAAGGAGTAGCATTGTAAATTTGTCAAGTTTAATTCCGTGAAAATTCAACCACATCAGAAATGTAGAAAATTAAACAAATGTTTCATAACATCAGAATTCTTATTTCTACGAACGAGCGAAGTACTGCTCCAGTTCCTTTACAACTTTGGGCAGTTAGCTCAAAAGCATAAATAATACATAATAATTAGTGGTTGTGAGCCGTGAAGCGGGCTTCTTTGGGCCTCTGCTCTGGAAGGGAAAGGGGTTTTTATGATAATAATGTTTAGAGAGTACTTTAAAAACCATAGGTATTTAAGCTGGGAAAATTTATTATTTTATTATTTATTACTTAGCACTTATTTGTACTGCACAATTTTTAGTGATTAACTTATTTTCATTCTTGAAATCCAAGGGTCTTGAAATGAAAAAGGTACTAAAATGTAAAAAATGGTTTCGGTTTGATTGATTGCTATTGCACTATTGCGGGTGACGGGTGAGTTGATAAAAAGTTGACATTTACATTTTTTTAAAATTGTTTGCAAATATTTCATAAATATAATAGCAAAAACTACCCCGCAAAATATTAAAAGTCCACAACAAAAAGAAACAACTTCCAGTCCCAACACCATAATTTTCAACATCCCCAACATTAGCAGGTTTCTAGTTCATGGCATAAAATATTGATTTTGTGAATATCTAAAAGTAGGCTGAGTATATATGATAATAACCTTTTCAATTCGTCCGATGAGATTTGAGACGTCTTTGCCGAGAGCCTCAATATTAGTTGTGAAACCAATTTCATCTGACGAATCGATAGTTTCCTGGCGAACTGCATTCATGCCCGCCAGTATATTATCCATCGTCACCCCGGGCCCTGGAGCGGAAACCTTCCCTTGATTTGTTGACGACATTGATATTGGCCTGCTGATGGGCTTGGCGGCTCCTCTGGGATCCATTAAATTACTATTACTATTTGTATTATGTTTCGGAGTTGTGGGGCGTACAGCTTCTTTGGGAGTTATATTGGATGATGGATTGACTGTTCCGCCTGCACCTGTTGTCGAGGACAATGTGGTCGTTGTTGTAGTCGTTGGAGCGCCTGAATTGATCGTTTCTGTTTTTCAAGTATCAAAAGAATTTGTATTTTTTTTAAAGTATTGACCCTCAAAATTAAAATAGAATCCTCCTAGCTATATGTACCACTCATACAGGTAACATACTTTTAAAGCAACATATAGGAATTGGCAGGATGGAAGGAGAACTGATCAAAGCAA
The DNA here is from genome assembly GCA_949802685.1 of Dicyrtomina minuta. Taxonomy (NCBI): domain Eukaryota; kingdom Metazoa; phylum Arthropoda; class Collembola; order Symphypleona; family Dicyrtomidae; genus Dicyrtomina; species Dicyrtomina minuta. Next base: position 10,937,538 of record OX461812.1, on the reverse strand, counting down.
CCTAGAATCGGATCGGATTACCGGATTATACGAAGCCGGACGCTGCGCTGGACCTGAATTCTGAATTACCTTGGGTCGGGTATTACAGACAAGGTTGGAATTAGGGAAGTATGGATTTTAATTAAAGAAATTACAATAAGAAAAGATAATGAGTTTTAATGATATCATCATGTAAATTATTTTTTATTAACCTGTCTGTAAAAATAAAACTTGCAAAAGATTGTTTTCGTCAATTTAAAAAAAAAGAACTAACTTGTTATTGTTGTCGTAATAATAGTTGAACTTCCGGTTGTTGTTACGGTTCCGGTTCTGGGGAACGTAGGCGGTGGGGTTGGTGTTGGTACAGGTACTGGTGAATATTCTGCAGTTGCCCTCGGCGCCGGTATCGGTACTGGAGCCGGAGCCGGTTTAGCTTGATTATTATTATTGATAGTTGTCATGGTGGACGACAAGGTCTGGACATTTAGGATTTGCTGTTGCTGCTGCTGGGGCTGATTAAGTTCAGTTGGAGACTGATAAGTTCTTGGTGTTGGGCCCATTACCATAGCATGTTTGAGAGCTGCCAAATGATTCGGTTGTTGTTGTTGTTGTTGAGGCGAGGCCGGAGTTTGAGGGGACGTGACTGCCGAAGTTGTTGTTGTATTCATGTTTGCCATATTTGTATTGGTTGTAGTTGTGGTAGCTCTTGGTATACTAATTGGTGTGACAGCTACAGATGCCTCCAGGGACTTCGACGTTGACGTTAATGATGCCATTTTTAGAAAATACTAATTTTCAGTAGCTTCTATCTCGCTTAGTGCTTAGAATAACTGTAATATTGTTGCGGTTATTCTGAAACTTCTGAAACCTCCAGGAGTTTTGTTGGGCTATAATGTAGATTTTTGTATTTCCGAATTTCCAATGTTGGTTGTTAGAAGAGCTTTAATAATATTTACAATTCACAATAAATATTTCGGGTCCCCAAGTTGAAATTCAAACATCAAAGTGTTTATTTATATAGTCAGCAGTAAAAGGAAAACAACGCAACGTTTGACTAGCTATAGCTTGAATAATGATCTATTTTTGTCATGCCCCGCAGTTGCTACTTGAACAAGTGATTTTTTTTAAAGTCCCATAAAATATTAAAGCATCTCTCTCCGTCCAGCATAAATGACCAAGCTATTAACAATAACATGAAGAACTATAATAATAAGAATCGACGTTACGAAAGCTTCATACCCTGCGCCATCCCCCATTGTCCATCCACGTGCACTAATTATATACAATAGTTGAGTTAGTTCCAAGGCAAAAGTACAAAAGAGTGAAGACAGTTTAAGAGATCATTGGTTAAAGCTTTAATAGGAAAAATCATGCAACAATTTTTATGTTTAACATTTAAAAGTACAAAGTTTAGGTCCAGACAGAAAGAATATACATAATTAAGGGTATGAAGAGTTTTTTGGCAAACCCGATAAGTCCATCTTTTTCAAATTTTACAGGAACAACGAATAAAGACTAAAAGGTGACAGAATTAATTTTTTGGGCAGTTTTTTGTTTACAGACGCTGTAACTGACGAAGCGTTATTACAGCAAGTTTCATAAACCTAGACTGACTCCGGAGTTACTTAGAAAATTTTCAAAAATTTTAATTTGTGGACTTGGCCCATTTTGCCTCGAAAATGAATGAACTTAACGTGGAGTCAAAAGTCCGTGATGGGAAATTTTAATTGTTTTTAGTGAAACCAAACTTTTTTTACGTTTACACGCTTTCTTGCATATAAAAATGCACTGCAGTTGTCTTCTGCAAACTACGATCTAACGTATCTAGTTGAGTAGCAGACGTAACGCAAATAATCTCATAAAAAATGACTGATCCCGTTTCGCCAAACAACTCTTCCTATATGTATATTCGCTGAAACAGCGTAATATTAAGCAGTATTTATTGTTATAACTAATGCATTTTTTACGATATATTAGAGTAAGAATTAGAGATATAACAATAATGTGTATATTTAAAGCGTTTACTATATTATATTTCAATTATTATATTTTTATTGAAATATACCAGATTTCGAATGCTTAATCCAAAGGTAACGGTCAGCGCGCCAAAAGAGAAATATTTTCTTCTTCAAATCAGTAAACAGTCAAATGTCAAATGGTAACGATATTGATTGCAAGTTGCAAGGCGTCGAAGTCGAAGAAGAACAAGTCACTGGCTGAAGCTGATGCTGTACGAAGAACAAATGCTGAATGTAGAAAGAAGGATAAGTTACAAACCTGAAGTCCACAGTCATTGAAATACAGCCCAATTTTTTTTGTAGAATATAATTAATTTGATGAAATAATAGTAATTATTATTCATAACTTCGACTTTGTCCACCAACAACCAAACCAAGTTTCAAGAACTCAAGTATCAGAATCAGACGACCATAAGACGACGAGTCCAGTCCCCATTAACCTTTTTCATAGAACTGGCTTCCCTATAACGTTGAACGTATTCTTGCTTGTTTTAATAAAATCCAAATCACTGCTCACTGTACTGCTGTGTGCAATCAAAATCAAACCATGTCGTTCGAGTAATTCATCATAATAATCTAGAACTATATTCTTCTTGAAACTCGGTTGTTGTTGTTTTGTGTTTTGCTTTTTGGTTGTTGTTGGTTGAGTTGGTTAGGTGTAATATCCTATGAGTTGAGTGTTAAGTTGCAATTTTAAATAAATTGAAATATTGCAATGTTCAAAAAGTTAAAATTCCACTAGTGTACGTACACATTCAGCGAAACCGCCTGTCATCTTTCCCCTCACAACTTGTATTTATGGCTTCCAGCTAATTCCACCTATTAAACCCAAATTGTAGTATATAGCATTTATCTTGATGAGTCTTGAAGGTCGGACCCGTATTCTTTATATATGATCTCTTTGATCTTATCATTTAATTATTCTAATTCCAACTTCAGCTAATGATAAATAATGTGAATGTCTATATGTTTTACTGTCTTATAGAATTGTGCTGCATCAGCCAAACTCACATCCCGTTTTCCAATTCTGTACTAATTTTAATACTGAAGACTTGTGGATTGCAGATTTGCAGATTGGGATTTCAGTAGCACTATGTAATACTAATGTGTCTGACTTCACTTCAATCAACTCTGCCTCCTTTAGTATTGTGGATCCTTTAATTGGCAGTTTTATACTGTTAGGTTGTGTGTAGGTAGTAGTTGAATATTATAATATTAGTGCGGCTCTTCCTGAAATGATAATTACGAGTATTAAGATAAATATATTCCACCTTTTGGTTACGTTTTTTAAATGTCCTAGCTTCTGGTTATGCTTTTATGATGTTTGAAACAATATTTTGATCGGTGTTTGTGATAATTATTGTTTTAGGCTGGGATCCTGAAGTTGGACTTGGAAGTCTCAGGGAGTTGCAGTCAAGTCACCTGTGGTTAAGAGAATTGAAAATTGGAAAAGCTTATAATATATTAACGATAGTGATCAAGGCTTTTTTAATTAAGTTGTATTTCTACTATTGACTATGTTGATATATTGTTGCTTGCTGAGTTTTAAAATGTTGCCTTTGGAATGGAAGCGATGCAATGCCGTGTAAGTAAGTAATATAATTAACTACAAATTGTATCGAGTTTCGAGTATGCGAAATCCAAATTGATTGAGATATTAGTATCGAGTAAATTGTGGAATGTGTGTTCATCAGCTAAAGTCAACTGACAGGGAAGCACACCTTGACTGCCCTATAAATATAAATTTTTTGTACTGTCCTCGATTGACAATCGACAGTGTACAACATTTATAAGTGGATCAAGTTAATACGTTTTCCTTTCGTGAGTCCGTCCTCTCCAGTTTCTCCAGTTCTCCAGTCAGTCCAGGCCCATTCCTGGAATACTTTTACTTTGGCTATTATAGAGCTGAAGTTAGAACTGGAGCTGGAATCGTCTAGAAGTATAAAGAAGTGAAACTCTGAAGCTCTGGAGTTGGTTCTGTGGCTGGCTGGAATGAGCTGAAATGGAATTCCAATCCGATTCACTTTTGTTACTTCCTATTGAGTTTTATACATGTAGCCTTTTGGGTCTACATATTTCTACATCGGCATGGGGCATGCATGGGAATAGGGAGTGAATGTTTGATAGGTATTGGAATTCGAAATACCCTGCCTAGGTTAGTATTTTACTTAAGGACACCACATAATATTGATTATTATGGTTATGGATATGGAGCAAAACCGGACCATTATTCCAAGTTCGAAGTACTTCCAAAAGTGTGTATCAACCTACTGTACAGTATTCAGTGATGACAAAGCATCACATTCAATTTTAATATAGAAACTTTTCAAGTTAGTAACTAAAACTGTAAGCACCCATTATTATGACATGACTACTCAGAGAATATATATCCGTCCATGTGGAAGCATTAAATTATTGTTTATCAATATGTGTGTTAGTTTATAGCTTTTATAGTGTGCATGTCCTTGCGTTCCCATGATTCGTCGTTGTTGATTCGTATTCGGGAAAGAAGTAGCAGAGGATCGAAGGTATAATGTAATAAAATAATTGTCTGCTTCGGTAGTTCTTCGGTAGTTCGGCTCTTCGGTTTTATGCTCCCACCGTCCGTCTGTGTGTCAATTTTTGCTCGTCACTCATTTGCTATTTGCTGCTAGGAAGATATACCTCTTGTGTTTTCTGCTGACTGACTATATTATTATTGTCTGTCCCCTGTCTCAAATATATTTTGATTCTGTTGACGTAGGTGCATTTGTACATACATTGGCATCATTTACGATTCCGATTCCATGTAGAATTGGCAATGTAGAATTATTAGCTATTAGGTGTACAGGTTCGACGTCCCTGTATAGAGCGGTGGGACTCGTGTCCACTGTATTACGCACATACCTGAAAGTCTGCCTAACCTAACGATACGACTCCAAAGATGACATGACATATCCCCACTCCCATCGATAATCATACCCCCTGTCCTTTTCATCGACTCCTTGTCATCGTCGTCCTGGTCGTCGTCACAGTTTCGGGTTTCGGTTTTGGAAATTGGAATAGGCCACCATATTATTATTGCATATGCATTATGTAAGGGAATATTATTGCGAAAATTCCGGCGCAGAGGTTAAAATTAAAAGGCGGTCCGGTCCCGGACCAGCAGGCCCCGGACCAACCAAGAAAATTCTGTGATTTCTTTTTCCGTTGTTCCATTTTCTATACATACAGAAAATATCCTTGTTTTGTTTTCGTTTTGTTCCAAGTTCCAGTATTCAAGTTTCCATAGTCTGTCCAGTTCTAGCGGACTTCTAGAAGACCATGCTCAAGAGAACAAAAGGGAGTTTCTATAACTTTACGTACCCTTCTTATGTATAAAGGATATAATCTACTCAATACTTGTATCTTCTCATAGAATTGTACACACACCTTTTTATATAGTACTTATAATGTGTTTTTGAAATATTGACTCGTTGATTAGGATTACACTCTGTCTATATAGGGTAGTTTGGATTCGGATTTCGTGATGGTCTAACGTTACTAAAAAAGTTGAATTGGCGAATTATAGTCATCATATTAATTACATGGGTACATATGAAGTAAAGATAGATACTTATGTTTGGTAAAAACAACTCCACTCACATGATATAACTACACTACAGTTTGATAGGGCATCAGATTTATCAGGTATCTCTTTCTCCACCGAAACTTTATGAGAACTAAGGGGCACTAAAGGAAAGAAACACGAGCCATGATGGTTAGTACTGTCTCTATGTATATACTATACCACTCATCATTATCTCATCAGTTGGCTGAGTTTATGATGATACTCTCGTTATTACTGGAAAGGACGGATTATACGGATTACGAAGGCGAACGATGGACGATTAATTTATGGCTTTTATACTTGCGCTGTGTGATTTTTCCTGGTTTCCTTCATTGTTAAGGCATTAACCGAATCCAAAAAGCTCAAGGTCAGGATAGTTCAAAAATCAAACGACTTGCCTCTCAATTCAGTTCTAATAATAATGCTGATATTTACTTACCAGCTATTTATTTAGATGACCTATTAAAATTCCTGTGTCAGTGAAGAAACTAATATGCATATATTAATAGATCGGGATAGGGGTAATTATGTAATTAGTTATTAGGCTCTTGTCTGGATTATAATTAGCACTCCATTTACATTTATTTTTGATTTCCATGAAAATGTAGAACATGCTATAGATCTCATAATTTCAATTCTCTCTCCATTCAAATACTATGCATTGTATTTATTGGCAGTTTATTTAAAAATGCGGAAAGTAATTTAATGTAGCAGACAAATCATTTTGCTCCTCTACGATCCGATGCAATGATTCTGTTATTCTGTACAGTCCGCAGTCGGAGTCGGAGTTTTATGACGTTACAACAGCTTGTGTCCTTGTGGCTCCGGCTCCATGCATTTTAAAAGAAAGTATGGCGAAAACTTCCGTTCCAGATTTGGATCTAGACTCTAAATGATTAGATGGTCTGCGTGGTTGTATGAGGATTTGGACAAATAAGCCCCTGCACTTCTTGTGGTTGGAGATTTGCAATTACTTATTAATATGAAAGAGAGTGCATTTATTATTTAATTGGATCTACTCTGTGGGATGTGTGGCGTAGTGGGTTGTAGGACATATTCCCCCTGGACATTTACCCCCCGGACATTTTCCCCCCAAAGAGTAACCCCGGACATCTTCCCCCCAAACCCTTATTAAAGATACTGAAATGCTCATTATATTAAGTTATGAATTATGAAATGTGGTTAGTAATGTACTATGTCACAAATACAAATCGAAATTATACTTTATTGAACCCTGAGCGTGGTTTAGGGAGAAATACATGGAAATATTAATTTTAAATATAGAAAATTAAATAAAAAAAGTAACTAGTTTTATTCATAATAAAACCTTTAATAATATTAGTTAGTATAAATATTATTACGATTGTTAATAAGCCATTTGCTTAACTCAAATTGAAAGTTCTTTATTTAGATTGTTTTGTTTATGAATACTCACAGGTAATGCATTCCAAATAGATACAGCTCTATACTGATAAGAAGTATGGTAGAACGATGATTTCCGTAAAACATGAAGTTTAAAATTATTTCTGAGTGATCTTTCTCTAGTGTCCAACACTTCCGAAATACAATCAAGTTTCTCATTTTGCCTAATAAGAGTACGCGTGGATGACAATGTAACATATATAATTCGTTCAGAAATAGTTAACAAACTATACATCTCATACAACTTACATAAATCAACATTGACCCCTATATGTTGCTTAGGGAACCCAAGCTGCCTGTTTGCCATCATATTAAAATAGCAGGGTTCGGAAAATGCCACCTATTTATAGAAAATACCATGACACTGGCATATACTGGTAAATACCGGTATATACCGGTATAAAGCGGGAAATACTGGTAAATACTTATATACGCTTAAACTTTGCAGCTGCTAATTCAATTATATTTCAAAACCAGTAGCATAGTAATTTCTTATATGGTACAGTAAAAATATCTGTAATGCTGAATTACGGCATAATGGCAAAATCAAGTGGACCATTCTGCCGCTTTCAATACAATATACAATAGGCCTAAAATCTTGTTTTTTAAGGATTTTGAAAGCAACTATTTAAACACTGAATTTAAATATGATACATCTGAAACACATTTGAAAATTTTCGTAAAATTTTGATTTTTTTAAAACATTTATAATTCTTGATTTCGACACTCTTAGTCTTTTCATGAATTTTTCAATTCCTATTTAATGCAAAAAATCATATTGTTTTATGTACAAAAACTTAATCGTTTATAATGCTTAGTCACTTTATAATTATTGCATCTACTTAGCATGCCTAGACAAACAAATTTAGTACATGTCTAGTAAAACTAAAATTGTTTTACATACTGCACTATGAAATAATAGTAGCATAAAAAAATAGTAGATTTTGGTATTTAGAAATTTAGTTTTCCATTAATTTACCCTTCATTAATGATTGTATAAAGTCAGTATATGCCAAGAAGAAATTCAAAAGTTTTTTAATTTACCACTTTGTACCAGTATATGCCAGTATGTGCCAATGTGCCACTAAAACAGTATTAACCACCCCTGGTATTTACCGGTATTTACCATGGTATTTACCACAGTGGTATTTACCACAGTGGTATTTACCACTTCCGAACCCTGTAAAATAGTAACCCTTTAAAAGTATACACTTAAGATAGTGGTCAAGAGTACTTTGGCATTTATCAAGCAATAGCTTAGGTGCACTAGCCCAAGGTTTCCGTTCCGAGGTTTCTGTTTTATGAACAGAAACCCTTCAAACACGATTTTTTTTCCACCTCTCGCAGTTTTTATAATTTCTAAAGCCATTGGAATTCTAAGGAATGAATCACTCCGTAATAAGAATGGAACTATTCAGTGTTACTACTACGAGCTCTTGAAACAGACTGATAAAATAAAATGTGAAACCGACAAGAATTAGAGTATACTCACTGCCATTCCGATATACAAATGTGCTAAAAATAGTTACGCAAATTAAAGCATATTGTAGATTCCTTTCATTTGGAGCAATGAAAGGTGAATATTAATAAGTAACCTAATCAGGAAACTACGTCCGCTGGAACGCCTGTATTATTTTCTCAGAATACGTGCCTTTACACGACCGCGACCGCGTAATAATATACATCAGTATCTTTAATAAGGGTTTGGGGGGAAAATGTCCGGGGTTACTCTTTGGGGGGAAAATGTCCGGGGGGAAAAGGTCCGGGGGGGGGGGGAAGGTCCGGGGGGAAAATGTCCAGGGGGAATATGTCCGTTCCCCGGCGTAGTGTTGGCAGCTCAGCAAAAGTGATGGTTTTTGCGATGATATCAACAATTCTATAGGAAATATTCTTTAAGTGTAATTACACACTGCAGTGCAGTTGGAGTTAAAATACACTTGTACTTACATATACCTAGTAATATGATGTGAACCAAAAACTTGGAAATGTTCGTTTTTATTTGTTCTTGTTTTTTTCACTGAAGTTTCCCGTTTTTTAAAATTTACTTTGAAAGTCATAAAATTTTAAGAGAATTCTCTGTGTAATTTATTTATGAATTTGTGAACTCTTGGAAGCCGATGAAGATCGATGACATAATATCCATGTGAAGGCAAAGAATAATTTCAATTATCGATACAAGCTATGTATGAATTAGTCGAAATCAAATGTAATTATTCTTATTGATAAAATGATGAAAATAAATTTACATAATTTTATTTTGTTCCCAGCAGCGCCCGGCGTCGTGGCTGGGGAAAGCAACTAAAATTCGTGAAATACCGAGACAGTGCGAAATGATATACACCAGTCATTAATCATAATATTATATCAATCCCAGTTTTTGGAGGGCTTATCAAGATGCGAAAAGGACTATCTACTATAATCGTAAGTATGTGCATATTATAAAATTTTCATAATGTCCACAACCAGACAAGTTCAAACCAAACGGCAAACTGAACTTTTCTCTTAAAATGGGTCATACAGATGAGGACAGAAGTAGAGAAAAGAAAAGAAAAATGGCGAGGCGAGACAAAAGCTTTATGGAATATCGTATAGTTAACATAATGTCATGATAAGCAATATTTATTAAGGAAACTATAGATGTAGAAAAAATTTAAATAACGATAAAAGATATATAAATAAATTATAAAGGCAATTTATCATACTGCATAAATCATGTGATATTTGGATTGTAAATAATTGCACATTTTGTATCAAGATTAAGATTAAAAAGAAGTGCATAACTATGTACCTACCTAGAAAATATTAGTGAGTACCGTAAACCTCCGAATAATTCCCGGTGCTCAATTGGTTACCGAGTCTCGATGAACCACTTGTGCAAGGCGGGACAATTTGCAATGCATGTATTTTGTTTATTCAGTAATTACAGGGTCATTGAGTTAACAGCTTTCGGGGGGATGCAGTATTAGCCTACTTTAAGTGCAATTTTGGAAGTTTTTAAGAGTAATTAATTGTTTTAAAAAATGTTGCATCTTTTTTAAATGGTTCATTCCGCTCTTTGTAGAAAACTCTAAAATCGTCTAACTAATAATTATTATATATATTGAAAAACGTCACCATGTCCCATGTCGTCTCTACAAAATGTAAATACTTGCATATATGTACTCCAATTTTTTGGATGCAATTTAAAAAAATTTTAAATCCAAACTTTTTATACATTTTGGTGTGAAAATTTTTCATCTTGAAAACTTCTTATAGGCTATTACCGTCTCTTCAACGAGAATTCAACGAGAATAATATGCAGTGATTATTGCGCCTTTATTTAACGCTCAAGTTTGTAACGATTTTCTTCTCATGTCGCTTTCATTTTCATGCAATGTAATGGATTACTGAAGGAGAGGGGAGAGAAAAGTGGTCCAAAATGTCAACTGACAGACTATATTACCCATGTAGGTACATACATTTTGCAAAGATGTAGCACGCAAAACATTCCATGAATTCATGCAACAGTGCAAATATATTAAATCTTGATAATATAGTCAAGTCCATAATATAACCCGACTTCTATAGTGTAGTCCACTTTGACATTTAAACGAATCCAAATTGACTCGTTACAGCCTACAGTATAGCGTTGAAATAATTAAAAGTATGTAAAGGCAGAGAGCGAAGAATTCACAACAAAAGTAAACACGCGATCAACAATTTTTTTATTTTATTTTCAAGCAGTTATACAGCAGAAAGTATATTTAATAATTTCATCATGTATGTAAGTACCTGCCTACAAAAATAGAACTACAGCTGTGAGTACATTACTAGCCGAGAATGGACTAACTAAGAGACCATCACCATACCTGGACTAAAATTTATAATAATTATATGAACCAAATAACTACTTTAAATTCTACTTTTTCCAGTTGGTGTTTTCTCTTAGTTTCCTACAGCTTCAAAATTTAGTAAAAAAAGACTTCTACGGCTTAGGACTTCGGCACTTTAAACGGAAGCCAGAAACAGTGAATCTTTTAAAATGTTCTTATCGCTACTGTCGATACTTACAGTACAAATTATACTCGTATTATGATTGTAGATACAAAGATTTAGTAAAAACCCGCTATAGGAGCTTGGTACTGCATTAAAAACTTGATCATATAGTTTTTAATTTTTTTCAGTTTTTACTTCCGTTGCCGGTTCTGGCGTATTCTCGACGGTGCGTTTCATCCTTTTTCACGAGGTAGTATGTCCCAGGGAAAAGATCTTCCACGTTTCCAACTGGAGTGTGTGGAGCTAAAGGGGACATATATGATGCAATTAAAAGCCCACATTTAGCAATAAGCCAATAAGCGTATCCAAAAGACTATTACAAAAAACACAAATTATAAACTTTTCGCACCTATGTCATGTACGGCCTCTCGTTGTGCTAGAACTTTGACGAAATCTTCCGGATCCACCTTGCGACGACCGTCGAGCCGTTGCCGGAAGTCGGATGCAGCAGCAACAAGTTTTGATAATTTGTTGGTCGACTCGGATTCTTCTAGGATTTTGATAGAAAACATGGAAGCAATATAGCCAGATCCATAGGAGAAAAGACAGATACGACTCCCATACAGCTCATTCAACGGTTTACTGCAAACTTTCAAAAAACAAATTATTACTCTATTTTATAAACGGTAATAAATATATAATTAAGATGATCTGTAATATTTTTAATTCTCTGACCTAGTCAAGTGAGCGAGCAAACAAGCGTACATAGAGGCAGTGTACATATTTCCCACTTGGTTAGCGATTGCAAGGGATGCTTTTGTTTTCTTAAGATAAATCTCTTTGGACGCTTCGAGTAACAGCGTTTCCAGATTACGATCAGAGTAAGAGTCTTCTACCTTTGTGTTTCTGAAAATATTGCATTGCCAAAATAAATAAAAAGAAATGCCAGGAGTAATTTTGAATGCTATTTCAGTTTAAATTACCGAAGTGACACTAGAGAAGGATACTTCTTGGAAATTTCCTCATCTGACAATTGAGCTACGTCGCCCAGAAGTAGTCGGCCAAAACACTTTTGAACTAGTTTGCAATATGGGGCATGAAAAATAAAACTATTAAATGAGTCTTGAGTAATTCTTTCCCCATTTTTATCTTTAGCTTTCTTTGCATATCTCCTATAGCACTTGTCGAATGACCTCTTGTAGCAGTCCAGGGAAAGGGCACCATCAACTCGTGGGTACTCAGAATTTAAATCAGGTTTGTAGAAGTCGTACACGTGAGCAGAGTCAGACGCCCGAAGACCTTAAATAGGAATAAATAAATACAAAAATATACAAATACATTTATTTCAGTGTGTATTAACTGGAATTCTAGGAAAATTTTGATTGAGTAAAAGCCGGTGTCATTTGATTGTTGTACCTCTTTCGAAAACTAAGGATGCATTAGGACCCAATATCATGGCGACTGCACCAGCTCCTCCGGTAGGACGAGCCGCCCCGGTGGCGTATATCGCAATGTCACACGCAACAACCAAAGCAAGACGACCTTTGAATCATCATAATAATAAAATTCAAATAACGCTGTCCGTTTCTGTCCGTTTCTGTCCGCTGTCTCCTACTATTGTCCAGGCACACAGTATCGTCCAGGCACCGCTAAATAACTTTAAATTAGCTAGGTGATGGAATTCTAAACAAGGAAATAACTTCAAACCAGCTAATAGCAATTTAAATACCTTGCCAGATGTAATTGCCATTCCCTTGAAAAATATTATAGCTACACAAACTTAAAATATACCGTTTGATAGCAAATTAAATTCTGCATTAGATGCATTTAAAGTTTGTGCCATTGGTGTTTAATATTGACTGTATGTTTAAAGAAACAAAACAAAATAAAGAATTTAAGAAAAGAAAATAAGACTTTATTTGAATGAATTAATGAATTAATCATGTCCATCTACATAATAATAAAATTCAAATACGGCAGGTGGTAAGAGGTTTGTCGGTACGAGTGGTCTGGGTATGACTAGCGAGGGTACAATTATGCTTCGAAACCATGTGCTTGGAAAAAAGGTGCCTGTGCGAATGCTTTACACGTGCATTTTTAACCCTGATAAATTCCGTCCGCAGGACGGGCCTTACCACTAGTTCAAATAAAAATCTTAGTAAGTAGCCATTAGTGAATATGATTTCCGAATTAAAATATTGAAGTGAATGTTCGAAGAAGATATGTATGCTTTGTTATTTTTTCAACATAATCGCTTCAAAATCTGTTGTGGCATTTTTCAGCAACGATCAAATGTATTATATTGTGTAGCATATCCAATACAGTAAATAAATATAGTAAAGGAAAGTTTTCCTCCTGTTGAAGCGTCACTTTTCCCGTTAGCATGTTATGTAGAAACGCAGTTGTGCATGGAGAATAGTAATTGTAAATTTTACAGTTATAAAAAACTGAAAAAAATTAAGTTTGATACTTACCATCCCAAGCGCTGGACTCAATCCATGCAATAGAATTAAATATTGCTGCTGTGCCTCCGTAGCAAGCATTGGTGGTGTCAATACCTTCAATATCCGAATTTTGACTTGTTTCGAAAAGCTGCATTAGCACCGTTTTAATACTTTTTGATTTATCGATAATCGTCTCCGTCCCGACTTCAATGCGACCAATGCTCTCATAGTCTGTAAACAAAACAAATCACATTCATTATTGTGGTTAATTCGTTTCAGTTCATCGTTCCGGTTGTAGGACATATTCCCCCTGGACATTTTCCCCCCGGACCTATTCCCCCCGGACTTTTTCCCCCCGGGCCTATTCCCCCCGGACCTTTTCCCCCCAAGCAGTTACCCCGGACATTTCCCCCCCAAACCCTTATTTAAGATACTGATATATAATATTACGCAGTCGTGTAAAGGCATTCTGAGAAAATAATACTGGCGTTCTAACGGACGTCCATTTTCTAGGCATTTTATCCTGATTAGCAATATGCAATCTACAATATGCATTAATTTGCGTAATTATTTTTAATATAATATTTTTATCATATAGGAATGGCAATGAGTATACACGTATTCATTCCGGCTTAAAATTATATTTTATCAGTCTGTTTTAAGAGCTCGTAGTAGCATCACTGTCATAAAACTGAATAGCTGCATGCTTATTACTTCCTGTTTTATTCTTTAGAATTGCAATGGCTTTAGAAATTATTAAAACTGCGAGTGCGGGAAAAAAATTGTATTTGAAGGGTTCCTGTTCATAAAACAGAAACCTCTATCGTAAAATAAGAAGGATTTTATATAATGCCAGCATACATAACTAATCTACATTGTTTTTAGTCATATTGGAAAAATAGTTTATGTAGTACGTGTTTCTGGAGTAAGTTTACTACAAATTAATATGTTTAAGAATTTTATTATGATTAAAACTAGTTACCTCTATTGCCTTAATTTTCTGTTAAAATTGATTTTTTTTATGTATTTCTACTCTACGCAACTCAGGCTCAGGGTTCAATAAAGTATAATTTCGATTTGTATTTGTGATATATTACATTATTAGCCAACATTTCAAAATTCATAACTTTATGTAATGAGTATTTTCAGTATCTTAAATAAGGGTTTGGGGGGAAAGTGTGCGGGGTAACTGCTTGGGGGGAAAAGGTCCGGGGGGAATAGGTCCGGGGGGAAAAAGTCCGGGGGGAATAGGTCCGGGGGGAAAATGTCCAGGGGGAATATGTCCGTATACCCATCGTTCCACTTGTACCTGCTTGTTATCATTAGGGCTGGTCCATAAATGATGTTACCCAAATTGATTGAACCCTACGGCTTACCTGGTTGTCATGTAAATAATTCAAATCCGAAAATGATTTTCAGTTTTTAATTATCTACATGAGAACCACATGACCCCTGGAGATCAATCAACGTTAAATCATACACTTGATAGTGGATTGTCATCTAAAAAATATCTCGGCGAAAAATTCCTTCTTGGGGGGAAGTAACTCCAATAAACCTTGGTGAGTTTAACGTTTAGGAGCACACTGTACTGGGCGCTATTAAAATTGAAAAATATAGCTAGGATGTTACTCAATTAGGTAGGCTTGGGTAGGTTCCACATTTTTTGCGAAAATTAGGGTGGGCAAGGCTAGGCGATATTTTTCGCTACCTTTGGGTCGGGTAATAGGTATTTACGTCGTCGGTGAGATGAGTCATTCAAGTAAAGATCTGTAGTTAATGTTTGCTCTTGAAAATCAGTGAAAATGCGGCATAACGCTGAACGAACTAATATCTATGCACACTCTGGTTCTGGACTTCTGGACGTTAATAATTTTGGTTTTATAATTTACTACTTTAAGATTTTCCCAGGTGGAATGTACCCAGTTTGGACGTAATTCAAGACATTATTAATTTACACATAAAAGGTACAGTAATTTTGGAAACTGCTGAAGTAAAAAAGAGCTGTATGTATTTTGCATAGTTACCTATATGATTTTTTTCCATTAAATTGTGAACAGCAGTGAGACAGAAAGATTGGACATCTTCTAGATCGGTGCAAAAGCCCATTTTACTCTGACCCAGCCCCACGGTGTACTTTCCTGGCGAAACTCCAACAAAACTTTCCAGCTCCACTTGGTCAACATACATAGATGGGAAGTAGATTTCCATGGCCAATATCCCAACATTTGTGGGCCACCCATTTCTAGTTTCACTCTTACTCATATTCACAATTTAAGTTTCCAATCTTAGTTATAAATTTAAGTCAATCCTAATGTTCTATCTATATAAAGGCACTAATTTTCCGAACAGATTATTGTCCTGGAAGAGCTATTAAGCGGGGGGAAAGTGGAACTGTTCTGCGTTCAGCAGTATGTTTAAGTAGTACTGCTAACCTCACCCCAACCTGCAAACCTGCAAAATTAACTAATAGTTAAAATTTTTCTTAATTCTTTATAAATCATCATTTCAAATTGAGCCACAAAATACACTTGGAAAGTTCCTGTGAAGGATGTGCATTGTACTCCGTTTGTACACGATTAAAACAATAATCTATTCAATTGCCGCAAAAACAATAAAATCTTAGTTATGTCTTAACTATTTCGTTTCGCAGTCATGCAAATTTTAATGTGTCATAATATTAACATAATGTTTTTGATCTCTCCGTTTTTTTACAACACAAGTCGTTCCAGTATGTTAGCACGTCATCTCTAATAAAACAACTATAAGAATAAGTATCATTTCCTTTAACAGTTACGAGTTACATACATAAATTCTACAGTTTACTTTTTATATTATTAACTTCATCCTCTCATTATTATGCGCAACCAAATATGACTATGCAGTGCATTCGTTTAGTCTTATTTCACCCTTTGTAAAACTAATGGGAAAATAGACTTTTCAATTTTGATGTTATAATTTAAATTGTCTACTCGATCAGGTATGGTATTTCAATAATTATAAAATTAAAATGCATACGTGGTCCTTAATGATATATAAATTTCAGCTTTAATACGATCCACAATGTTAATCTTTTTGAAAAATCAAGTCATTTAATGTTGTTTCCGCAGGGCCGGATAATGTGGCCAGCGCAGGCAGCCCCCGCTGCCTGAATTTTCAAAAAACATGTAAATGGAACATTCTGCACTTCTTAAAAACATGCAAATAAATATTTTTGCACATTTGAAAAACATGCAAATAAATATTTTTGCACATTTGAAAAACATGCAAATAAATATTTTTGCACATTTGAAAAACATGCAAATAAAACATTTAACACTTTTCAAAAAGCATGTAGTACTAAATAAAACATTTTACAATTTTCAAAAATATGTAAATAGAACATTTAACACTTTTCAAAAAGCATGTAGTACTAAATAAACATTTTACAATTTTCAAAAATATGTAAATAGAACATTTTAAACTTTTCTAAAACATGTAAATACAAAATTTTGGTTTACCCAAGAAAACTTAATAAATAATAATAAAATCAAAATAGCGGTTTTCGCATGAGAACAAATTGCTGCCTAAAAGCAATTTCTTCGTCTGACCCTGGTTGTTTCAATACAGTTTTTGAAAAGCTGTTGTAGAATATTGAATATTTTCGTGCCTTTTGGACCAGCATTAAATAAGTCCATAACATTAAATGAAAAAGTTGTTTTGACCCACCCATGCAGATGGTGACGTCATTTATGGACGATCCCTACTGCAGCATCATTGTCAATTCCCATATGGCGCCAAACAGTTAAAAAGAACTTGTTCAACATTCAACATCCTCTTCTCAGTATTTTCAGTTTTTCAGTCCGTTCTCACTTGTCAGTCTTTCTGTGTCACTTCCCACTTGAAAAAATGGCTGTCACAAATACACATTATCTAGGCATAAAATACAGCTGTTGAGTCGTAGTTGAATCAAAGTCGCGTATACAATAGTCATCAAAATAAAAATAAAACACCTGTAACAGGAGCTTACACTATTACAGCAGAGGATCTCTGACGATGAGAGAGGAAGGTGACTTTTTCCAGTTTCTAGCATCGCAACCCCCACGTCAAAGTCAAACACGATCTAATAAAATGCGTTGTTTTTATTTCAAACTTTAAAGCGAAAGTTAGATAACCACAAATATAACGACAAGAGCTGCAGTAGAACAGATGAGATCAAAACATGAGTTTAAAATCTACTTAATTTATTTATCTCCCTATATAATCCTGAACTATCATCACTATATTCTATTGCATAATAATACATCTCTTGATCCTCTCTAATCTCATCATATCTCCAATCTAAAGTCAACATATACAGTGAAAAATGCAGAATTATTCAAGTGAAATTCAATCTAATCCATAATCAGTGATCCATAATCACCCTGTGAAGTTCACAATAATGTAAACGCGCTGACTTCGACGTCCTCGTTTGGATCAGTGTAGTAATTACATGTCATGTGTGTCCTGTTTTCGTATACACAACGTAGGTATTTTATTTGGCGTTATGCACAATGTATAGTTAGTATAGTATAATACATAATAAAGGAAATCAGTGCAAGTACGACTATATGACCAACATACAGGTTTTCATTCCTATAATATAATTCATGAAAGGCGAAAAAACCAAGTTGTAATAATTATTATTCGCATTTTTTTAAATACTTCATGTCATTTTTTTATAATATGCGCATAATTATTATTATTTACATGTAACATTTTCAGATTCCATTCCAACTCATCGGCCAAGTCGAAGGCGTTTTTGAGAACTCCTCTAAAATGAACCAATCAGAATTCAGAATGGATTTTTTTTTGCTACTCTCCACGAAGAAGACGAGAAAAAAATAAAGTTGTAATAAGAATAAATCGTTATTGCAACCCCAAACCAACACAACCCTTGATGGGTAAACGGAAATTTTCCTCCCGGACATTTTCCTCCTGGACAATTTCCCCCCTGGACAATTTCCTCCCGGACAATTTCCTCCCGGACATTTTCCTCCCAACTCGTAACCCAGGACATTTTCCTCCCAGTATCAAAATCACTTAGCTAAAATAAGCGAATGTATCTAACTAAAAAATCTATGTATTCGTAGCCGTTCTCAATTATATGCAAAAATCGTAAGCTGAAGTGGGTTTAGTCGTATTACCCTAACAAATACTATTTAAAAATGCAAAACTATGCAAATTTAACAATCCACGAATAAGCAATAATTTGCTTACATTAATTTACCATATTTGTGTCAAATTTTTGAAGGTAAGTAACGCTAAACAATTTCGTCAAACTACTATTTTATCAGTCCTCACCCAACAGTTCGCAAGATAACTAGCAATTTTAGTTTTCTTTCGTGATAAGTTGAATCTGTGGTTAAAGCTATTATTGAAATGGCTCTAGAAATAATAAAAACTTCCACAGGGGAAAACAAGTTAGCGTTCGAGGGATACTTGTATATAAAGCACAAAGCATATCCTTACATAGTAAGTATAATTAATACTTAACTTACATTCGTTGTTCTTAATTAATAAATATTAAAGTAATCATTATTTTATGCAGCTGGGAGAAATATTTGAGTTCTTCAGTTAGATATTATTTGTTAATGCATTTTTCGGAACCTCTTCAAATTCCTAAATTTTCCGAAAAGAAACAATTGCTGAACCATTTGTTCTTATAGTGGTGTGATTTTGATACTGGGAGGAAAATGTCCTCGGTACGCTTTGGGAGGAAAATGTCCGGGAGGATAATGTCCTGGGGGGAAAATGTCAAGGGGGGAAAATGTCCGGGAGGAAATTGTCCGGGAGGAAAATGTCCTACGACCCCCTTGATGTTCTGCTCCTGATCGCTCCTCATATTCCTCATCTCATGTGACCACCGGAGGACGAGTTGTGCATACAAATGAAAGGGAAAGAAAATATCTGAGAGTGGAAGACAACACAGACTGCTTATGAAAATGAACTGAACCAGAGTAAGAATTTTTACATGGATTGAAATTTAAAATACTTTCATGTAATGGAATAGAAAATTAGAGAGAGAGAGAGAGAGAGAGAGAGAGAGCGAGATTAATAACCATTCATATTGACGAAGGTTTAAAGGTCTTCCCTTTTTGCGCAACTGAATCCTGAATCAGAATCAGATTCATCCTGCGAGAGCCTCTGTTATGATAAGACTATTTCAAAGTATGTTCCTTCTACAGTCATTATCATCATCTTTTCGTCATCGTCACAATCTTCTTTACTGTACCTTTTACCACAGATGCTCAGGAGCATAAATTATAAAATGATATCTGTAATCAGAGTTAATTGTGTTGTGGGGTAGGATGTAGGATTTTCTGTTGGTATACTAATACTATATCAGCAGTCATCAGTCATGAGTAGTTTAGTTAGTCAGTCGCTGTGTGTATCTCCATGTAGTCTTTAGCTTGAGAATTTTGAGATAAAACTAGTTCTGTTCTGGGATCAATACCTATAAGTAGTAGTGACTGTTGTGAGAGCTTGCTTAAAAAGTCAAAAGAAACACTCCAATAGTTTAGCCTGTTATAAACTTACGGTTTAGGATCTAATGTATTATGTAGTACATATTTAAGGATTGTTTATGCACACATACTTGGATATATTGATTCAATATCGTACTTGATAATCTGATATCTGACTAAAGGATTTTTTAAAACTTTAATTTCAGGATTAACTTTTCCTTTTCCTGTCAACGATGAACATAAATTTTGGATAGAAAAAACTCAAATGGACGAAGAGTGCTGAGTGAGTCAAAAAGGTTATGCCGATTAGGATTAAGGATTAATAACTGTAAGAAGGAGGAGAGCCGAGCGCGGCGCAGTAAATATATATAGTTACATAAAATTAGTAATTCCAATTCTTTGAAGTAGATGATGCAATAATACACCAACTCCTCGGAACGACAGCGAAATCGAACGACGTATTTATTTATATTATTGCCAATATTAATATATTGCACAATATATATATATATATGATTCTAATTCTATAATTCTTAAGGTCGTTTCTCGTAAAAATATAAATGCAAAATGAAAATACATGTTGCTATATAGCTGGACATAAGTAGGTATAGCTAGGTCCTACTACTACTACCTACATACAAACACATGTGCTGCTCTGCATCTGACTAGTGAAGTATGCATATTGTATAAGATACAATACTTTTATAATTTCTTATTATTGCTTGTGGCTAATGTATATTATTTCAGTAATTAATTTCTGTTAAATTCAAATTTTTTTTAGCAATCTACCTAAGGTACATATATTTTACGTATGATTTTTAAGTAATGTGATGTAATGTGGAGGTTCTGCCTTTGCCACAACAATATTTTTTTAATTGGCGCCAACCTATATATTTTTCTTAAACAGGTCAGAACTGTCAGAAGTGTTAGTAATAACCAGCTACTATACTTACTATGAGTACAGCAGTTTAGTTGTGATTTCAAATCCTTATGTGCTATGATTGTCCCCTACACTTTTATGAATGAGCTATACTTATTTATGCTTTGCAGTTTGCCGTGCCTCTAAAAAAACAAAGCACAAAAATGGAATAAAAAAAATGAATGGAAATAAAAAAGGAAGAAATAAAATTCTAAAGGTGACATAAAAATGATGTACTTACCGTATATGTAACTTGTAATGGTGCGCACCGCGTACTATTCAAATTTGGACCTCTCAAACCCGCGTACTATTACAGACCCGCGTATTGCCATTTATCGTGTTTTAAGCAGACCCGCGTACTGTTCAGACAGGGGACTCACAGACCCATGCACTTGTACAGAGACCCGTGCCTTATTATAAGATATACCGTACTAAGATACATACGTAGCTAGTGCGCACAAAAATGTAGAAATCCAAAAATGTAAAATGCATGAAGTAACTTAGGAATTATGAATACGAACGTATGTATATTATGTACCTAAGTATATATTTTAATCAGACTGGATTCTTTGGTTACTAAATCTGGATACGAGCGGATATTTGTAGATACTATCTCTCTAAGCATGTAATTTTTTAATTTAATTTCATGATTCATTGAAATACACTTCTTTATTAATAACTTGATGTTTGTCGCCCCTTAATCGTAGTTGTTATCCTAATGACATTTAATTAATGGGTTTATTTCCAGCAGCAGGCAGCAGCAACAGAGGAAAATAAAAGTATCTAACGACTCCGTGATATTGATAGAAACTAGACAAAAAATGAAATGGAAAATATTTCGTATATTTTTTTTTATTTGTGGTATTTTCTCTCTCATTTCGATTTCGTCATTTCTCATCCATACTCTTCAATGATGTGCGCAGATGAGTTGACCCTAAAAATCTACATTTAGAAAGCGTTACAATGTCAAAAGCACTATAAGTTTAGATTTTCTGTGTAAAAGTATTCCATCAGATGCGATCATCTTGCTCTGTATTTCATCATTATTAATTAATAAATATTGCATTTATTATGTACACACAGTACTATATTAAGACCCTGTATGTTACTATGTACTCTCCCTGTATGTAAGTTTGAATTTAAAATTTTTTATTTTCGTTTTTTTAACGTAATTGCGTATTGTACATGTTATTCTAATTTATTGATGTTATCATCAACTGTCATAAAGTGCCTTAATCCATACTTTGAAATTAATGAGATTAAATTTAGAAAAAATGAGCCCATTCAGTACAATTACACACTTATCTTTCACACGTATGCGTTTCATGTGTGAGTGATTGTAGGAGGAGAGTGCAGCGTAGTGTACTTCAGTATTGACTATATATAATATATTGATTTGTCGTCCACAAGCAGGGGCGGATCTATTTTCTGGGGTACATATCGTGGTAGAAGAATCCAAATAGTCCGCATGCAATTTAAGCTAGAATTAAAATGCGCTACGTCGAAAAAATAGTAAACGAGATAAATGAGTACAAATTTTATTTACTTGATCTTGAACAGTGAAAAAGGTTCTATTTACATGTTTTTTAAAAGCACCAAATGCCCTATTTACATATTTAAATATTTCTATTTACATGTTTTTGTAAAGTGTAAAATAATCTATTTACATGCTTTTGTAAAGTGTAAAATAATCTATTTACATGCTTTTGAAAAGTGCATATATTTACGTGCTTTGAGGATCATGATGATATTTTAGTGTTTTTGTAGATATTGAATTTTGTTTCTGGCTAAAAATGGATATGGATCATTTTGATTCTTCACTCACGACATAAACCAGCCATCGATGTTTAAATACCTCTATGTTTGCCTATGTAAAAAATCCATTTTGGGGTGAAGCAACTACCCTCTTACCCACCCCCTGGATTCGCGCCTGCCCATAAGTGTTAGTCATGATCACAATAATTATATCATGAAAGACGAAGGAGGAGGGAAAGGCGACAGGACGAATATTATAATTTTTATAATCTCAAACTTTGTAATCAATCATGAAACGGAATACTTTTAAAAAAAGTGTTGTCATGCAATAAATCAAAAAACAAAAGTCAACAGTTAAAATTACAAAACATAACGTATTGGCATATGTAGTTAATCACGTGGAAATTCAAGTTGAGAAGATGCTATTAATATGATTCATTTAATAATTTATAGTAATTGGTATATATATTGGGACATATTAATTGGTTTAATTTTTTGTTACATTGCATCATAAATTCCAACAATACTAAAAATGTATGATTGCCTTACACGTGGTTTATGTCTTGTGTCAATATTATTTATTATGTCCCTGTTTATGTACTTACTCAGAATTTTTGATAAAATATGAAAAAAAAGTGAAATGTGAAATGTGCACTCTTTTATTATTGTTGGGGGAAAAGTTAGGAAATATAATGATAATGATATAAGAGCACGCAGGAATTTAAGTGACAAACATCCTTCTGTATGATTATCTCTGTAGGCAGTTCTCTGTATTTCTTGTATTCATTTTTGCAAACAATTAGTTTTCATGATCAGGATCAGGATCATCTGATTAAGCAGTATAGTTGGTTAGTACAGACAGCACTTCAAAAATATTGAATATTTCTCGCCTCGCAGTATAATAGGCTCAGTCAGTTTAGTTTAGTTTAGTTTTTTTTGTTGCGAACTTTGCCAAAAGACGCAGTTTTGTTGAAATAAATTATACGCAAACCACTATTTTCAATGCTTGCCTATAATTTGGTCAGATATATCTGTGCAATTAATGATATCTATAATAATTACGTCTACAGCATTAAGCCTATATCTTCTCGCTGAACTGATATTCACGCTGTCTGTATGTACGATAATTGGTAAAGTGGGGAGCTAAATAACTTGTTCTTTAATTATATGCTGTAATTCTTTAATGCATCTTATAGACTTTAAAAGTGTTCACATGTCTATATTATGCGGCTGATTATAATTCTGATTCTGACGGATTGACGGCTACTGACTCGTTTTCGTTCACTATATCCTCTACATATAAAACACAATAAGCAGGGCTATGCATCGCATTTTTGTATATTAAAGTAGGCGACACTTACTAGGAAAGGTAAGTGCGTCGTGCATCATGGCAGAGGATTGAGGATACATTCTTTAACAGAAATCATCATCATCTGACAGATCTATTGGCCACTAACCATTCCCATTTGGTACAACTTACAATAAGAAAAACAATGCAAATAAATTTCTTGAGAAGACCTCAGTGTCAGTGCCAGTGCCAATGTGGTCGGTAAGGGACCGTCCACAAATGTCGTCATCGACAAATCACTATTTTGAGGTGATTTGGTGATTTTCAGCTTAACCACTGCGTAAATGGCTACCTTTATAACATGGGATGCCATCAATCACCCTACCTGTGGCATCATGTATGGACGATCCCTTAAAAGACGTCATGTCAAACGGAGAGCTGATTGATTCAGAATTGAACATCTGAACATGGTAGGAAAGGCAAAGGGAAACAACACTGTGTATGCAAGTCAACTAGTTTAAAGAAGATGGATATACATAAATAATAATAAGCAAGAGATAATTTGAACACCACACAGAATCATTTACGATTTATCATATACAGTCACAGTGTATGACTGTACATAGTATAATTATTATAATTACATATACTGATTCTGGTGGGGTTCTGGGTTGTTTATAGCTTTATAGTGGGGTTGTGGTGTGGATGGTATAGTTGGTAGTAGTAAGTTAGTAAGTTGTAGTTTATAGTGTCAGCCGATCAGCCGACTGACTACCGGCCAAGCCGAGGCAAAGATGGGACATATATATTATTATGGGACGAGATACTCGATAGATACTACGTTAAAAGGCTATATAGTACATAGTATATGGCACCCTCCTTCCATATAGCCATCGTCATGGAAAGACTTTCCCGTCGTCTTCTGTTTCTCTTCTGGGGTAAAACTATTTAAACTCCACGCTGTCACTATTTTCAATCTATTCACTTTTCCAGTCTCATCTTAAACGAATCTACCCCAACAATATTCCAATTCCTACAAATACAAAATATTACAGCACTACAAGCCCAAAACCATTTTAAATATTTTAATTAAATATATAGTTAAATATTTTACGAATTATTTATTTACACGCTCTAGTCCCACTACTACAACTATTACCACTACAACAACCAAACTTTGTCATTATTTTGTCACATTACAATTTTTTTTAATAGTTACAAGTAAGAAATTAAATCAAGAATTTTATTTTAATACAAAAAAAAAATCATTAAGACAACAAAGAAACTCAATCGATATATCGAGATAAAAACCAGTTTTGCCTTTGCTGGCTGAAACTGAATCTGAATCTGAAGAAGTAAATAAATACTTGTATAACCTTTTATTTTAATTGTAGTATAAATGTGGTTGAGTTTGTTCGTTTTCTCGTTAATCCACTAAACCAGTCAGGGAGTGCTAAGTGATACTAATTGTAAGACAAGAATTTAATTGTTCTATTTACTTCTGCAGCTTGAGAAAAAAGGGGAAATAATCTTATCTCAAATTCCTTCCTGCTCTGCGAATTACGTGAAGGCATCACCACAGAATAAAAACAACAACAAGAAATACACAAGAAAAAAAGGATCCGAGGATTTTAATTCAAAATAAAAAAAAGTAAGTAAAGTGCTTAACCAATAATTTTTTTAAAGATTGGAATCATATATTTAGTTATTGTGTTAAGATAATTGCATTTCGTAATCGTGACGCTTTGGTTTTTTACCTGTCATTATACCTGCTTATGTAATTAATAGCGTTAGCCATGCAGAGCCAGAGCCAGTCGCGTCAGTCAAATGTTGACGACTTTTCACATGCCTCCTGACGTTTTTGTGTATTACCTTCCTCATGCAGTTGCAGTAATTATTATTATTGCATCATATTTATTATCGTATTTTGTTTGTGTTTACCCACAAAAATGCATAATGATATAGAAAATAGAAATAGAGTCACGAAACCAAATACAGATAATATCTTGTTATGAACCATGTTTACTTGTTTACTTTTGCTCCAATTGAAACCATGTGCGTACATGAATTTTAACTGTATTATTATTTCGGTTATGCAATGTAAGGGAATGTGGGAGTGAAAATGAACTTGTGATAAGATAGGAATGCTTTGGATTGCATTACGTTGTAAGTATACCTACTGTTTTTCTTAATCCGCGAGTTTAATATTCCAAATTGATCTTTAATTGGTTGAGAAAACTGGGTGGGTCGCAAGTGACTGGGTTTGCCTGTTTTTCCAGAATTATTGACTTTTATTAATCATATCGAAAGTTTCTTGGAAAGATTATAATAGACAGATTTGCGATCTTTAAATAATTTTGTGTAATATAATTTTGTTGAATTATTATGGGATTTTTACAAAAATTAAACTTTACACAAAATTACTATTTTTGTTAAATATTTTGTTTAACTTTTGAAAAAGAAATAGCCCATAACTTCTTTTAGTATGGTAATGTGACGAAATGGGTAAATGGGTAAATGTCAATTTAGACAAATACATACTACATGATTCATGTAATTTTCCTTGCAAGGGAATTTTTCTTGTTTTCCCCTTGCGTTTTTCCGTATAGTTTTCTTGCTGCTTCATTAATTTTATTTTCTTAGTAGAGAGCATTACAAAAATTTCCTAGAAAAGTTGTAAACATTTTAATAGTAGTTTTGGCCAGGAGAAGTTTCTGGAACTGGAATGAGTATTAACTGACACTGACTGGCGTCACACCATTGGTTATCTTGGTGGTGTGTGTCTCTGTGACGACAGCAAGAACAACAACCATGTAGTGACCCCTGAACTGACTTAAATGTGATTAAGATATCTGACGCAGTCTGGCTCTGATTTTTCATTCTTCACTGATGCTTGTTTACTTGTTATACTAATGCCCCATCCCTGGGTAGTTTTACATTGTACGTTCATAAGTAGACATTAATTATAGGTATTTATTACAATGTAGGCACATTGACATTAGGGTTTATAGTTTTTGTTTGCTTGCATGCAGCTTTTATTTATTTTGTATCTTTGTTTAGGGCAACAGTAATAAACAGGAGAACAGCAGACGTCTTCCATGAATTTACTTTTAGAAATTTTGTAAACAATATGTAGCACTGATAATTGCACAATAGTCTTAAGTCGTCTGCGCTTTATTTACTTGTACATATGTGCCACATATTTTATCCCAACAATTATAATTAAAGGCACATACATATGGTAGTAGCAGAGTCCAAAACTTTCATTAGTGGGCTGGACCACTGGACTGTGGACAGTAATAAAATCAATTAATAATTGAGATATGATTAGGTGTATGTCGGATATGTGGTTATTTTTTGTGTTTTTGTCTTTTTTGATTTATTAACGCGGTGAATTTCCTAGTAAAACCTTTGTAATCGAACTGCGTTATTTAGTTTTAATATTTAACTTTATATGCACGTAAAGGTTACTATAGGATGATTAGGTAAATTTACAAGTAATTATCACTAATTGGGACAACTGATTACTATTTGGCATCGCCACCACGGCACCCGGCCGCCACGGAAATGACTCATAATTTGTAATAAATATGAAAAATACCTAAGTACTTACATAAATTGCATTTTAGATCACATGTTTTGTAGTTGAAGGAAATTGCATTTTTTTGCACAGTATTGCAGTGCTACTGTAATCATAATCTGCAATTACATTACGACCTTGCAGAGTGCGTTTGGTGCAGTGATATTTATTATCAGTTAACTATTATCTACCTGCTTCAGTTTCTACTTAACTAGGTACCTTTCAATGAAAGCGCACAGCATTGGAAAATATGGAGGGAAGTTGTAATATTTACGCTTTACTTTATTAGAAATCGTCCATAAATAACTAATAATACTAGTGTCAGTGGGAATTGATGATTTCCTATATAAAGATACCCGTTTTACTTTATTACGCAATGTTAAAGTGATGGAATGGGGGTCGGGGGTGGGTGGATCCTAAAAGAGGGATACTTGGTACGGCATCATTTATGGACCATCCCGTATTAAGTAACTTTTAGAAACTGTTTTAGCTGGACAGAGAGACATCTGAATCGGAATCGTAAATGCATTTCAATACTTATTTTAAATTCGTTTCCATTTTATTTAATTTGACTTGTTTCCTTATTCCTCGTCTCGTCGCTCGTCTCCTTCATTTCCCACGATTTGGAATTTCCAGTGTGTCAATGTCGACAGTTCGATGTTTGGCAGCTATTGCGACAGTTGATGGTTTTTGACCACCCTGCGTATTATCTATCCAAAATGACATGTGACAGACGAAGAAATTAGTTAATCCTCATTTAATCATTTTGAATTCAGACTTTTCAATTTTAATATTCAAGTGTAAGGTCAGGCTAGACCAAATTAACTGTTCTCTCGTGTCTGTTGTCTCTTTGGTGTAAAGCAAAAGCAATTAACAGTTAAGTATGTCTGGAAAAGTCGTAAACAAATGACAGAGAAAACCACATCTGTCTTTCGGCCATAGTTTCCTCACTCTTGGAGTATTATCAATTAGCAGTTGTCATGATAGTTAAAATGTGAGTGTTGCATTAAATTGCCAAGTATTAGTTGCTTATTGTTAGCGGATAGTAGTTTGATAGTTGAAGTTAAGCAATGTTCTAAGTGTAGTACAATAAATTTAGTGAATTTTTAGTCGTTCATAAAATGCAAAACAAGAAGTTTATGATTACTTATTATGGTAATTCCGTCTACTGACACTGACTTTACTGTCCACAGATGACAGACGACATTTTAGTAGCTTAAAACAGAGCTAATACGAGTGCCACATGAAAAGATGTTATTTATTTATAATACTTTTAACTTTGAAAGATCACTATGCTTGTTGATGATTTACTCATATGTATATCATGAATTTGAATGACCAATATTCATTATTCATTTACGTGATCTTGCAAAACGCATCATATGCAATAATACTTTTGAATGTTGAATGTCAGTTGGGCTCGTGCAGGATTTTTTCCTTTAATAATTCAAATGTGTTTGTGCACACGATCAAGAATGCACAACTTACAATAATGTTGAATTTATATTTTCTATTTAAAACTTACCTACCTACTTAGTTGATATTGGTAGTGATCGGGGTATTAATGATAATGTCCCTACCGTATTCCTCCGATTAGTCCCCCCGGAAACAATTAATACATTTTTAATAATGCTATGCCCTATGATTTATATGTTAAAATGGGTGAAGCTATTTGAAACGGAAAGTTATTTGACTCCCTGGGCGGGGTTCTATCATGATATACGGGACTGAAATTTGCACTCCATTCATTTTTAAATGGAGTGTTTGGAATTATTTTGAGTAAAAATAGAAAATATTCCACCGATTTACTTTGGTTATTTTCGTTTTTATTGGACTTGTTGACAATGGTTTGTCAAATGTTGCACTATACATTATAATTTTATCGACTATTGTGTTTGTGGAATGGAAAAGTTGTATTTGTAGTACATAGTATACAGACTAGTGTCGTTGATCGTAGAGGAATTCATTCCTGTTGTACTATAATGTGTATTTCTATTTACTATTGTTTCCTGTAGAGTCTCAATCATAATGAGTTCACTCAAGTTAGCGCACGGTGGGATGACGGTGACGGAAGTCCTGGACACTCAGCTCCATCAACCACGTAATGGAAAATCCCATTTCAATAATAATAATTCCCACGATAATGGTGACCACCGTCAGCGGCATGAGAGTCTCAAAGACAACCTTAAGAATGGCAATGGACATCATAGTAATGGTCACACAAACGGCCGAGAAAATGGATATGCAGCCAACGGCTCCGCAGCAAATGAAATTCCTTTATCCGAATTTGGAAACGTCGTCAATCCGTAAATATTTTTAATACTTTTCTCTTCTTGGTTAGATATATGTACATAGTATTACACACTTATACCGTTTACTTAGAATTGGCCCTTTATTTGTATTTATTCATATATTATTAATTTTATAATGATTTACTATGTTGAATACAGATACACCCATGAGATCCTCAATGAGAGTGCTCAGTACGTTCTGGATCGGATTGACATCAGACCGAAACTTGCTATCATATGTGGATCAGGCTTAGGTGATTATAATTTAAATTCAGTTGTTTTAAATGATTGTAAATAATAAAAATATTAGAATTAGAACGAAATATGATTGGATTCTAAACTGTATGTATGGACCTACAGGTAGCTTGGCTGATGGCTTGGAGAACAAAGTTGAGATTCCATATGAAAACATCCCACATTTCCCCACCTCCACTGTGCATGGACATGCAGGGAAGCTTGTAGCTGGTCATTTGGCAGATGTACCCATCATTTGCATGCAAGGAAGATTCCATTTCTATGAAGGCTATCCCTTGTGGAAGGTTAGTTCAGTAAAACTATTTGTCCGTCAAGGATTTTTTGTCTAATCTGTGTATCAATATTTATTTACGCTGCAGCTGGTTACTATCAGAAGTCATTGTCAGGATAGGATATTGCAATGACCGATGTACAAGTATATAATTTTAGTTACAGTTACCTCTACAGAAGTGCATCCTCGAGTATTATATCAAAGCATTCTGAGAATGGAACTATTTCACATATGGAATGCATTTGCATAGGAATTCCTTCTCTTGTTTGAACTGATACAATGTTTGACATTTAAAAAATGTTCATTCTGAATAATTTAGCTTGCATTACGTTTTACATTCATAATATATTGGTTTATTTCCCACTTAGGTAGGTACGTAATACATACGTACTATACGCACAGCATTTAAAATTTAAAGTCACATTATTTTGCTCTGTTTGAGTGAGCAATTTATCCTTAGCGTAGCATTATCATCTAATAGATATCTTTTGCTAAGTTTTTTCCTAAATACCATAGAAATTCTTCCCGATCCTTCTCGTCACCTGTCACTCCAGCTGGAGTCATATCATGTCAGTCGAAAGATCTCAATCTACAGTATTTTTCGGTTCATCTTTTCCTAATGCTCATTTTTTTTTACCCGTCATGTCGACAGGGGTTAGATTTGAATGTTGGAAGTTTGGAAGTCACACAACGGAATGTGTCTTGATGGCTCTGCTGTGTCCCGAACACGAACTATTCTTTTACCATTCACATTCTTAGGCTCCGCTTTCGCCGGTTAGAGTTCGACCATCACTATTGACTATGCATTTTGTCGGATTTATCGTCCGGCATCATTCCATCTTCCATCTTGAGCATCTTGACACCAGTACCCATCCAGGCAAAAGTTTAAGTTCATTCAATAAGATTTGTAGGTAAATAGACTCACGAGGCAGTGCCACACAGCTACTGCCATTATCATCATGAACTTGAACTTGAATATCCTTCGCTCGTGCTTTCTTGAGAATATTTAGCAAACATTTTTTGCCAAATATTTAATTGCTATTCCTCCTTACGTAGTTGACAGTGTAGTATTCCAGGGTGATAGATAAGTTGTGGTGATTAGTGTAAGTATTCTGCCTGCGCATTTTATGTTAATTTAATTTAATTTCATACATAGTACATTGCAGAGATAAATCTAGTATGATTGTGAGTGAGAGGAAAAAAATTGCTGACACGAACTAGTAGTGACACACGCGCCTTTTTTTATCGTATGGAATTTATACATCTCTGTGTGTTGGATATTCTTCACATATATTACTTATGTAAGAAATTATACATGATTGCATATATGTATATGTGCCTAGGTAGGTCGAGATACATACTTGCAAATGCTTGCCATTCTTTGACTTAATCGTTTTAAAGTTGAATGTGCTGCCTCGTTGGTCCGCATATTTTTTGTGTAGTTACAAATTAAAATGCAATGAAGTATTCAATAGGAGGGACTGTGACTTCGACTTCAACTATTTACAATAAGTAAGCGCCCGCTTAGAATTAATTATTATACCCTACCTAGACAGGTGAGCACTGGCACGTGTAAAAAAGATCCGAGGCTCAATGAAATACAATTTTGAAAGAAGTCAAACTGTATTCTTTTAATGGTAAAAAATGCTCGTTCTGTCTGCTTGCTCGTGTTGGTGTTGGTGAGATGTGACGTCTAACCTCTAATAGTAATAATGGTAATTAAATTAAAGAGATTAATGTAATACAAAGTAGATTGCCTATGTCTCACATTTTGGCTGATAACTTGACTATTGGCTTGACATTTACAAACGCGAACAACTCCTTGGATTGAAGGTTATTAGAACCAGAACAAGAATCTGCGAGGTGCAGAGATTCAGTTATGCTATAGTACTTCTTCAACGCGTTAAGAACTTGCGTTCTACCAAAGTTTTAGGGGCTCCTTTCAAACTGCAAATGGCTCAAAGTTTGTTTCTTTAAACATAAATATAAACTTGAAAAGAATGCATTAATGTACATCTGTATCTGTGTAAAAAAAACTTAGATGGAAGATAAGAGGACGGGACTGACACTGACGGGGTCCATAATCACCTCCACATCACTATGTACCCAAATGTATAAGTATAACCTACTATCTCAGCTATCTCACAGTCACATGTCAGTGTCAGTTTCCAGTTGAGGATCTGCAGACGTCTACAGACTCAAGAATGACAGGGTAGGATAGGTTCGTGTATATGGATTTCTACAATACAACATCTAAAAGTTCAATTAGTTTATCATCCTGTCCGTGTCTGTCTGAAAAGTTTTCATGCTCTGCCTTCCCTGCAATCAAATGCCTTGAACTAGGTACATACCTAAGTAGGTTGGTGTGTATTCGCATGTATATTCGTTGGTGTACCAAAATTGCGAGAGTAGTGTGATGGTAATGAATTCTGGACCGCTTTTATTTTGCAACATATACTTACATGTTAAGCAGTCCCTTAGGAGTTGAACTTCTGCAAACTGCAAGAGACAGCAAAAGTTGGTGTTGGATTATGGATTTGCAGACTTTCAGAAAGTCCCACATCCCCATATACTTATATATGTAGTTTTTTATTTGCAGATTTGAATTTGAACTTGATTATTAATCTTTGCAAGCGGCAGGAATATCATTAAGATGTTGATAATCCATATGCTGCAATGGTAATTTTAATATGAAAAATATTCATACATTGCAATAACTTTCTATATCTCGTCACTTATCCATAAAAATATTACATTATTAGATAATAGTTATGGGTTCAGTTTCGCCGAATGTGTGAGAATTGGGAATTATTGCTATCTAAATGTTTTAATAAAAATCACGCCATGAAAAAGTATCTCATCCAAGATGGCTGAGCGGTAACATTGTCGTGTCCTGTCGAGCTATCTTGCATTGAATACACTGAGTTTATAATTTGGAAACAAGTATTGGTAAAACTCCATATTGGGCACCATTGGCTACTTTTAAAAATGTAAAAGAAAGTGCATTTTAAAAGGATCCGTCTCTATAATTTAAAAAAAGAGGTACCTTAGTTTTGATATTTTAGACATTGTCAATGACATGACTCTGATTTCAGATAGTCAAATCGCGTGACGCGAAAGTTACGAAATAACTGGCAATTAATTTGATTCTAATGATTTGGTTTGTATGGTTATTTTAGTGTGCTATGCCAGTAAGAGTACTGAAATTAATGGGAATCGATATCTTAATTGTGACGAATGCAGCTGGAGGATTAAATCCTGACTACAAAGTTGGTGATATAATGCTCCTTAAAGATCATATTAATTTCCCAGGATTTGCTGGACTTCATCCACTCACAGGACCCAATGTTGATTCGTAAGTTTTTGCAAAAAAGTAGTGTAGTGTATATGTAATTGCAATTATTTTAAAAATATTCTCAGTATACACATAAAATGTTTAGCAGTCTTTTACGGGCGAACATATAATTTAAAACTTATAATCTATATAACATAATCCTACATAATTTATGCAGCTTCGGACCCCGCTTCCCACCAATGAACACCGCTTATGACAGGCCTCTCCGAATTCTGGCTAAACAAGTTGTGTCAGAGTTGGGAATGGAAGACTTTTTCCGTGAGGGAGTTTATACTATGTTGGGAGGCCCTAATTTCGAAACTGTGGCTGAGCTAAGGGCTATGAGGTTCCTAGGAGTTGACGCCGTCGGTAAGTTTAAAGCGTCACATCTTTAAATAATTATTAATTTTAAATTTTAAATAATTAACAGCTACTCAATGAGTAGATTAGTGGATTGAAAATTAAAATCGACTTTTTTTTTACATGCAGGGATGAGCACAATACCCGAGGTGATTACTGCCCGTCACTGTGGAATGCGTTGTTTATCCTTCAGTCTAATTACCAATGCAGCTATTACAGAGTATGACGTGGATGAGGAGGCATCTCATGAAGAAGTTGTTGAGACGGGCTTGATGCGTCAAAATGATTTGAAACGCTTTGTCACGTACCTGATCCCATGCATTGAGCGAGAACAAATCCCACGACACCAAAGAAATATCTCTGAATAAAGAGACAACTTTTAAGTAAAAATGCGTAATATTTTTCGAGTCGTTTGTAATTTTATCGTTATTTTTTTGAATTGCAAATGTTACTCAAATTATATATATATATTATATATAATAATTTCGGATAGTATAATTTTAAATATTTAGGTTAGAATAACGTTTGTGCATTATTTACAAATGTACATGCATGTATACTTAAATTGAATAAAAATGTAATTAAGAAATAGTACGATAAATGTTAAACTTAAGTTTGCCGCATTGTTTGCCTATTGTATAAAGATTTCAACATTCCATGTCATTGCCCAATGGTTAAAAAAATATAATGTATAAATAAATACAAAGTCATATATACACAAGATTAATGAAATTCTATTCATTCCTCATCTTATGATTAGTAGTAACTTTGTCAGACCAGAAACTGCTGGGGCTATAATTACGCAGTAAAACAAAAATAGTTGATAATCAAGCCTCTACATTTCACAGTGTACAGAATAATGTGATTTTATTTGAGCATTAAGTATCAAGTAGTAGCAATTTAACAATCGCACAAGTGAAGTGCCAAGGAATGTAAATATGTCGGTATAGCTATAATTTAAAGTGATAAGGATTGTAAATTGTTACTAACAGCTAGACAAGTCAGACACTGAAGACACACTGAGCTAAACATGTTTTGTACTCTCCGTAAATTATTTAAAGTATTTAAAATTACTCTCGTCGTCATTAACATTTAATTCCCGGTTAACTAATTAAAAAATAATATTGCATTTCATCTTTCATTCCATTTTGTTTGGTGAT
Source organism: Dicyrtomina minuta (assembly GCA_949802685.1). Classification (NCBI taxonomy): domain Eukaryota; kingdom Metazoa; phylum Arthropoda; class Collembola; order Symphypleona; family Dicyrtomidae; genus Dicyrtomina; species Dicyrtomina minuta. The sequence continues at coordinate 10,902,416 of OX461812.1, read as the reverse complement.
TACAAAAATGTACAGTGTACAATACATACATGTGACGATATATAGTTAAGAAGGGAGTTACTTATAAAATGAGCATACGTTCATTGTAAACAGAAATCATTACATTCCGAAATATGGCAATGACATACATGTAATTTTATAATTTCAGTTCTCTAATTAGTTCCTAGTAATACACAAAGAAGAAGACAATGATTTTAACTACCTGACCTTGCGTTATTCAATAAAAACTCTCGCCATAGGAATGTTATCCCTGTGTCTCCAAATTCTGCCACGGCAAACTATCCACGGAGATTCAATAGGATTCTCATTGGATATCATGAAAAACTTGTTATCCGCCACAACGTGCATAAGACCAACAATAATTATAGGAGCACTCATGTGCTTGGCCATACGGCTATCCACACGCCTAGCCATTTCATTTAAAAGCGTTAAAAGGTCACATCTAGTCTCTTCGTCCAGCGTTGGTTTGCCATCATCCTATAAAAACAACAATAAACCCGGTTATTTCATGATCATGCACATTTTCCTAAAATACTAATACAAATTATATTTTTTCGTCAATTAGGAGATTGGCACAGTAACATGCTGCTCTTGCTGCTGTACGATATTATCTTGAATTTTGTGCGCGTACAGTATATACTGTAAATCTTTTAACTGAACCCCCGGTTCCCAACACCCTAATAAATCCAGGGTTAATCATAAAGTGTTATATACCTAGGTACATAGTCCGTTAGTAAATACGACAATAACCTTAAGACAACAAAAATCGGGAAGATCAATTCGAAGCTTAACGGTTCATAAGTAATTAGACATACACATGACAAGTGAAACACAATAGGAAAATCGAACTTTCAACAACTCCTATTAAAAAATTCATTTTCTTCAAAATTCAAATGTAAATCTGTTAGATGACCAGAATTATTATTCTTGAAGCTGAAGCCTAATTCAATATATAGGCACTTATCAAGACCAAACACTTTAGGCATTTAACTCAGAATTTCAAAGGTTATACCTACACATATAAGGAGGCGGTTATGAGAATTCTAAGAAAAAACCTTACATCTACAAGAAGTTTTTCTTGCAATATCTGACGGATCACAACTTTCATGGCGTGCATATCAATAGGCTTAGGCTGTTTCGAAAATTTCACCGAGTCAAATTCCGACACTTTACTAAACGGATCATTTGATTCTATTCCTAAAGATCCCGGGAACATGGATGACAAATTCATTCCTGTAAAAAAATATGAAACCAGCGTTATATTTAATAGGTGTATTAATGACATAAATCAGCTGTCAGCTTTAATGTATTAGCAGTAAAACCCGAAAAAATTGAGAAAAGTCAATTTGGTACTACTATACTCTTGAAATCGTATACATACCTGGAAATTCATCTCTTCCAACATTTTCCACTTCTTCGTTCGCTTCCCCATGAGCTGGTAAGTTCTAAAATCACAACAATGAATGTTTTACATACCTACAAAGAATAAGCTATGGAACCAACTTAGCTTGTAAGCAGAATCCATTAATGACTCCATGTCGAATTTTGCTATAAAGTTAGCTACCTATAGGTTTATAGGCCCTCCCTACTTTACATTATGTTCAACGCAGAAAAAATATCGACTTACCCCGATTGAGTCTTCACTATAATCCCTAGGAGCTTCCAAATCAAGATCCTGAAATCCCTCATCTTCATGAACTCCTTGACCTAGTGCAATAGATTGGCTCAAGACATCCTTACCTTCCTTAAACTCTTCCTCCATAAGCTTAAAAATATTTCGGTTGGAATCGACAAAAAACCTGTAAAAGTTCACACCACAACCATTTTTTATTTTTATAAAACTCGTTGTTTATCGCAACTACCTATTATATGTAAGTACCTACAAGTACTCTGAGAACCGAAAATAACACAACTAACAATGCGAAAAATAGGCTTACCGAGTAATATTAGCCATATAGTCTTCACTAGAATCGATTTTATCAAATGGATCACGGTAGTCCTCGTCTTCTTCATCTATGCCCAAAAAGTTGTGAGAATTACAATAAGGCGTGACGGTTTTTGCAGTGGTCCACTTAGCTAAAGTTTTTTCATCCAGCGTTGTCTTAGACGCTCCCCCATCAATGTAACGATTATGTTTATCCTTCCAGTCCACTTCATCGTAGTCCATTAGCATAATTTTTTTCTTACGTTCAGTTTTCTTCACATTCTTACTATCTTTAATGAGATCAGAAAACATATTAACGAAATAACTATTTCAAACTTAAATTTAACATTTAGAAAATTCTTAGCCTGAATGAATAAAATCCATAAATATGCTATACACAGTATTGCAAATACCAGCAGTGCGCTTTTTCATATCCGGTCGATGAGGTTTCAAAAAAATAGGTCCAGCCCAACCGTACTTGTTTTTCAAAACAAGCTGTACTCCCTTCAGAGATGAAAAGAATTTCCTCAAATCATCCAGTGATTTTAACTTATCCACTTTAAGTGGATTTGACACATTCAATCCAGCCATGGCTTGATGAGGCTCATCATCAAAATGATCTGTAAAAAATACAATAATATTACAATATTTGATGTAAGACACATATGAGCTGCATAGTGTTAACTACGGTTACATCAAACGGTAAAATAAACCAAAGTATGAGCATACCTAAGTCATCACCTCCAAACTCATTTCGCATGTCATCAGGATCAGGTTCAGGCTCCGGGTACTCATCTGGTCTATTATCAGGATTGTAAGCAAATTCATCATTATTCTCAACACCAGGTTGTGTCGGCTGCTGAAGTGCTGACATATCTAGTGGACCTGAACTAGGTAACGGGACTCCCTGATGTCAAATGTAGAAGAAGCACTATTTAATAATTTTCAAACCAAAAAATGTTGATGAAAACGAAAATTAATGTCTTACCCATATATCAAACTTTGAAGCATCCCAAGTGGTTAGAAAATTGAATGGTAACCACGGAACGTTTTTAAATTCCATCTCTGTGATTTAAACAAAAAAAGTCATTATAGTAAACACTTCATGTATGGGAACGCGGGAAAGCGGGGAAATGACTGCGAATTTAAAAAAACAGTACACTAACCATTTACATGAGAGTCAGGGATGGCCCCTGGCGCACCAAGAGCTTCAAATTCTTCAGGTGTATCAATAGGATGTGGGTCACCAGGATTCATGAAATATCTACATACAAAAAAGTATGATTCAGGGCATTTAATAAACATACAAACATAACTTTTATACAGTGACATAAAGAGAAACTAGTCCAATGAAGTTAAGTTCGGCTATTTCAATATAAAAAACAACAACTACTAACGTCAAATAGTCAAAATCAATTTCTTCGTCAATATTTCGATGCAATTTGGCCTTTAACGACGCTCGTCGAGTTGCATACTTGGAACTTTGATCCTCAAACCGGGTATTTAATTTAGCATCACTGTCTTCAATAAAACGACTGCGTTTCTGTGAAGCAAGTAAATGAATAAAAAATATAAAGTAAAGGGCTGCACCGGAAAATATTATATATTGCGCTAAAATGCAAAGCAAAGTTGCATTTTCAATTCATTAATCTGAAGTAGTATTACCTTCATCTTACGAGCTTTCTTACGCCCATCCCCTGCTTCTGGTGCATCGTCAACGTCATCATTATTTTCTATTTGTGCTTCTGGATCATTTTCCCCAGCATCATTCTGATTAGCTGCAATTTCTGTTGCAAGTTTGATTGTATGAGAGTGAGCGCAATCGACTCGACAAATATAAATTTTACCACCGATCTCCAAGGTACGGGCCATCATCTACGAGAAAAATGATTTTGATTTAATTCATATTTTAGAAGTTATATACATTGTGGATTAACAATGGTCCCCCCCAGGGTATGCAGTAATAACTGAAACTTATTTACCGGTAGGTTTGTGGTATCAAAATCCTCGCTTCCTATAATTTCATCCAGGCATTCCACAAGCTTTAAGCTGAAGGCATTCTGAGGCGTAATTCTCTGTTAAAACATATCGACAAGTTATAAACATTACACTACCCCACTTGCTAGTTTTAAGTGTACGCTTATATTATAATATAAATGCTATGCAATATGTAGTAGGTGAAACTACTAACTACTATATAAATTATCATACATGTGCTTGAAACAAGGCAGAACACGTTGAGTAAATTTCTTGCAGTGTCTTTTTATCCGTAGGAGTGCCTTTTGGTGACCCAACCGTTGGTGAAACAGCACTTTGACTCATGTTCAAATTACCATAACTAATGTTCAATGCAGATGTCATTGCTGACTTTTCGTGGTCAGTTTTTCTTGATAGACGTCGTCGAAAACGTTTACTTTTGCTCTTGCTTCGGCCTCGATTTTCATTATCACTTCCTCTTGCGTTTTCGGGATCTGAGCTAAGATCTGCATCCGACTCTCCACCACTAATATTCCCGTTCGATTTTCTTTTCTCTCCTCTTCCTCTTCGTCGCGATGAAACATCATTAGACTCAGCATTTCGTCGCTCTCTGTCATCCTGGATTACGGACTTCCTTCTCTGTACAATTTTCTTCCGCTTAACTATTTCTTCATCTTCCGAGCTAGAAGTAACTGGACTCCGATCTATATTGGAAGCTGCTAAAACTGCCGCTTTTCTTTGCTTTTTCGGGGACATTTTTCCCTTCATGTTTAGTATATATTCTGAAACGCACAATACAACATTAGCAAGAAATTACTACATTACCCTCCTATCAAGAGATTATTATTATTCACATTTTCTCCTCCTGCTCTTCTAATTCTATTTCATTCAATGGTCCAGTGATGGTGGAGTGCATATGTAAATCATTGACTGGTCCCTTAACTACTGCTGACTGCTAGGATTCACTAATAAAGCCATGCAAATCTATACTGCTAAACCCTGTTTCTATTAATTCAGGCTTGGGCACATGCATCAAATAATCAAATCAATTCTATACTGCTAAACACTGTCAATTCAGGCTTCAACATAAATATTATACAACAAATAATCAATCAGTGATCAAGGAAAACCACTGCCAGATGTATCTAGTAATTAAAAACTGCCTTCTTAATCGACTATCAACAGCTGAAACAAAAGAAAACACGCTTCAAAACAATGCACGTTTAAGATTACAATAACAGTCAACAGTCGACACTGAATAAATACTCATAATTTATCATATGCCAATGTCATATTATGAGTTAAGAGAAAAAACTTAAAGAAATTAATTTTACAAGTACTCTTACAAAAAATAAATTATATTTGTCAGCTTTTCGTTAAATGTTGAAAGTGGTACTTACAGACTTGCAACAGCCTACAGATGACAGACAGGAATATTCTTGTTGAACTACCCTCCGTCTCCGTCCGCTTCTAAACTCGTCACGGTAGACTATACCAGTTGTCAGTTAAACTTTGTAAACACAATGATGTCAGTGACCAGTACAAAAGTATCAACTTATGTACACATAAACAAACGAGCAAATAACAAAAACCCCAATGTATGGCGTAATGCAAATTAAGTAAATTAACACTTGAAGTAACACAATTCAAATTTGAAATTATTTTTAGTTGACTGGTAATAAATGAAAACTGAGTTCCCTTTGTTTTTACCCGACCCTTGTAATGTAATATTTCAAGCCGTTACGCTACGACAAAGGCTCCCGACCCCGACTCCGGTAGATTTTGTTTCTATTGTTTTGTATGTAACCAAGTTGCTGGCTTTAATACACACAGCAGAAATCGGTTCAAAAACTCTGTGCCGATGATTTCCCAACGGATCCCTCCACAACCCTGGCTTTGTATTGGCAGTGTGAAGGAATTTTTCAATGGTAACGCATGCTCAGTGAGACGCATTCAAGTAGCTTCCCTCCAAGCGCGCTACTTCAAATATTAGTCACATGCGGTTTTTTCATCCCTCACAGTGTTTTTGCAGTTCTCGAGGAAATTCAAGTTTTAAATAAATTTTTTTAAAAAGTCACAAGCCTTCTTCAATTTTAATTGCAAAATGCATTTAATGTACTATACTAACGAAAAGGGTGACCGAGTTTACACTTTCAAGGTAAGTTGATTATTTTATTTTAAATAAGTCTATTCTTCCCAACAAAGGTGAAAGGATTTGCCATGTGCTGATGTGCTCCTTGTTGTAGCATAAGATTTTAAGTTTATCTAGAAAATATTGATATTGATTCTTTGTCTTTAGTTTTCAATAAACTATGGAGCTACATATCCATAATAACTTCATATTTAATTTTTCTAAAATATTTGAGAACAATTTTGAACGTAATATATTTTTAATTTAAGTTCTTCAAAAGTTGAATTTTGATTTTTGCAGAAAGAGGATCTTCAAGGGAAACCTACGATGTCGGCTCATCCTGGTAAGCAAAGACATATTATGATACATACACAAGTTTACGATTTGCTTTAATGTTATTACATTGAATAATTATTTGCTAGTAATTTTAATTTGTTTTTTCAAATGCTTTTTTAAGTTATAAATATAAACATATGCAGATGTGGGTTCTCATCTGCGTATTATGTAATGCGAATTGCAATAATATTGAAGTTCTTGGCAGTGTTGGCCCCAGTGCTGATTGATTGTTGTGATGATGCACATCACCGGTCCTTTATTTATAATGTACATGATAATGCTTTATAATTATTGTATATGTATGGAGTATATCCTACTTACTATCCCTCTCCTGCTATTTATGAGCGACGCCCAGATAAATAAGATTGTTGTTGTGGTTATTTTATTCAAATATGCTATTTCCTAAAACTAGTCTAAAATGTATAATCAGTAGCATGTTATGCGGAGTCCGTTCGGCTGGGATGTTCTCGTTAAAATCAAACTATAGTTTATTACAATTATGTTCGTAGTTTCTCTCAATTCAATTTGGTGTTTTAAATTTGCTAATAAGATCTTATTTTAATCATATATCATCTTCTAAGGGATTTGCTTCAATTGTAATATTAATTTTTGCAGCTCGCTTCTCACCAGAAGATAAATATTCTAGGGAGAGAATTATAATCAAGAGGAGGTTCGGGCTCCTTCTGCCTCAACAACCAAAAATTTCGTGCTGATTCTTACCATCTTATGCCCTGTTGAGAGTCCAGTCTGTCTTCAGTCTTAACTATAATTATGAATTTTTTTTTGTTTCGTATAAAAATGTAAAAGTTAATTGCTGTGAAGTGACGGAAAATGTAAGTTTTTTATACCGACATATTCGTGATTTATTTTATAACTTTACATTTTATGCTTCTTTGAATGTAAAGTACGTAGACAGTGACATGAAAAACAAAATAAATCATTGAAAATTTCCAAACACAACAAAATATTCTTGTAATTGTTTTTACAACATTGCAGCACTTTTTTTTTATTTATTCCCTCAAGTTTAAATGTTTTATAATAATTCAAGTGTTGTTTCCTTTCACATATGATGTATTAGCAGTAGGAGTTATACATATACGCATAAAGTGCTACTGTCTAATTTTACTCTCTTCTTTGTTTTGAAATAGTAGAAATATGTAATTAATTAATTATGATAAATTGATTCTCAGTAGTAACATTTTGAACTGTCACAAGTCTTAGGAAGGGTTACTACTTTTCTATTATGTGTTTTTATTTTTATTTATTTTTAATATAATATATTGTACCATTCCAGCCATTTAAAAGTCATAGAAAATACGTTAACAAATATCAATATCGATCTTAAATTAACTAGAACTAACATTGTTTTTTTTTTACTTTTGTATAATTCTATACTAGAACCTGTCTAATTTTTTTCAATTATTATTATTCATATTAATTTTTTCTTGTGAATCCAAAATGTACTTAGACCGATGTTAGTTACTCTCCTATAGGAAATTACAGTAATACACATTATTTTGCATGAAATTAGATTGAATGACTATGGCTGTATTTATAATAATATCTACGGTTAACCAGTTTAACTGAACTGCGAGGGCTACTGTGTTTTCCTTGATGATAATACGAGTTTAAGTTCTTGGGTTACACGTATATTCATATTAGAAGTGTTCGTGAAGCAGAATTGGGTTCACACCATGCAATTTGAATTTATCTACTGATTTAATAATTATTATCTTTTAAGTTCAAGTACTCGGCTGAAACCATTACAATTTATTTCATACATTTTCTTTCTCGTGGTTCTTTGATCACTAATTTGATTTGTCGACTAAAGAATAATTTAATTTAAATTTTATAGCCAAGAGGTTCTGTTTTGTTGTGTGCTGTCCCTGTTCCTAGTAATACTTTTAAACCACAGAAACAACTTGTTGATTTTGACCTTTGATTACTCCAAAGTTGGGATGTGTTTTGCGAATTCAATTAACGGTAGCAGTAATAGTAGTAGTAGTAGTACAGACCATTCAATAATTTAATAACAAAATCTTAAAAGGTATTTTAGAAACATGTTAGCATATTTTGCTCATATAAATTATGTTATTTATTTGAATTACAAATAGCACTATATAATAATTATATCCCTTTATCCTTATTACATTATAATAATTACTAATTACTAATGTGATTATGTAAATTCATATTCTTTTTCTTGCCTCTCGCTTTTCTTTTTTTTAAACATATTACGTTGATCAAGTATTGATTTGATTTTTTATTAATTTATGTTTTGATATTGTACTCCTGACACTTTCAGTTGTTTCTTTCTTTTTAGTTTTGCATATACCTTTGCTTTGCTGTCATATTAGTCATATCCGTGATCCGTACAGTAATTTATATAACTTTATAGTATCGTCTACAGTCTACAGATAAAGTATGTCTATAGACTAAAACTGTAAGTGAGTAGTAAAGTACTGGGTGAAATGGGTGAATAGTTGATAGTAGTTTAAGCTATCTAATTTTAACTCTTAAAATTACCTTACATCCATATACTATATTATATTAATCGTACACGAGTTTCATGAATGATTCCAAAGAGAGAGGGGAAATGGCAGTAGTCACTGATTTTGATTTTTTGGTTTAACTAACTTAGAAATTAAAATTAATGTACAAGCAATGTACATTGATAGTTTACTAGTTTACTCAATCTTATCCTTATAATGCTACATCATTTATCATTCTTAAGTATTTATTACACATACATTTTTATAGGCATAGATGTTTACAGTTAGTTTAATTAAATGATAGTTAACTGTACAATGTAAATCATAAAGGATAAAATTACATATATAACATACACATATTATATAGCACTATATTCTCACCCTCCTCCCATTTTTTTTTCAATGTAGAAGTGTTTAACAATTATATTTTTTTTAAATTAGAAGGCACACAGTTCCATTTGATTTCAGCATTTATTTTTATTTTTTTATGTATTTATTTTATTTTTTATTTTTACTCTACAAAGAACTCCCTTGTAACTTTTTTGTACAAAGTATAAAATAATTGCAAGATACCGCTCAAAAACACTCAATCGATTCAATATGTCAATTTTCAATCTAACAATCTTACTAACACCAACAACAACAACAAGAACTATAAACTAATGATAAGACTGTCGACATCATAACCACATTATCTACAAGTCTTAACAGTTAAACTAATCAAATTTTAAATCTTAAAAAAAACGTTCAATTCAATTTCTCATGTCCAATTTTTCAATTTTGGGAAATGCCTCTTTCAAGCAAAAGTTTTACTATTTTAGAAATACTACTTGTGATGCTATAGTTTGGAAAACGCAACAAAAACGAAAAGGTCAAAAACAAGTTCAACTTTTTGTTTAGCAGCATGTTGGTTATTTTTGTGTTTGTATGGAACAAGATTTAGATTATCGCTCGTGAATTCGTGATAAACCGATTCAGTTCATATTTTCTCTTGACTTCCCATGCCCCGTCTCATTACTCATTAGTATCGCTTTTTTCTTATTAGCCTCTACGCCTGATTATGATTAGGTTCTGGCTCCGATTTTACATACGTAATTACATATAGGTATATATGAAATTAGGATTTTTTTGTCGAATAATACCGCGAACCTCACTATTAGCAGACTTAATTTTGTCTTTCCTTTTTGAGGCTCACTTTTTTTATGATTGCATTTTTTCTGTAGGGTAAAAAAAAGACAAGTACCTAAGTAGGCAGGGAGCTGCAATATAATGCATAAGTATCATTATTACAGATTACAGAAGTAAGTTGACAATGAGATGCCTATTGTATTTCGTCTTCGTGCCTTTTTTTTGTGAGAAGAGACTATGTATATGCTATGTAGTAAATATACATTACAACTTTGGAACGTATAATTTTCGGATTCCCTACATATTCTCTGACTATTGACTGACTGACTGTGAGAGTCTGATCGTAGGACTATGTTTAAGTGAAGTCGGATTGGAAGTCGCTCAGCCGAATGGAAGCAAAGCATGTAAGTACCAATGTAGTTTTGGTGGATAGGACAGGATATTATAGAGACAAGACTTGACTGATTTCAATCCCGGGTATTTTATGTTTTGTTTTCACTTAGAACAGCAGGGCGCGGACCGACTCGGAGCATATACCTACACATTTTTCGAGAGGAGAATGCAATGGAAAAAAGATGAGGTTGAGACTGCCTCCCGACTCCCTATAGTTAGGGGCCTACAAAAAGGAGGTAATATAATCATATTACCTTTGTGAAAAGATAGGGCTCAAGCTATAGCCCATGTCGATATCCTGTTAGAGGCATACGTTTTCGTCTTTCGTTTTTCGTACACTGTAATGTATGTAATTCACTTGGATATAATTCCATACACTGTTCTGCTAGTATATAGCTGAGCTGCCGCTCTGTCATCGTTTACTTTTTTTTCTGCCCTATATAACCGAAAAAAGGAAACGGAAGCCGACACCGAACCAAGCCAAAAAGTACCTAGATAGGCGCATAGTGTTGAGACTGACTGAGACTATAGACAGAGACAGGAGAAGAGAGTCCACTATGACTTGGCTAATAGTGGACTAATGCGTGCATCTAATGATAAATCGATAGGAGAAAATATTTTTTTTTCGCTTCCTATATAATAAAAAAAAACCTACAGAGAAGCTGAACAACTCAGGTTGGACATTAAATATAAATATTTGATAGAACAGATACCTACTTTACGATTAGACTTTTACTTTGAGAGAGTTGAGAAGCATAGTGTTACAAAAGTAACTTGTGTATAAATGACAATGAAATTCTATCCTGGAGATTTTTTGTACTCTGTGTAGCAGAGTAGACTGTGTCTGTTCTTATTACTACACTAATAAAGCGCTCTCGTCCCAGTCAGTAGTTCTACAGTCGATGTCCCCCCGCAAGTCCAAGTCAAGGGGGGAGTCTCTTAAAAAGAAACTAAATAAAATTCGAAATCGAAATCGAATTTCTAGGATACGAATATAATTAAAGAGGATGTATATTATAGATGCAATTTGAAGGCCTTATAGGTATCGTGGTTGAAGTTGAAGAATGAAAACAAGCAGCATTTATTAGAATGCTTTCTTGGCTCAAGTCAAAACTTGATTCCGTCTTTTTGAAGGTGCAAAATATAGTAATTATATGGACTTCGAAATTTTGCAAATCTTAATATTTACGCTTTTAAAAAAGTGCAAAAACCCTTAAAATTCGCTCCTTCTTTTCAGTGTAAATCGCATTAGAAGATGGCCCTTTTTGAAAGTACGAAATAGGTTATTTTACCCTAAGAAAAAAAACGCAAATTATAACATTTGCAACGTTTGAAAGAGCAAAACACCGTATTTACACCTTTTTGAAAGTTCAAGATACCCTATTATTAAACAAACCTGTTACTTTCAGTTTAAATTCTAATATCTACTATGCCATTTTGAAAGGGCAAAATACACAATCTCCACCGCACGTGTAAAACGGTAATATTTGCACTTGCAAAAAAAAAAACAAAAGTACGAACCGGAGCGGAGTGCACAAAAGTTTTGTAAGTAGAAGTAAAAGCTATGTACTCTTGTCAAAATCTACAACAAATGGAAGAGTAGGTTTGAATTTGCACAATAATTTGAGCACCTATAGTATAGTTAGTATTAACTCTTCACCGCCGTTACAAAAGACCGTCCAGAAGTACATCGTGTGCGTTATAACATGCACATAATAATATATATATTACACACACATTATAAAGTATGAGTAAATAATTTATAAAAGAACTACAAAGAAACACATACACACACGCTGTCTCGTCTTTCATTACATGTACGTGTTGCGGAGACCGACACCGATACCGAAGTGGAAGTCGGAGTCGAGCCCGGTGAAATAGTCTCCTCCCTAGGTACTCCTATCCTGAAGTTAACGTGAGCGCTAATGCCCTAACTTCTAACAAGTCATTCATGAAACATTTTTATGATTATCTCAGGACTCAGGGTGGTAGAAATTACCCGTGTCCCCCCTCCCTCCCCGCTCTTTTATGACACAACTTTTACGAGGAGTCAGACTGAGCGGTGTAGAAGAGGGTTACACGGTCGTGTGAGAGGGCTTCTAAAATAAAAATACATGTTGTATATCTTTTTCATTGTAAAAAAGGTTACTTTCATATTTTTTGTTGTTGTTGTTCCTATTCATTCAGGTTCACTTCATTTTCGATTCGATTTCTTCGATTCCTCCTATTCCACCTCACAAAACAGACATCATAATCAAGAGAATCAAGACATGAAAAAAGAAGACTTCAAAAACGATGTTTTGAAAGCACGAGCACGAATTCTGTATAGCGATACCGATACCGATAGATAGAGCAATACAAGATACAATAGAATCACATTAAAATTCAAAATCAAATATCTGTATTACTTTTATACCATACATACACCACTATATTATGTAGTCCTATTTCCTACCATTATTCTATATATATATAGAATATCGTTGCAGTTAGAATTTTCAAAGTTACAAAGCTATACCAGTTACCAGTGGATTTTCACTCAAACACCATTTTTTTTCTATTCTCAATAATTGAAAAGATGCACAGTAAAAAGGAAAATTATAATGGTTACAATATTAAGTCTAAAAATTCTACTAAAATTGCTGTCTTTGTCTTTTGCGCATTTATAGCTACACATTTACGTTTATTACTACAACAGTCAACAGTCAATAAGTGTGTTCCGGTTCCGGTATAAAAACTATTGATTAAACAGTGTATAATTTATAAGTAGTAATTTTTAACCTTAGTAATCTTCCGCCCTTCTAATATCCCCTCCCCCCACCCCCCAACCAACCCAGTGCAGTGTTGTGAACTAATTTTTTAATTAACTATATTCTATACATTGATATCCATAATCCATAATACTAGTTTTGCTAGCCTTAAAATTACCACAATTCTTGTAATCAAAATCGAGCTTTGTATTCTTTAACTTCACATGTTATTAACCCGCTTGATTATAATTCAATTTCAAAAGCTATAATTATAAGTATGAGGAAATCACCCGGTTTTAATTTCTTATCGTTAGTCATGATTGCAGTTTTTTTAATACATTACGTAGTTATTTTAGATTCTAGGTAAATCTGCTAATGATATAATATGTAGTTTGTAGCTTATATAAAATCATTTTTTATATTGGAGATTGTAGCATAAATAATTCACACTTTTTAGGTATGTTGTCACAGGAAATATACCAAATTACCAAACACAGTACAAATACAATACAGATACACAGGCAATTATACATAAATAGACGTAACAATAACACTCACAGTTCAATTTTATTTAATCCACCCTCCGCCCCTCAAAGCTATACTCTTAACTGCTTCATAATTTTTGATGAAAGTTACATGATAAATTACAAAATGTTCCTTTTACTTTACGTACTTGAAACTGTTCAAATGTCATAAATTCAAACCCGCCCCAATCCCGTGCCGTACATCATCCTAATCGTAGAGGTCTTTTAAAACCGAAAAAGAAACAAGATATACATATACAGGAATAGGACTAAGTTATGGTTTTGCATAACATACTTATGTATAAATGTTATATATTTAAATGTAAGTTAATTATAATATCATTAGTTGCTTAATTTTAGCTGTCATTTACATATTAGTATTAGTTATATATCATTTATACGTGATATAGACACCTCCCAGATCCAGAAATAGTTCATATAATGTCATAGTTGACTCAATTAAGAAAAAATTAAGACAATGTTGCAAATTAATTAGAAACTAGAACAGCCAAAGGACAAACATGATATTACTATTATTTTTGGAATAATAAAAGAAACAAAAAATACATTTTTGATAACAATAATAATAGCAATATAATTTTATTTAAGTGGGCGTAGTAGTAAGTAATTGCTAATAGTTCAAAGTATAAATTACATCATTAATAAATCTAATTTTAGTTTAAAGTAGGTGTATAGGTACTACAGGTTTGTTTTATAGTATTTAGTATATACCTAGATTGGTTTCGTTCGAATATTCGCTTAATAGGCTTCTTCCTCCCAGTCATAGTCACAGTCACCGAAACAAAAAAAATAGTTTTAGAAACTGAAGGATGTACTTTACACGAAAAATGTTAAATGTAGAATGATAGTGTTTTCGTAATTCGATTCGTGCATAAATAAATTAAGTATGCATAAGCATTCACCAATATAGTTATAGTAAAATAGTATACATCCATATAGTCTGCAAATTAAAAAATAACATAGCTCCTCTGAATGATTATTATTTTATGACGAGTTCCGCCGTTTCCCTCTCTCTCTCTCTCGCTCTCGCTGCCAAACCAATTACCTCAGAATAATAACTTTAAATCTAAATAAAAGAGCTACAAAAACAGAAAGTCTGGAGAGATATCAGTAGCATATATGTAGCAGAAATAGACCTATATGTACTTAAGTAAATATAGCCCTATAGGCATAGACGGCAGACATAGACATAACAGATCAAAATCAAAATTACTATGTAGTATATACACTAAAATAAAAAAAGGGGACGAAAAAAAGCTAGAATAAACCTGAATGCTTAATTTTCTCTAATATTTTTGTCTATAATAACTATTACATAACAAGAACAAATTTACACTTGCATATTTACTTAGTAAATCATTTTCACGATTAAGAACCGCTATTACTATTCTTTCAATTTTAAGTTTAAGTCTGCTGAATTTGAATATTGTAACGTAAAATGTAAATAGCCAAAAAAAATGTCAAATAATAGATTCCCCTATATTTCATTCACTGCTGTCGTTTGTAATAACATACATATATTTTTTGAACTAAGCTTCTACACAGTATTACAATTATTCACAGTTGAGTGGTGTGGTGATGGTGATGTGATGAGATAATTTATTTCCTAAGCTTTCCTACTTTACTTTTAAACTAACATATAACCTTATATGCCCTATACTACATGGAGCCTATATACCTATACCTACTAACGTCTACAGTCTTGACAGTCTACAGTTTTGTAATAATTATATAGAAAGATCTATACGGTAAGTAGTCAGTATAGTCGAAGATAAAACAACATCATCATCATAATATGGCGAACGTCAACGCGTAGGAGTTTACACAAATATAGGAACATAAACATAATGTAATACATATACATATATAAAGGGGAAAGTGGCAAAACAAAAAAATCAAAAAACAAAAAACATTTTAAATTCTACAATCTACCTTAAACATAAAAATTATTCTGATTCTTTTTTATTCTTCTTTGTCGTACAACTTGACACTCTATTTTTACATTATATAGGTAACTCTATATAAACTTAGATTTATTTTTTCTTTACACACAGGAATCACTTGTCTTATAACCTTTTTCTTGTAAATAGTCTCAGACATTCAGAATCACTTAGTGATGTATTTTTAGCTTCTCAAAATATTGCAGTTTAATTATACATAATATAACGTATTTCTTATTATTTAACTATGTACTTTAATATATAGTACATAATATAAACCTTAAAATTGTATTATTATTATGTCTAAATATTTCTTTTACATTATTCATTATTAGTCTATTACTATTATTTTCATTTTTGTTGTGGATATTCTTGGATTACATTATTATTTATTATATAGATATATATACTTTTTTTGGGATGGTAGGAACTTAAAATAAAATTGCGTTTATATAGTTTCTTATATAGTAATCGAACATTACTATTTTTTTCTTTACTATTTTTGTTTGTTTGTAGATGCTATACAATAATATGGGGGCTGGGAAATTCACACATTTATAAATGACATCTTACATTATAAAGGTGGAAGTAGAACAATACTTTACAATTTTACATTTTAATGGATTCTCTCTCTATGTATCTTACAGTATTTATAGTATTTTGAAAAAAAGGGCAAATTATTATATATATAGTTTTATTATATAACCATAGGAGACCCGAAACAATAATATTATTAAAGGTAAGGTATTAGGTAGGTATATATGTACAATTTTTCTGTAGTAGCATATATATATACCTCGTATTTAAATTTAATGGAGTACATAATATTATGGAGCGAAACAAAAAAGAATAAGAGAGAAAAAAAAATGTGAGAAGTTGAAAACTTGGCGACAGATTGGGGGAAGCTAAACGTGTCACGCTACCACGCCCAACCTGGCAATTTTGGCTGATAGGAAAGTATGTATTATGAAAACTAAAGGTTTAGGACAACCATGAAGATCCAGTTCCTGTAAACCATAACAAAAAAAAACAAAGAAAAAAAATTATAAATTATAAAATTACTATGAGACATTCATTATACGTAGTAAGTAATTCTGGCAAATTGTATTATTATAAAAATAAGTAAGTAGTATTAGTATTGTATTTTGATGTGTGTTGTATGAGGAAATTGCAAATGGGATTCCAATTCCAATAGTGTGATCGTAATCGTAATGTAATGATACGAGGTAATTGGATTTTGATAGTGCGCGTCCAAATTGAAATCCCATTCCTTATTTTTTTTTAGCTAGCCGCATACAACACACACATATTTTGGTTGGAAAATAAGAAAATAATATTTTTAGTGTTAGTATAATGTAAATGTATATGTTGCAATAAAGAAGATGAAGCGACAAAATTTCCAATTTCAATAATAATCAAAATGAGCTATTTCCAACAACAACAAAATTACAAGAGGGAGATGCGTAAAATGTTTTCAGTAATATGAGCTTCCGAGACAAGTGAAAATTGTTTTAATTACACTTTTTTTAAAAAGCTGTAGAATGTTCTAATCACATGATTGCAAAAATGTGCAAAAATGTCCTACTCTGTACTTTTTAAAACTTGTAATATGTTCTAATTACGTGCATTTCAAACGTTGCAGAATTTTTTAATCACGCATTTTTTTTTAAATTTCAAAATGTGTTCCTTTTTTAACAAAAAAGTTGCAGAATGCTTTAATTACGTATTTTTGAAAAGGTGAAAAATTTTCAAATTACATATTTAAAAAAGTGCAAAATGTGCAAACTACAATATTTTCATTATTTAGCGATAGTTAATTAGGTACCTACATGTACCTAGTTTTTTAAAAATACAATAAGTAATCACGAACTAACGATAACTTTTTTTTATTTTTTGTAGATATCACATTTTGATTCATTTTGATTGAACACTGACGAAAATTGATCTGGATCATTTTGAGTCTTCACTAACAATATTACGTACACGTGGTGTGATAGACTAAAAACACACGCAAAAAAACAGGCTTTCCCCGTCCATCCTCTGCTCTGTTTCTATCTACTTTCCACATGTAGCAGTTTCGTAGTTTTTCGAGTCCGTAAGTTTGTTTGTTTGATTAATAATGGACAGGGAGAGAAAATGAAAATTGCTCAAGAAGCACGCATAGTGTGAGAAGTTCTACACACGAACAATTCAGGCCTCACACACACACACACAGAACAGAATCAGAGTGAAGTGAGACAGGGCGGCATCCGGAGGAGCGTCCAAAAATTACGTCGTGCAAAAACCGGAGATTTTGACTCCGCTGTCTTGCGGATATGTACCCCTCCCAAACCGGATGACGTAATTTCTGCATGCTCCCACCGGATCCGGAGGTGTAGGGGTATATTATAGGGAGTGTTCGAACGGGTATGTAAAACAACGGTGTGTAAAACTGTTACTATTGGACATGAATGATGTACTACCTCCCTCCACCTTTCCACCTCACAAAAGTAAAATAGTTTGTCAGTAGCATTGTTTTCCGCGTACGCGTAGGATTTATGTACCTTACGTATACAGAGCTTTAGGACTTTGGGGAGGTTTCCTACTTGCTGTATATTCCACCTCAAAAAACTAAAGTTAGTCCGTACTTTTTAGTTAGTGGTGATGGGAATAATAAGCTATAGACGTATTGTGTTTTTCAAAATGCAGACCAGAAGGGATTCATACACATATGTACCACTTACAATTAGTTTAAAACGTTTTAAATCTAAATATGATTATTTCTATTTTAAATTGCAAAAAATAGTATTTACGTGTGGATGAAAAAAAAAAAGAAAAATACACTTTCTCGCTGATTTAAAAAAGAATCCAAAATACATAACACTTCATTTCAAAACGCGCAAAAAACATACAAATCACATCATTACCTGCATGACACTCATATAATTTTAAAATTGGAAATCACACCCCCCAAGATTTATAATACTTAATAAATAGGTAAACAAAAAATAAAGAATTATACTGACTGCAGATAAGATTAAAAATTTAATCAAGAAAACGCTGGAGATACAAAAAACAATTGTGAAATGGAAATGGATATGGTGTTCAGGTGGATTATGTATTATGTATGAAGGATAGTTTATAGTTACAGTTGCAGTTATAGAGAGACAGAGGCATAGAGAGCGTGCATAAATTACGTGGTATATTTGGGGGGAGGTGGTAGGGATTCAAGCTGCCAAAAAAAGGGGGGATTAAAATTTTTGATTTTTGTACCACGTAATTTATGCATGTCCCAACATAGGTCTGCAATGTTGTATGTATAAATTGCGTCTATCTGTGATGTGTACGATATGAGGAATGGCAAGAGCCAGAGATGTAAAATAAGATGTAGGGAAGAGATAGATGCGTGTATCTCGTGAAATCTATGCTGCCGTTGTCTGTGTTCCTGTGTCCTCTTTTGTGAGCGTAATAATGTTATAAGAAAAAGAAGAAGCAAAGAGAAAGAGAGAGAAAAAGTTTGGGTATGTTTACGTAGTGCTCAAGTCGAACCTTTTCTCCATCTTCTGCACCAAAATCGAGCCAAAGGAGGCGGACTCCGTCATCGGCGGAAGTTCGGAGCTGAGTGTACGGGTAGGACCAGAGGATCTTGGGTTTGTCATTCTCAATCTTGGGCAGCTCCGTGAGAGTGAACCCATCCTCGTAATGAACCTTCAACTGGCACCCTTCACCCTTCCAACTGCATTCTAATCAGCCACACACACAAAAAAAAACACACACCGTCAGAATATAGTCACAAATTATACATAGGTGGTATATGGAGGGATCCTCCATAAATGATGTCACCGAAATATCCCCATTTCTATATAGAACCCTGTCATGGCTTCCCAAGTAGACTCGTTGACCATAGCCGTGACGTCATTTATGGATGATTCCTAGGGACATATATAGTTCATTTTTATTCTCGTGCCAAAAGGAAATTTAATAGGGCCTCGTCAATTTCAACGTCAATAATTAGTGAAACCCACCGTTAACAACGGTCCCGGTACCGGGAACGAAACCGTAGCCTTGCCCGGACTCATTTTCCCATTCAGCTTCAACGAGAACCGAATGAAAATGAAGGAGGAGAGGAAGACAAAGGAGAAAGAAGAAAAGAAAACGGAGCAGAGATCTTTGAGATCCTGTCTGTCGACTCTCTTTTCCTTCTCTCTCTCTCTCCCTCACAGTTTCTTTTAAACAACACTGTCACACTGAACTTACGGTTTGTGTTGGGGGAGAGACCGGGAACGGTTTCAATAATTCTGTACGCTTTAACTTATTAACATTAACGCTATAAGCCAGCCAGGCGGCTCGGCTCGTCGCCTTTCCGCTGTCTTGTTATAATTATGAATAGACACATTATAGTGTGCTCCTCTATTCTGTACACTGGGAACGCATTTGAAGGATGAAAACAAGCCAGATGTCTAAAGATTTTTAATAAGCTGTAAATTACACCAACACATGACACACTGTAATATATTTCGAATTTTGCAAAATTCAAAATGTAATATAATTTAAAATGATAACATAATGTGACATTTGGTGACGCTCATTATATATTGTAATTTTAAGTAAATCAATCCAGGGATCGGCACTTGAATTAATTTCTGTTGTCAGCTATAGATTCTTCTTTCGAACTGAACACTTGAACAGCTGAGTTTTGCCTTAAAAATTATAACGCTGCTAATTCCAGAAATCAAAAGTGGTTTTCAGTGGGAGATATCGTACGTATCGTGAATGAAGAATCAAAATGACCCATATCCAATTTACGCTAGAATCAAAAAAACACTACCTACAAAAAAACAGTAAGATGTCATTTAAAAGAATGCAAATACACACGTTGCATCTTTAAAAAACAAGTAAATTAAACACTTTGCACTTTTAAAAAATAAGAAAATAGAACATTTTGCATCCTTCAAAAACATGTAAATGGAACATTCTGCACTTTTTAAAAATAAGAAAATAGAACATTTTGCATCCTTCAAAAACATGTAAATGGAACATTCTGCACTTTTTAAAAATAAGAAAATAGAACATTTTGAATCTTTCAAAAACAAGTAAATGGAACTTTCGCACTTTTTAAAAATAAGAAAATAGAACATTTTGCATCTTTCAAAAACATGTGAATGGAACAAATTGCATCTTTCAAAAACAAGAAAATAGAAAATTTTGAAGTTTTTAAACACTCATAAATATCATTGTACACGCCGAACTCATTTACTGTTTTTTGGAAATAGCTCATTTTAATTCTATAGCTTAAATTGGAAATGGGTCACTCTGATTCTTCACCGACGCGACGGTGCATATAGGAAGAACTACAGATGGATCATTTACACTTGTAGTATGAATCCTACGCATATAGATTATCCTGCCTGTATCTATACAAGCTTTTGAAGAAGTTCAAATCCTATATAGGAAATTCCAAATAGCGGGACCGTTCCCGTTCTCGATACCGCGATACCGGGCCCACTCCAGGTATTCATAGTGGTATATAGCTGTGCTTAATACAGGCAGGACAAAGTAGGAACTTAAACGAAAACGAAGTACAGTATAGGCAACATTAGTTTTATTCTCACTGTCGCTGTCGACGTGGACGTGTAGGTTAAAACCTCAAGGAGACGACGACGACTCTCCTCAAGAAAATATGATGCACAACATTTTAAGGAGACTTTTAGATAATTATATACGGAAATTTAATGGCTACAAAATTGAGCCAAAACCAAAGCGAAAACCCACCACCACACGACAAGGACATCATCCGATGACTCTGCACTAAACACTCAACTGTCAACCATATCCATATAGGTATATCAATCAACTATGAGAAGGTATGATGATGATGAACTGTTAAAAACAAACAGAGGACAGCCAACTCCAATTTCCAATTCTAATACTCCAACACACTCACTCCCTTCATTCTGGACTCGTAAATCCGAGCCAGGCCAGAACCAAAGTCAAAGAACTAAGCCAAGCATGTAAGTACCAAGTTCCTCTTGGCTTCGCATCATGCATCTCCTGTCTCCGATTCCGACTCAAAACTTCAAAGTGTAATCATAGGGCCTCTTTTAACAATCCGTCCAATCCCCACATCCTTCCCCGCTACAATGCAGCACGACGAGCTAAGAATTTACCGTGTTCAAAAAACTATAAATTTTTTTGTACAGATTAATTTTTTTAAAACGAGAAATTCGAACGAGGATACGCAGAAAAATGTTTTTAAAATCCCATTTCTTTGTCAAAGTAAAAAACAATAAAAAGAGTTCAAATTTAGGGACAGTTCAAAATGTTAAATGAGGCTCCGTGTCATCAACTGAAACTGAAGGATAAGTATAAAAGTGAGCCCAGAAAACTATACAAGAGGATTAAGTGAGGTAAGGTAGAAGGTTAGACGGAGACGGAGACAGTATATCATTAGTCAGACAGAAATATATGTATTTGACAGGGGGACTGGTTTTTAATGGTGAATTGAAATTCGGATGTTGGAATTATGTTTGGAGCGACAGCTGATAAATAATTGTTCGTGCCAATAACATGAATGAGGAGTGAGTGAGTGAGTGAGGGAGAAGATATCTCCAAGATAATCTTCTAAATATCCCCAATCCAACTCTCACACAGTATCCATATAATAGCCGGGAAATTTGAGAAAGAGACGAATTCGAATTTTACCTAATTCTTTCATATAAGACGAGTCGAGAAAGGAACTAAAGGAAAGAAAAAAAAAGAGATGAGACAGACCGAATGAGGCTGACACTGACGGGAGAAAGTAAGAAATTGGAAAAAGAAGGAAAGAATAAGCGAAAGAAGAAACCCAGACGAAATCGACTCGACCTGAGAATTCCTCCACGCAATAAATACGTAGGTAGATAATATATTCCAACTTCGGAATGCTATACCTATCTCCACATATGTAGGTTATTCCATATCGTTCACGAAGTATCAAAATCAGACATCTGCACTATACCAACCACCACACTCCATAACACAGAAAACAGCTATATGAAGAGTTTGTTGGCAAAACGGGTCAAGTCCATGAAAGCAAATTTTACAGGAACAACGGCTAATGAATAAAATGTGACAGCATTATTTTCTGAACTCAATTTTTTCGCTGCAGGTACTGCAACTGACGAAGCGTTATTTCAAGCAGTTTCATACATCTGAACTGACTCTGGAATTTTTCCGAAAATTTTCAAAAATTTTAATTTGTGGACTTTTTCTGTTTTGCCTTAAAATCAATTAGTTAACGTGGAGTCAAAAGTCCGTGAGATGAAATTTTAATCGTTTTGAGTGAAAATTTTTATTGCATAAAATAATCTACGCATGTGAAATGTCTTCTTTAAGCTATGAAAACACTAAAAAACCAATTTAAATCAGAAATGCATGTTTTAGGTGGACTTATCCCATTTTGCCAAACACAATTTAATGGACTTATCCCGTTTTGCAAAAACGCACCTTTGGCTAATTTAAAAAATTGTGTTGCTTGACCTCTGACCTTTACCATTCAACGCAGTAACGTATCTAGTTGAAGAGTACACGTAGGGAACATAATTTCATGTTTGAAAAACTGGACTTATCCCATTTTGCAAAACTACCCTTCATTTCTTGAATGTGTAAATTAATATTACTACGAGTTCGGACCTTTCCAAACAAAACTACAGTGTTTCTTTTAATAGGTCGCCCCCGCCAACGTACTATTCAAGCTCGAGCTTCTTACCCCCGCGTACAATTAGAGACCCGCGCTTTAATAGAATGCAGGAAAATTATGTTAAGGACTCGTGTGCTATTCAATCTGAGACGCCTACCCCGTATTAGAGGATATACGGTAAATGGCATATACTATAATTTCCACTTTCATGAAATTGCAACTATGGGAACATATTAAAATGAAGGCATGGGTAGGCGGTAGGGTCTTTGGATCTGCTTGGATACTGATGACATCCCTTGTTAAAGGCAGCCATTTACGCAATAGTTAAGCTGATGACGGAGGAGTCATAGGGTAGGGTCCTAGAAATGGGGATATTTCAATGACGTAATTTATTGACGACCCCTGACCATATTTTAGCCTGGCTAAAAATACACAGTATTTTCTAACTTAAATAATTTAAATTTAACCAGCCTGACTTACACCTTCCAAAAGTGCACATAGCGTCATTTGTAGTTTTAAAAGTAAGTAGGTAGACAGCGGCATTTACACTTTAAAAAAATGCACGTAAATAAAAATAAAACTTCACTTAAGAAGTGCGTAAGAATATAAAACATTTTCCACTTCAATCAAGACAGATGCAGTGTTTTTCGGGATTTAAACATGTTCACAATCAATGTATTGCACTTTCAAAACAAGCCATAAATGACAAGAGTTTTGACCTTTCCAACTATGTATAGGTATTGCACAAAAATAATGTTAATCTTTCCAGAAACATCCACAGAGTTCAATTTGAATATTTAAATGACGGTTTGAACGGCTAGAATACAAAAGCAAGTGGAATGCTCGCATAAAATACATAATAAAATAAATATAATTTTGGTTTGACAAGAAATGCCATACGGCTTGATTGGCTCCTTCTCTTTATGCTGTTGGCCGACGGTAGTATGTAATTTATATTAGGTGCTATACATCCCATATCAATCCGATTCTAAAATTCTAATTTCTAATAGAACTCTCCCTACGCCAGCCAGCCAGCCAGCCAGAGCAGAGTCCCAACTTCCAGCCCATATGCTATTATACTTTTTGAGCGAAACGGCCAAAGGAAACCGAAAACCGAACGAGGGCCAAAGAGGAAGGGAATGATGAGCCAGCGGAGCCTGGGCAAGTGGCTCTCGGAAAGTTTTACATGATTATTTGTTGAAGACTCTTGAAGAGAGAGAGAGAGAGAGAGAGAGACTAAGTTTGTTTCAGAAATTTAGAATATACAGGAAGGGGCCATCCACCACCAACTCCTCCAGAAAAATTTCATAAATAAAATTTCAAAAATAAATTTCAAAAATTCAAAAAAGTCAGGGGTTCGTCAGCATTGCGTTCAGGGTCAAGGGTCACAGGGGAAAGTTCCCCCTACTTTGTCATCACGTCATTTACGGATGACCCCAAGAGAATAGAGAGAGAGAGATGGTGAATAGGATGGTTGGTTGGTGGAAGTTGGACTTGAAAGTGGAATAAATAACTCACTGCACGATAATTCTTTCTGCGTAGTGGCTGCATCATGGGATGATTGCACAATATTTCGAGCCCAACTTGCCAAATCCTTCTGCGTCTCCGTTCGGTACACAACATTCACCACCCCGCTCGGTGTCCCGATCCGAACATGAAAAGTTAATACATCTCGAAAACCGGGTGAAGTACTCGCACTCCGACAAGAGGAACTCACCAACCTGCAAAATGTATTAAACAAATAATAACAATCAAACATAATTCCAATTCAAAAGAACCATCTTCAAAGGTTCTTCATTCAATGTACATAGTAGTATAATCAGTTTAACGGGTATTATTAATATAAGGCATTTTATTTAGTCTTCAGACGAGCACCCTCTCGCTCAAGGACTCCCCCATCACATCACATCACCAATCAATCACCAACTCATGCGCCATTTCAACCAACGTTCATCATCATAGATCATTTTAATATTTTAAGCTCCTCACTCTCTCTCTCTTGCAATTATGAGAATGTTTCAAAAACTATTATTAATCCAGTCGATTAAGTTGATATTCTCCTCAATCCTCAAACTTTCCACATTCTATATACGAGAACTTTTACATAGTAATATGGCAAGAAGATCAGAACGCAACTTTTCAAAAGTTGATGATTCCAATCATATTTACATATATAAACTTTATTCTTCAGTATCTGTTGTACAACTTCACAATAGCCTTGACTAGCAACTCACTCAGTACACACAATATTCTGCACAGTAGATAAATGGTTGAGGGTAACAAAGTTAAAGTGAGAGATATTCTATACGAGGAATTACATTTTTATATGAAATGAACACAAAGGTTTGGATAAATGTAGGTACCTGCCTACCTACCGTATTTCCTGAAATAGTACACGGGCCTGTATTACTACACGGGTCTAGCAGGACAGATTTTGAATAGTACACGGCCACGGGTCTGTAATAGTACACGGGTCTGTTATTGTATACAAACCTATGATTTTACACGGAACTAGGCTTATCCATGGTTTATTTAGCTGTTTATAAGGTTTTTCAATTGACGGTTGTTCTCTACATTATAATATTTGAACCACAAGTAAAATATAATTTAGCATAGCCTTTACGCTTTCGTCATTCAAGCAAATTCAAATTATTGTCACCGGAATGAACCGACGGCTTATCTAGTAACTTACCTAATTTAGAAATATTTATCGAGTTAGATTTAATATTTTGCTTAAAATTTTATGAAAATAATATTGGCCATGGTCATTGCACAGCCAAAGTTATTTGCATTTTCTTTTTTGATAACTGTATTTGTGTTAATTTTAATTAAATAAGTACATCCTAGGCAAAGTAAAAAGTCTAATTTTAAATTTGGTACGAATCAGGTTTGAATAGTAGTTAATTCTAATTGGATTAATTTTGCCAAAAACAGTTGATTTACTGTGTTACAATAAATTTTCATACCTGCTAATTTGTAGGTTCACATTTTTTTGCATATATACATATGTTAATTTGATTCTTTAATAAGGTTAGATTGAAATTACATTTAGAACAAGGGCCTGTAATAGTACACGGGCCTGTTTTAGAACACGGGTTTGGGAGCTCGGAATTTGAATAGTACACCCCGTGTACTATTTCAGGAAATACGGTACTTAAGTAGGTAGGTACTTTCCTAATAATTCCAAGAAGGTACCTGTGTGTAGTGTGGAATAACTGCGCATTTTCGACTACTAAAAAAGTAAAGAAAATGTCTTATTTGTAATTTCCAAGTTCCAAAACTTTTAATTGCCTATAGGTAGGTAGGTATTTGTTTTTTAGATTTTAACTGGTCCAGTTATATGGTTTTGACACCTAAATACTAAAAAGGTCCATTTGTATGTTTAAAAAAACACGAATTATACTCATTACACGCATTTTGAAAGTGAAAAATTGTTCAAACTGCAAGTTTTTAAAAAGTGCAAAATGTTCTAAAAACGCATTTTTTGAAGTGTAAAATGTTCTTTAATTCTATTTTTTGAAAAGTGCAAAATGTTCTTATAAGGCATTTTTTGAAAGGTGCAAAATGTTCTAAAAACGTATTTTTTGAAAAGTGCAAAATGTTCTAATAACGCATATTTTGAAAAGTTCAAATTGTTTTAATAACGCATGTTTTGAAAAGTGTAAAAACTTCTAACTACGCATATTTGAAAAATACAAATTGTTATGTTCGAGTGTATCTTTAAAAAGTGCAAACTAACGAAAATATAATTATAAGTATTTTTTGTAAGCATTTTTTTGCGCGTATAGCATGGAACAAAAAAAATACAAGATTTTAAAAACCAAGCATGTAATAAAGTATGAAAGTACTTTGAAGTAAAGCTTAAATTACAGAGGTGCTGGAAACATTGCATAACAATGAATAACAATTCCCATAATAATTCGTAGTACACATAAAATTGCACACCCGAATTAGCAGTTTCACACAGGAGTAAATGCACGACTTAACCTCACTACAAATAAAAACCAGAGAAGTAAACGATGTACGTAACATGAAATATAATAAAAATGAATACATTAATGCGTGTAGCTGACGTAAGTAGTAGGAAGCAGCGTATTCAAAAATTAGGATTGCAAATAAATAAAAAAAAACGAGAAAACGACATAAACGAAAAGCAGTACTATAATCGTAATCGTAAACATACAGCTGAATCGTTCGTATTGCAATTTACATTAATTCAGAAGTCACGGTGCATTTTTTTAAACTCACATGGAAAAATAGAATGGGAAATATGTATATACATTCAACGCTTCCCGTGGTTATTATTTTTATTTTCTTTTACAAATATTTTGTGTTTATTCTTTCTGCGCCTTGGTTTAATTTATCTAATTTAATTGCAAAAAATATTTTCATTCCTTTTTTTAGTACCACGATATAGCACACTGAAAATTTAAATATAGTTTAGTCTAATAGTAGTAGTAGTAGTAGTTGGGATTCATTTGTCCTATTTTCATTTTCGAGTTATTTTCATGTATGTTGAGAATGTGATAAAAAAAATTGAAGAATGGATCTTTTGATTTTTGTACCTCAAAAATATCAAATTTCACATTTTAAGCACTTGACGATTGATAACCATGTGTAGCTGTAAGTATGTATAATTACCCAGTCTTTCTCACTCAAGGATGAACGATGACATAAAGGACCTACTCGTCTATCCTTTGGATTTTGGGATCATTCATTTATCAAAGGAATGAGCTCACAAAACAAAAACACTTTGAGAGATGGCCAAATTGATAAAAGGGAAAGTATTATGAGGATACATAATGCCTCGTCCTTCCCTCATTTTTTGTTTGTTTGTATTCAAGTTTCTACTAAAACTACTTACGATTAGTCATGTGGGATTTAAAATAAAAGGCACATTGTAAAAACTACCTGGTACATATCGCGAGTGAAGTAGACGTGTCCAATGTTAATTACGAGTTTTTTGAAAAGTGCAAAATGTTTTATTTGCATGATTTTATACAAGTGCAAAATGTTTTATTTGCATGATTTTATACAAGTGCAAAATGTTTTATTTGCATGATTTTTAAAAAGTGTAAAAGATCCTATTTACATGTTTTTGAAAAGTAAAAAATGTTCTACGTACATACATGATTTTGAAAAGTGCAAAATGTTTTATTTGCATGATTTTAGAAAAGTGCAATATGTTTTATTTTTACATGATGTTCGAAAAACGTAAAAAATCCTATTTACATGTTTTTGAAAAGTAAAAAATGTTCTACGTACATACATGATTTTGAAAAGTGCAAAATGTTTTATTTGCATGATTTTAGAAAAGTGCAATATGTTTTATTTTTACATGATGTTCAAAAAACGTAAAAAATCCTATTTACATGTTTTTAAAAAGTAAAAAATGTTCTACGTACATACATGATTTTGAAAAGTGCAAAATGTTTTATTTGCACGATTTTAGAAAAGTGCAATATGTTTTATTTTTACATGATGTTCAAAAAACGTAAAAATCCTATTTACATGTTTTTGAAATATGTAAAACGTTCTGTTTACATGTTTTTAAAAAGTACAAAATGTTCTATGTGCATGTTTTTGAAACATGCAAAATATATTCCATTTACATGCTATTGAATAGTGTAAAATTTTCAGTTTACATGCTTTTAGGACCATGACATTTTTATTTTATTTTGTAAATAGTGCATTTTATTTTTAGCTAAAATTGGATATGGATCATTTTGAATCTTCACTGGCGATATGAATGAATGTAACT
This sequence comes from Dicyrtomina minuta, assembly GCA_949802685.1. Lineage (NCBI taxonomy): Eukaryota > Metazoa > Arthropoda > Collembola > Symphypleona > Dicyrtomidae > Dicyrtomina > Dicyrtomina minuta. Next base: position 10,873,382 of record OX461812.1, on the reverse strand, counting down.
GCATTTCCACTACATAGTTGTGTGCCCTTTTTTCTCATTGTCAGACAATGCAATTAACTTCAAATGTGGACCTCTTCAAAGTAGTTCAAAGTAACGTAAACATGACACATTTTAAAAATATTTAAACTTCTCTGAATCCTTTTCGGAAACACACAAACAATTAAAAATGCATGTATTTTTTGGGCAGTGCAAAATGTTGTAATTGGATCAGGTGAAAAAGTGTAAAATGCACTTTTACCGCATTTTAAAAGTTGCAACAAAACTGTAAATAAACGTTTCTTTGAAAATTCAAAAACGCTCAATAAAAAAGTAGGTACCTACCTATAGAAAGGTACTTGCTTTAAAAACTTAATTTAAAATGGCTATACTTAGTACTATAGATTCTATCCGTTTCTTAAAAATGCAAGTTGAAAAAAGTTTGCACATAAATAAATAAGTCATTTTGTCGCAAGTCCGCTGAGTTAATAACTGCTGGTGCAGCCAATCATTTTACAAGGGCGTAATACCAAAAATAGAAGAGGAGAATTTCCGATTTTTGTACCACGTAACTTATGCACGCTTCCATAGGTAGATCTCGTACAGGATTACAAACACTGAGAGAAAGTAGACTACACTTTTTAGTTTAGAATAGATACATACAAGTTGAAATACATGGAAAACTATGTATAGGTAATTATCCTGCAATACTAACACAACAGCAACAATTTTCGGTTCGGTTCGGGTTTCGTTGGTTTTAGTTTTCGAATGAGTTGATGGGTTCGCCGAGGCTTCGTCTTCTAGAACAGGAATGAATGGATATCCAATCACAATATATTTTACAAGAAATACTTAAAAACTGTATAGGAAGGTAGGTGGGAACCACCTATGTATTAGCCAGCTTTTAAAGTGTATCGAATACTTGTACATACTATAGCCAATACCCTCAACTATACGGATAGATACCGTAGATTGTAGATACACTCTACATGGGCTGATTGTGACCGGGAACGTGATTTTGTGAAGAGATGTGAAAAGTAAACTTTTCTCATACAATTAACAAACTTAGTGACAGCCGAGATCTCATGGGAAATTGGGAAATTCTCAGTTTTTGTGACAATACTCGACTTTTTATGGCCAAGGTCAGAGTACGTCCCCTCCATTCAGGCGAAGTGTACCTATATTTATATGTAACAGCCTGAGCACTTGTATAATCTACCAATGCGCCGCCCCAGATTTAATTTATCTACTCTACACTCTCACGTCCCACAATCCAAAATAATCCACCTAAACCTAGCTAAACGACAGCACACTATTGTGCCCTATTATAGTATTGCACGGACAGGGCCGGATAATGCGGCCAGCGCAGGCAGCCCCCGCTGCTTGAATTTTCTCAGAACATATAAATGGAAAATTTTGCACTTTTAAAAAATATTAAAAAAGAATATTTTGACTTTTCAAACACATTCAAAATAAAAAATGGTCTACATTTCAAAAACATGGAAATACATTTTTCACTTTTCTCAAAACATGTAAATAGAACATTTTGCACTTTTCTAAAACACTTAAATACAACATTTTTCACTTTTCTCAAAAACATGTAAATAGAACATTTTGAACTTTTCTAAAACACGCAAATACAACATTTTGCTTTACCAGAGAAAACCATCAATAAAATCAAAATGGTGGTTTTTGTATGGAAACAAATTCCTGCCTAAAACCAATTCCTTCGTCCGGCCCTGTGCACGGGTCTAAACTATGTACGGCGTAAAAAAATATTTTTAATAATCTACATAATAATAAAATTCAAATAACGCTGTCCGTTTCTGTCTGTTTCTGTCCGCCCTTTCTGTCCGCTGTCCCTCTCTTTTACTTTATATATCTCCTATGTACCGTAAAATTAATTTAAATGAGATAGGTTTTGCATTCTTAACAAGGAAAGGATGTCAGACCAACCAATATCAATTTCAATACCTTGCCAAATGTAATTGTCAATTTTTTAAAAGCTAATATAGCGAAACCAAACTCCAACATACTGTTCGATGAGGAATTAAATTTTGTATTAGGTGTATTAAACTTTTGTGACATTGGTATTTAATACTGACTGTATGTTTGAAGAGACAACGAAAAATGAAGAATTTTTTTGGTTTATTAGCTATAAATATATGTCTTACATAAATGCTGTTACATTCCGTCCGTAGGACGGGCCACGTTACTAGTAGTAAATATATTTAATTGTGGGGCAAGTTTTAAAACTACAAAAATTTACGTGTCTCAAAAAATGGAGACGAAAGGACCTGGAGAGGTATTACGGCGGGTGGTGGCGCATAGCTGAGCTGGATCTTTAATTAGCTAATGCTCAGTGGATAGCCGTGTAATGAGGCATTGACGCGAGAGTGGTTCTAGTATAGATTCAAATAGATTGAGATGGAAATGGAAAAAGACGGAGAAACGTACCTGGTGGTTAAAAGAGGCCAAGTTTCAAAGGGGGAAGACCAGGCGTCCACAGACCAGGGCGGTGAGGAGTAGAGTCGGAGCTCCTTGTCCGTGATCACTACAAATGTTGGAAGCCAGAGACCATCTTCTCCCTCCGACGATGTACTCTGACTCCGACTCTGCAAAAATTTAAAAGACAACCACACAATCAATACGCTCCTGATCAATCAGTCAAATCAAATCAAATCAAATCAAATCAGAGACAAAGCCCAAAGCCACGGAGTGGAAGCTCACACACACAGACTCTATACAATAATGAATGATGAATCAAATGTACAGACACAGGCAGACAGAGAGGGAGACCTCACATCCACATCTCATTTAAAAATCCAAAATACTAAATACATTAGATGGGATGACATCTTTTACACATATGTATATATAATATATCACCGCTCAAGTAGCAAAACAACCCTTTGGAATTTTTCCGTACAGTAAAAGTTGAAATCAAAAATACACTGATTTGTTTTTGGAACAAGAAAATTCCCTATAGAACCCTATGATTCTTTTAGTTAAATAATTTTCTAATCTTTTATCGTAATATTATGTATAAAATAAGATATCGTCTGTGAAGAACCAAAATGAGCCTTATCCCTTTATAGCTAAAAAATATCCACTATCTACAAAACTATTGAAACATGTCTTGAAAGCATTTAAATAGAGCATTCTGCACTTTTAAAAAACCTCGTAAATAAAATTTTGCACCTTTCAAAAAACATGTAGATGAAACATTTTGTACTTTTCAAAAACATGTAAATGGGAAATTTTACATTGTTGAAAAACATGAAAATAGAACACTTTACGCTTTTCAAAAACTCTTAATTAACATTTTACGCATGTTTCTCATTTTGTTTTTATGACATATCTCATTTTGATTGTAGCTTAAATTGGATTTAGGTCATTTTGGTTCTTTACAGACGATATGTAAAAATAAAACCCACATAATAAATAATAAAACGCTACAAAATTTTTGCCCATTGACAGAAATAGAAGCAACTCCCATAAATTAACTTAAAGTTAGACAGTTTTGATTTTAACCGTCATCGTAACTAAACATTCGACTTGTTTTCCTTCTTGAACCATAAGGAGCAGGATTCTATGCAAATTTATTCGTACACAAAAACAAGGGTTGAACCCGCGTAGACAGACAGAGACAGCGAGGCTCGTCTCCCTCATACAAATGTGACTGACTAAACAGCTCAAATAAAGGAACGAGGCCCAAAAATAACAGATTGGAAGGAGCGGACTCGGTTTTCATTTTAAACGGAGCAAAAAGGGATGCGGTTCAACTAATATGTACACACTCTCTTCTCAAGTGCACCACCACACACACTACTTTAGCAGATGATTTGAAATTTTGAAGATGCCCTTTCTCTCTCTCTCTATGCGTCAACAATGTCAACAGATTCAGCTACGGAACTGGAACTGGGAGACATGGATCCAAAATACATACAAATAATAAATATAATGTCATTTCTCTCTAGTCTCACAACTTCAAATCCATATTCAAGAAAAGGCATTATACTGCTATAGGTTATATTCTGAGTGAAGAAGCAATATGCCCCATTTACAAGTTTAGCTAGGATTAAAAAGGGCTATTTCAGAAAGTACGAACAAATAACTGATATCGATGAGTCAAAAATGTTAATCACGTTTTGAAAAGTTCAAAATGTTCAATTTACATGTTTTTTGAAAATCCCTAAATGTTCAATTTACATGTTTTTTGAAAATCCCTAAATGTTCAATTTACATGTTTTTTGAAAATCCCTAAATGTTCAATTTACATGTTTTTTGAAAATCCCTAAATGTTCAATTTACATGTTTTTTGAAAATCCCTAAATGTGCTATTTACACATATTTTTAAAAAGTGCAAAATATTTTATTTGCATGTTTTTGAGAAGTACAAAATGTTTTATTTGCATGTTTTTGAAAAGTACAAAATGTTTTATTTGCATGTTTTTGAAAAGTGCAAAATGTTTTATTTGCATGATTTTAGAAAAGTGCAAAATGTATTAATTGCATGTTTTCGAAAAGTGCAAAATGTATTAATTGCATGTTTTCGAAAAGTGCAAAATGCTCTATTGACATGTTTTTGAAAAGTGAATGTTCGATTTCCATGTTTTTGAAAAATGCAAAATACTTTGTTTACATGTTTTTGAAAAGTGCAAAATGTCCTACTAACATGTTTTTGAAAAGTGCAAAATGTTTTATTAACATGTTTTTGAAAAGTGCAAAATGTTCTATTTCGATGTTTTGAGGATGATGATATTTTGATTAGATTTGTCGATGCTGCATTGCTGAATTTTAGTTAAAATTGGACATGGGTGGTTTTGACTCTTCCCTGACGCTATAGTGGTAGCGCTACGCGGAAAGAGGTCTGGATAGACGTGACGGAAGAGGAAGACACGGGAGGAGAGGGGCAAAGTCGGGCTGCCCCATAATGAGTTGAAGAGATCTCAAGTCTCAAGTTCAAATAAATTCCAATAAAGAGACGCGTGTAATATCTCTGCATCTGGTTGTGTGTGCGTTGCTCTTGCGTTGGGTGATGTGTGTGTCTCTCTGTGTGTGGCGCTTTTGTGGGTCGTCGGTTTGTTCGTCTGTCTGAACATGTGAATGTCTCACTGTTCCGTGTTGAGGAGGTTTCCGGAGTCAAAGGAGAATTATACAGATAAAAGCATTACACGAGATGATGAGAGGAATGAATTGGATTGGATTGAGTTTGGAATTCCGAAATTTCCTTTTCATGTCCATTGTTTTAAGCTCTTGTATGGAATTTGGAATCACGGAAAAGTTAAGACGAGATTCTCTCTCTCTCTCTCTCGTCTACAAATAAAACAATTATTAGATTCTCACAATTTTGCCCTCACAGCGCCTTCATTTCCCTATATATTATTGCCCTCTCCCCCGCGTCTTGTTCTTGTGGTCCGCGCCTCCATTTAAATACAAATACAATTATTGTCCAGGAAACACTTCACTGCACTGTCTGTCTGTCTACACTGTCGTCTCTTTGGGAAAAACATACTTCATGGGCTCCAGTTCCAGTTCCAACTCCATAGGAAGTGGCAGTATCAGCCAGTTACCAATCCTAATGCCCATTTTAGGTGAGCGAACACCCGCCAAATTTTGAAATTTTGTCGAGCTGCTGCAGTAGCTTCCACGATAATTCTCAGCCGATTTTGATGAAATTTTTGATGTTGTATAATTTTTTAATTTGTTTTTGTCTATTCTAAAAAGTAATTTCAGGATGTTATAAAAATTCAAAAATTGTATTTTAAAAATTTTGTTATAAAAATCCATGCCGCAAAAATATTCATTTTAGAAAACAGAGCCACGTGCCCATGATAAATCCTGGTGGCGAACATCTGGAGAAATTGTCACACTGGCAGAACTCATGTATACATTGCGTCTTCAAAACTATAGAAAATAAACAATGGTGGCTGACACAGAACCAGAACCAGAACCAGAACCAGAACCAGAAGAGTGCGTAGAACTCAAAGAGCGTAATTGAACATTATACAGTAGTGTAATCAAATGGGTATAAAGGGAGCACGTAATCTCTGACAAGGCTCGCTCTGTCTTTCATACGCACTGGGCCGTAGCAATTTGATGAGTGGAGAGAGATCTGCATAGATATTCCAAAATCCACTTGAGAGCCTCGCCTGACAGTGAAGACGACTGTCGACGTCTACGTCGACAGGGACAGGGACCGGGAGCGGATGAGATGGATGGGGCTCTGCATGATTTTATGCATAGCGTCCAGGAGAAGGGAATTAAATAATAAATGAGATCTACTGCATATAACACGAGAGACTCTCCAGACAGACACGAGAAGAGATGGAGAGTGAAGAAATGTGTTCCAAAGTACAAAGTGAAAATAAAGTGAGAGATTTTGTGAAATAGTGCGATACAGAAAACAAACAACAAAGTGGAAAGTATAGAGATCTCTCCTCCGTCTTTCCACTCCTCTGCGTGTGTGTGTGTCTGTCTCTTCCTGGGAAGAGATTCAAATTAATTACTCACTTTAATCGAATTGTTGGCGGAGCCATCGGGTGCATTTCGTTTGAGGAGCCATCCCATGTGTCGAGCCTTCCCCTCGAGAATCTCGTGAAGGAGTCGGTTGGCTCTGATTAAAGCTAATTCCGTTGACTCGGCCAGAGCATTGCTCAAACCGGACACCCACGCTTGGCACTGAGCTGTACTCCCCGCACGAAGCACTAAACTATGAAGTCCATCTGGAGAGTAGAGCTCCATCGTTCGATGATCTGCAAGAAAAACAAAACAAACAAAAAATTACAAAATTGATCATATAACATTCAAACAAGACAAACCCATGTTGTATGGGATGCGGCCAAATCCACTTAACGAATAAAAATTATCATCATTACTATATGACAAATTATTACACATGGTTGGCGTAGAGAGTAGAGGCAAATCCGGGCCATTCAAGCATTACGTAACGCAGGCAGGGGTAGTGGGTATAGGTTAATGTCGGCAATTATTTTAAAAACTTTAACATGACGTTACGGCTATTCGAAGAGGAGGGGGGGGGAGACATTATTATTGCTATAATCAAAACACACCATTTAAAAAGCAGCTATACCACAACCAACGAATATAATTTTCAAAGCGAATAATAGATCGTTGTGCATTTTCCAAAAAAAAAAGATTAAATTTTCCTCTTCAAAAAATATGCAAAATTCTGAAATACCAGTTGTAAGTTTTGCTTACTCCAAACGCGTAAATACATAGTATACTTTTTCACGCGTCAAAAAAGTGTAAAAATAGATTATTTTGCAATTTCGAAAAGTTGTATAAAAAAAGTGTGTTTTGCACTCTCAAAAAATGATAAATAGCGTAGTTAGCACTTTTAAAAAGGTGCACATAACGTACATTTTGCATATTTTAAAAACATGTAAATAATCCCGGGAGGAGTTATTCAAAGAAATACGGTACACAAGGTAGAAAACTTACACACAGCTTTTGTTTTCCTGTTTCAAAAATATAATGTAACCTACCTATAGGCAATTAATTGAATATACTGTGTTACCACACACCACATTCTTCAACAATTCAACAATGGTATTTGCTTTGAATCTTTTCTCAGAATCATCTCTTACACTTTCATTGTGTGTTTCATTTCATCGCGACTTCCCCTAAACTATTCTTGTTGAAGTCACCCTGGATTTGCTTTTGTAATAATTGAATTAATTCCTCATTAATTAATTGGAATGAGTCACATTCCCTCGAATTAGAATTTCCGGCAAAATTATACTAACAACAATTTTAGCAAACCAAGACAAAGTACATAGTACACAGAGGGCAATATGATTCGATGGAATAATAATATACATACCGTATTTTCTCTAATAGTACGCCCCGCGTACTATTAAAACTCGAGCTCCGACCCCCCGCGTACTAATAGAGACCCGCGCATTAATAGAGACCCGCGTACTATTCAATTTTCAAAAAATCGAGCCTAAATTTAGTTCCATAATTTTAATGAAAAATCAGATTTATTGCCGGTTCCCAGGAATTACAAGTGTAAAGGTACATCGTACATGTATTACTGCATACGATAAGAGATAAACTAAAAAATATTTTGTGACAAGGGGGCGGAATCCGAATCAGCCTCACTATCAGTGAACACGCTCTTGTAATTCAAACTTTCTGCATCACTCTCTTCTTCGTCTTTATCACTCTTCTCTTCGTCTTCATCACTCTTTACTTAAATTACTTAGGCAGAAAGCAAGTAAGGTACCTACCTACCTAAGCTAGAATGCAGATTAGACTTTAAACCTCGAACGGTTAAATTAATAATTTATTGCCGGTCATTAAGTCTTGAGATGCAGCTTGATGTTAGATTTGAATTTTAGCGCGCATGAAGGCTTTCAATGATCTCTCGATGCCGTCGATGTTCTTCGAGTGTATTACGTCATACCCCGCGTACTATTAGAGACCCGCGTACTATTAGAGACCCGCGTACTATTCAATCTGGAGCTCCGACCCCCCGCGTACTATTAGAGACCCGCGCACTATTAGAGACCCGCGTACTATTAGAGCAAATACGGTATATCTAAATTCTATAAAGGAAAGTACCTACCGACCTATAGCACGTTGTCTACAATGTATAATAGAATACAAAGGAAATTAAACGTGAATACTGCAAAGTTCCTACCTAATCTCTTCTTTAGGATGCAAAACCGTCTACTTGTGCAATATTTTTTAAATTAGCAAAACATTATTTTACTATATATGTATATCGCCAGTGAAGATTCAAAATGACCCATATCCATTTTCAGCTAAAAATAAAATTGAAGAACATGTAAACAAAAAATTGGATAAAGACGTAAATACAATATTTTGCATTTTTATAAAATTTGTAAATAGCACATTTTGCAAATTTTAAAAACATGTAAACTGAACATTTTGCACTTTTCAAAAACATGTAAATAGAACATTTTGAACATTTCGAAAACATGGAAATAAAACATTTTGCGCTTTTCAAAAACATGTTGCGCTTTTCAAAAAATGTAAATAGAACATTTTGCAGTTTTCAAAAACATGTAAATGGAACATTTTGTACTTTTCAAAAACGTGAATACATTTTGGACGTTTAAAAACTCGTACTTAACATTTTACGCATGATATTCTATCTCATTTAGTAAAAATGATTGACACAGCTCATATTAATTCTAGATTAAATTGGATACATGGTTTGATTCTTCGCTCACGATATATTCATTAGGAAATATTCTATAACACAATAAAATTTCACTGCAGCAAGCTCCATTTTTTCAGAACAGAGCATACAGTTGTAGATACTTGTCTTTGCACTGACTTATAAAGTTCCTCCTGCCTATGGCCCTGGCTAATGACTGGTGTTGCGGAGGATATGCCTATATATGTGTAATCTGTACACATAGATTTAATTTTACTTCACCACCAAAAACACTATCAATTATACTCTGTAAATTAAGGCTATAATTACCGTCTGGACTCTATGGCTCCAGACTCTTGGAAAATGTCTTGAAAACTTTGGTAAAGTTAACCTCAAAGATGTCTTCCTGAAGAAACTGAAACATTTTGGGCGGCTGACAATGAGTGTGTTGTTCTAATTAGTCCCTTCGCCTATGAACAATGTACATGTTTCCAGGGCTCGGCTCTACCTAATTAGATACATATAACAACTCCATCTCAAAGTATTTATATATACAACGAGGAACTCCTAGCAATACTTCCCCGCCTGTCTGCGGTAATAAACCTGTACTTTATTTTGTTAGTTTGATTATTGATCTGACGTGTTTAAAAACTTTACAAAAGGAAAGTTGGTCTCTCCATGTTTAAATAATGTTGTTGACGTTCTTTGGGTCTTCGTGGTATTCCACTTTGCAAATGGCAAAGGATTTGTTTATTTTATCTTGTGTGCTACACGTAGAGTAGATAATGTATTTTGCTTTAAAATATGTACCTACCTACATCTGGTCGCATAGGTAGGGGGTTTGTTTACTAGTTTAGTTTAATACTGATTTAACGCTATTTGAAATATCTAAGACAGCATGCATTTTAGAACGTAAGGTAAAACAGTGTTTCTCGCTTTAAGAATGACGTAGATGAAAGTTTTTAAACACTTTCAAAAATGTGTAAGTACGCCATTTTGACCATTTAAAAAACTTGTAGTAGTTTCAAAAAGGTATAAGCAGATTAAATATTAGGCTGTAGTTTGAAAAATTGTACATTCAAAACGACGTAAATAGAGTAAACTTTGTATTTAAAAAATGGTGCAAATAAACTATTTTGCAATTTAAAAAAAGAAGCAATATCTGCATCCTTTGACTAAATAAATCTGATTACTGAGTTCCTACGTATATATCTGTCTCTACACACTAACAATAAGTGTACGGGAGCATGCATAATTTACGTGGCACCAAAATCGGAAATTTTAAGCCCTGCCTCCGTTTTTGGTAAGTAAGCCGATGTACAAGGATAGGAAGCTTGAACCCCTCCCCCCCCCCCCCTCCTCAAAAAAAAATAAAGAAAAAAAATGCACGCTCAAAGCTGTACAGTACACTCTACAGTCCCATAACTGGCACACTATATAATTATAGCGTTCCCTTTCCTGGACTATGCATTTCCCAGTCCCAGTAGTCTTCACGTTCGTTCTTAGTTCCTACTTTGCATTTTTACTTTCACGGTCCGAGTCTTGGGAAGCGACTGGGATAATGTTGAAACTTACTTTCGTTATAGACCCGCGTCTCGTCTCGGCCCCGACCGAACAAATGCCTACGAGCCTAAAAAACTGTATAGATGATAAGAAGAGATGGAAATCCGCGACTTTTAGGGATCGTCCACAAATGATTACATGGAAAAATCCTTGTTTTTTAAGATCCTTCGAACCCCCTGTCATCCGATCTTTAGCATGGGATATGATCAGTAGTCAAGTAGACCCACTGACCCTACGGATGACGTCATTTGTAGACGATCCCTTACAGCGTAGGGAGTACAGTGTGTGTGTGTGGATGTAGACATTGTGGGAGGAAGGAAGGAAGCTGACGCTGACATTTCAGGTTTCTACGGATATCTGTCGCTATATTCATTCCTACTTTTGGCTTGTTGTATTTTATTCAGAGCCGGGGCCTCCTCTAATCGTAAGTCTAAGTCCTCCTTTAATAATACTAATACTTTTTGGCTTTGGCTCTCCGACTCGGGAGCGCATCGGACTCTGAGCCACGGAGTCGCACTGAACTGAGCTTTGAATTTCACTCTGGGATTTCATACGGAGACAATAAGGGAGGAAGGGACAGGAGACGAGAGGAGGAGATTACATTACAAGATACCATAACTAATCTTTACTTTAGAATTTACAATTTACTTTCTTGTTGGTCTCCCTGTTCGAGAGCAGACAGTGACATCCTCAATATATTCAACTCTCAAACTCCATCTGGATCCGTCGTGGGGAAGAAGCGGCAAAACGAGCCATGAGATATTTATTACAACATTATTTTACTATGATTATTATATTGGTGTACAAGTGAAGCACCTTTTTTAATTTATGAGTCCCTTTCTCAAAGTTGAGATCTTCACAATTTTATAAATCTGGTTTTGAAAGACTGGAAATATTTCGAGACGCCTGCCTTTTCAAAAAGACAGAAATTTTGCATTTCCCCTACTTTTTAAAAATAAATGTAGCGTATATAATTATTGAATTGCTAATGGAATAAATGGAACTACCTACTACTTTAGAAAAATTGCAAAATGTGTTATCACCGCGTTTTTTAAAAATGTGTACAATGTTTTATTTAAGCGATTTGCAAGAGTACAAAATGTTTGAATTAGGCGTTTTAAAAAAGTACAAAATATTTTAGTTAGGCGTTTTTGAAAGAGTATAAAATATTTTATTTAAGCGTTTTGAAAAAGTACAAACTATTTTTTAATGCTGTACTTAAAATATTCCAAATAATATTTTTAATACTTGAACATTATCTAAAATTTAACAAAACTCGCTAAATATCGCGCTTTCTTCTGTAAAAAAAACACTGCAATTACTTTCGCGCTTTCAGAAACAAGTGCCTATGTACCTACACATAGACAAATGCCTACCTAGATTATACCTCTTAAAATTTAAAAAATGTATTATACACTGTTTTGATTCATTTTGTATAAAACGGAGTAATAAAACATTCAGTGCCATGTGCCATGTTTTGTTTGAAAAAAAAACACCCATAACGGTAGCTCCACACAGAAGCATAGTTTTTCCCATTATGGGCTGGTTATGTTTTTATTTTCAGATCAAGCTTGGCATTTTAAATATAGAAGCCAGGAGGTTTTAATTTGGAGTGTTACGATTAAAGAGCATTTATATTTTGGGAGAATAATTTATAACGATAAGAAAATGATGGCTTCTTTTCCCTCCTCAACAATCGGAACCCGGATCCATGTGGAGATATGTGTGTGTAGCATTCTCCAGGAATCCAAACTCCGAATCCGAATCCAGCCAGCGTCTATTTAAGTGAGAGAGCGTGTGTCCCGAAGTGAGAAAGATGCAGGGGCGGATGGAGAAATATTTTATGGGGTGGGCAACACATATCGTGAGTGAAGTATCAAAATGGTTCAAATTTAAAATTAAAGCTACAATTAAAATGAAATATGTCAAGAAAAAACTACATGAGATAGGCCCTCAAAATATTGGTTACGAGTTTTTGAAAAGTTTAAAATGTTCTTTATACATGTTTTTGAAAAGTGCAAAATGTAATATTTAAATATATTTTGAAAAGTGCAAAATGTTCTATTTACATGTTTTTTGAAAAATGCAAAATGTTCTATTTACAAGTTTTTAAAAAGTCCAACATGTTCTATTTACATGATTTTACGACCATTATTTTTTAATGTTATGCTAAATAATGATAATTTCTAGCTAAAAATGGACATGTATCATTTTGATTCTTCACTCTCGAAGAAAGTGTGCCACCTTGGTTTAAATGTCCCTACGTTAGCCTATGTTAAAACATTCATTTGGGGGGGGGGGGGGCACCTACCCTGTTGCTCACCCCCTGGATCCGCGCCTGGGAAGATTTAAATGAAGTTTTAGAGAGAAGAGACAGCGTGTGTGTGTGTGTGAGGAAGGAAGGAAGGAAACGGGAAACAAAAACGAAGACGAAAGCGACTGAGGAAAACGAAGGGAAAGTGGGAATGGGTGGAACAGTAAGGAAGGATTTTGAAGGGACTTTAAGTTGGAACTTGAAATTTGAAGACGAAACGATCAGCAGCAGGAGAAGACGAAGAAGATGAACAAGATGTTGACAGGACTGAGGGTGAGGGATGCAGATGCGGGGGGAAAGCTAGAGAGAGAGAGAGAGAGAGAGACGACGATAAATTTTAAACTTAATTCAGACATCAAAAGGAAATTTATCGGAGACAGTTTGTCGAAGGATTGTTTTAAGTGTTGGGAGTTGGGACGTAGCAAACGCTCAGAGACACACACAAACAGACAGACAGACTGACAAGGGATCATCCAGAAATGATGCCATCGTATCGGTAATGTGAGTGAGTCTAGTCAGATATTGATGACATGCTATGCTAAAGACAGCCGTTTACGTTGTGTTGTAATATTGAAGTAATGACATGGGGGTGGATCTTAAAATGGTGATAACTTGGGTGACATCATTTATGGACCGTGCCGGACGATTACTAAAACTAAAACGACGAGACATATAACATTGTCATGGTCCCCTGGCCTGTAGGGCATCTTTAATTATTTAAGTACAATCCCGACACACGTGATGATAAAAGGATAAAAAGAAGACAAAAAAAATGAGGGCGCACGCTCTTCCACTCAGTCGACTCAGGATGCAAATTTTTACAACTAGCAACTTGACATCCAGATTTTTTCTTTTAAGTTTCTCAACAACACAACTGTAAATACGGAGAAATTTAAACAATAGAATGTTGAATATACTATTTTTCTATCCATTTTTAAGTAATAACATATCATTTGATTTGTATTTATAGAAATGAAACACATGCAATGTAAACTCAATACTAGTCTACACTATAATGACATGATTATTTTTTGAAACGCAGCTTTTAACACTTTTCTCACCACAGATTAACCAAGCAAGACACACGCAAGAAACATTTTACCGACAATTTATTACTAATTACCAAGGATTTTTGATCAATTTTTGATCAATCTGTAAATAACCTATTTTGTAAAAACTCAATGTTGTATGGGCTGACGCCAAATCGACTGAATGAATAAATTATTATTATTATATCATTTGATTGAATAAAACATTTCATATTAATTAAAAAATGCCTATGCAATATGTAATAATTTATTACTACAACATAATATGCCTAACCATAAGAAAAAAATCCATTTTTTTGCAAAATGCGTTTTAAAAATAATTGCGTAATTTTGGGATAATTAGAAAACTATACTGCTAAACTGAAGAAGCAGTGACCGTGACTGACCCTGGTCGATACCTATATCCATGTCGGTGTTTACTTCCGACGTATTATACAATATACTCAAGCCTTTTTTTCCTCGTCTTGAAATTTTGCAAATCCGCGTTTAAGTCGCCATTTCTCTTTTTTTGTTAATGAAGTACGAATACGAAAACGATACTTGTATTGGTGGCACCTTTGTAATTTGTGTGAAATACTGTCAAATGCCAATAGTTTACCTACATACATTTCGCCATGCACTCAAAATTAACCACATCCATTTGTAGCTAAACGTAAAGTGCACTATCTACAAGCAACACATTACCATCCTCCATGCATGTACACCTAAATAGAACATTTTGCAATTTTCAAAAATATGTAAACAACATTTTGCAACTTTTCAAAAATCGCGTTAACATATTGTTTTGCACTTTTCTAAAACGTGTAAATAGAATATATTGCACTTTTCTAAAACGTGTAAATAGAATATATTGCACTTTTCTAAAACGTATAATTAGAATATATTGCACTTTTCTAAAACGTGTAAAAATAGAATATATTGCACTTTTCTAAAACGTGTAATTAGAATATATTGCACTTTTTTAAAACGTGTAATTAGAATATATTGCACTTTTCTAAAACGTGTAAATAGAATATATTGCGCTTTTTTAAAGCGTGTAAATAGAGTAATTTTCACTTTTCTACGTGTAAATAAAACATTTTGCACTTTTCAATAGCTACCTCATTTAGTGTTCTTTTGACACAGCTCATTTTGATTCTAGCTTAAATTGCATATGGGCTACTTTGATTTATCCCTCACGCTACGTAGAAATTGACAGATGCTTAGATACGCCGTTTTGCGCCATACTCTCGAAGTGTGGAAGGAAGGAAAGCGAAAGCTGGGACGGAGAAGGGCCCGGAGCCCAGAGGATAGTAGAGGAAGGAAATGATAATTTAAGTGGATGAGGTAAAGCGTGTGGATGTGAACGGTCGGTGGACTTTGGGTGGAGAGACGTATTAATCTGTAGAGGTGGATTCGCTGGATGAAGATCAAAGAGAGACAAAGCGGGAGGAAGTTTTATAAGAAGTGAGAGAAGAGGAACAGGCGGTGGTGTGGGACAGGAGTCAGTTGCTGGGCTCAGTTTTACAATACTAATATCACCAGATTATTCTCCCTCCTCTCTCTCTCTCTCTATCAACTAAATCTCCGGAAAAGGAGGACGAGAACCGTCCACAAATGACGTCATCCGTAGCTTCAATGAGCCTACATGGTTTCCCATCCCATGACGTTAAAGAAAGCCGCTTAGGCAACGGCTAAACTGATGACAGGGGGGTCCTGCCATACCATACCATGCCTAAAAATGAGGAACTTTCGATGACGTCATTTGTGGACGAACCCTGAACAAGATCTCAAGAGACGAAAGGATGGGAAAGGATCCGCGCTATCAGAGAACAAAACTCCTCCAAAGCCAAAATGTTTTTTAACCCATGGAACCAGGGAACGCAGAACGTCAGCCGTTCCCTTCACCCACTACAGAATATATAATTGTCATCGGGAAATACGGAAACTACTTATAAAACGGATTGGAACGCAGACCCGAATACGTATGACGTATTCACATTAAAAACCTTAAGCCCCCAGCTATGTATATAATATGTTGTGGGTGAAGAAGGGAAACAAGCCACGTAACGTGTGGCATTTTAGAAAATGGAATAACAGAAAATTCTACTATTTCAAATTTCTCGGAATTACAACGAAACTGGAAATACCCATTTTCCAATATTCAAGTATTTTTGAAATTTAAAAAAATACATACAGATTCACAAACTTGTTGAAAGGGCAAAAATTTGTACTTGCACGTTGTTAATAAGGTACGAAAGCCACATATACCAATTAAAAAGAAGCCACTAACTGTGCTATTTTAAATAGTCTGTTTTGATATTAGCAACAAGAACAACACTCACAACAAAACATGGTTTGTTTCGCCACTTAAATGCTCCTACATTACAGCCTTACGTTTTGTAAGTTACAGCACGACTTGGACGACAGTGTTTCCAAGATTATAGTCTGGGCTGGGCATGTGACGTGTAAAGACTTGATTCAATTTCACTTAAGACGTTAAGACATTATAGACACGGGAAAAAAAAACAAGAGATCTCGTCGTCTGGAGTGAGAGGTTAAGGAAAAGGTCCAAAGTCAAAGTCAGAGCATCAGACGGCAGAGGAGAGAAGGGGGAAAAAGTGTAAAAAAAACTTGGATATAAATTGAAAACTTGGGGAAAAAAAGAAGAAGAAGAAGGAACTTACCAACATCCGGGTGTTTAAAATTGGTGGCAAGAAGCGCAAGTGTGAGAGGAACACATCGGGTATCAGATCGAGAGTAGGATAAATCTGGCGGTGGTCCGGGCAGTGCTTCCACTTCTCCATTCAGACCACTATGATTCTCATGATCATGGGAGGAAGAGCCGCCGCCGCCAACTGCCAAGTACTCTTTTTGTAAATCCCAACCTAATTCCGCCAAGAGTGAAGCTTTTCGAAAATAAGGCGTCACTTCTTTCAGGTATTTAACTGCCGACAGAACAAAATCATGAAAAAAAAAATGGATTAGACATACTACACATACAAGTTTAAATTTACTTTTACTCGTAGTACAAATGAACAGTTTGGCAAAACGAGGTAGGTAAGTCCATTTTTTTTAAACATGAGATTATTTGCGTTACGTGTACTATTCAACTAGATGCACACTGTGGCGAATGGTAAAGGTCTGAGCTCAACCGAAACAATTTTTCAAAATTGCCAAAATTTAGTATTTTGACAAAACGGGTCAAGTCTATTAAATGAATTTTGGCAAAATGGGATGTCCACCTAAAACACTCATTTCTGATTTAAATTTAGTTTCCCAGTGCTTTCGTAGTTTGCAGAAGACAATTCCCGTGCGTTAATTATTTTATGCAAGAAAAAGTTTAAAAGTTAAAAAAGTTTGGTTTCACTCAAAACGATTAAAATTTTATCCCACGGACTTTCGACTCCACGTTAAGTTACTGATTTTGAGAACAAAACGGGAAAAGTCCACAAATTAAAATTTTGAAAATTTTCTAAAACATTCCAGAGTCAGTCTAGATTTATGAAACTGCATCAATAAAGCTTCATCAGTTGCAGTTCCTGCAGAAAAAATTGAGTTCAAAAAATAATTCTTCCACCTTGCATTCATTATTCACTATTCCTGTAGAATTTGCTTCATGGACGAGCTCGTTTTTCTAAAAAACTCTTCATATATATAGTTAGTAGCTCTGATCTAGGGATGACGTGAACGCGTGTAGGTACATATTAAAGCTGTCACATTATTATACATCTAATCAATCAGATTCAAATCATGAGATCAACAAAAAAAAATGTAAACCGGAGGACGCGGAGTTTCATCCTCATTATCCCTTATACAATCTCCTATACATGACGCCAGAAGATGAAATACAAGCTAGCAGCCGTTTATTATTATCACTCAACATCTAAAAAAAAAAGTAAATCATAAGTTTCCATCCAATTCGAAATAAAGACACTTTATTATACGGGGAAGAACTCTCAGCTCAATTTGAAGGGACAAATTGCACCGCCTACAACTTTTTTTAAAGCATATTTAATACGAAATTCCTAGTTTTGTAAAATTGCAAAATTTCCCCTATACTTTCTTTTTCCATTTTTGAATGTACAAAACAGGTTATTTTATATGCATTTTGTAAGGGACAATAATGGACCATATAAAATTCTACATAAATATCGTTAGTATAATTTTTTGAAGTTCAAAATTTTCTGTCACCTTTAGAAATTCTAAAACAAAATTTATTCGTACATTTTACCATTTCAAAAGGAAGCACAATAAATAGACTAACGAAACTATTTCCACTTTTAAATATCACAAGAAAAACTATAGCGTAGCAGTAGTAGGAGAAACCTACAGTTCGATAGACTGTTTTGCTTATAATACAATAATAACATGTCCCATGATGCTTTCATTTTTCATGCTTCACCCACGATATATTATCCCTGTAATTTTGTAATGTAATTGAATTGGAACCCCTTAATTTCCTGAAATATATGACACGCATGTGTCAGGAAATCAAAATAAGATAAATTACCACAGCATCCTTTACACATTCTCGTGCATATACCTCAGGCCCACCTGCCCCTCTCATGCATTTAAGTAGCGATCCCCGTTCTACGTGTATGACGTAGCACGTCGCCAATGTTCCAAAGCCGCAACTACCAAATAAACTGACTGAGAGATCAGCAGTACAAAAAATTCACTTTTTTTAAATGATAAAAATCTAAACACGAGGCACTCATTTACAGGACCCTAATTTGAAGGGAGCCAGTTAATGGAGCTTATTAATTATTATAAAAAGTATGTACATTTAATTAATTACATGTTCCACACGCCTGGAGCCCTCACATTCAAGTTGGCAACATGACGTTTTGAGGGCTTTCAAAATATTTAATTAGTCAAGTACCTAAGACCTATGTGCACGTAGTATTATTTCTGTTCATAATTAGAGCTAAAGCTTATGTCTACCTACACAGTTTTTTTGTATGATTCACCTCCAGCGACTAAATTAATTAATTGATTACACCGCTTGAAAATTGAAATATTTTAGTGGCATAAATGGAAAGCATATGTTGGAATAATTGAGGAGGAAGACATTTAAAATGAGCAAGCACGCAGCTGGTCTCATAATTTTTGTTTTAATAAAACAATTCCCTCTCATTTCAAATTTCAAATATATTATAATATTGTATCAATCCCAATTCCAATTCCAAGAAGCACCGCCGGTTTTTGGTCTTTTGGACTCGGTCCCCACATGTCATGTTAAACCTACCTATATGTACCTAAATGGAATCATGTGCGCACTCTCGTATTCTGTGTAATAAGATGGAGTGGGTAGTGTAGGTAACCCTAAGCCACAATTCGTATTCGTAAATTCGGTCTATTATCAGTGTAATCTGACTTCTCCCTTTTTCCGCCTTCTATATTAAAAACATGTCTAATTTTAATTTGAACATTTGACGCTCCTGACATGTACCATGGGGAAATGATGAAATGAAAAGCTAATATAATATAATGTACCTAACCAAAAGGTACACGTAATACGTAGGCCACGCAATATACATGTCTAAAAGTACATATATGAAGAGTGGACTATAGAACCTATATCGTCACTGAAGAATAAAAACAAACCTATCGCTACACCTTCCATATGAAAAATTAAAAATGAAACATGTTAAACTCCGATTTCAAAAAGCTGCAAATACTTATTTACGCTTAGCAGTTTCCATGTTTTCTTTAAAACAGCCAGTAACTATGAACTATGGTTAACAAAAATATCCTACGACCTCCTGTTTTTCCAAGTTATAAAAACGAAAACACAGTTTAAATATCACATGGCTTGTTTTTATTCTTCATCGACGTGGAGGAAGTAGTATTTTATAATGATATGTCTAATGCAGCAAATCTAAAGAATTCGATTTAATATGCACACTACACGGAGACGCATATACCTCTACATATTATATTCCGTTTGTAGATATAATACAGTAATATATATTAAAGAGTTTTTTGGCAAAACGGGTCAAGTCATCAAAGCGAATTTTACAGGAACAACGAATAATGAATAAAAGGTGACGTGATTATTTTTTTGAATTCAATTTTTTTCTATTGGTACTGTAACTGACGAAGCACAAGTGCAAGCAGTTTCATAATTCTAGACTAACTCTGGAATTTTTTAGAAAATTTCCAAAAATTTTAATTTGTGGACTTTTTTCGTGTTGCCTCAAAATCAATTACTTAACGTGGAGTAAAATGTCGGTGAGATGAAATTTTAATCGTTTTGAGTGAAACCAAACTTTTTTAAAACTTTTAAACGCTTTCTTCCATAAAACTATTTACGCAGGTGAATTGTATTCCACAAACTACGAAAAAACTAAAAAATCACATTTAAATCAGATATCCATGTTTCAGGTGGACTTATTCCATTTTGCCAAATGGACTTGACCCGTTTTGTCAAAACAAACGAACTTTTGGCAATTTAAAAAATTGCTTTGGTTAAACTTTGACCTTTACCATTCCACACGGTCAACAGTAACGTATCTAGTTGAATATCACAAGTAACGCAAATAATATCACTTAAAAAAAAGACTTATCCCGTTTTGTCCCACAACTCTTCATACGATTTGTGCACACGACATACGCTCCCTGTCTCCGATAAACATTTCCCTATTACCTTCCAAATCAACAACTTTTCCAGCTCGCTTCAAGGCTTTGACAGCTTCATCATGTGTGGCGCTTCTCAAATCCTCCCCGTTGACGGACAATATTGCATCGCCTACGAACAGCTGTTCAGTCTTATCTGCTGCCATCCCCTGTAAGCACAAGAACAGAAAATATATTAGAACATTTTTTTTACTATAAGTACATACTCTACTATGCACAGCATTCCATCATGTCCCACATGACGACATGACATCATTTATTTTATCCCCCACCGCACCACCACCCTCCCAAAAAAACCCACCAGAATCAAAATTCAAATCCAACATCAAACTAACAACATATTATATTATTATATAGCCAAATAAATATTCCAAAATGAAAATCAAAATGATGTCCACCCGGACGGATCATTCATGAATGAATGACGCCGGGGAAAATTTTTTCATATATTTACCTATTTAATTCTGTTTTAACGCTCTTTTTAAGTGTACCTACATTATTCATATTTTTTTTTGGCGTGCGTGCTTTCACAAAATCCACAGGGATCTATGAAACAGCGGGCTGAGCGAATGAATGAACGAAGATTGATTGATTCGCCTTTTCCTATTTTGCACTGTTCACATTGGCTTTAACTATATATTATTATTATCAAAGGCTATAAAGAACCTAATAACTGTATAACAGCCCATACGATGCGATCAAAAGACCAACACCAAGGCGATTGTACCACGTAGTAAAACGACCTCTTGCAGAAAGCACCGGATCGGATTGGGATTGAAACTCCAGATTATGAAGGTGCAAAACGTTTTATACGCTGTATATTTTTTTAAAATCTTTAATCTCGTCAAAATTCAAAACAAAATTCAAACCGTACCTATATGTACTATCTACATCGAGATCGACGGTTCTATAATATAGTAAACACTTTGAAAATTTCAACGACTTCATATATCTATACAATTCACACAATTTTGTCCAGATTCCATAAAGATAAAAATGGTGTAGATAGCCCGCTTTGAGCCTTTCATCCAGGAAAATAAATAATGAGCGAGAGACAAGTCAGTGATGGGAATGAAAAAGTGCCCCCTCTGTTTCTCTGTCAACGTGTCACCTTGTCATCTGTTGTGTGATGTGATATGGATGGTACACCTACGAATACTGATATGACAATAATATTATGGTGACGGTGACGGTGTTGGTGGGGAGGTGTAAAGGAAGAGAATCATGCATCCATTATCTATACGCATAATGTCCTATATGTACGGGTACCCAGACGTAATATCTGTACTCTGTTCTCTTCTCCATGCTTGATTCAGTTTCAGTTTCAAATTTCAGTCAGACTCAACCCAGCACAGTGTGTAATATCTACCTATATCTATATCTATAGGAGGAAAGCGGCCGGGCATACAGAGCTTATCGTTACAACTTAGAACCAGAGCCAGAACCAGAGGACAGGATAGGGGTTTTGATCTGTTGATTTTGGATCGATTTCCGCAAACTCATGCATATAAACAGAGACAGACTGAGGAGACAGACACACACACACACACGTCTTGTCATTACACATGCAGGACGGAGAGCGTGAATACTTTACCATGAGACTCAGTCTCAGTTCAGTCAGTCCTCGAGAAAGTCAAAGCACTACTTGGAAGGAGCGGAGAGGAAAGTAAAATAAAGTCCAAGTAAAATGTGTGTGTGTGTGTGTGTGTGTGAGTGGGGGGACTGGGAATATGGAGTTGGTAGAGTCTATTCCATAATAATAATAATAATAATATTACATGTATAGACATGTTGGCTATAGGACGAGACGTAGACGTTGTAGGACGCTGCGAGGAAAGAAAGTCGAGGGAGGGCGACATCAAGAAAAAGGAAAAACGACGACGACATGGCCATGCCATGGTTTGCAAACGGGCAAATTGCGGATTTTCCTCTCTTGTACGGACTACATGAGCTACCCGGACCGGGACCGGTGCCGGTCCCAGACTCCAGACCGACCTACTACTACCAACTCCGGAGTACCCGACTCTGTGCATCTAAAACCCGGCATGCATGGGAAGGAGGGAGAGAAACCCGAAAGGGTCTGTTCTGTCATGGAAAATCAAGCTATTTTCATGCATAACTTCCTCTCATCCTTTTGCATTCATTTACCGTCTCAAGCTTTAGTCTCCGTCTCTCTCCATGTTACACTCTCGTGGGATGTTTCTCTAACATCCTCAACATCATCATAAATTATGTAACAGCTTTTTACCTGGCTTCCTCCTCTCTCTCTCTCTCTCTCTCTCTCTCGCTCCACTACTACGACTACTACCGGGACCGGTACCGGCCCCGGCCACGGTGCCGGTACCGGTAGCAAGCCATATGAAAAACCATATGAAATATCCATATAATTATTTATTATGTATGCTAGCTTTGCTTGGTCCCGTAGTAGGTTCTCCCCGTTCAAGGAGGACCAGACTCTGTACACGCGTCCACATTCTCGACTACATTCACCGTGAGGCGCGGATCCAGAAGGTGGGCAAGAGGCAAGAGGGCAGTTGCCCACACCAGAAAATTGCATTTACGGGGATTTAAATCAGAACGGCTGAGGCCGACCCATCTGACCTGCCCACCCCAAAACAGTTGTCTAGATCCGCCCCTCCTCACCATCATCCTACACGTATGTACTTCCTACTTGCAACATTTATCTCATCCATAAACCTCATCGATTCACACCATTTGTACAAGTACCCCCTATGTACATACCATGAGAGTAGATTACCTATATTACAGAAGCAAACCACGTAGAATCTCTGTAGAACATTAGCCCAGAAAATACAGGAGGAAGGAGGAAGGAGGACCAGCACCAGCTCTGATCGCTCCTACTCCTCACTGCACACTCCAGAATTCTCATAATATTATTGCATCCCTATAATATTATTACGGCTATATATGCTCAAGACTCACTAGGAACTAGGACATCAAAAATACATACCATACACCAAATAGCATAATATCATCCCGTACCATGCTGGCGTGTACATGTATATGTATGTACATTGCATAATTAGTGTAAACTTAAACCTTAATGTCTACTGTCTACGCGTCCGCCTGCCTTTTCGTAGAGTACAAGAAACAGAATCAAAATCAGAGCCAGTCCTCTCTCCCACATATATCGTGTGTGATGAATCAAAACAACCCATTTCCATTTTCAGCTAAATACAAAATGTACTATTTATTCACAAAAAATTTAAATTATGTCGATGCGTTTTAATAGAAAATTTTGAGCTTTTTAAAAGAATGCAAATAAGATATTTTGCGCTTTTATGAAAAAATGGAATTGAAACATGTTGCACTTTTTAAAAATATGAAAATATGTAGAACATTTTGCACTTTTCAAAAACATGAAAATAGAACATTTTGCAATTTTTTACAACATGGATTTAAAACATTTTTTAATTTCAGAAAACATGATATTACAGCATTTCAAAAAACATGCAAATAAAACATTTTGCACTTTTTGAACACAGCAAATAAAACATTTTGCACTTTTCAAAAACTCGTAATTAACATTTTACGCATCAACAGCCATTTAGTTTTTTTTGACATAGCTCATTTTAATTCTAGCTAAAATTGAATATGGGTCATTTTGATTCTTCGCAGACGATACCTAAGTTAAGAGCCAGTACGAGACAAATGCGAATGGGGAATGTACCTTAGTACAGTGCCTGGACGAATTACACATCAAGGTGAGTCAATTTGGCAATTTATTTCCGTTTCGGAAACATTTTTGGATGGGAGAAGCAAAGCTGTTAAAGTTTTCCTTCCAAAGGGACTTCCACAAATGGGACGTCCACTGTCGAAAACAATAAATAGCAAATATATATTCCTGGGATTGTCTCTGAAACTGAGTCGAATAGAAACTTTAATGGTAGTTTAGTTTTTCGCAATATTATTATGTTTGAGAGAAGATTTTAAACAGAAAAAAAGGAAGTCAATTATTTCTTGTTCTACGATTTTTCTTCATCTGAATCTGGAGCCTTATAATGGGGGAGATACGAAAGAAAAAACATAATCGTTTTTTATCATGTCCATACGTTCCACATCCAAGTTTAGTGAGAAGTATCTAATAGTTGATAGTAAGTATAGTGTTCTCCGACAAAAAAAAATGCCTACAAGAGATTAAAATTGCCATCTTGAATCATATGGAATTCTTTAAGAAGGCTTAAAGGTACCATCACCATCACCATCCAAAGTGATCCATGCCAACATTTCAAGTCAATTCAAAAATCTATAAAGATTGTATACACAGACAAAAAGACAGATGCTCTCAAGTTTCTGGTTTTGATGTCTGTGTCAATAAACATAGACAGCATAACCTATAATGGCTGCGGATCATAAATCAAAACTCATGCTTATATATTTTCTGTATACAAAATGAAAACTTGCGATTAGAAATGAATGATGCTACACATAATATATACAGATAGAGAATATTATTTAAAGGATATATATTTTTTTTTTGAATTGAAATTGTTTCTAAATTCAAAGCTTAACTCTGCACCCTGCATATGCTACATACAAAATATGTAAATATTTACAATTTACTTACACGGCTTGTAATTATTATAGCTATACCGCAAATTAATTTTTGTGCAATTCAGCAGCAGCAGCAGCAGCAGCAGCACGGGAAATACAAAAAAATAATACTTCAATCATTGAGCGAAGGCGTCACAGAACAGAATCTCTGCCGAGATTCGATTCTTTGCTTCTTGAACATTAATTTTCCAAGCTCCCCTGAGGTTCAGATGGGTGCATCTGCCAATACATTTAGTTTAAAATGGCCAACGGTGATCATTATGCTCATTTAAAACAGATATAATATATGAAGAGTTTTTTGGCAAAATGGGTCACGTCCATCAAATCAAATTTTACAGGAACAGTGAATAACGAATAAAAGGTGGCAGGATTATTTTTATAATTCAATTTTTTTCTGCAGGTACTGTAACTGACGAAGCGTTATTACAAGCAGTTTCATAAAACTAGACTCACTCTGGAATGTTTTAGAAAATTTTCAAAAATTTTAATTTGTGGACTTTTTCCGTTTTGCCTCAAAATGCGTAACTTAGCATGGAGTCAAAAGTCTGTGAGATGAAATTTTAATAGTATTGAGTGAAACCAAACTTTTTTAAAACTTTTTCTTGCATAAACAAATTTACGCACGGCAATTGTCTTCTACAAACTACGAAAACATTGGAAAACCAAATTTGAATCAGAAATGCATGTTTTAGGTGGACATGTCCCATTTTGCAAAAACAATTTAATGGACTTGACCAGTTTTGACAAAAAACGAAATTTTGGTAATTTAAAAAAAATCCTTTGGTTGAACTTTGACCTTTACCATTCACCACAGTAACGTGTCTAGTTCTAGTTGAATAGTACAGTAACGCAAATAATCTCATGTTTGAAAAACATGGACTTGACCCGTTTTGCCAAACAACTCTTCATATATATATATACCTACTCTGACTGGGAATGTTTAGTTTCCTGTACCATATTTATGCAGACTAACATTAAGACATACTGACGGCCAAAAGACACACTCTATGCAAAGTTACACAACAGGGAAGTGCGTATAAATCCAGGAAGCTTGTCAATTTTTACGAAATTCGAATTTTCACATACACGATGTGCGATGCATAAATAAGTCTGTTCGAAATGGATGTTGAATGCCGATGTCGGGGAAAGAGTAAAATACGTACGACATACATATAAGTAAAAGCTCTAAACTATTGGACTTGTAATACCTATATACAAAAAAAAATACTGATGAGTTAGTTGTTATGTATATATTATTATAATAGTAGTAGTAGTAGTATCCATCCTACACATACACTTTTTTTATATAAATTGTAATTCTATTTTCTATAACTGCTGACTGAACACTTTACACTGAACAGAACCGACTGGAGCTAAACAACTCAGAAGAACCTATATAGATGAGAGGACTATAACGATAACGACGTGAGTAATGAATTCCTCATCGTTGAGAACAATCCATTCATTATTGTTACAGCCGCCGATACGGACATTAATGGACGGGGGCACACCCAATAAAATGAATATAGTATACCATTTTCACATAGTATTTATTATTCACATCTCTCGAAAAAGTCCAACAAAGCCCTTTGTCTAACTGTCTACATAGATTCTACATATTTTATCTACTTTGAAACTTCCACTCTGCACAACACACTGAACATTGAAAGAACAGTTGCTGGATTTTTCTTTTTTTCCCCTGTCTGTCTGTCTGTCTGTCTGTCCTAGCCTCCTGGCGGCCCTATGGTGCCTGGCTGGCAATTTTGGGGGACGAAATTTTCATTTTCCTCTCAATCAATAACTATTAACTGTATATATAGAACTGACTACATATGAGAGAATAGCAACTTACAGTGCAGAGATATACTAATTATGGCATTCATACCAACATCGTCACCTTCACTCTACCGTTACCGTTGAAGGTTGACGACGGTTGACACACACACAACCAACACAAAATAATGTCCTACAATAGTATTCGGATTCTGCACTGAAATAATGACTAAAACATAACCGTATCGGTGTATCTTTCCTGTATTGTATGCGTAGTTAGTTTCTACATTTCGTGGGTATTTTCCTCTGGTTACCAGAGAGGAAAATCAGAAAATGAGTCCCGTGCATGCTAAAAATAATATTAAAATTCGGATCGGAATGAAATATAAACTCGAAACTCGACGCATGTATGTGTATCATAGGTCACTATAATCACTAATCACTATTATCAATTATATCAGTCAGGAGTAGAACACAACACAACACATTTTCTCGACATCGTCGTCGCTTTTTAATGGCATAATTGATAGTAGTACCATTAGTTAGCTCGTAGTTTTCGTGTAGTTTCTGGCGTCGTACATTGTATTGTACAAGTAGAAAGGTACGGAGACAGAGAGTGCGATAACTGCTTTTACACCTCGCACTAATGCTTTTCCCGGTTTCACCCCAACTACTACCCACCTCGAAGGCAAAGGAACACAGTGAAAACTGAAACCGATTTTACGGATTGTCGATTGTGTACAATAATTCCCAGTTCAGCCAACATAGCAGTCCTTTTTACCTGTCCACAGTATAAATAACATACACGTACGCCAACCTGGACGTAGTGGTGATAATGATAAGGGTTATTGATAAAACTAATTAGTTAAAGCGGACGCGGGAACTACTGGCTGCCTAAAACTGCTCCACACGGGGCCATTCATAAGTGACGTGAAAACAATACAAACATTTAAACGCCTTTCCCCACCTCCTGCAAAAGTAAGAGATGTATAATAATAAATTCAGCAGGAAATTTCCCTTCCCCCGTCTCACAGAACCTTGTCAGCAAACGTCATTTACGAATGTCCCCTCTACCTTCCCTTTAACATTGACGTTTTAAATTCGTACACTCCTATGCTGGAATGTAATGGATATCCTTGGAAATGTAAAACTGAATAACTGAACTGATGATGGAATTTTATTGGGGGCTGGCGTGTTTCGCTCCCTGCCTGAATATATTGGATTAAACTTGTGAGCATGTTGAATGCGGAAAATGGAAAATGAAAGTGAGGGCAATATTTTTCAAATTATTGGTTAATAGGGCGGGTAAACTATTAACTCTAATGGGAAAAGTGTCTGATAGTATAAACTGAAAACTATAAATTATTTTTTATTTTTAAGCTTTCCTGGGAATTTGACGTTTCAAAAGCCATTCTGAGGACCACGTTTATTTAAGCGGTGAGGAAGTTCAAAATCACAATCAAGTATCAACTAAAAGTAAATCTAATAATAATTACTTTTGCTGACAACGACAAACTTTTAAAGTCCTAATGTGATTTCCATATATCCATTTCCTCGCCTAGGTACTCTGGACTGACTGTGTGTTGACTGCCAACTTCGTGTATACAACATTTGACATTCGTGTGTTAATCATAACAGTTCCTAATCAAAATGACACATGTGACATGAATTAAAGAAATTAATGTTCAACATTCAACATTGAAGGGTTTCATTGCTGCTTCGGGTTCCCTATCCTATTCCATTCATTAGATCAAAATTTTGGTAAATTTTTCAAACTGTACAACCAACACACCCGAATTCCAACGATTGATGTCGTCGTGTAGTAGTGTATTCGTGTTACCTTTCCCGCATGAGTTGAATTCTCACTTTGTTCCAAGATTCAGCAACATTCAACTCAACATTCAATATCCGAGTAGGTAGGCAGGTATGTAGTTTTCGCTATTAGTATAATTCATTCGAAATGTTCCTCTACATAATATTATGATACACTATACATCGTATTGTGATTTTGTGTGATGTATTTTGCATTTTCATTTTGATTCTACATTAGTTCTGCTAGTTGTTAGTGTGTTGTATTATGTTGAAGTTTACCATTTAGAGCTTTTGTTTAGTGTTTCGAGCTAATGAATGTAATATATTATAAAAATATATATCATGCTCAATGTTGACTACCGTCGAGCAGAGTGGAGCTCAACTCAGCCCACAACTTTAATTTATTGAGGACTGACGGGAGAGAGAGTAATGAATATTATTAAATGAAAGCTTTCTGGTAGAAAATACAGGTTTCATGTAAATATCGTCATCTCATAATTATAAGGTGTGTAATAAAGGGTAATTATTTCACCAGCTCCTATACAATTATACATATTTAAACTTATCACGAATCCAATGTAAAGTTGGAGGCGAATCAAGAACTAGAACCAAGAAAGTAATATGTAGTAGTACTATAGTATATAGGAGTAGTTATTATAATTTCATAGTTGATAGTTTTCTCGTCTTTCATAGTACATATAGTTCCTCTGATGTCTCATGATAAGATTAAAATTATTATTATTACTTACACACAGAACACTGGCTATAATAACATATAATATGCTGATGACCTGATGTTAATGTTGTTATTATTGTTGTCCTTATCAAAATCAAGATCCATAGCTACGTATGACGCACGTTAAAGGCAGTACGGACGGATTACGGATTACTACAAGTAGCAACCTTACATCGTTTCAAATGAAAAGGAAAGGACTAGAATTTGTATATAGAACTAGGCGCTGTGTATAATATATATGTAAAGGAAGAAGGAGAGAAAAAAATATATATATAATAATTACCTTGAAGATTTTTGAAATGAGAATCGGCATGCGATTCTCTCGCCCGCCTTTGATTGAAATTCCAAGTCCATTTGTTTCCGTCTTGACCACACGAACGAGACGTGTTTCACTCGGAGTTGTGTCGGAGCCACTACCATTGTCACTACCACTCACTCCGTTCCCAGTCCCACTCCCGTTCGTGTGAGCATGATGATGACCATTGACGCTGGGTGTCGAGCTGGACTCTTCAATATCAAATAAACTCAGACACAAATATTGACCTTCCAAAGAGGCTAAAATACGATGCCACTGGCCTTTTATGAGAACTTCCAAAGGGCCGCATCGCCCAGCTCCTAAAGTTGAGTTCCCCATCGACCATTGAGACGTTGAAGTATTTGACTCCATTTTCAATCTATCTCTCTGTTATTCTTCCACCACGTCTCCACACACACGTGAGAATTTCAATTTTTTTATAGTAATAATAAAAACTGTCAAGTAAAAGTCAATATCAATAAATACTGATGATATCTCACTAGTCAGGGTCGATGTCAATTTCGATTTGTTCGATATTATATTGCAATCAGAATTGCACTCGAGTTTTATTTCGCACACTTTTTTTTTGTTGCAAACAGTATATTATTTCTTCTATATATAGTTATAAATAATGAGAGTATACACACCTCTTTCTCTAATTATATATCTATGTAGATAATTACTCTTGCTCACAAAATATTCACAGATAGCTTACGGCGACGTGAAAGCAGCACGGTGTACGTTATTTATTTATCTATATCTAAAAACTGCAATATTTTTTTTATTATAATATATTATTTGTTACAGTTTGAATTTTAAAATGTTCACGTGGGATGGGAGAGATGCGAGGATGATGTGAGGAGCTGCTTTTGAAGACGATAAAGGACCACAAACACTTTCATATATAAAACAATGGTCGTGACGTAGTTGCTCTGGGATTTCTTCCAATTTCAAATATTCTTCACGAGCTATTGTGTACGAGAATATATGACAATATGCAATTAAGAATCAACAAGCTGAAAGTTGTCGCTCACAAACAGACAAACCAGTCGGTCCGTGTCATTTATGATAGTAAAAGTAGTGTGTAGAGAGGTAATTATTATTTCATTTTATGATTTATTTTTTTTTACTTAGGTATGTAAATTTCACGACCTCGAAAAAAAATTCTACATGCGTTGTTGTTGGAGATATGATGAGAATGGATGGAATGATTTTTTTTCACAATACAGATAAAACTGACGATGAGACGATCTGACGACGATCTCTGAGTGAAATCTAAATGACAAAATACCTTACTACGCCTCACACAGTGATATTCTAGATGCACTCACACACAGCAGGTTATACTAAGGTACACGTAGTGCCTATAGTATGTAGTAGAACATAAATTTATTATATACTATACACTTACAAGTTAAATCAAAATCAAAATCAATTGAGTCACTCTTTGTTTTTGTTGTTGCTATCTTCTTGTCTTGTATTTATGTTTCATGTTCACAACACAGAGGAGAAGAATAGGAGCAGTTCAGAGTCAAGATCAGAAACGAGAAAAGGGGGGTAGGGGAATATTACGGAGGAGAGCCTAGAATCCAAAGATCATACACTTGATACTCCTTTTAACTGCTCAAGTTTTGTACGTGGGGACGAGAGAATGGAACCAACGGGAGAACTGAATCAACGCACACACATGAATCCCGATGATGATTGTGATGATGGTGTTGATGAAAGTAGGATGTAATGCTCGGCTTAGGATTTTGGAGAATGGTGAAGTCCATGTACGACGTCGTTCCGTTCAGTGTGAGTCAGCTCCACGGATTCGGTTTCGATCCACATCCACTTGAAGCTTCTATATATGTAGGTATATAAGTACCAAAGTAAGGTACGTAAGTATCTGTTCAACTCTGAATGTGATTTTTCTCTCTCTCTCTTTTAGACCTGGACTTTACCTCAAGTTCTTTTGCTCGAGGAAACCAATAGGTATTTTATCACGTTCACCAAAGTAATAATGGAGATGCTTTTTCCACAATAAATGTTCCTCGTCCTCGTCTGACGATAGTCAGAATGGAAGTAGTTGTGGAAGAAGTAGCAGGAGTATAAGGAGTCGGAGACGCTACTGCTGTAAGTGCAGGAATCTTTTTCGTTTTGAGAGTCTTAGTAGCAGTTTTGTTGGACTTGGGAGAGGTGGAGAGCATGACTCTATTACTACACAAACAGGGAGGACAAAGACGGCTGTTCCCGACGTGTCATTTTTCTTCAACTTTTTTTCCCCCCTCTCCTTTTTGCACAACTTGAAATAGAATTATTGCGAATCTCTGTCGTTTTATCCTTATGCTCTCACTCATGTTTCATATCTCTTCTTCCTCGTGACATGTCTGAAATTCACAATGAAAAATTTCAGTCAAATCATATATATTATCGATGTTGATGCGGCTCCCGCGTCTCCCCATTCTCTCTCCCTCTCTCTACAGATATAATAAGTCTGGCAGTCTGGTCCTGGTCTGGAACGTGTGTTCTTTTCCTACACGTTCAAAAAAATTCGGCTATACATACACCTATATAATAATTACCTATAGTCAGAATCACAGTCTGTCGTCCTCCTTCCCTTATAAAACTCAAAGACCCAATGAACCAAAAGTAAACAGTCCTCGTGTCCCCGTGAAATGGTGGCCACTTATAATCTGAACCTGAACTAAATGAGACGGAGTGATGCGGAAGCTTGTACACAATATAGTAGGTAGTCTGTGATGTATTTATATAGCTGTGCTGCTGTTGTAATGATTTTTATAGTTTCGAGTACCAAAAAATACGACAGCACAATTACTACTCATAGTAACTATGAGTACTAGTACGAACTATATAGGTATATAATATAATTTTGTAATTTTATAGATACTATTTTGAGACCTAGACGAGAGACTCGGAGAGTTTTTTTCCATTTACACTGAAAAAAAATTGGAGCTAAAGTTGGTGCTGGTTGCTGGGACTGGTGTTAGGACTGGGGCTGGGACTGGTATGTGACATAGAAATGCAGTGCTGGAAATTTGAAATGTCGCAAGTTTGAATAATAATAAAGAATTACAGAGGCAAGTACGAGGTCAAACAAAAATCAAAATATGTTAAGCTACACACACATGTATAAAAAAAGATATGGGAATGGAATGATAATATGCATTTTTTTTCTCATTCTCAAAATGTTTTACGACTACATATTTAAGCAGTAGGGAATGGGACTCAGCTCAAAATTCCGGCACCGGAGACCCGAGACCGAGACCGGAGCTCCGCCATATCCAATATCAACAATCATCAACGCAAATGTAAAACGGGTGAAGAAAGAAAAAAAATAACGTAGAAATATATAATGTAATAATATAATTCCAAACCTTAGCTAAAAAAAGCGAAAAAATATAATGCAGAAAGAGGGACAGACCAACCTTACACCAAGACATAGCATTATAGCATGGCGTCAAGTAAAAAGTCATTTTTACATTTACCCAAGAAAAAAAATCAAGATTCAAACGTACATTGCTTTTACAAAACTACAAACAAGTGAAGATACAATCAAATATTCTACAATTTCTACATTTCTTTTGACAGGTTTATCCAGAAGAAAATAAACTTCCCCGACCATTCACAAACGAAAACTGATTAGGTATATATTTGGACTATATATGTGTACATATATTTACCCCCACCTTACAGCCTCTCATCTCCCTCTCCCAACATTCCCATTCTCAAACACATTCTGTGACCAACACCATAAAATAAGGCCCAAGAGGAGAACGTCAAAGACAGCCGAAGCCAAAGCCGAAACCGAATCCAGCGGAGCCAAAGCCAATGCAGTTTGCATTGGTATGCGTCCCTTCCCTCACGTATTTATTTACATATATTTAGTCTCAGTTATTTGCCTTTGGATTTCAAAATTTGAACTAGCTCCTCCAACTACTACTACGAACCAAGACGAAGACCTAACCAACTACACCAAGCTAAGCAAACCTTATTTGGTGTTGGGACTGGTATGTAGCATCCAAATTGGAATTCGCTGTGGCTCACATAGTATTCCTATGTAGACCCTCTACAAGGACCTAGGACCAGGACCAGGCTTTGCGTATGTATAATAGTTATACGTATGCTGTCATGCGATGTGGATGTATGATAAAAATGATAATTAATTGAATTGAAGTTAAGTTCAAACTATACACGACGACGAAAACAGAGGAGAACAACTACAACTCTGACACAGAGCGTCCACACACGAGTCACATTGATCACCTTCACCGGAATCGAAATGGTAATGGGAGGGAGTCGGGGTCGGGAGCCCATTTCTCGTTCTCGTTGTCGTCCTCATTTTAGAATTCTGGAAAGGGAACGTACGTGTGGCCGTGGATGAGAAAATTTAAGAGATCCAGTCCCAGTACTAGTACCAAGACCAGGACCAGGTCTCACTTCTCAAACTAACTGGCGAAGGTTTGTTTTGTAAATTCGTAAATTCAAATACTCCCAGTCCCAGCCCTCGCCTCTCTTCCCATGTCCCTATCTTCATCAGATTAATGGCATTGACAAGTGCACTCTGATGGTTTCGATTCGATTTTGATCATTCGTCTATTAGACAGAGCTCTGTTCTCCTCCTGACTGAGTGAGGCGAGGCTGGAGTTCCAGTTCATAATAGAGCAGCAGAATACATAGTGGGACATACTCCTCCTCCTCGTACGTGACTATCTCTGACTCC
Source organism: Dicyrtomina minuta (assembly GCA_949802685.1). Classification (NCBI taxonomy): domain Eukaryota; kingdom Metazoa; phylum Arthropoda; class Collembola; order Symphypleona; family Dicyrtomidae; genus Dicyrtomina; species Dicyrtomina minuta. The sequence goes on along the minus strand of OX461812.1, from coordinate 10,838,788 downwards.
AGTAATAATAAATGATTATGGATGCATTTTAGAGAGACACCGCACGAGGACCGAGAATCCGAGACACCGAGATAGAAAATGACTCGTAAGCCCGCAGAACTCAACGCACACTGATGATGTAGAGAGAGAGAGAGTGAGATAAACTATAACTATACCTACCTACATGGGAATGATGAAATTCCAATTCATGCTAATTTAGTCAAGACAAAATCCCGTATTCATGCAAATATGTAAATTGACTAGACAAATAAATGTTTAGAATTTCTCTCGTCGAAACTGTCGAGAGTTTGAGAGGGAGCGAGAGGGAGTCGAGAACGGAAATAAATGACACACGAAACAAGATAAAATACTTGAGATTACTCGGGATTTATGGCAGAGCCCCTGAATACAGCTCACTGAGTGTACACTTCACCTTAAACCCTAAATACTCACTCATCATCATAAAATGGAAAATGTAAATACAAACAACAGAGACACACACACAAGACGACAAGACAAGCTTCAGCAGCCTCCGTAAATAAATACTGACAGATACAGAGAGCCTTCAACGGAACAGACACGGGGATTGGTACGTCGACGTGAACGTGGCGTAGGTAGCAATGTTTTCAATTTTACTCTCATGTCAAACTCTATCCTCTCCGCCTAATTATTACTTGCGTAGTAAGTACTCTCACTTACGCAATCATGTGTAGTACTTTTCCAAAATATACAAAAAGTCAAGCTCCGAATCGTAAGCTGAAGATCTCCTAATAACATGGATGTACCTTTCCTATGCCGATGTAGCATGAGTCGATTTTTTCTAGTGTGTCAAAGTTTTCCAAAGAAATCCAATATATAAATATTCCCTTAGGAAATACACGTGTACTATATATTGTAATATGAATCATTATATAATTACGTGTACCTACTACAAAAATAATGTGATAGGCGATTATATAAATAGTACCTACACAAATTTTATTATGGAGTGTACATTGAGTGAATAGTGAAGGAGGCGGTCTCGGTTCTCGGTCTCGGCTTCGGTGAAGGGAATTATAAGATTACGACTCTCGTACGACTATAAGAACGAAATAGAATAAGAATAATAAGATTAGCTACGATTACTCTTCTGCCTCCCTGTATAATATAGGGGAGACAGTTGACGGCTCAATTGAGTGACTAAAACTTTAAAAGAAGTGATACACAAGTAAATATTGTGAGGATCTGTATAGTGTACGATGGGATCATATGAAGAGTACCGCAGAACCAGCAAAGATCAGCACTTATTACAGTACCCGACTCGGCTCGGCAGTTTTCAGTGTTTCAGTGCAGTATATATATATACTTCACATGAGAGTACTGATCACAGTGCACAGTGGGATTCAAAACACGTTCAGGAAACATCTGGTTTGAACCCATCTTAATTAAATAGCACAATTTAGGATAACTGCCCAACATAACTTGAGATAAAAGCAAAAGGGAAAAAAAGTTACGTAAGATATAATAAACTTGGAACTTGGAGACACATAATACAAGGAGCACAGTTTCTTCAACAAGATTCAAGAGATTCAAAAGAAGAGTCAACAGAAGATAGAGGAGTACAGTCGCAGTAGAGGAGCTTGTCGACTTGGACTTGGAATACAAGAGATGAGAGAAAAAGAAGAAGAAGAAGAAGTGTCTAATTTGGTGATGTGCCACGCCATGGCCATGGCCATCCCATCCCATCGAGATGAGTGAAGCTACATAGGCCCTTTCACCCACTAAACCATCACACCAGTCTCAGTCTCATCTCCACTGTCTTCGTCAATTCTTGCGAGCTTCTCAAAGAAGAAGGAGAACACGTGGAGGGAGTAGCTACTTTGTCCACAACCACATATTAATAAAACACAGTTTATGTACTGTGTAATAACTCAAAGCTCAGAGATGCTCAACTAATAATTACTCGTACATCTCGATCTCATGTCTCCTACATGTGTAGGCCTCAAAAACCAGAGCGAGGCTCTAGACAAAACTACATAGTAATCGTACTTGATGTCTAATCGTAGTCGTAAAGGAAGCTTTTATTAAAAACCTTTTCATGTAATTTGTATTTTATATATTTTTGTAGGCGAGTACCTTCATCAGGTTGGGCTACAACAGGCAGCAGTGATTCAGCTTAAGCACTTTCTACCACAACCAGACCAGTATCTTTACCGGTACCAGTACCGGTGTCGGCGTCAGTGCCAGTGCCAGTAATCAGCTGAAAATAACTTCCCATCTCTGTGTACATAGGTGCAGATATTACATTACTACCACTGCTGCATTACAATACATTAAAACAACAAGGGGATCTTGACTAGTGACTAGTTAAAGTTTTTCCTGTAAAATTAAATTTGCCTTTTTGTAATAAATTATTTATAAATAAATTGCACCACAACCATAGCTCAGGGACAGACTATATTATTATGGTGTATATTAATTATTTAAAATTGTTCATGAAAGTTTAAATTTTAAATTTTGTTTTTCTGTATTTTTCTTTCTTGGAACTAGAATTAGAACCAGAACAGTCAAGAGAAACCTTCAACATGAAAGAATTACCTAGGTATATCTAACTAACTTACGTCAGCGTCAGAATCGTAGAATCAGAATGTTATGTATGTGGATAGGCCCCAGAAATAAAATAAAAAATTACTTGAAGTGCCGCCTGAGTGAGAGAGATCCACTTACTGTAGAGATACAGATAAAAAAAGAAGAAATGTCACCATTACCACTGCCACTACTACACATCTACTGGGCCAAACAGAGGCACAAACGAAGGAAGGAAGGAACGCTGGTGATTCAAAGAAGAGACTGTGTAAAATGTGACTATGGAGTGGAGACATATCCACCATAAAATATTAATATAAAATGTGACTCTCAATGACTACCTTGTTTAGCTAGTTTGGAATTTGGGAAGTATCATAGCATGACCACCCTGACTCAGAGAGACATATTTCACACTTCCGGTGACTGAGCTCCAGTGAGCGCTTGATCTATCACTCTCGACTCTCGGGCTGCTCTGGGTCTGGGTCCCGGTCTGGGTGCGATCACTATTATTTCTGGGAGCACATAAAACTCGAAACTCTGTATCTCATCTCTCTCTCTCTCGCTGATGTTGATGTTCCTTTAAATAAAATGTGAACGATTTAACATGGAGCACACTCCCAAGCACTGAGGACGAACACTACTTCAATTTCTACCACTGCACTGCACTCTTTTCTACTACTCTGACGGAGTCCTTCCCCTGATGATAATGCTAATGATTATGATAACGACAACGGCCACGAAAACGACAACCTCGACGACCGAAGGTTATGTATTGCAATTCCAATTGCTTACGAGAACGAGATGCTCTCAAAAATAAGAGGAAAAAGAAGAAGACGAATGGGAAGAAGGACCTGGACTCCGGCCACTCTGCGACTCAAGATGAGACTGATAAAACAGAAAGATGGGTTGAGATTGAAATTGAGGATGATCTCTGAGGAGACTAGTGGCCGACATTACAGTCAGCAGTTACACTTACAGTCACTTTACTTTATTTTTACGTCCCTTCAAAGTTAAAGTCAACGCTCAAAGAAAAAACCAAGAGGACAACAACATCATCTCAAGCTATAGAGGAACAACACAGTCGGAGGAGCAGTTGTTGTGTGTGGTGGTGGTGGTGGCTCCGCACTCTCGTACTCTACAACTCGAAGCAAGGAAGTCAGGAAGGAAACTGTTTCGTTGAAGCAAAAAGGAAATCAGCTCACCGCTTCTGACTAGTAGAATGGAATTTTTTTCTGTTCATCCGTCTATTTTTAGGAGTAGTTCTTCATTCGTCTCTCTGTCCCCGTCTCCCGATCCGAACCCACCGAACGCCGAGCGAAGGCTGCAGTCTGCCGTAGTAGTGCAATTCGAGAATGGAGATGAGGACACAGAGAGAGAGAGAGAGAGAATCGGAGAAACCATGTGAGGTTTTTGCGTAAAAATTTCTTGAGCTCCCAACAACACAACGACAAGGAGTGAGCGTATAATATGACGGAGAGCTTTGGGTTTACTATCAAAACCACACCACACTCGCACCACTACTGGCACTGTCTAAAGTATCTGCACATTTTTCGCTCACTTATTCCTGCCCCTCTTCTACACGTATACTCACACAAACATCCATAACATCCACCGAGGCCAATAACTTGTATATACCATCATATATCTATATCACTATAATTCTGTTATATAATACAATAAAGACTACAGACCCCTCCGAGTATATAGGAGCTGCGTATATAGGTATATTTAAAAAATATAAGTTAAGTTTATATCTGTAAGAGCTATTTATTTTATTAGGTAGACTGTGTAGCTCTACGTTATTTTTTTTTAGTGCAAATTCCCTTCCCTCTGTATTCCCCAATTGCCCTTTAGTAATAAAAATCTACCATCCACAATCTTATTCCATTAGGTATTTAAGTTTCAATTTTTCCTGACTTGTTGTTATTGCTTCTACATACGACATAGAGTGAGACACTCGGAGCCGAGTTTACAGTACAGAGATATTTTATGATCCACTGTTTTTTTTAAGTTTCTAAACTTTTGACTTCTAGAATGTACTGTCTGCTAAGTTACTACAACCTAACGATAAGTTTAAAAGCCTTATGGTTAGTTTTGACAAATATATACTTATATGATGGGTATCTTTTAATTTTTGACAATTTGTAATCGTAAATTTTTGTCATATGGTAAATTGAAGCAATTCAAAATTCAGCAGTGGGCTGTTAAATTCTTTGAAGGGGGCCGATCTTGACTGAACTACAGATATATTATAGTGTAATAGGATAAGAGACTATTATTAATTTGCTGAATTTTTGATCTACCTAAATGGGTTCTTCAAGACGGTGACACGGGGACCGGCAACGGCGAACCGGTTGATCTGTCTTTTTATATCAGTTGGATGAAAATTGTATATTGTATGGTAATTGATGAACAAGAGAAAATTACACATACATGAGAGTGTAGTTCCTATAGTGGACTGCTTCAGATATTGTTCTTGCTTCTCACTCCTGAGGTCCTTCCTTTCCTGCAAGTAAATAAATAACATAAAGTGTTTAATTAAATTTTAGTGTGTCATTAATTAAATTAAAAAGTTCCAATTAAATTTTTAAATTGAAAAGTAATTTTTTCCCCTCTCGAAACATGTGTACAGGCAGAACAGATGTGATAGAAATATGAGGCAACTATGTATAACGCTCTGCTAAATAATTATAGTTCCACATGTGAATATTTACAGTTGGGTAATACTAATAAAATGAATATAATATTATTTGGATTTTTAGATTTAGAATTACTGACGCATATCCTTAGACCTTGATTTCACTAGAAAAGTTAACCATTGTTAGCCTTAAGAAACTCGCTTTCAGATTTAACAATGGTTAACTCTGAAAGCGTGTTTCTTAAGGCTAACAATGGTTAACTTTTCTAGTGAAATCAAGGTCTTAGTGAAGGATCAATTTAAGCTAGAATTAAAATTAGTTTTATAAAACACATGCAATAAATGAGATAGATGCTCAAAATGTTGATAACGAGTTCTTTTTGAAGTGTAAAAATTATATTTGTACGTTTTTTCAAAGTTTAAAATGGAGTATTTGCATGTTTTTAAAAAATGTAAAATATTCTATTTGCATAATTTTGAAAATTACAAAATGTTCTGTGTACATGAATTTAAAAGGTGCAAAATATCCCATTTACATGGTTTTGAAAAGTGCGAAAAATTCTTTCAATGTATTTTCAAAATGTACAAAATACTCTGTTTACAACCTTTTGAAAAGTGCAAAATATTCTATGTACATGTTTTTGAAATATGCAAAATACATTCCATTTACATGCGAATAGTGGTAACTTTTCTCTTTACATGCGTATAGGATCATAATATTTTTTGTTTGTAGATATTGCATTTTATTTTTAGATAAAAATGGAGACGGGTCATTTTGAGTCTTCACTAAAGAAATGAGTAGTAGGACGTAGGTAGTAAGTTTATGAGGCTGTGTGTAAATGGTTCGTAGAGGTGTAAGTCTATCGTCAGCCTGTCCTGAATTGTTGGTTCGTTGGCTGTCGTTATGTATGCCGTTGATGTTGTTTTTGTTGTTGCACTTGTTCTGGAAGCTCTGTTGCTCTTTCTGTCTCTGTTCATGACTACAGAATTCCGATTAGAATTTACATCGAGAGCCCTACATTTTATGAGAAGATACAGAAAAACAGAGCCAGAGCTGTAGCCAGTGGAGGGGGAGTCATGGGCATGAGGGTGAATTAGTGAATTTCATTTATTTATAAAGCTCAAGAGCTCAGCCATTTATTTACAACGGTACTCTCAGTACAGAGTATGCACTTCTATGTGCTGTCAATAACATAGTAATAATTATATAAGTATATAGCCCAAGCTTCTTTGTATTTATGTAAATACGCGGATGTTGAAGGTGCTCAAGGAGTGCGGCCATGTTCTGTAGTGTAATAATTATATTCATTATTACTTTTTGTCTTGTACACGGATTACAGAAATAGAAATGTATATAATCAAACATCGCCCACGCAAACGAGAAGGACGCCACTCAAAAATCAACCCCCTGTTTACTTTTCACTTCCAAAAATGTATAATGGTTTCGTAAATATGTGGAGGTGGGTCTCTCTCGCTTTTGTTTCTTCATGTTTTATTTTTAATCGTACTCCAATTTTATGTATAATATGTATGTTTAACGCTCACAAAGAAAAACAACAAAGGATTTAAATTCAATGTTTATTATTCCTTACTTCCAGCAAAAGTTGGGCCTTGATGACATAAAAGTGATAGGATTGTACATCGGGGCGAGAGGAACAATTACTAAATTTTTTCAAAATTTTATGAAAGCTCAATGTTTGCCTTCAACGCTAATTGAGGATATCGTGGTTTCCGTTTTGAAGAAATCCGCACAAATATGTGTACATCATTTATATTCCTGTGCTCCTACAGATTAATTTTCGAAGATCATAATACATTCTTTATAACACAAATCAATTTATGTACAACAAGTTTTTGAGCCGTATACTGAGTCCTTTGGGCTATCCGCATTGGAGGACAGTGTCAAATTTATTTTTAATAAAGTTGTCTTTCTCTCATGTATTATTATCCTATTTTAGTGTGTATTTTTGAAAGATGCAGATAGCACATTTCCTTTTTGACGCGTTCTTGGTTCTCGTGCGTATATTGTCTTGACCTCGAAACAGCAGAGGCTATGTAATTTTTAAACAAGACGAAACACAAAGTTTGAAACGCAATATGCTCATGGTATAAGACACACGCACATTTGTACATCTCAGAAAAAAACAAAAGCAAGTGGATAGCTGATTTATTGTGCGTCTTTTAAAAAACAAACAAAAGGTTGTAAATGGAGGATTTAAAAAATTTTTGCGTGTTTTTGTTTATTGTACGTATTTTTAGAGAAATGTCGTAGAAAGTTTGAATTACTTTTGTTTGGAAAAGTGTAAAATATTCAAATTCTGTGTTTAAAAGGCGTAAATTGCTCAAATTACATGTTTTCGAAAAAGGTGCAAAATGTTCAAATTACTTATTTCAAAAACGTATGAAATGTGTTCAAATTATTATTTTTTAAAAGTATATACACAATTTTCATATAATGTTTTGAAAATAAAAATAATGTGAAATTGCATATTTTTAAAAAGATGCAAAATGTTCAAATTCCACGTTGAAAAAATGTAGAATACTCAAATTCAGCGTTTTTAAAACGCGTAAAGTGCTCAAATTACATTTTTTTTAAAGTAAAATGTTTAAATGACATGTTTTTTGAAAAGATGCAAAATGTTTAAATTACATTTTTTTGAAAAGTATACAGTTTTCATATTCCCTATAATATATTGTTTTGGAAAGTGTAAAACGTTCAAATTGCATATTTTTGAAAAGATTCATAATTTTTATATTCCACGTATCTTGTTTTTTGAAAAATGTTAAAAATTATCCATTTGAAAAATCAATCATCTAAAATAATTGTAGATTGTATGATATCCTGTTCCCGACTGAAAAAAAGAAGACGCACTAATATTGCTACTTCAAAATTCAAAGACGCTAATATTATGTATTCAAACTGAAAATCCGGAGCTCTCCTAATATATGTCTAAGAATAAATTCAATAAAAAAAATCAATTCTTGACATGACGGAGGAGTGAAGAGTGTTTTCTTTGGATAGTAATAAGTCAAGACTGATCGTGAGATGGTACACGAAGACAAAGTAAAAACAAAATTGGGAAAAAGATTTCCTTCAAAGTAAGTAAGTAAAAGTAAGTGAGGTTGCATACTCATCAGAGTTTTACAAAATTTCCCCGGTTCACTTTTCATTTCATATTTCATGGGAAACATTAGAGTGTCAAGACAGAAGAGGCTGGAGTTGGGACTGGTGCTGCTGGTCCTAAAATGTCTACTAATACTAATGTTGATGTTGTACGGAATTACGGAAAGTATGAGATATGGGACTTATATGTCGACACTCACCCAGCCCAAAAAGTCGTAAGTCGTAGTCGTAAGTCGTAGTCGTAACTAATGGTTATAGACGGTGGCATACAAGTCTCTATACAGCACTTAAATTTAATACCCATGTAATTGCAGACAGCTAATCCATAAAATAGGAAGTTCCTCTCTCTCTCTCTCTGACTCTCTGAACACGGTCCTCATCATGAAAAATGAAAAGCTTCGAAATATCAAACAAAGTCAGTATAACACTCAATGACAACCTCCTTCACTCAACCGGTTCCGCGGTACTGGTAGCGGTACCGGTCTCGGTCCCGGTCCCAGTCCCAGTCCCGGCTTCGGCACCACTCCGTAATATCTCAAGCTTTTCCTCAGCAAATTCCCCGTTTTCCCCCATTTCATTCCATGCCCGCCTCTCAAGGCCCAATACCAGACAAACATAGGTACGTTATTGTTTTCACAAAATCACAAAACTTTAAACAGTTTATTACACACCCCGGACCCCTCTAATTCATTTAGCTTTGGCATTAACACTGAATTAATTTGTAAACGTTTTATTTTTTTCATTTTTACAATAATTAACAACGTTTAGAGATACATATGGCGTCAGTCGGTGTTGGTATCGACTATCGACGCTGAACGTTCTAGAAACATGTACCGTATTTTCTTTAATAAGTCTAATACTATACTATACTCAGGCACCTAATATTGCGCTGGTCTCTAATTGTACGCGGAGAGTAGGCCTCGCAGATGGAAATAGTACGCGGGTCTCTAATAGTATGCAGGGGTTTGATCTAAAATACTTTTATATTTAGCTGAACCATAAAATTTAATTAACATCTAATTTAGACATGCATTGACCTACACTTGTAAGTACTGTTATTCGGTAATAAATCGAAATTTCAGTTGTTTCCTCTAAGAAAAATTTACTAACTACAAGCAGGCCTGATTAAACTTTAAATAGTATGCGGCTCTCTAATTGTATGCGGGGGTTAAAAGCTCGAGTTTGAATAGAATGCCGGGCACGCTATTAGAGAAAATACGGTAGGTAACGGTAGGTCTTAATTTCTGTAGAATATACAATGTTTTGTACACGCAAAAAACTTAAGTAATTATCATTCCTAATTGGAATATTTTTCCCGATTATGTAACACGTATTATGTTATTATGTCATGTGTTAGTGTTTATGTCAGTATTGTCCGTCTTTTTTTGTGAAAAGTTAATAAGAAAGTTATTCTTCACTCCTTTTGAGAAAAATGAAAAAATAAGATAATTGAAATTTTTAAAATTGTTTAATATTTTCATTGTGAGTTTGTGGAAAGTGCAAAATATTATATAATAAACAGACATTTTTGTAAAGTGAAGAAATGTCTTCACAGACTTTCTGAGCAGTGTAAAATATCGTACCTACTACGTATTTTGAAAAAGTATAAAATATTTTAACTACCTACGCCATTTTGAAAATGGTAAAATGTTCTAGTTTAATGATTTTGAAGTGCAAAATATTGTAAGTACACCATTTTTGAAATTACAAAATGCTCGAATTTATTAATTTTTAAAATTGCAAAATGTTATAAATTAATGATATTGAAATGTACAAAACATTGCAACTACGCCTTTTTAAAAATTGTAATATATTCTAATTTAATGATTTTGAAAAGTGCAGAATATTCTAATTAAATGATTTTCACAAGTGTAAATTATTGTAACAACGCTTTTTTGAAAATTGCAAAATTTTCTAATTTATTAATTTTGAAATTTGTTGTATTCCTTACTAGAATTAGACGTACACTGAGCACTAAACAATCCTTGTAAAAATTACTTATAATTTTTTACACACTCAAATTAAAAAAAACAACTGCATTAAGTCACTCAAGTCCAATTCAGCACATTCAGAAAATGTTCAGTATTGCATCTTCCCATGTAAGTACGACATACGAGTCCCCCCTGTCCCTGTCCCCCACAATATTTGTGTTATTTTTTTTTCTTCTACTACATTTTCCAACGATCCATTTCCCTGTCCTGGATTAAGTTGAACTTATGTGGCAGTGAATAGACGTTGACGTTGACGATATTACATTACTTAAGCTACTGTCTCACTCTTACGTTAGCATTCCTTCAAGGATAAAAACCTAAAAGAGATTTAAGAGTTAAATGAAGCGATGGAAGTTTATCAAGAGAGCTCTCTCATTCTTATGGCTCATTCATAGATGACGTCCTCAACAAAATCATCCAAATTACGAGGAGAAGATATAAAGAATCTTTGTTATTTTTGTAAAAATATCCCCAACTTTTGCAAAACCATACAAACGTCATGGAAGGGTGACCCTTGTAATTCTGTCATCTGCAGTCAGTACTCAATGCACACCATGTACTTTCCACTTTGCATCTTGCATTACGTAACATATAATCTTAGCACAAGCTATATAGGAAGATTAGAATATATAGAAAAGTCAAGTGAGTGAATGGGGGAAAGGTTAAAATCATGTTGAGGATATCGCTCAAGAAACTCTTGGGGTGCAACATATGTTCCATGTTTATTTTATTTTTTTTATTTTTCTTCCTTTTTGTCTAATTGCAAAGATAGAAGAATGTGCTCATAAAAGAAAGAGCGACAAAAAAACACACAAGCACACAAAAACTCTAAACATGCTTTAAAAAGTCAAAATAAGTTTGTGTGTGTTGAGGAAAAAGACGAAAAGATTTACGGCGTCTCCTGTCCTACAGTCTACAGTCACTCTGGACGGGGACCAACTTAGCAACTACTACGAACGAAACGAGTGAGTGGAGGAGATGAAAGCTCCTCTATTGAAATTCAAAGCTTCACAAAAAAAAGTGCATAGAAGAGGTAGGTACCTCGATCACAGAGCCACAGCCATAATATGATCGTAATAATATTGCGCGCGTGAAGCACTAAAGCAAACTTGTATGAGCACTTGAGTAAAACTAATACGAAAACCAAACTGAATTCCTTTAACATCTTTTGGACTTTATATACATTTTTTGTCGAGTCTCTCTCAAGTGGAATTTACATATGGGAAAGAGATATGACGGAATTGAAATCACGTATTTATGTTAAGGTACCTACGACGGGAGAGAGAGAGAGAGAGATGGAGAAACATGACCATACAAGATGATTGTGAACAACTGCCAAAACATAAGACCACCAAAGGGCATAAGTACGCTTGCATGCCAACTGCCAACTTAATATCATTATTTACTATATATATACATAGACCCTCGTTCGTACTTACTATAGGCAGGCATTTCATTTCATAGCACTTTTATATTGTAATGTACGGACCCCATACGGCAAAAAGTATACGGGGAGCTTTAACACTGAGTTGCCATGCTACTACTACTACTACTACAGGGTTAAAATTTTCATTTTCTGTCTCAAGTAGAGAGATAAACAGGAGATAAAATTAGCCACTAAAGTGTATTACTTAGTATAAATAAATATATACATAGGTACCTTATAATTATACCTCATGTAAAAAATACATAATAATATGTAGGGCTCAGGATGCATAATATATTACTGACGACCAAATTATCCAAATTCGGGGTGCGGTGTCGTAAAAATAAACCTTGGTTTGCGTTCTCGCTTTGGGGTTCTACGCTGTACTCTGTGGGCTCATAATTTAATGTGCTGTTTGGAATGACGAGTCGGGATATACTATAGAAGACGCTATAAATTTGATTATTTTATCATATATAAAATCATACTAAAAATTGAGGGGGGAAATCAAAATTTTGAAATGACATTAGAGAAAAAGGCTAAATTCACAGACCAAAATTTAAATTTGCGTCACTACGCCTATGTAAGTGCACATAATAATTATACACGAAAAAGGTTATCAAGAAACCACATGGAAAAGTGCATAATATGGTAAAAGTCAAAAACCAAAAACCAAGGTTCGATTTCGATCAGTGATCAAAAATCAAAAATTTCCAATGTGCCTATTTACGTGAATGCCCTGATAGTCTGTAGCAGGGCCGGATAATGCGGCCAGCGCAGGTAGCCCCCGCTGCCTGAATTTTCAAAAAGCATGTAAATAGAATATTTTGAATTTTCAAAAAACATGCAAATAAAATATTTTACACTTTTCAAAAACATGCAAATAAATTCTTTTTGTACATTTCAAAAGCATGGAAATAAAACATTTAACACTTTTCTCAAAGCATGTAAATAGAACATTTTGTACTTTTCAGAAATAAGGAAAAAGAACACTTTTCACTTTCCTAAAAAATGTAAATGCAAAATTTTGCTTTACCAACGAAAACCATCAAGAAATTCAAAATGGTGGTTTTTGTATGGAAACAAATTGCTGCCTAAAAGCAATTCCTTCGTCCGGCCCTGGTCTGTAGGGAACTATAGGCATCGTGTGTAATTAAATCTGTCTTGACCATAATATAGCTAGACATACTTAGTTAGGGATAGCCCATAAATGATTTCATCCAAATTATCACTTTTGTAGGATCCATCTATCCCAATATCGTCATTTTAAAATTACGTAAACAGTTATCTTCAACATGGGATGTCATCATTATCTGACTAGACCCACTGACCTTACCCCAGACATCATTTATGGACGATCCCTTACCGAAATGGGTCTGGAATGTAGGGAATGAAATGTAGTAAGTATTAATGGTTTTTAGAATAGAATAATTTGAGCATATTTGTGGTGGTGTGGTTTGAAGTTGGTAGCAGTGGCCAGAGGAGCCAGGAGCGAGTGGTGGTGGTTTCACGTTCCGTCTCATGTCTCTCATTATCACAGTGAAGTCACATCACGTATCCTTGTAATTTCTAGGTGACCAAGTTTAATTATTTTTAAGGTGCATAATACTGCTACGACTGCATAATACCGAGGAGGCAGAGGAGGAGATGCCCAGCGGCAAAGTTGTATTTTTTCCTTAAATGAAATGAAATAAAATCTTGGTGAGATTCCATTCCATTCCATTTCCATAGTGGATTCCATTCCAACAAATCGGTGCTTCCTCCTTTTTTTGTTTGTTGCAGAACAGAAATCCAGAGTCTAATCGTGAGTACAAGGCTCCTCTCTGTATTATTTAGATTTGGATGGGAGGATGTGAAGAAGGAGGCGAAATTACAGTAGCAGGAGTCGTATAAAACAAGTCAGCAGTCACAGCTCAGCAGCAGTAGTCAAGTTAATAAGTAAGCATTCCAAATTCAAAAGGATGTACAATAGTATTGAAGAAAAAAATAGTCGTTGTGGAAATATCTGTATTCTGTATGTACATTTATGATTTTGAATGCATCTCCGTTTCGTTGAAGAATCGCAATAAGTCATTTCCCATTTTTGCTAAGGATTTTAGTAGGGAACTATTTATTTATTTATTTACTTATCTCAACAACTCAACACTGAAACTTTGTAAAACAATATGCTTCAAAATCAAAATGACAGCAGCATTTGCTCCAAAATGAAACAAAACAAACTTTTATCAATTAATTGCTGTTTTGAAGCGGCAAAATATACAGTATTTACGTCTTTTTGAAAGTCAAAAATACGCTATTTATATCTTTTTAAAAGTGACAAATAAGCTATTCGCACATTTTTGAAAGTGCAGAATACTCTATGTACAACTTTTTGAATCTGCAAAATACGCTATTTACACATTTTGAAAATTGGAAAACAAGGTATTTGCACCTTTTTGAAAGTGCAGAATACTCTATTTATACCTTTTTGAAAGTGCAGAATACTCTATTTAAACCTTTTTGAATCTGCAAAACACGGTATTTACACATTTTAAAAATTAGAAAACAAGGTTATTTACACCTTTTTGAAATTGCAAAAAATAGCTATTTAGACCTTTTTGAAACTGGAAAATACGCTACGTACAAATTTTTGAAAGAGCAAAATAATACGTTATTTAAACATTGTTGATAGTGCAAAAATATGCTTACATACAAACTGTGTTACTTAAAAACCCTGTTTTGAATGTAACATTTGTAACGATATATATTTTTGCAATGGTCTGTTTTCATTCTTTAAGGATGATCCAAATGCAAGTGTCTAGCTGAAGTAGGTATAGGTATTCATAAAGTATAGCCACCTATCTACTAGGTGCAGATCTAAACTCAACTCTCAATTACTACCATCATGCCAGGGAACCATGTACCACAACGCTCCACCATACCACATTCACACCATTTTGAGCCATAAAAAACCGGCAAGAAAGAAGTTATATACAATAGGAAAATTTAAGACTATTACCAAGACACGAGAAACGAACGACGTAATAGTGGAACACGTATGTAGTTCTGTAACAACATTCTTTCCTATAATATAACGTCTCAGTATTTTATTTTACCTTTATGTCTGGGCCTGGGCAATAATAAATTCCAGAAATTGAAATACACACATTAATGTTTCATGAAATTACTTCACCCGACCCGCAAGGAGCTTGGGTTCGTTGCGTATACAATCCAAGTTTGTAGCAGGCCTAAAATATTATAATGCATTTCGTTTGTTAAGTGCCAAATTTTATTCTACGTATATACGTTCCCAAAACAGCAGCGACGCATTTTAAAAACTATTTTCAAAAACGTTCATTTGACTAAATCAAAACATTTGCAGTTTAAAAAAAAGATGCAATTTTTGCACATTTGTCAAATACTGACGGTACTGCAAGAAGTATCCTATGACAGAATATACAACAGTGCAAAAATATATTAGACAGAATCGGAATCGACCCCTACCGGCACCAGCACCTACACCAAATATTGAGGTACATAGCTCAAGTTTGCACCATCAAGCCATCAACCACATTAATAGAATTATATTACGTGCTCCTGCGCTTGTCTAAATACCTACCTATTAAGAAAGTGTCTTTTTATTGTCAATTAAATAAATAAATTAGAAACCAGAGGAGGAGTCACTTGTGTAAGTGTATCAAAGCAATGTAACGTACCCTAATGTACCTATTAAAAAGTTAGGCACTGCTTCGCCTGCCACATAGGTACCCCACCGGTACCGGTACCGGTACCGGCTCAAGACCGAGCCGTAGCCCGGTATTAACCATTTATAATTGCTTAGTACGACTACTATGCACCTACTTCTACTACATCAACTAACCGGATAATTACTCACTTAATTCGTAATTCGTGCACAATTACGGCTATAGAACTCGTTTCTCTTCATAATTTAATTTGTAGGATAGGACAATCAAAAATCCAAGAGAAGAGACAAATAGGGAAAAGTACTTACTTTTCCTAAAGACCCTTGTTACATCGTTACATGCCTACTTAAATAAGTACAGAGATGACAATCGGCAAAAGGAATGTTTCTACCTAATCTACCGTACAAATTGAATAGCATTTACAGACTACTTACACAGTTTGAGCTGTAATCAAGTTATTATGCAGTTTGGGTAGTAGATTAGAGGAGCAACTAAACAAGTAGCTGGCTACGTACTTTTGCTCAAGGTAGTCAATAATAATAATTGCTCTCCAAAGCAGTTCCAAAACTGGTTTCATCATCTCTTTATTATTTTATTTTTACTATTATTATGATAATGATGATGTTGTTCTTGTTAATGTTGCTATATAGATGTATTTCCTTGATATTTCTAATCGTGAGTGTTTTGGAGGAATTAAGAAACTGCATTAACAATTGACACGTGTGTGTGATTCCATGAGATTGCGATATTACCCATAGGTACCTACTTAAGTAATGATAAAAATAAAGGTCATTTATAATATTACCCTTCGTTAGTCAATGCTGTTTAGCGGTATTTGTAATCGTAGTCGTTATCCTATCGTAATTCTCGTGTATCGTCAATAATAGTTTTGTCTGTGTCAATTATCCTTATCGTTTCATTTTTATGGAAGCTTGTGTAGTTGATAGTTCTGTTACTTCCTATTGGTCACGAAGCCCAAGTTAGTCGCTTTTAATACTATATTACAGATGATGATAAATGTGATGTCGATGTCGATGTGGGTAATGAGGTAAGCTATCTGCCTCTCGTACACGGAGATATTTTGGGCGGTTTTCGGCTTCGGATTGAGTCTGAATCCGAACTTTGTAACAGTATGTACTAATATAGTGAAACAAATCATTAGAAAAATTTATGGCTGACGATTACGTGTTAAATATGACATGTCTTCAACATTCTCTCACCATTTGTTTCAATGGGAGCAGGAACTATTTCAGTCAATACTCATTAACCGAATTAAACCTATACGCAGAAAACTACGTTTAAAGAATATATGATGACGAAAGTGGAAAAGAAACAGCTAAGGATTTTTACATCTGCTGCATCATTGCATCGAAGCGATGCATCCGGCACTTTTGATTTTGATGTGTACTTAACTACTAATAGTGTTTTGTTTTTGCTACATAGATGTTATTGTTATTTTATTACTAAACTGTTTAATCAAAACATGAACATGATCCAATTTCTTTACATTGCCAATCAATGGAAATGAATCAAATATCAATTTGAAATTCCAATGAAATGAATACATATGATTGGAATGTCAATAATCAATATGCTAATTAAAATTCTGTAATAATATTAACTCTATACTTTTGCATCTAACTTTGGATTCGTAATTTTTTTAAGATTGTGCTTTAAAATATCGTACAGCCATAAACTACTAAATGATTATTAACGCAATATGATTATGATTGTTACTGATCAACAAACTATCAACTGCGAAGAATGTGAACGTCATACAGCTAAAATTGTAAAAAAAAGTGTCAAAAGTGCAGCTTGCAGTTTTGCAGTTGTTCTAGTTTGTAACTTTGTAGTTGAACAGACCACTGACAGAGAGAACTTACACAGAAACCGAAACTGAACACCGAAGTATTTTTATCCTCCGTCCGCCAAGTGTCTACTGTCTACGAAATCAACGAATATTACATAACATACACGTATAACGTTCAATGTGAAAAGGTAGTAGTACCAAAAAAAATAGGAAGGAATATTAAACTAAAATAAACTTCAAACTTCTTACATTGTCAAAAAATTCAAAAAAAGAACTTTATGAGAACTGTTGTGTGACACTCCCAAGGTTTTTTTTAAACTTGACTTTGACTTGATGACAACTTGTTGTGACTTGCTTTCAACTTTTGTCAACTTCAAACAAGTTTATGATTTAGCAGGCACACACACACACAGAACTGAGACACACGCACACACGTGTCTTCTATTGAAATCGAATGTTGAACATGTATAGGTTATATAAAAATACATAGATATGTGGAGAGGTACGTCATATTATATAATTGTATTCAAGTATTCACACTACTCCTTTTTATATTTTTCTTTTGGCTTGCTTTTGATGTGACTATCAAAAACTATTACTAATACGGATCTGTGTGGTGGACGAGATGAAATTCGAAATGGAAAATTCAAATTCTGGGAACTATATGTTTTTGGTAGCCAAAAAAAAATGTTGAAAGTTTATAGTTGATAGTAAGTGTACTAAAAAAACCACAAGGCACTTGTGACTTGAATGAAATCTCAATTCTCCGTGCACCGTGATGGTGATGGTATTCAGTATTACTATTACTTACTATGTATGTAAATGTATTATTACTTTGATGTTTGAAGTGAGTGTATAAAAATAATTTTTTTTTGATATTTCATATGATAGTCAATAATAGTTTGATGGTAGTTTTGAGAGTAACGTGAAAACGTCTCTCGGCAGGTCGTTTTCAAAAAACATTCACGAACGATGAACGAGTACTACATATACATGTATATACGATCAAGATCACTTCCTCATGCAAAGAATGACGATTTGAATTTCAATATATTTTTTCTCTCAAGAACAAAATACCGAAGAAAAAAAAATGAACATTGAACATGAATTGACTGCGTATGACTGTATTATACTGCTCACTTTTCACATATTTATGAGACTCTTATTTGTCAATTCACAAAATTTAAATTGTCAGTTATTATTCAAGACAGAGAATTGTAGTTTGTAGTTTTGTAGTGTTAACTATCAATTTCAATGTTCCAAAATTTTCAAACCAAATCAAAAAGTTAGTTGGACACAGGCAGGATATTAAGATTAGATTCCGTCTTTGATTTATGTCAGTCAGTAAAAAAATATCTTGAATAATAATCTGTCATTAATTTATATGTACCATATATTTTGTATTTCGATATGACAATTTATAAAGGCAAATACCGCAGTCACTAGTAGTTTTTAATTGTAGTTGATTACACCTATCACTCTACTATTTATTTGTTTTATAAAGTTGTAAGTATTTAATTCCAAACGAACATGTTAATTGTTCATTTACTGAGGAATATAAATTGTAATTGGTTGAGCACACTAACTGGCAACTGGTATTACTTAAAACAGTTGCTTGATTTTGATATGAATTCGTTTACGTTTTCAGACAAGGCAATAAATTACTATTTTATTCTGTACTATTTCATACTTTTGCAACCTCCACCATGCACATTCAACATTATTGTTATTATTGCAATAACTATTATTCTTCTATAGGACGTAAGTACGATGGACGTACTGAACACTTTGCAGAATTTAGTAATAAATTATATTATTGATTCTAGTTGATAATAGTTGATAGTGAGGATCGACACAGAAGAAATTAATCATAAAACTCGAAATCCAAACCGATGACCGAACCGAAGCCGAAACGATGACAGTTCCAACACTAAACTCATTAACAACTGAACACCAATTGAATAACCAAAACTCTGAACTAATGATGAATGATTAAAATCGAAATCGAGCAGGGAACATTAGTCAGATAATTGAAATTGCAGACAAATTACACCATGTACAAACAAAATGAAAAGCTTTTCCGGCAAAGTATACACACGATCACCGATCATTATCAATGTGATCAACGATGTGCGGATGTTGACTGTCAACTGTCACTGTTGAGTGTCAAGTAACAAGTGTGAATGCGGTCAAATGTTAACGATGTTTATTATTCAACTGACAACTGGTGACTCGCTGTTCCTTCTTTTACTAAGCCGCTGATCACTGATGACTGAGGAGACGATGATGCAAATAAAATACTTTAGATTCCAAAAGCTAAAAGCACCTCCAAAACAACCAACTAATAAAAATTCAAATCAAAAAAGTCAAACGTGCAAATCCTTTGGACGTTGTTCCTCGGATGTCGGACTTGCTCATGAAAACGAAACAAGTCAATTACTCAGTGTCTTGCTGAGTGTCAATACAAAAATAATAATATTATTTAGAAGAGAGGTACAATTTTGAATATGAATTGGACACGTTCAGTTTGAGAGTGAACGTTAAACGTGGTTGTTATCAATGAAGTTCGAGCTCCACACGACCCACGTCCGACGTCCAAAAAAAGTTTTTTTACACTTTGCCTTATTTTCCACTCGACACTCGCGACGACTTTAAAAAGTTTAGTATACCGGGACCAGGTAGGTAGTTATAGATATATGTAGTAATTAGTGTAGATATATGGTGTATGGAGATTTTGGAGGAACAGAATAAACAACTGTAAAATGCAGAACGTGTGTGAGTGTGTAGTAGTAGTATAGAGGATTTCGTTTTCGTTATTTAGTTTTGGTTGGTATTCGTGGAGTGCGTGTCTCGGGATGTGGATGTATATATTCGTATTCTGTGGACACTGTCAATTTAATTTAATGTTTAATTCCTCCATCCAGAATCCAGTCAGAGAGTCTCTCTCTCTCTCTCACTCACTAATAAATACAAATACTCACTATTCAGAGTCAGAGGCAGAAGATACGAGAAGAGAGACTACAATCACAAAATACAAATTACAAATTATACAACTTCATTATTATACTGTGAGACCTTGGCTCTCGACACACAGAGACTACAGACTCTGGGCTCCACGGAGATTACACTGCCTCCGAGAAATACTAGACGAAGACGGATCGAGTCCCAAAACTTTGCCTCATTATGTACACACCATTAGAAAGCATAGGCGACTTGTTTCATCTATAATCTTGAGGCTTTCAAGCTGTCCATAAAAGATGTTACACTCTAAAAATTAGTATTTTTTGAACCCGTAATGTTACTAATTTAGTGTTAATAATTTTATAGTAAGATAATTTGTCAAATAAAAAAGAGTCCACCCCCACCCTGGGGGCAAGAAGTTATGTATGGGTGTCCCCCTATAGATTGCTCCTAGGTTTAAGTACGTACAAAGAGCTGAGCAGTGGGAGCCTCACAGGTTTTTTTTGCCCTCCAGCTCGCTCTAAATTTCAACTTGAAAACCCGCCTGCGATCCTCATGCCGAAAATGCCGATGTTTTTATTATGCGAGTGTTGCTGTTCTACTTTTTGTTGTTCTCCCAATGCCAATCTGTCTACATTTTCTGACATATTCAAAATCTAATAGAACGGTGACGGTGACGGTAAACGTTGAGATGGGCTGTATACAAGTAGCTACACTGCATTTTGCTTCAAAACGTTTTTCAAACAACAGTTGTTTCGAATCAGCCAAAATTAGAATTTTTGAAATACTGGATATATTATGGTGATTTCGTTCGAAATTGAGTTTTTTTAACATGCTAATTACGAATGGGTTTATTATAAACGTAATTTCATTAAAAATTGAG
Organism: Dicyrtomina minuta; assembly: GCA_949802685.1. Lineage (NCBI taxonomy): Eukaryota > Metazoa > Arthropoda > Collembola > Symphypleona > Dicyrtomidae > Dicyrtomina > Dicyrtomina minuta. The sequence continues at coordinate 10,817,728 of OX461812.1, read as the reverse complement.
CCTTTTAAAATAGTAATTTCGATGAAAATTGAGTTCTTTAAAATTAAATAATTTCTTACAAAATTGGAATTTTTCAAACAGGGATTTCGTTCAAAATTAAGCTTTTTAAAATAGTAATTTCTTACAGAATTGGACTTTTTCAAACAGTAGTGCAGTGAATTCGTTCAAAATTTGGAGGAGCTTTCAAAATTGTGCAGGTTCATTCAAAACAGAAATAAACATTTGCAAAAATCCTTTTTCAAAGGTTGTATTTTTTTTCCTTTATTTTGAGCCAGGATCAATTCACAGTTCTTTCCAATTTCCATTATTTGATAATATTTATTTTGTGGGGTAATAATGTGAAAGTTTGATCTGATTTTATGTGGAAGGTGTGTGTGTCTGTGTGTTTGTTCTTACGTAAAAGAATTTTTGGAATGTTTCCCTTAGCACAGCGTATTCTTTGCCAATATCCAAATGGGAATCCGACTCCAAGTCCGACAATCCAAATCCGAATCCGAATTTAATATAATGCCAATGCCAAAAGTGCCTCCCATCTACTATTACTCTGACTATCCCCCTTAATCGTTTATCTGTTTTTTGTTGTAGGTATGAGTAGTTCTTTGTAGGTTACGTGCCACTGGGGGCCTCCGAGTCTGAATAATAGCTGAGTACCTACCTACCTACCGTACATATAATACGTAGAACATAGCACAGCAACGTGGACTGACTTGAGTAATTTGAACATTGTGAATTTGTGAACTGGATATTTTTATTTTTATAAAGACCATTACGCGAACATGATATCAAATGATATTATAGAATAAAAAAAATGCCATCCCATCCCATTGCATGATGATGTGCCTCCACCTCCACCTCAGAGAGCCAAGAAGGTTTTGCATTTTACAGGAGCTGCACATACGAACACAACTAAACTTCTACCTCCACACAAACACACTTCAAGACTCAAGACTATCATTAATATTTATTTTAAGCACAGCTTCAAATTCGCTATGACCATTACGTATGATATGGGATAGGAAATTATATAAGAGCAACATACTCGTCCAATATTTATACTCTCCTTCTTCTTTTTCTTTCCTCTACATAGATGCTCTCAGGGGTCGTCCATGAATGATGTTAATGCGTAGATCCGTAGTCAGTGGGTGCATGACATGCCATGTTAAAGATAGCAGTTTTGATGCAATGTTAAAGCTATGACATGTGGGTCCGGTGGGTAGCTCCTAAAATATGAATAGTTTGGGTGACATCATTTATGGACCAATCGTAATCTATACTTCCAAGGTCTGAGTTATTAGACTCTCAAGTTACTACAGTGCAGATGATATGTATGTCATTGTTGCTCCTGAAGAGCAAAAACAAGCCAACTTCCTTCATAAAATAGTAGAAAATAGCTTATAATTTGCAGATTTAAAATGTACAAACGCCATATTTTGCAGTTTCAAAATAGTGTAATTAGACAATTTTGCAGTTTCAAAATGTTGTAATTAGACAATTTTGCAGTTTCAAAACAAATGTAATTAGACAATTTTGCAGTTTCAAAATGTTGTAATTAGACAATTTTGCAGGTTTAAAAGTAATTAGACAATTTTGCAGTTTCAAAATAGTGTAAATCGACAATTTTGAAGTTTCAAAATAGTGTAAATCGTCAATATTGCAGTTTCAAAATGTTGTAATTAGACAATTTTGCAGTTTTAAAATGGTGTAATTAGACAATTTTGAAGTTTCAAAATAGTGTAAATCGACAATATTGCAGTTTCAAAATGTTGTAATTAGACAATTTTGCAGTTTTAAAATGGTGTAATTAGACAATTTTGCAGTTTCAAAATAGTGTAAATCGACAATATTGCAGTTTCAAAATAGTGTAAATAGACAATTTTGCAGTTTCAAAATAGTGTAAATAGACAATTTTGCAGTTTCAAAATAGTGTAATTAGACAATTTTGCAGTTTCAAAATAGTGTAATTAGACAATTTTGCAGTTTCAAAATAGTGTAATTAGACAATTTTGCAGTTTCAAAATAGTGTAAATCGACAATATTGCAGTTTCAAAATGTTGTAATTAGACAATTTTGCAGTTTTAAAATGGTGTAATTAGACAATTTTGCAGTTTCAAAATAGTGTAAATCGACAATATTGCAGTTTGAAAATGTTGTAATTAGACAATTTTGCAGTTTCAAAATAGTGTAATTAGACAATTTTGCAGATTCAAAATGTTGTAAATAGCCTAATTTTCAGTTTCAAAAATGTGTAATTGCCATATTACAGGTATTTGCACAACAAGATGCAAATAGACTATATATTGTTATTGTATTGTATTTGAAGGGCGGAATATATAATTTCCAGTTTTAACAATGCGTCCAAAACGTATTGTTTTGCAAAAGGACTTATGTAGCATGTTTTCACCTTTCAAATGCGATAAAATTGAATTATTTATAATTTGTGCCTTGCAAATAATTATTACAAACCAAAATATGACTTGTGCTCAGAAAAAGAGCACCTACTTATTTTGCTATGTTGTGCTTCGGCTTCTGAAAAATTACAAAAACTCCTTTGTAAATTATTAATAATCACGAAAACCCAAACCAAACTCCAAACTATATAGTAGGTACCGTCGACCATAGCCATACAATTTACAAAACTGCCCTCGTTTATTTTGGTTTAAGTAATATTTTTTATCGCATAAAAAATAGCCTGTTTCTACCCATCACCAAAGCCAAGACAAAAAAGACAATATTAACTTTTACTGTGTGTATCTTGTTTAGGTAGATTGTAGATACTTTCAACTTGAAAGTTTGCCTCTACACTATAGATACATACATCTGTCATATGTAGGTATTTGCATTAGTCTCTCTATCTCTTCTCTGCTGTCCTGATCCCAATCCCGAGTTGAAGATTGGATTCATGGATACACACGGACATGGACACGGACTCGGCTATACGAAGAAGAATAAAGTAAATGTTGAAGGTAAAAAGGTAAACGTACTACTACTACAGTACTGACAGTGCGGGTACTTGATTATGTCAAATTTTAGCAAAAGGTTCTCTCGTTCCTTGTTTTATTTTTTATTTTTATATCCCATAGCTACATAGTACTTAGGCAAGTGCATCTGTACGACTCAGTGAGCAGAAAGAAACATCAAATCTTCTTGGCTATACTTTGATCTTCATATCAAGAGCTTTTTGGCAAAACGTGACAAGTCCATTTTTTTCAAATTTTCATTACGCGTTCTATTCAACTAGACAAGTTACTGTGGTGAATGGTAAAGGTCAAAGTTCAACCAAAGTAATTTTCTTAAATTGCCAGCATTTCGTTTTTTGGTAAAACGGGTCCATAAAATGATTTTTGCAAATGGGATAAGTCCACCTAAAACACGCATTTCTGATTTAAATTTGGTTTTCCAGTGTTTTCATAGTTTGTAGAAGACAATTTCCGTGCGTACATTTTTCATGCAAGAAAAAGTTTAAAAGTGCAAAAAAGTTTGGTGTCACTCAAAAGGATGAAAATTTCGTCCCACGGACTTTTACCTCCACGTTAAGCTACTGATTTTGAGGCAAAACGGAGAAAGGCCACAAATTAAAATTTTGCAAAATTTTCTAAAAATTCCAGAGTCCGTCCAGATTTATGAAACTGCTTGAAATAACGCTTCGTCAGTTGCAGTACCTGTAGAAAACATTGAGTTTACAAAAAATAATCCTGTGGCCTTTTATTCATTATTCGTTGTTCCTGTAAAATTTGCTTTGATGGACTTGACCCGTTTTGCTAGAAAACTCGTCATCTGTCTCTTGGGTGGAGTGTGCAGAGAGATGTACACAATAATAAGACAGGAGACATATGGAGGATGGATCCAATCCGAAACCGAATCCGTGTCCAAAGTTTACTCTTAGAAAAAAACCGGATCGGATCCCTCGTCCTCGTCTTCGTCCTCGCCGTGTCTAAAGCGTCTAGGCTCCGGCTCCTTTTTTCTCAGAAACATTCTTTCATCCCAGAGTCAGTACTCCATAAAGTAACAAAGGTAAACTGTCAACTCTTTTTTTTTAAATCTCCTTCTTCTTGGTTTTATTTTCCTTCACTAAGGTCTGCTGCTCACTGCTCAGCTTTCTTCTTTTTCTTTCCTTTTTTTGGCTTACTTTAAGTTATATGACTATATGCAGGTAGTTTAGTCTTTGGGTTTGGTTTGACATTAAATTTGGAGTGCTGCAATTCCAAAGCTTTTCTTTCACTCGTCTGGTCTGGTTCGGTTCGCGGGCCTATAGCCTTTTTGGATTTGGCTTTTTGGATCGCTTATAATTTGCTTTCCTTATTTTTTCTTGCGAAAAACCGGCACCGGCTCCGGGATCGGATTGACTTGATTTTTGAGTTTTCAAATAAAATGCTAAACACACAGTGGTATGGTAGTGCGCGGTTCTCTGAAATAGTACGCGGGTCTGAAAGATTTAAAGGTTTGAATACGGTAAGAGATACGGTATATTTATCTGGTTGTAATTCTTTCCTCGCGCTGGGAATCCATCGATCCGCGTGCACCTAATGTAAATCATTATTCTAATGCTTCATCTTGTTTTGATCATGTTTACAGGTGACTCTGTTGAATAATAAATTCTGCCCATAAAGAATACTCCCCGCGATAGATTACATAGGATGCTATAGGTATATCCATCCCAGATCTGAATTCCAATTCCAACCTCCGTGACGTGACAAGTCGAAATTCCAAGCCCAAAATATTCAACGTCGAAATTCGTAGAAGAAAACATTTTATGAGCCTCAAAGAGGATCAATATCATTTGCCGTTTTCCAGTCTTCAGTCTTTCTTGTAGCTCCCGTACTTCCAATTTCACTTTCCAACCTCTACTTATATACAACACAAGTTCTTAGATCCTAAGGGATCGTCCATAGATGACGGCATCGGCAGGGTAAGTGGAGACACGCCATGTTAAACAGCCATTTAAAAGTAATGCTAAAGTGATGGCATGGGGTTTGGTGGGTGGGTTCTAAAATAGTGATAATTTTGGTGACGTCATTTATCGACCATCCCTTTCCACGAAAGTGCATGTCTATTTTCTAAAAAATATATAGACCCTCAGTCACATAACTTGTCCCGCTATAATTTATTATGCACACAAAAGTATTACATAATTTTCGTGATCTTCTTTCAAGTTTCGAGTCAAAAATGTTTTGACTACTTTGAATTCTGCAGAAACCAAAAAGAAAACTACACAGCCTATACCTATACCAATACCGATGACATCATTTATGGACAATCCCTATAGGACAAAAAAGGCGGCATTACAAATAATATAAGAAAGGTTCAAAAATATTAAAAATGGAAAATGCCGAGATGAGAAAAATACAAAATTATAAAAAACTCACAGCTCACTGAACTGATCCCATTTACCAAAATGAAAAAAAAGGAAAATAGGAAAAATCCTGAGCCAAATAAAAGTACCTAGGTACATAATATATTTATGATTAAATCCAAAATTTGAACTCATGCAAAAAAAAATCCCAATTGGAAAATTCTAAAAGAAAAAGGACATTTTTATCAGCGACAGAAAAAGGGAGCGTGCATAAATTACGTGGTACAAAATTCAGAAATTTTGAACCCCTTTTTTTGGTATGTACGCCAATTTAAAAGGATGGGTAGATTGAACCACTTCCCCCCCCATTCGTACCACGTAATTTATGGACGCTCCCAAGCGGAAACACACTATAGTCAGTGAGAAGGACGGAGACGGATACACAGTAGTGGGAAAAAATAAAAAATGTATTCGTGTATTGTGTAGCTATATATCGCTATCTCTGTATCTCAGTGAATTAAGATATAATGGAGGTATATAGGTATAGTAGGATCTAAGTATAGTAATAAAGTAAATTGAAATAACTACATAAAGTCTATAGATTCCAGACGCGACGAGATTACTTACAGTGATAGTGGGGATATTTATTTACCATTATATCTGCGAGATCATGAAGGGAAGTGATATAACATGTTGTGCATAGGTATAAGTACAAGCAGAGATCTCATCTGTGATGTATATCACCATTATCTTCAAAGGAGGAAAACACAGGAAAACAAGCCATCTCAAAGTTTTCTAAAATATTCTCCACACAACAACTGCATTTGAAATTTTGAAAGTTAGAAATTTCATTATGTGTACGGTTTTTGGCAAGTCTTGTGTAGTACGATTCTTACAATTAGAGGTAATTGTAAGTACAAAATGGACTTATTTAATGCTGCGGAAAAGAAGGATGTAATTACTTACACCCTTTTGAAAGGACAAAATTAGCTATTTACATCCTTTCAAAGATGCAAAATAACCTATTTACGCCTTTCCAAAAATGCAAAATAAGCTATTTACATCCTTTCAAAGATGCAAATTAACCTATTTACGCCTTTGCAAAAGTGCAAAATAACCTATTTACGTCCTTTCAAAGATACAAAATAACCTATTTACGCCTGTTGAAAAGTGCAATAATATGCTATTTATAACTATTTGAAAGACCAAAATATATGCCATTTATACCTTTTTGAAAGTGTAAACCGCGCTATTTACACATTTTTGAAAATTACATTGTGTTTCCTCTCTCATATGTCCACATTATCATCTCATCTGTCAAGTGAGCCGTACACAGTCATTTCCTTCCCGGACATTTCCTGGTAGGAAAGGTATGGGAAGGAAGGAAGGTTGGGAAATGTCCGGGTGATAAAAGTCCGGGTAGGAAATGTCCCACAATCCAAGTGAACACACTCACTGGGAATGGAAATGGAAACAAAAAGTGTGAAAGAATCACCAGATAAATAACATGGAAATACATTTCCTAATAAAAAAGTACCTCATCACTTCACATATATAACATGTTCCACGCAAAGCATAAAGAATGACATTAGCATTACGTAAAAAAAGAAATATGTTTGGCAAGGAGTTTTTTATGGTGGAATCGGAATGTGAACTTGAGAATGAAATGCAGCCTCATAATAAAACAAAAGGAACCACACACAGAAAAAAAAACTAAATAAACAAAAACAAGACTGAATACTTTTTGGTTTTTGTGTTGTTTTTGTTGACAGAAATGTAGAAATGTAGATTGTAGACTAGAAAATATAGAAAATGTTGAAAGTCAGTTGTGCAATTGCAATTTTGTTTTTTTTGTCCCTTTTTACAATTTCCACTTCTACTGAAAATGTGAATGTAGGACGTTTGAAAATGGAAATGACAACGATGACGAGAGTGTCATGTCACTCACAATGAAAAAAAAGAAATACAAAAACACTGCGTTATTTTAAAAACGATTTGCGGTGAATACCGCGAAAAAAAAAAATACCGCGGTAAATTATGTAAGAATTTAAATCTATGTAGGAAATTTCAAATGTCCACCTTCTGCCGCAGGAAAAACGGGGATAATGAATTTTGTGGGATTTTCTGGAAATGAACTTTAGTAAAAATGAAAAGTCAAATCTCCCAATTTATATTCGAAGGCATTCATCCTCTATATTCTATTTATGAATTTTGATTATATATTTTGAAGGACTACTTTGGGTGACGGGCTGCTCCTGGGGTCGTTTTGTTGTTTTTATTTTTATTTGTCCCACGTATAAAACTGTATGTAGATCGTGAGTGAAGATTCAAAACGGCTCATGTTCATTTTAAGCTACAACTAAAATGCGCTAATTAAAAAAAAACACTAAATAAGATAGACGAGTATTATGTTAATTTAGCTTTGCCTTTTTAACTTTTTCGTTTTAGAGTTTTTAAAAAGCGCAAAATGTTTAGTTTTTGCAAGATTTTTTTAAGTGTGCAATATTTCTTTTACATGTTTTTATAATGCGAAAAAGTATTCTACTGTGAAGTGGAATCGGGACTTTTATGTATTTAGGCCATCTATGAATAGCAAAGGAGGGAAAAAGGATAAAGGAGTTGAGGACGACGACCAGACGACAGCGTCGGTCGTGTCGGAAACTTTCCGCAGTCTATAGCAATGGGGGAGATGTAAGTATAGGCGGAGGAGCGGGCTAGTGGGTATAGCAGGAGTAGGACGACGGTTAGAAAATGGGTTGGTGACGTGGCCGTCGTATGAGAGCAAGCTGAGCTGAGGAGGAGAAGGGCTCAGCACACCACTTCGATTCTAGAGCTGCTCCGATAAACAAGGTGGTACTTGTCCTGAGAACTAGAGTTGAGTGAAGTCCTGCCGCCATACTTTTTGTGTGTTATTTTATACGGAGATTCTCTCCTTTATATTTATTTCTATTTCCTATTACTACGGTTATATTTTGTGTGTAATTAGTGATCAATTAGTAGATCGGAGGACTGTGTTACATTGTACTTTGTTTGAGGTTGATTATTGTGTGAATTAAAGACTCGGAGATCAGTTTATTATCCCTCCATTTAACGTGAACATTAACATTGATTTCGTAGACATTGAGGCGTGATAGAAGCCGGCATAAATAGTAGTGTGTTAAGATCATCACGGGCACCAGAACCATAACGGTCATTAGGTGGTTTTGGGTGTTGGTGGCGACGCGTAATACCGGCACTAGCATACCGGACACACTATTAGTGCATCCCATTCATTCATCACGGAGCCAGAGCCGAGCCGCCGGTTGCTGCGAAGCCAGACCGGAGTTGCTCGTTTGAGAGAAGCAGAGCTGCTGAAGAGATATAGCAGGGAGGAGTTGGAACGGGGAGCGAAGTCTCGGGCCCAAGCCGGACGAGGTAGACCATCTCGCAAGAGGGCCAGTGGCGCCGGCCGGGGCATCCGAGGTAGAGGTAGAGGATCTGTCAGTTCAGACTCCGAGACCGCCGGTCCGTTGTTCCAGCCACCAGAGTTACTGCTTATCCGCGGTGAAAAGGGAGAAGTTGGGAAATTCTATTCGACACTACTTACTTTCGTTTAAAAAGTGCAAAATATTCTATTTACGTTTTTAAGTGCAAAACGTTCTATTTACATACTTTTAAAAAGTTCGAAACGTTCTATTTACGTTCTTTTAAAAAGTGCAAAATATTTTATATACGTGTTTCTAAAAAACAATTTCTGTTTATGTTTTTAAAAAGTGCAAAACTTTCTGTTTACGTTCTTTTAAAAAATCCAAAACGTTCTGTTTACGAACTTTTAAAACGTGCAAAATATTCAATTTACGTTTTTTTAAAGTGCAAAACGTTCTATTTACGTTCTTTTGAAGCCTGCAAATTATTATATTTATTCGTTTTTAAAACGTGCAAAATGTTCTATTGACGTTTTTTAAAAAGTGCAAAATATTCTATTTACATTTTTTCTTAAGGGCAAAACGGTCTATTTACGTTCTTTTAAAACCTGCAAATTGTTCTATTTATTTGTTTTTAAAATGTGCAAAATTTTCTATTTACATATTTTTAAAAAGTAGAAAATGTTTTATTTTGCTTTTGTTTAACAAATGCAAAAATTTTTTTTACACGATTTTGAAAAGTGTAAAATGCTCTATTTACATGTTTTTCGGATCATGCTACTTTAATTTGAAGTAGATAGTGGGCTTTACGTTTAGCTAAAAAATGGATGTGTCATTTTGAGTCTGGAGTGTCAACGTTCTAAAAATTAGGGCGCATATAAGTTTATACACGTTGGCAATATGTCAGTCATTTCCCCCAGTTTCCAGACTCGAAATTCAGCAAGAAATAAAAAAGGCAACGACAACGACAACGCCAACGACAACGACCTACCTTATTAAACGACAGCTGAAAGTTGTACAAGACCCAAAGGGACAGAAATAAGAAAAGGGACAGGAAGAGGAAAACGACCGTCTTTAGAAATAACGCGCCTACGTCCGTCCTCGTATCTCGACCCCGCAACCTCCACATGCGATGAGATAAATAAAAAAAACGTTTTCTGAGTAAAATGAAGGCAACATGAGCAGGACAACCGTTTTACATATAGCGCTATTATGGGTATGGAATTATCTACAAGGATACATATGATGTCAAAAGTGGGTAACTGAAATAAAACATTCATAGCACCGATAGCGTGTGTGTGTGTGTAGTATGTAAAGTGACTGAGATGGTAAAATCAACCTTTTGAGCTATTCGCTTTTCGTTTAAGAAGGTCAAATTCCAGTAATTCCACAACCTGAAATTCACAACAGAAATCCGCTGACGGCCATGCGATGTTGATTTTTGTTTTTCTACCAGTAAATGTTTTGAGAGAGAAAGACAACTTTATTAAAATAAACTTGACACTGTCGTCCAACGACGATAGCCCACAGGACTCAGTATACGATGCATAATTTTGCTGCATATAAATTATGTGTATTATTAAAAATATGAATGTAATTTAAAAATTAATTAGTTGGCACAGAAGAATATAAATGATGCACACAAATTTGAACTGATTTCTTCAGAACGGAAATCACTATGTCATCAATCAGCGTACTAGGTAGACAATTGGTTTTCATGAAATTAAGGAAAAATTTTGAAATCGTCCCTCGTGCCCCAATGTACAGTCCTATAACTTGAATATCAGTAAGTCCCAGTTTCTGTTGGAAGTAGGGGATACAAGGGTCATAGATTCCTTTTTTCTCCTGATGTACAGCCTCAGATTGATTTATGTTGTTCTGTTCCATGCGCACAGTTGGATCAAGTATAATGCCTTGCTTGGTTTTTAAATTGTAAGCAATTATATCCACACGCCTTGAACCGTCTCCAGTACATTCCACTTCCTGAAGAACTTTCCAGCCTAATTTTTCCATTGCATCAGCAAGTAAACGGCGAACGGCATGATGTCGGTTATTACGAATCAGCTCTCCACGTTGACATCGTCCAAGGATATGTCCAATCGTTTCAATCTCTTTGCAGCCATGTCGGCAGTAAAGGGATCCTTGGTCAAGTCGAGGGATCGCATTAATCGGTAATACATTTCCAACCATTTTAATAGCAGTGATATATTCAGACGTCGAAAGTCCATTTTTTGAGTGAATCCATTTATTCGCATAAGGACATTCTTGAAATTGGATGACACCTTGTCCTTTTTGAGGCAATTCACACCAAGCATCATATTCCAAGCCTCTCAAATGATCACGGATAAACTTGCTCTTCTTCCCTTTACACTCAGCCATAGTTTGCCTTACGTTTAATGGTACAGCAAGAAAATCCAAGCAACTGGATTTTTCCATTTCCAAATCTTTAATTTCATGAATTAAGGCATGAGCGGAACTTGATAAAATCTCTAGAGCATTAAAGTTTTGGATCCCAGCTTCCCATTTAGCGCGTATAAGTCCAATTCCCTTAACTTTTGAGCTGGAGTAGAGCATGCTTGTAGGAGTGCTAATTGGAATAGTGAGAAACTCTTTAACAGAGCTGCGAATTATTTTATCAAGCGACTCTAAAAATTTCGGTGATAATTTTGAAAGAGGGGCATTTTGAAATGGATAAATTAAGGTGGGCCATAAGTAATCTTTCAGGACTTTTAACTTCTGATCAGGGCGGAGCATCGGAGTGGAAGTCAGTTTCTCAATTTTTTCACTAAATTTTCGTAATACTTTAGTTTCATCGAAAACAATGCAGTCCTTGAAGGTGACTCCTAAATATTTAATGGTTTCCTCTGGTCCGATACAATTAATGTATTCGTCCGTGCCCACCTGGAGTTGATCTTGACATAATTCACCTTTTATCATCGAAATAGCTATACTTTTAGCAGGATTCATGCAAAGGCCAATAAGATCAAGCGACTGAGTTGCTTGCTGGTAAAGTTCTGTTGCTGAATGCCTTGAATTACCAAATATGCCGGTATCATCAGCGAACTCACCATTAGATACTTTATCATGCAGGGAATGTAGTGAGAAACCAAATTTTTCCGTGACCTCCTTTTCACTAAGGTCTTGAATCATTGGGTCAATAGCAATATTGAATAAAAATGGAGAAATTGGGCTTCCTTGCATGACTCCGCGCTCAAATTTGATACGACTTGATTTTCCTTCAATAGTAGTAATACGCGTATAATTTTCAGTAGCCAAGTTACAAATCAGGTTTTTTAATAAAGATGGCGCTGGTTTTGATTGTACTTGGTTGATTATATGCGCATGTCCCACACTATCAAATGCCTGCGTTATGTCCCCAAATATGATTGTACAATCAGTTTTGTCTCTTCTAGCCTTCTTAAGAATTTCATTAACCAGAGTGGTGTTGATTAACGTACCTGCTTGATTAGTAAACCCTCGTTGATTTTCATGGATATTAAAACATTCTCTTAATTCAACATCCAACACTTTTTCCATTATACGTCGTAAAACTGAGCTGACAGTAATGGGCCTCCAATTCTTAGATTCTTTTTCATTTCCAGATTTGTAAATAAGAACTGTTCGTGCCTCTCGCATGACAGATGGGACAAAATTGTGCATAATCATATACGACAAAAGTTGAGATATTATAACTCTTGATTTTTTTAAAGTTGACTTGACCCACCGAACCAAAATCCCATCAGGACCAGGAGCTGAGTCCACATTCATTCGCTTAATCTGGGTTTTAACTGCTGCTGGCGAAATCAAATAAGAGAAATCTGCATCAATTTTATTTTGTGCCTCTTGACTTACAGCATTATAAACTGGCCCAACAGAATTATTTGGAGTGCCCCATCGAGTAGAAAAGTCACGTTCTAGTTCAGTTAGTGGTATTGTGCAACACTTATCGTTGGAGTTTAAAACCATGCGTACAGCCTTTCTTCTTTGGTTGTAAAACAAGTACTGAACCATGTTTTCTTGGTATTCTTGATTTCGAGCTTTTCGTTTACGTTTTGATTTTCTCTGTGGGTTCGTGCTTGAATTGTACCCTGAGTCAGCATCTTTGAAAACTTGGCTCTTTTTTCGTAACTCATAATATCGTTTGGCTGGATGCTTGGGACCAGGTAGTTCTTCCTCACATTTTCGTAAGATACGTGAATATTCGTCACACAAACTTTCAAATAAATCATGATTAGGTTCATTTAGTGAAAGTAATGTGTCAAGTTTTTTAATGAGGGCTTCAAAATCAAAATTAAGTGAAACCACTTCTGCATCACGGTCTTCGTCAAATTTTAAATTTTGGCTCAAGTCATCGATTAAACTTTGGCGATGAATATCAGGATGTCCGCTGGTTATGTGCCTTTTTAGTCCTTTTCTTTTAAACACCCGATCACAATAAGGACATGAAACAGAATCACTGGCTGATGAATTTAAAGAATTCTGAGATGCCATTTAAAAACAATAATTAGGAGAATTAGCTTGAAAATATTAGATTTAATATTTGGCAACGTAACAAGGCCGAGGTCGCCATTTAAAACAAAATAAATAAGAAGTCTATTTATGTAATTTATAAACTTTTTTCAAAGTTTCTCAAACTCTTAAAATCAAATTTACGAATAGTAAAAATAATAAAATTATTAGTAAGTTAAATCATTCTTGAAAGATAGATAGCAATCCCTACTAATTTCACGATAAAAAACAAAATGGTGGCGAAACTATCTGTCGCTCGAGAGCGAAAATAAAACACGTCTGCTCTGTCTGCTCTCTAAAACGGTTAACTCTCTAAAACGGTTAGCTCTCTAAACGGTTGTACACCTCGCGGTACCTTAATTAATGGTATTAATTTAATAATCAGTCAAATTTGAATTTCTTGAAATATCTAACTAAAATAGTTTAAATTTTTAAACTTGTAAATAGCATACTTTGCAGTTTTAAAAAGGTAAAGAGCACATTTTGCATCTTCAAAGATGTGTTAGTAGCATATTTTGCACTTTTAACAAAACGTTTAGATAGAGTATTTTGCAGGTTCAAAAAAGTACAAAAATATTATTTTCTGCATCTTTAAAAATGTGTAAATGGAACATTTTGCGCTTTCAAGAAAACATGTAAATAGAACATTTTGTTCTTTTCAAAAACTTGTAAATAGAAACTTTGGAACTTTTCAAAAACATGTCAATAGAACATTTTGCACCTTTCAAAAAGCGTAAATGCAATATTTTGCATCTTTCAAAAACTTGTAAATAGAACATTTTTCGCTGTCAAAAAAATATTAAAAATAGAGTTTTCTGCATCTGAAAAAAGATGTAAAAATAGTGAATTTCGTGATTTTAAAAGATCGTCCATAAATGACGTCACGGGTAGGGTCAGTGGGTCTGCTTATGGATGCTGATGACATCCCATATTAAAGGTATCCATTTACGAAATTTTTAAGCTGGTGACCGGTGACGAGGAGGAGTCATAGGGTCCTTGCAATGGGGATATTTCGATGACATCATTTGTGAACGATCCCGTAGCACTTTTACATTATTTCAATTTTTGTTCTTCTACCCAAGTTTTAGTTCATACTTCATACATAAATGACACATTGAGGTTTTTGTTTATTTTTAAAATCAACCCAAATTTTGTCCGAAATGCTCAATTATGCTTTTAAAAAATTCCATAAAAAATAGTGTGAATAAAAAAATTAAAAAAGTGTCATGTTTTGCTTCTTCTCCATCTACGATTCTAATTTGGAGATTAATACTCCTTCCCCATTCCCCACACACACAGAAACTCAGGTATTTGTGTTCCGTTGGAAATGAAAGTCTTGGAGGAGATTTGCATATTTCCCAGATATATTACTCTATGACAGATTTAGATTCTATCTCTCGCATTTAAGTGGCCAGGTAAATAAAATAATACTACAACTCCTCTACGTTCTCCACTGTGCATAGGCTACGGCTACACAGGCCATTACCCAATACGCTGACGTACCTATACGTAATATTTAGTATGTGGATGTAAATGTTAATGTTCGTTTTTGATGGGGCTCCAGATAGTGTCTAACATAGGAAATGATTATTCCGTGGAAACATGCCACACCACATCTACGTCCATACTACACCACAATTACACTACAGATTACACTTAATCTCCACTCGCCAAATTACATTACATTACATTTAGCATTTCCATTAAATTCCATCAAACATTTTGGTTCCTATACGAACCAAATTAGTGTACGAAAATAAAGCCAAAATCCGAACTCAAACGCCTTCAAAATACGTAGCGGGTTATTTGAAATTTTACAATTTTGATTTTATATTTCCTAATTTCCTAGCAGGGCCGGACGAAGGAATTTCTTTTAGGCAGCAAATTGTTTCCATATACAAAAACCACCATTTTGATTTTATTGATGGTTTTCTTTGTAAAGCAAAATGTTTTATTTACATGTTTTAGAAAAGTGCAAAATGTTATTTTTCCATGATTTTAAAATGTACAAGAATTTTTATTTGCATGGCCAAAATATTCTTTTTACATATTTTTGAAAACTACAAAATGTTCCATTTACATATTTTTGAAAATTGTAAAATGCTTTATTTACATGCTTTTTGAAAAGTGTTATATGAATTATTTGCATGTTTTTGAAATGTGCAAAAACATTTATTTGCATGTTTTTGAAATGTGCAAAAATATTTATTTTCATGTTTTTGAAATGTGCAGAATGTTCCATTTACATGTTTTTTGAAAATTCAGGCAGCGGGGGCTGCCTGCGCTGGCCACATTATCCGGCCCTGTTTCCTATAGTGTGTTAATTGTGTTAATTTTTTAAAATTAAGTTAGCCATCTCGCGTCGGTTTTTATTGGATTTTTTGTGGCTGTAATATTTATGCTGAGCGCTGCTGTTAAATCATTGTTTTGTTAAATTTTGTATTTGGCGCTTTCAAGAAATTTCAAATTTTGCAGGAATTGGTTTGGTTGATACAGTTTGCTACTCATACACTCATGGCGACATTGCGTTATAATTTAAGAGAGTTGTTTCCCTTTGTTCGTCTTTTGTATAGTAGAAATAGTTGTAGTTGTTGTTGTTGTTGTTCTTTTTATGAGTTGTTCCCTCGCTTGTCTCCGGTCTTGTTTAGTTTAGTTTATTATTTTTGAGTTGTCTCAGTTTGTTAGTTTGTTTATAGGTGTTGGGGAGTTCGTGCCAAGAAGCTCTCATCCAAAATAAGGGATATCACTAGTCCATAAATGACGTCACCCAAATTCTCACTCCTTAAGGACCCCCCCCCCAATGGCGTAAACTGTTATCTTTAACATGGGGTGTCATCAATATCCAAGTAGACCGTAGACCCACTGACCCTGCGGATGACATAATTTATGGACGATCCCTAATGTATTTCTTTTTAAGAATGCAGAAGGACAAACGGGGAAAAAATAGACATTGGCATGCCATGTCCTCGCATACCATTCCCTATAAGCATATAGGCCTATATCCCATAATATTACATACATTGTTTGTAAAATCTTCTATAAAGTATAGGCATATAGTATAGGGGGTATAGACCATCATTTATAGAGTATACACGGGAATGAAAGGAAAGGCAGAGAGGAAAAGAGGGAAACAAAATAAGAAAAAAAAGTGGTAATACCCGGATTTCGTTTCACACTTGGACAGTAACGAGCCTGTTTGTAGTGCGTCAACGTAATGTCAATTTAGGGCTTAGGGTGGGTGCTATATATATAAGTGTATATATCTAGATGCTATATAGGCTATATATGGTATTGGGCCTGTAGGTATCGCACCCGAGACGGGAGTCTAGATTCTTTCTAGATTTTGGACCCGTGTGGTGTAGAACTTGTGACGATGAACGAAGAAAGTTGACGCTATTTTCCTGTTTAGTTTACTCTGTGTGTCTCTATATGTATGTACTTTTTTTTACCCACATGTAATTTTTCATTAACTTAACAAGAAGGGTGGGGCGCCTGTAGATTGTGTGGACAGAGCGAAGTAGCGACAAGTGTGTAGTAGAAAGTGACGATCGGTGGAGGGTCGAAAACAAGTCAATAACGCGGGGAGTTGTGATGATGAGTTTTGGACCCATATATTGTGTGGCTTCAATCAAGAAATCAAGACATGCTATCTAAAATTATGGTTCCAAATGCTGCGTTATTGTTTGTGTGGTGGTAAAGTTAAGACCTTAGATTTTAAAGCTGAATTGAAGTTTCTGCAGATTTTGTTTTTAAAAAAAAAAAAGGAAATAACTTCGGTATTTTTAAATTTGAACAAAGTCCAATAATTAAAACACATTTAAAGGTTTTTCAAAATTTGTGAAGTTTCTGAATTACCCGCGTTTTAAAAGGTGAGAGAATTTTGTTATTGGCGCTTTTTTAGAATAGTGTGAATATTTTATTTTGAACTTTAAATGGGCTAATTTTGTACTTGACTTGGTGCTTTTAAAATATTATAAATGAGTTTTGCGCTCTCATATTTGAAAATGCGAAAATTCTGTATTAAATTTTGCACATTCATAAAAGCGTCAATTTTGAATTTGGCGCTTTCAAAAAAGCGAGGATTTTTGTAATTAACACTTTCAAAAATTTCAGTTTTAATTTGGCGCTTTAAAAAATTCTAAATTTTGTACTTGACTTATTGGCGCTTTCAAAATCCTATAAATGAGTTTGGCGCTCTCATAAGAATGCAAAAACATTTTGTACTTTGCACTTTTATGAAAGCGCTAATTTTGAATTTAGCGCTGTAAAAACATTTTTACAAAAATATCGCTACAAAAAATTTTCATAATATTAAAATGTTTTACCGCTTCAAAAGAATTACAACTTTGAAATTAGACCATTTAAGACAGTGTACATTCAAAAATACGAAATTGTACTACGTAATTCAAAGCGCATTGCAAACACTTTCAAATAGTGTGCCTACCTTACTATAGGTATATTTTAGTATTATATTTTGCCTTGTGTGAGAAATAAATTCTAGATACACCATTTTGCAATGTATAGCTCTCTGATCGTGTCAAATTCCAAATTCCAACTCCCCACCACATTATTATTGTTATCGTTACTATCATCGCTCCATAGCTTATTTTCAAATTAGTTCCTCAGACAGAGCATGTTGTGATTTGATTAAAAATAACAAATGGCTTCTTTTCATTCTTCAGGACGGCACTATGAGCGGTCGCGGTCATATATGCACCTATAATACCTATGCGTGTGGTGATGTGTAGCTGTGGCAGGATTGGAGGTTTTGCGTGAAAGTATGACAGACTCTTATCTGGAATATATCTCCTTCCCATATGACATGGCCATGGTCTCTCAGCGCAGCGGTTGGTTAAAATTGGAGAAGACAAAAGAAAAATAAGCGTATCACTTTCTCCACATATTTTCTTATACTTTCCCCTCAACAACTTCAAAATCAACTTCAACTTCCACTTCGACTTCTAGTTAACGAAACGAAAAGGAAAGGAAAGCGAGACCAAAAGAACGAAAAGGAAATACAATTTTTTTTTCAGAGGGATTTTTTTTATATTTGGTGGAGAAAATAAAGAGAAAGGGAAGAAAGTGAAGTGAGGGAGTTGAGCTTTCTTTCTCTCATCAGTCTGGTTCATCTAACTGTTTTATAAACCCACTTAATAGATAACCAGACAGAGAGAAATCTAAGAGCAGGATCAAGATCAACGGAGCGTCTGTATGTACCTACATACGCAAGATATCTTCTTTAGATAACACACACACTGTATATATCTCTATATAGCATGGACGTATATCCAGAGACACAGACAGTCTTTATTTCTTTATAGTACAAGTGTTTGTATGCACACACGTTTCTACTGCTTCTACAGGGTGCCATACAAGATTCACAGCCCCATATGCAGCCTTTATAAGCTGAGTCGAGTGCAGTAACATATTTACATACCTACAGATTTTTTCTGGCATTAAACTAAGGCCAAATACACTGTACATTTTTTAATTTTTAATTTCGCGATTTTTAATAGTGTAAATTTTGAACTTGGCGCTGTGAATATGCAATAATTTTGAGTTTTGAGCTTTTAGAATAGCGTGAATTTTGGACTTGGCGCTTTCAAAAGTGTGAATTTAGAATTTGGAGCTTTCAGAATAGTTTAACTTTTGAATTTGGCGCTTTCAAAAAATTGAGAGTTATTTGAATTTGGAACTTTCAGAATAGTATAACTTTTGAATTTGGCGCTTTCATAAAATTGAGAGTTATTTGAATTTGGAACTTTCAGAATAGTATAACTTTTGAATTTGGCGCTTTCATAAAATTGAGAGTTATTTGAATTTGGAACTTTTAGAATAGTGTAATTTTTGAAATTCGCCCTTTCAAAAACGGGGGAATTTTGAATTTGGTTGCTTTCAGAATAGTGTAAATTTTGAACTTGGCGCTTTTGAAAAAGTTTGAATTTGGCGCTTTCAAAAAAGTGTGTTTTTTGAATTTGAAGCTTTCAGAATAGTTTGATTTTTGAATTTGGGGCTTTCAAAAAATGTGAATTTTGAATTTTGCGTTTTTAAAAGCGTGTGAATTTTGAATTTAGTTGCTTACAGAATAGTGTAAATTTTGAACTTGGCGGTTTGATAAAAGTGCTAATTTTGAATTTAGCGCATTCAAAACTGTGGATTTTGAATGTGGCGCTTTTAAAGTAGTGTAATTTTTTAAATTGACGCTTTCGGAAAAATGTGAATAGTTTTGAAGCTGTATTTGTTAAAGCTATGGATTGTGGAGGGTGAAGACTATATTCCACCCTGTACTTCACTTGTAGAGCGTAATGGAAAATTCCAGGAGAAACAGAATGACACCCGACAACCCACGAGAGCGTCCAACAACGGGAACAACTCTCATCAGCCAAGGAAAAGAAATCACCGGGACCGGGAGAGAAGGTTCCCGTTCCTCATTGCCTCCGGTTTTTTCCCAATGAATGCTGAGTACCCTACTTAATTATATCTGTATATGTCCGCGTATCGACTGTTGGTCTTGGCTCGCGGGTCTGTTTTTTTTTGTTGGTGCTGCTGTCTTTGGCTGTGTTATATTTCTAAATTTATTTTGTAAAATATACAATTGCTTAAACATAGACTTTTGTGACAGTTCCAGACTCACCAACCCCACCAACAGAAAGTGCAATCTTTTTCCCAATGAAAAATATTTTACACTTATGAATTTGAAACAAGGCTGAAATTGAAGAAAGGGATCGTCCATAAATGATGTCACTGGCATGATGAGTGGGTGTAATTGGATATTGATGACATGCCATAGTTGCAGATAGCTGTTTAAGTAATGTTAAAATTATGACATGGGGATGGGGCGGTTCTAAAAATGCGATGAATTGGGTGACATCATTTATGGACCATCCTTAGGTCGTGATAAACAGCTGCGTGTTGTTGTTGTTGTGATTGTATTATCTCATAGGTTTAGAATAAAAATTAGAATTGGAATTATCTACGCACGTGACACACACCAATACAGAGTTTGAGATCCAATCTAGTCGAGTGAAAGTCTCATCAAAATTGTGCCATAATCTGATATCTATTGCCTACAGTTTTACACACAAATTTCCATGTCTGACATGGCCACCATTCTTCACTACGAAACGTCAAGTTTGATGTTTTTATTTAAACGAGAACTTTTGGATTTTAAAGTTTTTGTGAAAAATAAAACATTTTGAATATCGTTAGGTATTTTGAAAACGATAAATTTTTAGAATTTAAGGCTTTAAATAAAAACAAGTTTTGATTTCCGTACATAATTTTTGGGGCAAAGGTGAATACCACAAAGTTTTGGGATTTTTGAAATCGATAAAAGTTTAGATTCTAATATTTTTAAAAATCACAAACGAATCATTTTTTACCTTTAAAAAAACAAGCAAAATCTTACTAATGGAATTGAAAACAGGTAAAACACTTAGAAAAACCACTAAAAATGGAATTTTACAAATTTTTGATAATGGAAAAACAATGCCAAGTATTATGTTTTTTGAAAATCAATCAAAACTAGATTTTCAAATTTGGAAATATGGGGAAAGTCAGGATTTTAGAATATTTTTATAAAACAACTTTCTAAATTCTTTAAAAATTACGAAATTGAATTAAATTTCTTCTGGAAACAATTTTCTAAAACACGGAATGCACACTTAAATACATTATTTTAACTCCTACTTCTCATAGAAAACTTTCATTTTCAATGGAAATATTTTTAATTGGACATAATTATCCTTTTAAGCCCTATACTGCATCCTGCCTCCAATTTTTATTTGTGTTTTTTTTTGTTTCTTCTACAGGAAATTAGATTTTACAATTTGTAGAAAATTCTTTTCAAATTGCTTTGACAGCGGAGGTATAATATATACAATATAAAAGGAACATTGAAAAAGAAAGTTGGAAAAAACTGTATGCATGTAGGTACATAGATTACTACTGATTATTATTATGACTACATTACCTTCTGCTTCGACGGGAAACGGGAAGTTGACGGGGATGTTGGTAATTTTATTATGAGGTTAATGCTTCTGGTTCTTCTTCGTCTCCTTTCAAACACTCCTTTCACATAGAGACACAACACAGGGGAGATTCAACATTAAGATATTTTCTTCTCCACAATTTTCTCTACAAGATCACTCCACTAAACTTCCCATACAAATAACAACATTCAATATCCAAAATCCAAGTAGTAGCAGCAAGAACCCAAATCCAGCAAAACCTCGTAACCAAAAAAATGTATCCACAAAAGGCTTTTTGAAATTGCAAAATAAATGAATGTGATGGGATTGATGTAAGATTAATTTTGAGTTAAGTTTGTCTTTGATCTTCCCCAGCAACAACAACAAAACTCGCACCCGGCCCGGCGCTCACAACAACACTCACATCCGCACTCCCAACTTTGACTTTCCTGAAGAGGGGGAAAGTACATTGGCTCCAATGCAATGCATATATAGATAATATTATTAGCAGTAGCAAAACGACCACCAGTAGAGATTACGATCTCATATGTTTATATTATATTTTGAAATGCGTTGTAAGTAGAAATTGGTAAAAAGTATAAAAAAACGCGGCTTTCTCCGCTCAAAAACACACCACGTACTTTCACCCACGAATATGACTTTCACCAACGACTTTCACTTTTTATTTTTTCTACACAGTCCTCCTCGTTTTCTCTTGTTCGTTTTCGTTTTCAGAAAAAAGAGAGAAAGTCACGGTTTCAAGTGTGTGTGTGTGTTGCTCTGCGACATCCAATGAAGAAAGCGTAACCAAAAATGAGCCCAGTAGTGTTCAAATGACAAGATGAAGATGTTCCGAGAAAAAAGTCTTTATCTCCTTCAACCCTTCATCTTTTTAAAATAAATTTTTTTCTTCTCTCTCTCTCTCTCTCTCTCTTTCAAAAAAAGTGAAAGTCTCCACGTTCAGCTTTCACTTCTATATAATTTCATATATAGATACTATGTGTAGTGTTCTTGGACTTGGACCTGGGCACTCGAACTCTCCCTTCCTATAATATTATTACATATGTATATACTCTGTAAATTCTTTGAGTGAAAGCAAGAGAGACGAGATTTTTTTTTGCTTATAGAAGATTTGGAAACATTTTTGTCCTGTCCTATGATCTTGTAGTAGGAGTATATTATGTAGTAGTGGTTGTATAGACACTACTCGACGAGTAGAAAAAACGAAAAACGAATGTGGAAAAGAAGACGAAGATACAGAGCCTTGGCGAGATAGACAGATGCCTATTATTCTATATGAGATAGATGGGGAGATGTAGATCCTTTTTGGAACACTCACTCGATTCACCTATAGAGAATTTTTATAGTACGCTCTTCTCCTCAACGGCACGGCCACTATCACTCGGTCCTAAGAAGAAGAAGAAGGAGAAGAAGAAGAGTGAGAGAGTACATTACCGTTTTTCCACTCTCTCCACTTTCCCCATCTACTCCCTACTTTATGGTTTTCAAGCGTGGAATTATTTATGTTAGTTTTCAAGAAATGCTTCAAAGTACGCGGGGGGAGAGAGAGCGGGAGTTGGAGCGGGAGCGGGAGCGGGGCTGATCATAGGGAGATGTGATTCTTCTGGATATATGTAGATAGGACGAGATACGGCCACAGTTTAGTTTTAGTGGTATCAATGGCAGTGGCAATACACTCCAAAATAGCTTTATGTACCTTCGTTTTTTCTTCTTGGGAGAGAGACACAGACAAAAAGAAGAAGAAGACGAAGACGTCGAGAGGTAAAAGTATAGAAAATACGAATACGACTGGAGAAAGTAATCGTACCGTGCCTATATAAACTACATATATACTGTATATGTGTTTTTGTTTTTATTTTATTTTTTTGCTGATTTCTTTAGAGCGTAAAATGTAAGAATGGAGACTGTTCAGGACGAGGAGAGATGGCCCAGTTTGGAGTTTTTGGAGATGCTTAGATGCGGCAGATGATTCATCCAGGTAGAGAAGATCGAGAAGAATACGAGTTTATGTAGAAATTGAAAGGAGCTATTTGTCTCTCCAAGACTCCTGCTCAGCCTGTAGAACGCTAAGATACTGTTGCTTTCACTTTTGCTTTTATTTTCTCTTTACTTTCAAAACTGCACTCACTGTCGGTCCGTCCGTCTGTCTGTCTGACTGTCTAGATCCCAATTTCCAACTCACTGTTTTCACTCGCAGGAGCACTGCCACTGTCGTCTGACTGACTGACTGACTGACTGACTGGCTCAAGCTGCTTCAGTACCAAGAGTGAAAGTGATCCATGCAACTAACATAAAACAACCTGCAGTCTGTGAACGTGAATGGCAACGGAGAAAGTTGTGACTGCCGCGCTCCCAACGTATGTCTGCTTGGGTCCAGAGCAACTGGAAAACTGACGATGGGCTGAGGAGAAAGTCTCGCAACTGCTCCAACTTTTCAAGCAAAAAGGAGACGAGCGAACAAAGCAAAGGAGGGAAAGACAGAAGCACACAGAAGCTGGAGACTTAGGACTGACTCGGCTGGCTGACTGTACCCCGCGCTCGCTCGAGAACTGAAAACCTGGAGAACTAGAGAAGCGTACGAGTGTAGTTGTTCATGCACTGCACTCACGATCCGAATCTAAACTGAGGCTGGTTCTGGATCTGGATCTGGATCTGGAGAGGGAGTATGTAACTCCCTATGCTGTGTGGTCTGGTTGTACGGAGAGAGATAGAGACATTGGGCTGGATCTCCTGTAGACGAGGAAGTGAAAGGAGAAAGGAGAAGGAAGAAAGGAGATGTTGAATGTAGAATTAGGTATGTCGGTCCGTGGAGGTTGTGTATGTGGGACGGAGACTTGTAGACAGTATCTGCTCAAGTAGCTTCCTTCTCGCTCCCATCACTGCTCCTGGCACTGCACGAGAAGATCGGAGTCCCGTTCAAGCTCAACTCCGAACACCAACCCAACTCCCATGTAAAATCATACCTAATAACCCAACATGGCAGAACATTAAGACTCCGCTCACCAAGGCACCACTCCGATCTACATGCTACACACTACAGATGCAGATCATGAGGGAAGAATCAAAATGACTACACTTAAAATGAGCTAAGGAAAATATCTAAGGGTACTCGATGCAGAAAATGTACTTTTTTGAAGAGTGTAAAATGTTATATTTTTATGTTACTGAAGAGTGCAAATTGTTGTATGTACATATTTTTTAATAGTTAAATATTCGAAGGATTATTTTTGGAAAGGTAGAAAAAAGTTCGACGTTGATGTTTTAGAAAAGTGTAAAATGTTCTATTTACATGTTTTTGAAAAGTGTAAAATGTTCTACTTACATGTTTTTTGAAAATTGAGGCAGCGGGGGCTGCCTGCGCTGGCCTCATTTTTTAAAAATATTTCAGTAGATAGTGCATTTTGTTATTGTCCGCGCTAAATAGATTTGGATCATTTTGGTTTTTCACAGACTAGATGACGGCCTGTTTTCTCCTACATGCAGACGCGAGTGTGAGCGCGAGTGCATGAAGGAGTGAAGGTGTGCGGGTGCATGGAGACACGGAGGTGATGCTTCAGTTCTACTTGGAAGTAGATGTAGACAGTAGACAGGAGGCAGGGAGGAGTAGGCTGGAGCAGTACAAGTAATAGCAGTGGAGGAGAAAGTAATCCTGCACTGTACTGGTTTTTAGTTGCTTTTAGTTCTGGTGCTGCTGCTGGCACTTGCTCTCGTCCCGGTGATCCCGTCCTACTACTCCTTTCTCTAGTCTTTTCTGTGAAGGAGAAAAAGTAGTGAAAACTAACGGCGGAGGGAAACTTAGGATTAGACTCTTTGAAACTTGGAGCCAGCCACGTAGAATGTGTAGACGAGGGAAAAGTGCGGAGAAAGTGGGGAAAATAAGAGGCGCTTGGATGGATGAATGAATGGCTGCTACGGGCTTGTTCCTGGTTGTTGGAACCCGTGCAAGGTTTTGCTTCGGCAGTAGAATGAGAATTGTGGGACTATAGGAACACACTACACACACAGGCACACAACCTACAAGCCATAAGAACGTGAAGGAGAGAATCCAATTCTGAATCCGAATCCAAATCCAAGTTTGTCAGGTTTTTCAAGTTTTTCTCGGTTTTCTTATAACATTATGTACGAGGAAGGAAGTTTTGGGTATATAGGAGCAGCAGGCGCGGATTCATAGGGGTGGGCAAAAGGGAAATTGCTCACCCAAAAACGAAGCATTTAACATTTTGCAATTTTTAAAAAGATTGATATAAAACATTTTGAACTTTTCAAAAACATGTAAAAAGAATATTTTGCACTTTTAAAAAAGCATTTAGAAAGAATATTTTGCAATTTTTAAAAACATGTAAATTGAACATTTTACATTTTTCAAAAGCATGTGAATAGATTATTTTGCAATTTTTAGTATCTATCTTATTTAGATTTTTTTGACATAGTTCATTTTAATTATTGTTTAAATTGAAAATGTGCCAATTTGATTCTTAATTCAATATAATATGTATTGCCCACTACAAAAAATAATTCTGAATCCGCCACTGAGGAGGATAGAAGGACGGAGGTAGGTAGGGAGGTAGGTACTTTACTTTGGATAGGTATATTCCCTAAGATGGGATGGACCTACAATTTACTATATAGACAGATACTTTGGCGCTGGGTTCCGTGTAGGACTTGGATTTTGTTAAAGGCATATGAATTGGAAGGGAGACGGAGGTACAAAAAAATAAAGAAAGCTTACAGCATGAGTCTTGAGCCTTGAGTGTCATAAGATGTATGGGCTGAGAGATGTACGTGTTTTAGAGATAGCATTAGTTAGGTATATATACAGTGTAAGTGAAAGTAGGGATATATTGCTCCGTTATACGGCTATACCATGCTGCTGTCCATTTCTTAGGAGTGAAAGTGCGACTGATGCTGATACTGATACTCTCTCTCTCTCTCCCTTTTCCCGGCCACTTGCCTGTCTAATCTCTCAAGTAGTACAAAGAATTCCTGCACTGGACTTTCTCCTTCAGTGCTACTTTCACTTTCTACTTTCTCCCAGTCAGTTACCTTTCTCTCTCCCGTTCCCAGTTCTCCCTGTATAATGGATGGAGGAGGCGCAGGGAAGTCTCTTAGAAGGAGCCTCTCCGTCTTAATTAGGAAGAGTTATGACAAATGTACAGAGCTTATTTCCACATTCTGCATTCAGCGGACCCTCCGCCTCTCTACTCGAGAGCATGAATAATGTTCCTAGTCCTACTCTCCTGCTCTTGGTCTCCCGCGCCTATCTTACTGTTGTGGCGTTGGTTGTGTTATTAGGAGGGTTATTATGAGTGCGAGGACCAGACCACTTAAGAGGATCAGTACCGGAGTCAGGAACAGATATGCGGATGCGGATGCCGACGCCGAAGATGGACATTAAAGAGTATCTATGTAATGTGGACGATATTATCGCGTTAAAAATTAAATTATGAGAGACTTTCTTGCTTTCTTGATGTACGCGGGGGCTCCATTCATAATGTGTACTGTAGACGGGTCTTTTGTCAGGTTTTATAAATTTGGGATAGGAATAATTACGTGACTTATTTGTTCATTCTTGTAACACGTTTCGTAATTTGGCTAAAGTTATCTAATTAGGTGGTTGTGAAAAGGTGAAAATTGTATTGATTTAAATTAAGTACTTAATTAATTACTTAAGTTTTTTAATTAGGTTTTTTTAAAAGGTACAATAATGGCTTAATTACACTTTTGTAAAGTTGAAAAATGCTCTAGCTGCGTGTTTTTGAAAAAGGACAAAATTTTTTATTTCAGTGTATTTGAAAACATTTAATATTTTCTAATTAGGTATTATTAAAATGGAGTAACAAGTTTTAAATTGCGTGTTTTAATAAAAGTGTAATATGTTCTAATTACATACAATTCAAAAGTTCAAAAATTTGCCATTTGTGTTCTGAAATTACGCCAATAAAAATATGTGTAAAAATATTCAAATTTTTATAACTACCGAATTTTTGAAACAGGAAATATTTTTTATTATAGCTGTTCATTTAACATAATTGGAATGATTACATTATTAAAATATGTTTTAGTAACTATCAATATCTTGTCACCGTAGTACTTAATAATGGTGCAACATATGCAAATTTCATATTTCCAAAGGTATTTAAAAAAAATCATTGAATTGCTGAAATTTGTATTTTTAAAAACTACACAGGTACTATTTACATACATTGCATTGAATTAGTTTAATTGCAAATTATCTTGCAAATAAATTGTATCGGTATGAAATTAAAACTGTTTTTGTGGCTGAACCTTAGAATTAGTAGAACAAGTTTCATTACTAAGTACGAAATGGCATGTCTTTCCAAGTACCTTGATGTGTGTAACATGCGTGTATAGGTTCCCTGATTTTGTTGGTTGGACTATATAGTGCTTGTTTGGTTAAAGTTTAGTTAGCTTATTTTTGGGTGGCTATAGTTATTGGCCATTCATTCGCGCATTGCGTTCAATACTTGAATTTCAAACCTCAACCTACGTCCTACACACACACACACACACTCAGTGCAACTTTCTCCACAAAAAAAAACTTCAACTCCATATATCCTTCTTCCAATTTCTTCAAACTTAGGATTAGACCTTCTCTCCTTACTTTCACTCGGCTCTCTCAAAGAAAGAAAGCTAGAAACTAGAAATTGGATTTTTTTTTGGACTAGAACTAGAAACTAAAAACTTGAACTAGAAAAACTATGCAGTCCTCCTGATACATTTCTTGGATACTTTCACCGGTACTATAGGCACTCAAATATACAGGGTGCCACCGTATCATCTTCTGTCTTCAAAACTTCCACGTACAAAACTCTTTAGACAGAATTGTATGCAAAATTTGGTACCAACTTATGATAGGTAAAACGCTATTCAAAAAATTAAAATTCATTGGGTGAAAGTCATTTGGTTTTTTTTTTCAAATTATTTTCTCCCTATTTGTTTGTTTGTTTGAATGCAAGACTAAATTAAAGCGCATTTTAAGTGGTAATTTCGTAACGTCTGTGAAGAACCAAAAGGATCCATATCCATTTGCAGCTGAAATCAATATCAACTATCTACAAAAATATTCAAATCTGTCTACGGAGCATTTAAATAGAATACTTTGAACTTTTCAAAACATGGAATTAGAAAATGTTGAAGTTTTCAAAACATGGAATTAGAAGATTTTGAACTTTTCAGAACATGGAATTAGAAAATTTTGCACTTTTCAAAAACATGAAAATAGAACATTTTGCACCTTGTCGAAAACTTGTAAATAGAACATTCTGCACCTTATGAAAAACATGTAAATAGGACATTTTGCATCTTTTCAAAACCTTCTAATTCACATTCTACGCATGCTTCCTATTTTGTTTGTTTGACATAGCTCATTTTGATTGGGTATGTGTCATTTTGGTTCTTCACACACGATATATAGCACCCTGTATATACAAGTGGTTCGTCTCGTCCGTCCGTCCGTCTTTGTTGCAGGGAAAGCACACAATGTAACTGTACCTGCTAGAGTATGTTTTACACAGCATTCCAATTCCAATCTGATAGTGTACAGCCCCATTGGCCTATAATGTCTGTACACTTTGCCCTTTCTCCGTGTAGCCCTCAGTTTAGTTTCACTCTAGTTCAGTTTTTGAGTTTTAGGTGAAAGTTGAGTTGCTTCTACTTGTGGCTACTTGCGTACTTGAAAGTGAAAGTATGCTCAAGTGTCCCATGCTTTCCACAAATTTCGAACAAACTTGAACATTTTCACTTTCTTGAACATCCCAATTCCAATTTTGTTGCTAAACTTGCAACGCAAAAACAAAAACGACAAAATACTCAACAATGCCTTGTTTGTGGGATTTTTCAAGTTTACATGGCTGTCAGTATTTTTCAATGTCACAACTAGTTGTCTTTGAAAAGTTGCAAAGTGCTTTTCAATTTTTTATGTTTTTGAAAAGGTGCAAAAAGTTATTTTAAAAGTATTTTTGATTTTTAAAACCTACAGGAAACAGGATGTTCTACTTTGTTTTTTTTAAAGGTGCAAAAAGTTTCAATCAGATTTTTTTATAAATGTGAAAAATGTTTAATTTAGATGCTTAACAAGGTATCAACGTTATATTTTGATGCTATTCATAAGGTGCAAAGTGTTCTATTTTGATGGTTTTGGAAAGGAGCGCTATTGAAGAAGGTTCAAAAAATTACTCTAACTAGGCAAGTTAGGAAGATGCACAATGTTCTAGTTTTGACTTTTTTGCTGCTTTTTAAAGGGTGCAAAGTTTTTTTATTTAGTTAATTTTACAGAGGTGAAAAATTCTAAATTTTGATGCTTTAAAAAAATTTGAAATATTCTATTTAGGTTTTTCTGAAAAAGTGCAAAGTGTTATAATTTATGTTATGTTTTTTTCAAATCTGAAAAATAATAAATTTTGATGCTTTTGTAAAAGTTCAACCTTTTCTATTTTGATGATTTTGAAAAGGTCCAAACTTTTCTATTTCAATGCTTTTGGAAAGGCTCAACATTTTTTTGATGCTTTTGAAAAAGTTCAAATTTTTTTATTTTGATGCTTTTGCAAAGGCTCAAAATTTTTTATTTTGATGCTTTTGAAAAGGCTCAATTTTTTTATTTCGATGCTTTTGAAAAGGTTCAAAATTTTTTTATGCTTTTGGAAAGGCTCAAAATTTTCTATTTCGACGCTTTTGAAAAGGTTCAAAATTTTTTTATGCTTTTGAAAAGGCTCAAAATTTTCTATTTTGATGCTTTTGAAAAGGTTCAAATTTTCTATTTTGATGCTTTTGAAAAGGTTCAATTTTTTTATTTCGATGCTTTTGAAAAGGTTCAAAATTTTTTATGCTTTTGGAAAGGCTCAAAATTCTCTATTTTGATGCTTTTGAAAAAGTTCAAAATTTTCTATTTCGATGCTTTTGAAAAGGCTCAAAATTTTCTAGTTTGATGCTTTTGAAGAGGTTTAATTTTTTTATTTCGATGCTTTTGGTAAGGCTCAAAATTCTCTATTTTGATGCTTTTGGTAAGGCTCAAAATTTTCTATTTTGATGCTTTTGAAAAGGTTCAAAAATTTTGTATGCTTTTGGAAAGGCTCAAAATTCTTTATTTTGATGCTTTCGAAAAAATTCAAAATTTTCTATTTTGATGCTTTTGAAAAGGTTTAAATTTTTTTATCTTGATGCTTTTGAAAAGATTCAAAAGCGTGTGCGTTTTAGCTAGCAAGATCGAAAAATAAAAAATTTGATTTAAATTTTTTTTATGATGTTGAACTAGGACAAAGTTGTAGATCTTTAGAAAACCAGTAGGACCAGCAGAGCAGAGCTGCTACAATAATTTTATTAGTTTCTTGTAAAAACCATTGGGAAATGTTTTACTGATTATTTTCAAAATTTGTGCTGAGTGAGTAGACTGGGTGGATTCTACTGGGATAAAAAAAAGAGTAGAATAGTCGAAAAGGGACACAGGGAACGGACGAGAAGGAAATTTGCCTGGCTCCTGAATACTGATTATGATTTTATGAATATGGTATAGTGCCTGGGAGAATAGGAGAAAGGAGAATAGGAGAATAGCTCAATACCTGTCTGTCCGTCAGTCATATCTCATATGTGGGACTGCATTTCCATTTTCCATAAAAAAAAGAGAATACATTGTATTTCATACTATGTTCGTACCTACCGGGCAATCGTGTCTCTGCCACTTACATGACATGAGCTTGACAAGACAATTTTGATATAACAAAGCAAATACTCCACAAAAGAATATATTAGTGACTCCATATAGAGCTATATATGCTTTTAATAATATATAATTATCAATATTCTATGAATATATATTCACGCGGCCGCATCTACATACTACATGCAAATATCTGTAGGACCAATGTGCAGTGTAGATACATAAGACAGTTCGGGATGAATACTCAAAATAATTGAAATTTGATTTTCCAATTTACCCAACTTCCCCATCAATAAAAACACTATGTCGCCCTTGTTGTTGTTGCTGCTGTTGATACTATGGCCACTGCGGCTACGGCAGCTCATGTCCACCTAATTTGTGAGCAACTAAGGCGGCAAATATTCTTTCTATATTTTTCAATTCAAATTTCCGACTTCATACTTTCTCCCAATTTATTTTGAAAATTTATGTGAAAAAATGCTAAGTGAAAGTGAAAGTGCAACAGTCGTACATATTTTTCATTTAATTCAAAGGGTAAATATCGTGTTTTTAAAATTACAAGTACTGTGTTTTGCACTTAGCTGAAGATCCAAATGTGTTGCTTCGCACTTTTGAAAACATGAAATTAGAACATATTGCACTTTTCAAAAACATGAAATTAGAACATTTTGCACTATTTCAAAAACACGTTATTAGAAAATTTTGCACAAATTCAAAAACATGTTATCAGAACATTTTGCACAAATTGAAAAACATGAAATAAGAACATTTTGCACCTTTGAAAAACATGAAATTATAAAAATTTTCACTTTTGAAAAGCATGAAAATAGAACATTTTAAAACATGAAATTAGAACATCTTGCGCCTTTGAAAAACATGAAATTATAAAAATGTTCACTTTTGAAAAGCATGAAAATAGAACTTTTTAAAACATGAAATTAGAACATTTTGCACTTTTCAAAGACTCGTAAATCACACATTTCATTTCACTACATCATTTCATTACATTTCACTCATCAATCTCATTTCCTGTTTTTTTGACAATTTTGACATATGGCTCATTTTTAATTCCAGTTTAAATTGGATATGGACTGTTTTGCGTCTTCACTCACCACAAATAGTACCAATTTGAATGGATCTCACCTGAAATGGAGTCCTGGTGACTGAGTTAGGATTAGTTGTTGTGGATAGTATGAAATGGTATCAAGATGTAGGTCTATGAAGGACATATGCCCGCGTATATAGTTTGTTGGAATAAAATCGAAACTAGTTCCAGTAGCTCAGTTCCTATGTCCATGTGTCTGTCTTCCTCATTGCCGCTCAGCCATTGGCTCCCTCATCTCCTCTCGATCTCTCCTATCACACACTCTGTGAAAACGGAATGGAAATTTATGGCCAACACAAAAGGTTATATGGAGAATTGGATGTACATGTGTCATGTTGAATTTTAAAGCGTACTTTCTCTCAAAATTATATAGCTGTGGTTAAAAAAAGAAGAAATATTTATACGCCTAGATGCACTATACTATATGACTATCTTTATAAGGTGTGTAGTTCAGTAGTTTTATTTTGTACTTTCTTTTTTGTATTCGACTTTCTCCTTTGAGTTCTATTATGTTCTTGAGTAGACACTCTCTGTCTCTATACGTATCGGGTCTGTAAAGAATCAAAATATCAAAATGACCCATATCCAATTTAGGTCAGAATTAAAATTTGCTATGTTCTAAAAACAAATTGAGAAACATAAGTGAAATTTTAACTAAGGGTTTTTAAAAAGCGTAAAATGTTCCACTTAGATGGTTTTGAAAACTGCAAATGTTTGATTTACACGTTTTTGAAAAATGTTAAATGTTTTACTTCCAAGCGTTTGAAAAGTGTAAAATGTTAATTAAGAGTTTTTGAAAAGTGTAAACTGTCCTATTTATATGTTTTTAAAAAGTGCAAAATGTTTAATTTGCATTTTTTTGAAATGTGTAAAATGTTCTATTTACATGTTTTTGAAAAGTGCAAAATGTTTGATTTGCATGTTTTTGAAATGTGTAAAATGTTCTATTTACATGTTTTTAAAAAGTGCAAAATGTTTGATTTGCATGTTTTTGAAATGTGTAAAATGTTCTATTTACATGTTTTTAAAAAGTGCAAAATGTTTGATTTGCATGTTTTTGAAATGTGTAAAATTTTCTATTTACATGTTTTTGAAAAGTGTAAAAATGTTTTATTTAAATGATCTCAAGACATACTTGAATATTTCTGTAGATAGTAGATATTGTTTTTAGTTAAAACTGGAAATGGGTCATTTTGGTTCTTCACAGACGATATGTTGTAATACTTGTTGGGAATTTCCATTCCATCATTGTAAAGGTAGAGCATATTATGCTGTGCTTGACTTTCACTTTGACTTTCTCCGCGTAGAATTTTGGTAGAACCATAGAACAACATGTGGGACGTGTGGGCCGTGTGTGTGTGTGGGTGGGTGTAAGAAAATAATATGTTGAGGAGTCTTCAATTTTGAATCTGAACGGAACTGATCACAAGGTGTTACCTATTTTATTTAAACATGAAAGGAGATGGAGACGAGGGGAAGAAAACGAGCGAAACAGGTGGATGGATATACTCTGCTATATAGAGGTGCAAAAGCTCTTGTATTGTTGAGTATAAGAAAATAAATGAATGCTCTATTTTGAATATGCTTTTTTGTATTGATGACTTACCAAGTCAATTTCGATTTGGACCTTCAAACTTTCCTTTGAGAGTTTGTTACGAGATCAGTTCAAGGTAATGTTCGATTTCAATGCAGTACATTGCAGAGGTGAATCAATTTATGCATCTATCTTCTGTGGTCCAAAAGATGTTTTTAGAGTATGAACAGTTGAGCTGCCATTTGGCATTTGGAAAATTCAAATGCCGTGGCAGTGTTCTTGATTTTAAAAAAAGGAACTTTTCGTGTAATGAATTTTTAAAAAACCTATTTTTTTTTGCAGGTACATAATATATACTGTTTTACACTAAATTGAAAGTTTGAATATCGTTTTTCAAACTTTTTGAAAAGTCCCAATTTATAGTGTTTTGTACTTAATTTAATGTCCAAATATAACTATTTGCTTTTGATTTTATGTGCAAATATCGTGTTTGGCACTTCCTCAAATGTGCAAACATCGTTTTTTACACTGAATTTAAAGTCAAAATATAGTGATATGCTCTTAATTGAATGTGTAATTATTGTGTTTTGCACTTAATTGAATGTGCAAATATCGTGTTTTGCACTTAATTGAATGTACAAATATCTAGTTTTGCTCCTTATTAAACGTGCAAGTATTGCTTTTCACATAATTGCAAGTGCAAATATCGAGTTTTGCACTTTACTAAATGTGCAAATATCGAGTTTTGCACTTAATTCAATGTTTAAATATCGAGTTTTGCACTTTAATAAATGTGCAAATATCGTGTTTTGCACATAATTGAAAGTGCAAATATCGCGTTTTGCACTTAGTAAAATGTCCAAATATCGTGGCTTGCACTTTATTGAAATTAAAAATTTCACATTCTTAATACATATCATATTTTGAAATTTATGGAAAGTCCAAATATCATGTTTTGCTGTTTGGATTTAGAATTTTGCTTATTTATAAATGCAGAATGACTCATCGAATGTGTAAAGTGAACTGCATGTCGCACCTGAGAAAATGTGTAAATAAAGCTAGTAAAATTGTTTTTTTGAAATGCACACGATCATATTTTGGTATTATTACATAAAAGTGCTAAAAAATTCTTACATCTGATTCCTATATTAGTTGCTTGGTTCTTCTACATTCAAAAAGGCGGGATTTGTATGAACTGCTCCCTTTCTTTGAGGAGGTTCCACAGTAAATTATGTTGCCTGACAAATTACAAAAGACATGACAATGAACTCATTCTTTCTTGTTATAAGAAAATGCGTGTGCGAGGAGAGAGATTGAGCTGAAGGGAAGGGAAAGGCGGGTGTAGGACAGCTCAGAGAAATATAGGTAATAGACACTATACCCCTTTATCTTTCTACCATGTGTGTAGACGTAGGACACAAGTACGCATTTCTATGTATGTAACACACCATTAGCCATTAGCAGTGACTGTGGCAGTGGTGCAGTGGCAGTAATTGTGGGTTCAATGGTCCTTCGTTTTCCTTGTTCTAGTTTTTTCCCAGCGTCTCCCAGACCCACAGACTAATTCATCGTATCATGTAACTTGGTATACTCAAATTGGATGGATTACATTACAAGGTTTTATATCGTCAGTGACGAGTCAAAACGGTCCAACTTCAATTCAAGCAACAATTAAAATGAATTATGTAAAAAAAAATAAACATTAAATGAGATAGATGCTTAAAATGTTACTTACGAGTTTTTAAAAAGTGAAGAATTTTCTAGTTATATGTTTGTGAAAAGCACAAAATCTTCTGTGCAGATGTTTTTGTAGTGTAAAATGTTCTATTTACATGTTTTTTGAAAAGTGCAAAATTTTCTATTTACATGCTTTTGAAAAGTTCAAAATGTTCTATTTGGTTTTTTTTGAAAAGTGCAAAATGTTTTATTTCCATGTTTTTGAAAAGCTCAAAATGTTCTATTTGCCTTTTTTTAAATTGCAAAATGTTCTATTTGCTTTTTTTTGAAAATTGCAAAATGTTCTATTTGCATGCTTTTGAAAAGTTCAAAATGTTCTATTTGCATGTTTTTGAAAAGTTCAAAATGTTCTATTTGTATGTTTTTGAAAAGTTCAAAATGCTCTATTTGCATGTTTTTGAAAAGTTCAAAATATTTTATTTACATGTTTTTGAAAATCTGAAGGAACAGCATGATAAATCCCGTAAGAAAATCTCAAATTTTTGAATTCATAAAAATAATGTTTTTGCTACATAAATAATACTTTAGTTCATGCATATAAAGGTTTATGAAATAAAAATGCCAACGCTATTAAGAACGTTGCAAGTTTTCGAGTTTAGCTGTTTTGCTCAAAGCTTATAATTATAGGAGCAAGCGTCCCTCGCCCTCGTCAGATATATGTGGGTTTGATTAAACACTACTAATATGCATGTTGGAACTACTGTATTGATTTCCTATGCTTTTCGCTTACCAAAAATACACAGTATATATCGCTTATTAGCCCAAACATTAC
Organism: Dicyrtomina minuta; assembly: GCA_949802685.1. Lineage (NCBI taxonomy): Eukaryota > Metazoa > Arthropoda > Collembola > Symphypleona > Dicyrtomidae > Dicyrtomina > Dicyrtomina minuta. The sequence continues at coordinate 10,781,713 of OX461812.1, read as the reverse complement.
AGCTTATGGAGTTAATAGATTGTATTATTTTTTCTGTAATTCACAAAGGAAAATGATAGACGAGAGCTGATGTTGAAGACGAATGCAGGGAGTACATAGTATAGACTCTGCCAAAGGCGAAAAGAAAAATTTTCGTAAAAAAAGAAGGTAAATGCTTTCTCTCCCGCTCAACGCCCACACGTCGGATTCCATTTCCAATTCGACTTTTACTTTCAATTGAACGTCAAACAGGAACGCAAACATGTGTGCTGATGAATGAAGCTTGATTTGAAATTACAAGGAGACACACACACAAACACACACAAATGAGACGTTTCCTTTCTTACAATAATTAGCCTATTTTTATATATGAAGAGTTATTTGGCAAAACGGGATAAGTCCATCTAAAACATGCATTTCTGATTTAAATTTGGTTTTCCAGTGTTTTTGTAGTTTGTAGAAGACAATTCCCGTGCATAATTTTTTAATGCGAGAAAAAATTTAAAATTAAAAAAAATTTGGTTACACTCAAAACGATTAAAATTTCATCTCACGGACTTTTGACTCCATGTTAAGTTATTGATTTTGAGGAAAAACGGAAAAAGTCCACAAATTAAAATTTTTGAAAATTTTCTAAAAAATTCCAAAGTGAGTCCAGATTTCTGAAACTGCTTGTAATAACGCTTCGTCAGTTGCAGTGGCTGTAGAAAAAATTGAGTTTACAAAAAATAATCCTGTGTCCTTTCTATTCATTTTTCGTTGTTCCTGTAAAATTTGCTTTGATGGACTTACTTGACCAGTTTTGGCGAAAAACTCTTTTTTTATGCCCTCGCTTGTAGTAATTGCCTTCCATAAATAAATTACGATTACTATTTGAAATGACGATTACTCTCAAGCTAATGACAAGGATAATGATGAGCCATTATGATGGTGATTGCGAGTGCAATTTTATGATGGACTTATGAATGGGAAATTATGATGAAGATGATTAAATTATTATGTTTACTCAGCACTGAAAGATAAAGCAAGAAGCTTGTAATCATTTTTGCTTTTTCTTCTTGGGTTTTTCTTACTTTGGCTTTGGAGAAAGTCGTTGATATGCGGATATCGTCTGTGAAGAACCAAAATGACCTATATCCATTTTTAGATAGAAACAATATCAACTATCTACAAAAATATTCAAATATTACCATCTTGAAAGCATTTAAATAGAACATTTTGCACCTTTTCAAAAACATGTAGGTAAATAGGAAATTTTGTACCTTTTGAAAAATATGTAAATAGAACATTTTGCACCTTTTCAGAAACATTTAAATAGATCATTTTGCACCTTTTCAAAAACATGTAAATAGAACATTTTGAACCTTTTCAAAAACATGTAAATAGAACATTTTGAACCTTTTCAAAAACATGTAAATAGAACATTTTGCACCTTTTAAAAAATATGTAAATAGAACATTTTGCACCTTTTAAAAAATATGTAAATAGAACATTTTGCACCTTTTCAAAAACATGTAAATAGAACATTTTGAACCTTTTCAAAAACATGTAAATAGAACATTTTGAACCTTTTCAAAAACATGTAAATAGAACATTTTGCACCTTTTAAAAAATATGTAAATAGAACATTTTGAACCTTTTCAAAAACATGTAAATAGGAAATTTTGCACCTTTTAAAAAATATGTAAATAGAACATTTTGCACCTTTTCAAAAACATGTAAACAGGACATTTTGCACCTTTTAAAAAATATGTAAATAGAACATTTTGCACCTTTTCAAAAACATGTAAATAGAACATTTTGAACCTTTTCAAAAACATGTAAATAGAACATTTTGAACCTTTTCAAAAACATGTAAATAGAACATTTTGCACCTTTTAAAAAATATGTAAATAGAACATTTTGAACCTTTTCAAAAACATGTAAATAGGAAATTTTGCACCTTTTAAAAAATATGTAAATAGAACATTTTGCACCTTTTCAAAAACATGTAAACAGGACATTTTACATTGTTGAAAAACATGAAAATAGAACACTACGCTTTTCAAAAACTCGTAAGCAACATTTTAAGCATGTGTCTCATTTTTTTGTATGACATAGCTCATTTTGATTGTAGCTCAAATTGGATGTGGGTTATTTTGGCTCTTCACAGACGATATATAATTAATTAAATGTCAATTTGTTCCCTATTCTTGTTGTTTTTGTTTATTGGTCTGTGTGTGTGTATCTGTCTTAATTACTTTAATGATTATTAGTCCAAATTTGGATTCACTTTATTAGTGTGGAAATGGAGCTGATGCTTTTATTAATAGAAAAGGCTATCCTCTATTTTTGATATTTTTATTTACCATAAACACCCAATTAACAACCAAGTCTCAAACAAGCGCCAGGTTATAATTTTCCCCTGTTTCTTATATTAGAATTAGTAGTTTTAAAGGATTATTATATTAGATTATAAAATACAACTCAAAAGCCTGTGGTACGTGTGTTAGATCGTACGAGAAATACAATTGAGGCAGGGGAATATGTATTATGGACGGCAGTCAAATCGGGGCAAGCATTTTTCTGAAAAAGATTTTTTAAACATTTTTCGGACATTATTTTAATTCAAAAAAAGGATTTAAAATTAGGGCGCAGCTTTTTGAAACGTGAGTAATAATTTTACCTATTACAAGTTTTTGTATTTTAATACGGGGAGCTTTTTTATTCACAACTATTTATGGTTGTTTTCTGAAAATCAGAATTTAAATGTCTATTTAGTAGTTTTTAGTCTTGTAATTAGAACATTTTGAATGTTTTTCAAAATACGTAATTATAAAATTTTGCATGATTTTCAAATGGCGTAGTTATAATTTTTTTCATGATTTATAAGTGACGTAATTAGATCATTATGCAGGTTTTTTAAGTAACGTAATTATAAAATTTTGCAGGGTTTTCAAGTGACGCAATTAAAACATTTTGCATATATTTCAAAAGACGTCATTGTAAAATTTTGCATGTTTTTCAAAACATCAAATTAGAACATTTTGCATGATTTTCAAAGCATCAAATTAGAACATTTTGCATGATTTTCAAAGCATCAAATTAGAACATTTTGCATGATTTTCAAAGCATCAAATTAGAACATTTTGCATGATTTTCAAAGCATCAAATTAGAACATTTTGCATGATTTTCAAAGCATCAAATTAGAACATTTTGCATGATTTTAAAAACATCAAATAAGAACATTTTGCATGTTTTTGAAAACACGCAATTACATAACATTTTGCATGTTTTAAAAACACGTAATTAGAACTTTTTACCCCTGCTTAAGAATACGTAACTAGTTTAACTTATAGTCCCTCTTCGAAAAAATCAAAGTAGAAAACATTTTACGTAGTTTCAAAAATACTTGGGACTTGAACGATTTAAAATGTTTTTTTAAACCTCATAAAAGTTAAAAGAAAAGTATTTGTTGTATTTTAAAAAACACGTGAATACAACCCCTTTTACTATTGTTAAACAAATTTAAATTCATTGTACTAAATTGGAGTAACTCAAAACACCTACAGAAACTTGTATTACAACTTAAACAATACAAATACAAAATTATTTGCCTTGTGATATAGGGATGGGCCACAAGTGATGTCTCCCAAATTGTCACTCTTTTTGACCCATCTACCCCCATGACATTAATTTAACGTTATTTAAATGGCTATCTTTAACATGGCGTGTCATTAATACCCAACCCTACCTACAAGTATGACATCATTTACGGGTGACCCGTAGAGTTGCATTTGCACTAAAAACTATGCAGCAGTGGCTATACAAATTATGTTATTTTGATTTCTGCATCACGTACCACGTTGCATGTCACCAGGAACAACGAAGTAAAATATGAAATAATGGAAAACTTGACTAATTTGAAATTGAGTGGAAATTGTAAATTATGAGCCATATGACTGGGTCGCCTTATCCCCACTCAGAAATTATTGTATTATATTTTAATGGAAATATTGTTGTTCTAATTATTCTAATTCTTTCCTTAGCCATGCCACATTATCCCCTGTCCCTCTAATCACACCATCTAATTACTCTAATGCCCTCAAATGGTCCCATGCCGTGCAGTGCAGTGGAGTCAAGTGTCCCATGCCTACGCCATGCTTATAATAATGGTCCAACCAGTATGCACGTACCTACCTACCTATCTACACTAATGGCATCCTTTAGGGAGCGTTCACAAATTACGTCATTTACGAATTAGAGAATTAGAGACCCCCGTTGTTCTTGTTTTTTGGTAACGTCTTCAATACAAGAGGATAGGAAGTTAGCAAGAATAATAAAATTATCACAAGTTTTGCATTTTCTTGTATTTAATTAGAAAAGCTTTGTATGTAAACCTGCTAGTTGTTTTAAAAAACATGTAATTTTACAGTTTTTCTAAAAAAAACATGAAATTAGAACACCTTACAAATTTAAAAAAATACGTCTCTAGAACATTTTACACCATTTAAAAATACTTTCTTAGAGCATTTTGGACCATGTCTAAAATATTTTATTAGGCCATTTTGCACCTTTTTAAAAACACGGAAATAGAACATTTTGCATTTCTTTTAAACACGTAAGTATAAAATTTTGCACCTTTTTAAAAAGACGGAAGTAGAACATTTTGCACCTTTTTAAAAAGACGTAAGTAGACCATGTTGCACCTTTTTAAAAAGACGGAAGTAGAACATTTTGCACCTTTTTAAAAAGACGGAAGTAGAACATTTTGCACCTTTTTAAAAAGACGTAAGTAGACCATGTTGCACCTTTTTAAAAAGACGGAAGTAAAACATTTTGCACCTTTTTAAAAACACGTAAGTAGACCATGTTGCACCTTTTTAAAAAGACGGAAGTAGAACATTTTGCACCTTTTTAAAAAGACGTAAGTAGACCATGTTGCACCTTTTTAAAAAGACGGAAGTAGAACATTTTGCACCTTTTTAAAAAGACGTAAGTAGACCATGTTGCACCTTTTTAAAAAGACGGAAGTAGAACATTTTGCACCTTTTTAAAAAGACGGAAGTAGAACATTTTGCACCTTTTTAAAAAGACGTAAGTAGACCATGTTGCACCTTTTTAAAAAGACGGAAGTAGAACATTTTGCACCTTTTTAAAAAGACGGAAGTAGAACATTTTGCACCTTTTTAAAAAGACGTAAGTAGACCATGTTGCACCTTTTTAAAAAGACGGAAGTAGAACATTTTGCACCTTTTAAAAAAGACGGAAGTAAAACATTTTGCACCTTTTTAAAAAGACGTAAGTAGACCATGTTGCACCTTTTTAAAAAGACGGAAGTAGAACATTTTGCACCTTTTTAAAAAGACGGAAGTAGAACATTTTGCACCTTTTTAAAAAGACGTAAGTAGACCATGTTGCACCTTTTTAAAAAGACGGAAGTAGAACATTTTGCACCTTTTTAAAAAGACGGAAGTAGAACATTTTGCACCTTTTTAAAAAGACGTAAGTAGACCATGTTGCACCTTTTTAAAAAGACGGAAGTAGAACATTTTGCACCTTTTAAAAAAGACGGAAGTAAAACATTTTGCACCTTTTTAAAAAGACGTAAGTAGACCATGTTGCACCTTTTTAAAAAGACGGAAGTAGAACATTTTGCACCTTTTTAAAAAGACGGAAGTAGAACATTTTGCACCTTTTTAAAAAGACGTAAGTAGACCATGTTGCACCTTTTTAAAAAGACGGAAGTAAAACATTTTGCACCTTTTTAAAAAGACGGAAGTAGACAACTTTGTACCTTGTTAATAAAACTCTACTGTAAGATTTTACATTTTTTTAAACCTTCGTAGAAAAATTGTTTGTAGTGTTTAAAAAAATGGTTTGCTATTTTTAAAAACTGTAAATACTATTTTAAATGTATCCCCAAACAGTAGGAAGTAATTGAGGGACGCTCCCTCCGCAGTGTTGCCCCCGTATGTCATGCGAGGCTGTGTTGTCCTCCTCCTAATAATTGCTCTGTAATTCGTGGGAGTTTAGCTGTAGACACACGAGTCTTGACTGGGAACAACCTTTTAAAAGCTCACGATAAATTACTTCATTCCTCATGATTAATCACTTTATTTCTTATGCGGACTCCACAGCTCCAGCAAGGAAACACTCAAGATGCTCGAAAGGAAAAGGGGTCGCTCATGAATGACGTCACCTCCACAAAATTTAACATCATACGGATCAACCCAATTTCATCATTTTTCCCACTCCTTAGCAGTGCAGTGTTATATGATAAATGGGTATGTATAAAGTTTTCTGGAAAAGTTAAGTGATGACGTCTTTAATGGACGAACCCGTCACAGTTCACAGCTGCGGGCTCAATATGCAAATACTATACATAATAATGTAGATGTAAAACCTACACTTCGTGTGGTTTGCTGCCTAATAACAGTAAACAGTACAAACGAGAAAATAAGAGAAACATGAGAACAGGGAAAAACACGGAAACAAAGGATTACAGAGAATTTTGCAAAACTAAAAATATCTTTGCAAATCGTGCTTTGCATAATTAATTTCTTTTGAGTTTTTCAAATCAGATTTTAAATCTATTTAAATTTACCTCGCATTCATGAGTGAACGGACCAGAATACAGAACCCAGAACTTTCAAAAACTGTAAATAGAATGTTTTGCGGTTTCACCAAATAGTAATTTGCACAGTTTGCACTTTTTCAAAAGCATGTAAATGGAAAATTTTGCACATTTCAAAAAGCAGTAAATAGAACATTTTGCGTATTTCAAAAACATGTAAATAGAACATTTTGCAAATTCCAAAAACATGTAAATGGAACATTTTGCACATTTCAAAAACATGTAAATGGAAAATTTGCACATTTCAAAAACATGTAAATGGAACATTTTGCACATTTCAAAAAAATGTAAATGGAACATTTTGCACATTTCAAAAAAATGTAAATGGAACATTTTGCACATTTCAAAAATATGTAAATGAAATATTTTGCACATTTCAAAAACATACAAAAAGAACATTTTGCACATTTCAAAAACATGTAAATGAAATATTTTGCACATTTCAAAAACATGTAAATGAAATATTTTGCACATTTCAAAAACATACAAAAAGAACATTTTGCATATTTCAAAAACATGTAAATGAAACATTTAATTTGCACATTTCAAAAATATGTAAATGGAACATTTTGCACATTCCAAAAACATGTAAATGGAACATTTTGCACATTCCAAAAACATGTAAATGGAACATTTTGCACATTTCAAAAACATGTAAATGGAACATTTTGCACATTTAAAAAAATGTAAATGGAACATTTTGCACATTTCAAAAAAATGTAAATGGAACATTTTGCACATTTCAAAAACATGTAAATGAAATATTTTGCACATTTCAAAAACATACAAAAAGAACATTTTGCACATTTCAAAAACATGTAAATGAAATATTTTGCACATTTCAAAAACATGTAAATGAAATATTTTGCACATTTCAAAAACATACAAAAAGAACATTTTGCATATTTCAAAAACATGTAAATGAAACATTTAATTTGCACATTTCAAAAATATGTAAATGAAACATTTTGCACATTCCAAAAACATGTAAATGGAACATTTTGCACATTCCAAAAACATGTAAATGGAACATTTTGCACATTTCAAAAACATGTAAATGAAATATTTTGCACATTTCAAAAACATACAAAAAGAACATTTTGCACATTTCAAAAACATGTAAATGAAATATTTTGCACATTTAAAAAACATGTAAATGAAATATTTTGCACATTTCAAAAACATACAAAAAGAACATTTTGCATATTTCAAAAACATGTAAATGAAACATTTAATTTGCACATTTCAAAAATATGTAAATGAAACATTTTGCACATTCCAAAAACATGTAAATGGAACATTTTGCACATTCCAAAAACATGTAAATGGAACATTTTGCACATTTCAAAAATATGTAAATGGAACATTTTGCACATTCCAAAAACATGTAAATGGAACATTTTGCACATTCCAAAAACATGTAAATGGAACATTTTGCACATTTCAAAAACATGTAAATGAAATATTTTGCACATTTCAAAAACATACAAAAAGAACATTTTGCACATTTCAAAAACATGTAAATGAAATATTTTGCACATTTAAAAAACATGTAAATGAAATATTTTGCACATTTCAAAAACATACAAAAAGAACATTTTGCATATTTCAAAAACATGTAAATGAAACATTTAATTTGCACATTTCAAAAATATGTAAATGGAACATTTTGCACATTCCAAAAACATGTAAATGGAACATTTTGCACATTTCAAAAACATGTAAATGAAATATTTTGCACATTTCAAAAACATACAAAAAGAACATTTCGCATATTTCAAAAACATGTAAATGAAACATTTAATTTGCACATTTCAAAAATATGTAAATGGAACATTTTGCACATTCCAAAAACATGTAAATGGAACATTTTGCACATTCCAAAAACATGTAAATGGAACATTTTGCACATTTCAAAAACATGTAA